>CM055982.1:0-715000 GCA_029531755.1 Holothuria leucospilota
AAAAGTGGAAAACTTCCCCCAACGGGGGAGAGGAACCTTTCCCGACGGGAGGCATGGCTCCTGTCCCCTATCTAGCTCCACCCCTGCCGAGGGGGCTTTCAATTGGCGCTTGTTCAAGGGGGCTACCTATCATGCAGATTACAACGAGCAACGGCTAAGACAGCTAGAAAGTTATTCCTGTACAGCCGAATTGTGTGTCGACCTTGTGTAATGGTTTTCGTTTCAGGTGCACTGACATTTCACCGTTTGCGCGTACATCAAAGAAAACGCAAAACAAGTGCGAAACAAAACTATTTTCGTGTTTCGTGTTTTCTGACGTTGGTGTGTGTTCGGCTTAAGGAGGCTATGATAGACGATTCTTGTGTGATTCGCAACTAGGCCTATTGCCTAAAATTTGCATAGAAGTCAGAATCATAAGATAACATTCTTTCTGAAAATTTATGTAACTGTCACATATAGACAGGTCAGATATAGATATGATCTATCTAGTACGTATCAATGCCATTTGTAGACACAGCGGCGAAGGAAGATGTTTGATATTGGGGAGGGGCAGACCAGACGTGATTTCTCGACCTTGACCCCCCTTCCCACACCAAAACATCATATTTGATCAATTTGATTTTTCCGATTTTAATTTGAGTAACAAAAATAAAAATCAAAGAAAAAGGAAACAACAACAATACGTATTATATAGGCATGCATCGGTTATTATACCGCATGCCAGTTACAATCATTTGCAGTGTTACTACCCTTCCATATTGATAATAATTTTGAGGGAAGAAGTTACAATAATAATGATAAAAATCAGTGGCGTAGCCAGGATTTTCTCTCAAGAAGGTGGCCGGCAGGCATTATTTTGTGTGATCGTCGGCCTGGGAGAGGCCTTTAAATTTTTTTTGAAAAATTAGGTGTCCTTACATGCAATCTGATGCCACATATGCTACCTTTGAAGTAAAATTTGTGTTAAAAATTTACGTATATTAGGTACTAAAGAAAATCTGCATCAGTGCGGAGGGCATGGCCTTAACCATTAAAAACACACTGGTAAATTAATACCAGATATATAGGTGCTGCTGCAATTCAAATCAGAACTTTATTTTAATTACAAAGGAAGTTTTTTAAGTCGTTGAAAATCGGAAATTAATAAGAGACTTCAAATTAAACTTAAAAGTGTCTAATTTCCTAAAAAATATCCCGAACGCAATGTGAATTCCCGAAATTGACCATTTTGGGGAGAAATTTTGTTGAAAGTTCAAATACTGATTTTTTTATAACATCAGTATTGACCTTGATAGATGTGTTATTGATGGCTTTTTCTTGTAAAATAATCAGATTATTGTATTAGAGTATGATGCGGGCACGATTGTGTTTTCATGACATTAGATAAGCAGACGACAGGGCCTACTTTATTAGAGTCTTTACATATCTATTTTATATGTATTGAACACTATGGCGATTGGGGGGGGGGGGTGGGGGCAAAATAGCATTTGGCCCCTACAAAAAATATTGAGGGGGCCATGGCCCCCTTGGCCCCCCGGTTCCTAGCCACTGAGACAGTAAAATTGTTTAATCTAGAGCCCACAATCCCTGGGACGCACAGAGGGACAAATATAGTCTCTAAGGAGGGCAACTGATCCCCATGCCAAACACGATGCTATGGTCCTTCCATGGAAGTACTACCTTGGAGCTACATCCATGCCAAGGGCGGCGATTTGTGTTGGACACTGGGGGACGTGGGTCGAAAATCTCAAAATGATACATATGTGTAAGTGCACACATACGTATATGTATATATACCTGCATGTTTACGAATACGCATAGGTATATGTAAACGTATACATATAGACTTAATATGTATAACTCTTTGAGCTGAAGAAGGCTGAATAGACAGCCGAAAGCTCCTCGACTCAAGGTATATACGTTATCTCTGTGTGTGCAGTTGTAATTCTAGTCTTTTCATCTAAGTTTACATATAGACCAATGTCTATACATAAACGCATATGGAAACGTAAACATATAAGGTTTTGTATACTAGTAACAGAAAGAGCTCTTTAATGGAGCCGAAGGGGCACAAATCGTCCTTTTGCTCGTCGCAAGTAGCTTTGGGTGTGCGTTCAGAGGCAATAACAGCGATACTTTATACCATGCACCCTGAATTTTATATCCAGCAGCCTCTTGATTTGAGCAGGGAGCTGTCTCTCACAACTCCCTGATTTGAGTGGTTGACAGAGATGATAAAATCAACAAGAAGGTTCCTGACAATGACAGGAAAAAGTTATAAGTTGCTTTCGAAGCCAATAGAAAATTCGCATGTTGAAGAAAATTTATGTAAAATAAATACAACATTGTAAGAGGTAACGAAACACTAAGTAGTATATGCCCATGGTGTGATGGGCACTAGACCATGTCCAGTTGAGATGAAGGCTACAGAGGGCCGTAGTGAAAGGTTTTCGACAGTCGAAGGAAGTTCAGTGGTGCAACGTACAAGCAAAAAAGTAGTTCCGTCTGTTTTGAAAAGATATCAGGTTAACAGCTGGTCACTACGGTAGACAACAAAGTGTGTTGAATGGAGAGAATGGTCCATGCATGAACCTTAATTTTAAGTTAACTTTCAGAACATTAATTTCTTATGTTTCCCCCAATATTACACTCAGTCATCAGCAACTGCCTTTTCGAGGGCACTGAAAATACACTATGAAATATCCATTTGGGTTAGGGATGTGGAGATAGACGACGGAAATTAGGCCTCCCTTGGCGATCTTACTGTGGATTTGCTGTCATTCAGTTTGATGTATTATGAAGGTATTGGAAACAAGTGCATACGAAAAAGTCCCCCCCCCCCCCAAATTAATATCAATATATCCAGGCAATAATTTTCCTGAAGAAACATTGATCTAAAAACGTACCAGTAAAGGCCGTTGAAGATAATCTTATCAATAGGGGCACGAGCAGAAATCTGTTTAAATATTTTACTAGATTAGACTAAAAATAAACTGAGGTGTTTCATTTTTAACCAAATCTAGTAAATGATGAATCAAATTTAGTCAACTTTTTGACAAGATTCCGGTTGGTGCTCCTATGGATTAGACTTTTTAAGAACGCTGGGGCAAGTCCCATGGTTGCATGGGGATATCCCAATTAATTGCGTTAATATGATTACCCTAATGATGGAGTTGAATACAATATTTGCCTAGTTGACCATTTCTAGAAGAAGATTGAGCAAAACGTATTAATACGTTTCCAACCAAATAGAAAATGTACCTGTGTATCTATGACTGTTTTATTGATCATGATCACCGAACATGCACCCTGAATAATGTGCGCCAGAAGCGGACCGGAAAAATCGTTTTTCATGACTTTAATGTCATCAGAAAGTCTAATACTCACACAAATATCAGCAATTATTACGATTTTTGCCAAAATATCATAGATATTCCGTCCCCCTCAACCAAATTATTGTAGAGGGCTGTCTCACACTCACTACGATGTTAGCAAATATTATGGTCTTTGACCAGGTATTGAGGGGAGGGGGAAGAGAGGTAGTCTTCTCCAACCAATTTATCGGGGGGCATGTCCCCCAACCCAACCCCGTGATGGCCACTTTGTCCATGACCACATAAACCTTGCTGTTGTTGCAGATAAAACGGGTGCCAGGTCAAATTGACATTACCAAATGCTAAACTGCGATTTACGAAGTAGGTTTTTTTTCGTCATCCTCCCGTTACTTTAAAATTTTTCATCTTGCACTTTTTGCAAAGAATGATTTCCTTAAAAAGAGGCTTATGAGTTAACCGTTCTGACAGACGTTAGCGCACACGGATAACAACGTTTACTTAAACACAGAAAAAGACATATATCCTGTCCTGAGCGTGGGTTGTATATACATGTACAAGAATGCGCACATACTAACCTTTACCGTTGCAGTTAATCCCATGTGTAGTTTGCTCATATCAAAAGCGACGTGATTCCAGTATTGCAGATTAAATGGAAGTACGTAATTTTCCTTTTTGTTTTGCTGCCTGTGGAGTTTTTTTTCTGTTTCGTTTACAAAGGAAGTAAATGGGTGGACGACCCCCGACATAAAGTGGATCTTCGGTTTATATGTTCACCAGTGGGATATGAATGACAAATAGCATGCAAAACAGGGACCGCAGAGACGGGGGGGGGGGGGCTACGGGAGCTTTAGACTCGCAATTTTTTCTGCCGTGGGCAGTTTGGGTCACCTTAAAAGGTTTTTATTTTCTTGAACATATTGGGCCGCTTCGATGATTAGTTGCTCCCCCTCCCCTCCCCCTCCCCCCTCCCCCTCCCCCTCCCCCCAACTTCAAAACTGATTCCGCGGTCCCTGCAAGAAAGTGGTTTTTGCAATAAAGGAAATAAAATCGTTACTCTAAACTGGAATAAACATATAAACCGTATCACATCATCTGGCACTAATAGTTCCCTGGGTTTCATCAAAAGGAACCTCTACTCTTGTCCCAAGAACATCAAAGCCAATGCCTAACTTACACTTATTAGGCCTCTCCTAGAGTACTCATCTTCTGTCTGGGACCCATGTACTGCCTCTTTAACTGAAAGTTGAACAGATACAACGCAGAGCTGTTAGATTTGCAAATTTGCAATGATTACTCCTCCCATAGTAGTGTGACTAAAATGTTAAAAGAATTAGGGTGGAACAGCTTTGAAAATAAAAGAACTGTAAACAGACTGTAACAACTCTCTGCAAGGCTAGAATAAGCCAGTTTGCTTTGCCAGTGGAAAACCTCTTGCAACCGATCACCGGCGTCCCTCAAGGCATCAACATCACAATTATTGCTATGTACCCAAGGACGGAGATTTGTTCTCAATATTTGGAGGGCACGACCCCATTTACAAATAATTTACTGTGTGAAAAATCAAAGTCAATGGTAAATTTCTCAAATATTGGGGGACCATAGGCTGGATTACGGGGGGGGGGGAGCAAGCGGGGGCACTTGCCCCCACTTTTTCCAGAGCTTAAAAACTAAAGATAATAAAAAATGAGCGAAAGTAAGCGATACCAGAGAAATTATAAGAGAATTTTAATATCCTATTTGGACAACTTTCACAAATAAGTGAATTTTTGGTTGACTGTTAAGAAAAGGTGTGTTGTCTGCAGGGGCGTCGCCAGAGCATTTATCATGAGGGGGGAGGGGGCCGTATTTGCCGACCGAGAAGAAAGAAATGCCGACTGAAAGTGTTGATAAGAGATGCAGGTAGAGCTGAGAACCGTTAGTCCAACCGGCAGTGGTCCAGCAGGGGTGGCTCCAGGATTTGCCCAACGGGGAGGGGGCAACGACCCGAAGCCTCGACAGCCCCGATGCCATCGAAGAGTTGGTGAGGGAGATTTGAAGAAAACCTGTGTACTATACCATGTCATTGCGGGGCATATATTGCATAATATTTTGTATATACTAGAGGAAAAAAGTTCCGCCCGATTTAAGGTTTTTCCCGAAATCTAAACTGTGAAATTGCAAAGAGCGTGCGAAACTTTTAGGTAAGCTTACACTAAAAAGCATCTGTACTTATTTAAAGCTTATACAGGTCAACCAGTGGCGTACTCAGGATTTCTCTCAAGGGGGGGGGGTGCAATATGTCAGATCGCCGGCCTGGGGAGGGGTGTAAGAGGAGGGAAGTAAGGGGAGGGGACGCCCCTCCCCTCTGAAAAGTTTTGAAAAATTAGGTGTCGTTACATGCAATCTGGTGCCACATATGCCACCTTTGGAAGTAAAATTTGTGTTAAAACATTTGCGTTTTTTTAAGGACCTGAAAAAATGGCATCCGTGAGGGGGACATTGCTCAATCGCCTCCCCCCTGTGTACGCCACTGAGGTCAACTGTCCAGGCAGTTGGGCCCTATCGGGCACAACTTACATTGTACTTCCCTGTTCGAGTCACTAGCCGTACCGAAAGACAGACTCAAGAGAACATTAACTTAGCTTAGCGAAATGAGATGAGATTCCCGGCATTTACATAAAACAATAAATTCTTATTAAGTTACTTGAAAAGATGGAAAGGGTATGTTCTATATTCACCTATTAGTAACGAAACTGAGGAAGAGTGGGCAAAGCATACCGAAAATTTGGGATTTTATCGCAGAAATGACCCTTTTGAAATCTAAAATAAGTAAACCGACCATGGGTGGCGACATAATTTTCCCGACATGGGGCCGGACCATGCCAGCGACCCCAAGTTCCGACAGCATGTCGAGGGGGTGATAAGGGGATATGAAGGAGCCTAACTATCCCATGCCATTTCAGAGTACCATATATTTAGCATTATATCACTTACGCACTGATACTGTTCTGTTGAGTCTGAATCGTGAAATTGCAAAGGGTGCGAAAATTTTTGATATAGGCTGACACAAAAACATGTTATCATTAAGAACAAAGAGAAAAACATAAAAAACTGTAAGGGTTGTAGGCTGTATCGGGGACAACATACATTGTGTCGAAACCACCTGGACAACCCGATGAAATAGCCAAACTTTGCTCCGTGAGTCGCTCACCAACTGACCGTATACCGCATGACACACACTAGAGAACGGTAACTTTAGGCTTTGGGATATGGCATGAAATTTACGACCTCTACATAACCTGTGTTAGGCCTACATGTTACTTGGTAAGGTTGACAGGACTTATGCTATGTGGAATGGACCTGCTGAAGAAACTGGAGTGACATTACAGCGCGCGTAGTGCGTCGAAAATTTGGGTTCTGATTACAGAAATTGTCCTCTTTCTTTCACTTCTTTTCCTCTTTCTTTTCCTCATGTTTCCTTCATTTTGCCGACTGGTGCAGAATTAACCTACTCAATGCCAGAAACCACATGAAGGATGAACTCCTTTAGTATACAGTGAAACTGAAAAGCCCTATGTAGCTTTTATGCCGTTAGAATATGTTTTAAGTTTCAAAAAGTGTTTTTTACGGGCTTTGAAAATATTGTAATAAACGTTGTCTACAAATGCATTCCAATCTCCTGTCTTCCTTCTGCACCAGCCCCTTTCTCTTGCCCTGCTTTTTCCCTCCCTCTCCTGTCCTTTTGTTTGTTCGCTCGGTCTTTCTCTCTCCCTCCTCTCTCCTTTTTCTCTCTTTTTTTCCTCTTTCTTCTTTCCTCTAACTTTCCTTCGTTTGCACTTTCCTTTTTCCTTCATTTTGCCGACTAGTGCAGCACTTTGCCGACTGCGTGGATCGGGGGGGGGGATGTCACACCCCACACAACCCCCTCTGGCGTCGTCCTTGGTTGTCTGAGTGGAAGTGTAACAACTCTTCCCCTTGAAAATTCTAGTTTAGGTAAGGTGGCTTAGATGCAAAATGTTGGTATCTTTGGCAAATCATTCAATTAATTACATACTTAGGAATCTGGGCAATCTGGGCAAAAATTTACCCAGCCGTTGGTTCCGCATGCCTCCTAACCGGAATTGGGTAAAATATTGCCCAACTTAGTTGGTTAAGGGTTTTACTCATTAGTTGGGCAAAAAAAAAAATGCCCAACCATTTGCCCAACTAATTGAGCAAACATTTTTCCCAACCAATTGGGCAAAAATTTTGCCCAACTTTTAGGCAAAACATTTAACCAACCAAGTTGGGTAATTTATTACCCAGTTCCGGTTAGGAGGCATACGGAACCAACGGTTGGGTAAAACAAGTTACCCAATCGGGGTTAGAATATCTCAGAGAAGTTACCTTCTAAAAGTTTTAAAAGCTACCCTCATTACTAATGCTAGCCTTTTTTCCAAAAGTCCCCTGACTCTCCGGCGAAGAGCCAGGGGCGAAAACCAAACAATACTCCCGAAGGAGTTCTGCTCCCTGAAGGAGTAACAACGTCCCCAAGAGACAAACTTTGACTGAACTGACCCGGCAGTGGTCCCGTTCTAGACTGGCTGAATAGAACAGGTCCCACCCTGGGAGCTCCGCCGTCGTGATCACGGATACTCCTGCGCCAGGTAAGTATCTAATGCTTTTTTTCCAAAAGTCCCCTGACTCTCTGGCGAAGAGCCAGGGGCGAAAACCAAACAATACTCCCGAAGGAGTTCTGCTCCCTGAAGGAGTAACAACGTCCCCCAAGGGACAAACTTTGACTTAACTGACCCACCCGGAAGGGTGCCGTTCTAGACTGGCTGAATAGAACAGGTCCCACCTAGGAGCTCCGCCGTCGTTATCACGTATACTCCTGCGCCAGGTATCTAATGCTAGCCACTTTTAAAAGTAGCAGGATTTTAATTGAAAATTCATATGTAAATGATCGTTATGGTTTGGCTATTATATATTTTCAGTGAGACTTGTTTGTTATTCTTAACGATTAATAATACAATTTTCTTCACGATATTTCAATTTCTCCTTTTTTTTATGTTGCATTGTACAATTGAGAAACATGTTCTGCAAGAATTCACCATTGCCAGCTTCAATTTATTTCAATTAGACTTGCAATAAAGGATAAACACAAATTTCCTTTGAAAAATTCGGAATGCTCCATTAAAAGGATAGGTATATAAACATTTCACAGCATTTTAAACATGCATTTTCTCAAATTGTTGTAGCAAAAATTCCCACAGTGTAAGTAAACGTTTTGCAAAATGTTAATTGTGAATGTAAAAATTTAGAAACGGGTGTTATTAAAAGAATTAATTGGCGGTACGTTTAACCAGTGTTGGGTAAAAAAATTCACTTAAACCATTTCACGAATAGTTGAGGTTTTTCGGTTCTTTTGCCCAACATTGTGAAAAGTTTAACCAACTCTTCATTGCCCAGAAAATTTTACCCAACTTTTTAAGAGTGTATGACAGTTTCGTCGCATACGAAAACAGGCTATTTTACAAAGAGCCTCCTCAGAAAGCTCAGCCTTTTTCTGCAAACTTTGAAAGCAAGTCTTTCGTCGTCTCGGTCGGCTGCTAGTACAAGTATACGTAGGTACCGTCCGTATACTGCAGTATAGTATAGTACCTTTTCATTAACTGTGTACGTACGTATGGCTCGCAAATCAGTTCAATTTAACCAACCTGGGTAATATTGCAAGAGAGATGGACTTTACCCAACCTGAAGGTTAACCAACCCACTTGGTTAATCTGTTTTGCCGCTTTGTTGGTTAACAAACTGCCCAGGTTGGGCACTTTGAATTTTACGCAACCCTTTTTAACCACTTTTTTTTTAGAGTGTAGTGATATTCTGACTGTCGTCATGGCACTTGTTATAAACTTAAACTGGGTACAAACTTTGCACTGAGGCACTTTAAATTCCTGAAATGCATCCGCCAATTAAAGGACGAGTCTTCTGTCTAGTAGTTTGAATTAACTTGAATTTTCATTACATATATCTTGCCCTGAATTCCACTGTTTCGCAACTTCTTGCAATGCTGTGCTCCTCCACAATGACTCCCATGCACAAGAACAACCGGCGTTATTGTATAGTAGAACCTTCACCATTGAATAATGCCAATATGTTTGAAACAGTATTGACTAGTTAGCACATCCATATGGTGAGGCTGCACGCGCGGGGAACGAGGGCAAAGTTTGGTAGGCCCTACTTTTAAAAAGAATGTGAAAATGACAAGAACGACTTGACATAAAATGTGATTAAAATAGTCAGAAACTCACCTCACCCTACCCCCTACAGAGATCTATAGCTGAAACGCTTATGTAGCTCATTTAGAAAATTGCCGGAATATATTCGGAAATCGATTGAGGGAGGCAGATCAGTGCTCTATTCCCCCTCCGCGTGCCGGCGCCATTGTCAAAACTCTGTTTCACAATCCTTTGTAATTGGTATTTGGGAAAGGGTCTTAAATGTCTGCTCACATAGCGCTATAGCGCTACGTATTGTTTTACTCCTAGTCCCATGCTCCTTTTATTTACATGACGTAATCCTTACTCTGCTATATTTTATTGACTTTCATGCTTCACAATCGATAAGCCCCATTTGGTTCTCACAAAGTGGATTTGATGTTAAATGTATTAATTCATTTCCCTCAAGATGTTCATTTACTAGAAATCTCGATTTTTTGTATGTTTCCTCTCATTTTATTCTTCCTTCTTTCTTTTACATTTTTTATATGTAGGTGCCCCTTAAATCAGTCATTACTGTCGGCAGGTATAGGGACTAGACTGCACCATTATATTTGTAAGCTATGTGAATTCCTCTTCCAACTCCCTAATCCAGCACAGCGAAGCCTCTTTTCTCATAAAATCCTGATACACATCTGTGTGAAGTAAGTTATGCAAGGAACGCAAACAATAGACCTGAGTGAAGAACTTGAACTCGTTTTGAAAGAGCTTAGCTTTCGCTTATTTGGCATAACAAAAGCCTGCCAGTTTCAACGGTTGGATACATGCTGATGTACAGCAAACCTGTGAGCGCAGACGGGCCTGTATTACTTTACGTTAAGATTAAAGAAAGACAACAGAATGTTTGCGATGTCTGGTGCGTACCGTCTGAGGACTGGAAAGTCATCTCGGCTAGTTTAAGTCAACATAACTGTATTTTAAATCACATATGACTGCAGATTCTCACAGGCCCACAGAACAGAAGAGGCTGCTACACTACTGAAAACCTGTTAACACAAAATTTACCTGTCCAGTTCTATGCCGATAGGAAGCTGTGCACTTAAAGGTAATGACAAAAAAGTTACACATTTCAAGTCTACATGTAGATAGACAGCCAACCCTGAGTTCTGTTGAATTTTTACCATTAATAGGCCGATAGATTACTGAGTTGGCTAGGGCTAGTAAAATGTTCAATATTTACGATGAAATATTTTAGTTTGACAGGCGCGGATCCAGGGGGGGCCTGGGGGCCCCCCCTCGCCACGAAAAAAAAACGAAAGGAGAAAAAAAAAAGAAAAAGAAAAAAAAAAGAAAAGGAGAAAGAAAAAATAAGAGCAAAAAATTAATAAAAGTGTCTAAGAACGTATTCAAAGTATATATTTCTGTAGGGGATGGGTGGAGCTATCGCTGGACTATCTCTTTATATAGCTTTCAAAGTGGTTGGCGACGAAAGGAGCGCTACAATGTTCAAAAACAGGTGAATAGCTGAGCAATGGTCCTTGACTTAAGATCTAAATAAGTAAACATCGTGACATATGTAGTATGGGCTCGGCTAGCTGCACTGAAATTTAGTAACAATTTTGTGTTAAAGAGTGAAATTTTTTGTAATCTAGAGGGATTGAGAGGCAAAGTTTTCGCCATACTGATCTTGCAGAATGAATACAAGAGACAAGCTGTCAGGTGACGTGCTATTGTGCACAGTGGCACCAGCTGTTGCAGGCAAAGTAGCGGCGTGCATACCCTATTCGATTTCGAAACTGTCTGAAAAGTTTTAAAATGAACTCAAAAGGCTTTTAAGCTACAGACAGTGGCGTCGGCACAGTGGGCAATGGGTGACGTGGGTCTCCCTCCCCCATCGATTCTTGAAAATTTTTAAAATGGTCCCAAAAGTCGTTTAAGCTCCAGATTTCTGTGGAGGGTGTAGGGTGAGATGTATTTTTGATGACTGGTTTATTTGTTCTAACCATTTTCTTTCACAAACTGTTCTCAAACTATCACAAGTTTTGGAAATTCTTGACAAATTCCAAATTTTCGCACGCTCCGCTAGCGTCAAGCCTTGTCAGAGTTGTCCTTATTATCAATAGCTTTCGGTAACTACTCACAGGGGAACAAAGGAGCAAAAATGCTTTTTAAGAATTCTCAGTCAGAAGATTCGTTTCTGAATAGCATAGGTTGGTGGGAAAGTGACAGTGTCCGATGCAGGTTCTGAAATGCAGGTTTTGTCATGGACTAATATTTTATTCAAAATTTCGGCGCGCTTCGCGCGCATACGACAGGGTTTACACCCGATTTTATATACCATTGACAAAGCTATGACGCAAGAAATTATTCCAATGCAACATTTTTCTAAAAAGTGCTATACCTAAAAAGAAGGTGATATATTATATCTCCTCCCATATGGATGTCGGGTAGTGAGAATCCCGTTGGTCCCTCTTTTGTATACTGTAACTACTTTAGAGCTCCCGGGAGGCTCTATACTGTTCTCTGTCAACCTTGGATATCCTTTTAAAATGTAAAGGAAAAATTTTATTATAGTCCAAGAATGTTTCTGTGAACTCCACGCAGGTATAATTGCGTGTACAATTTTCCCATGGGAGTGGATCATGGGGGAGGGGGACGCGCCCCCCTCACTTTTTTGGAAGGGGGACATCGTCAAAAAGTCCCCCTCACTTTTTCAAAAGTGATGGAACAGACTGCAATTATGCCTAGGAAAACGAAATTTTTAGAAGAAAAATAACCTAAAAATCGTACTCTTTTGTTGCACCAAATCGCATCTGAGGGCATTCAGTTCTAGAAAACTTTCCCTTAGACCCCTCCCCCATGCCGAAGATCACAAAACTTATTGCCTCCCCGTGACGCAAATTCTGGCTACCACCAACTGCTTCTTCCAAGCCACCAGGACGGCGATTCACAAATGTGAAAAAGTCCCCCCCCCCCACACACACTATTGGAGATGGATCTACGCCATGATTTTTCCTGGGACTTAAGGAGGTTTGAAGACAATATGTTAACCGTCTCTTACTCCCCTTTTTTACCCGAACAAAAGTTAGAATTCACTAAATTTTGGACATTTTCTAAACATACAATCACTTTAGAATGACCCAAAGATACCACCATTTTGCATATAGGCCCCCTAAAATTTACAAAAATTTCTCAAAGGGGAGGGTAAACCCCTTCCTGGGATTGCACTCTCATGTACTAATAAGAAAAGGCTCTCCCACTCTTGTATATAGCGTATACAAAATCCCACTGCCTAAAAAGGCACGGCTTAGCAGTTATCTGCGGTTCCCCAAATCACCAACTCCCGCCGGCACCATCGGTCATAGATTTCTGAAGGGTATACCCTTCAGAAGTCCATAGAGAAGGCGATATATCATCTCTCCTCCCATATGGATGTAAGGTTGTGAGAGTCCTGATGGTCCCCCTTTTCAGTGTACAATTAATGCAGAGCTCCCGGGAGGCTCTATACCGAAAATTTTCGGCGCGCTTCGCGCGCAATTGTTTACGCTCACGGAGAGAGGTACGTTTTTATTGAGTGATGGATTTATTTTTTTCACCTTTTACCAAAAATCATTTGAAATCTTTCACGATTTTTGCAAAGTCTTCTCAATATTTCTTGATTTTTGCTTGATCTGCGCACTGTTAGCCTTGAATTGCTCCTTTTTATCGGTGGGGTTCTACCATAAGCCAATTATTCGTGTGCATAAACGTGATTTCAGAATCAGAATTGTAAGGATGTAAAACAACTGATATTCATTTTTTTACCCTCCTCTTCTTATGAGAACTGGAAACTTAGTATCGAACCCACCTTCTAATTGATAGAAACACATAAAGGGAATTGACACCGTTAGTCATAGCAATGGTTTTAAATGTAAATTCAAATTTTCGGCGCGCTTCGCGCGCATTTGTTTCATCTGACGTCCTATACCCGAATACCGTATAACGAAAATAAAACACCAATTATGGCAAAAACATTTCAAGTTACCTACACGGGCTCATTGTGTTGGCGTGTAAGTTTTAAGATAACTTAGATTCTCCGTAACTTCTGCAGGTACATATAGTAACTTATACTGAGCCATACACATCAAATTCCATGCAACATGAAAAGGTATAAAATCTCACTGATATAAGAACTGGAGCCGATTTCTGTGCTCTTAAAATGCAATATTGCGAGAGCTTCCGGGGGCTTTGCCCCCTGGACCCCCACCGGGGCTCCGCCCCTGGATCCCGCCAGGGGCCCTAGCGCGGGCCCCTGGACCCCACGCGTAGGGACTCGCGCTTCGCGCTCGTGGTGCACCTTCGGTGCACGTGAGGTTTTCCATCTTGGCCCCCCCCCCTCAAAATTTCTGGATCCGCGCCTGTTAGTTTGTATAGTTGACGAAAATGTCGTTATTGTAAATGTCCGTCATGAACCAAACTCGTCAGGCACCAGAATGACACAGAGAGGTGAATTACCGTCTCAGGCATCCTCACCATTGTACATAGAAGATGGTAGGTTGGAAGGTTTCGTACGTAATCGGCAGTAAATTGACAATTACGGAAACAAAGAAGTAAAATAATATCAGCTACTCAGTAAATCGATTTTCCGTTCTTAGCTGTAAACTTAGCTTCCAGTTTCAGGTGATAGCAAAGTTTGCTGAAATATCTCATGCGACTTACTATCATGAAAGTGAGGAAATGATGCACTTTAAAGTAAAACGCTTTGCCAAGAAACTGTTGACAATTCCTGGCAGTCGATTTAATCATTATGAACTGCACTGTTAAAACAGTCGTTTAAATTTTAAACAACTACATATTAACCAGTAAATAGCTCAATGTTGTTTAAATCTGAAACAACCCAAAGCTGTGTATTAAACAATTTGTTTAGTTTTGTATTAACGGTGTTTAATAAACAACTTTGGGTTGTTTGAAATTTAAACAACATTGAGCGATTCACTGGTTAATATGTGGTTGTTTAAAAATTTAAACAACTGTTTTAACAGTGTCATCTCCCTAGCAAAAGAACACATTCTATCGCAAATGTAAATGCAGTAGAAATTCATAAGTTTGCCCTCAGCATCTGGATTTTATGCCTCATCGGTTTGGTCGTGTGCAACTCAGGAGTAAATGTAATTCATACAAGTTTGCTTCCAAAGGAGGGGGAGGGGCCCCCAGGTGTGGCGAACCCCCCAAAATTTTCTCCCCCTAAGCTCAAAAACGACCATTGCCTTAATGCATTTTAGTATTTCTCGACCTCCCTGAAAAAAGTTTGCCCCTGAAAAAGTTTTTGCACCCCTGGAAGCTTCTCGCCCCCTCTAGTACCATGTCAGGCTACTGATCAGTTTCAGTTTCAGTTTCAGTTTATTCTCCATGTATCCTCTATAAGAGGTATAAGAGACTTTACAATATAAACAAAAACAAAAATATACAATGATGAAAAGGATAAACAAATGCAGTCTGAGAAAGGTGTAGGCTATTTTATTGATTTTACCACGATAGTCTTATCTCGTTGTGGGTGGGAGAAGGCAAAGTCGTAAATAGGCTTGCTACAGACTTTGGGTAAGTGTCTTTAAAAATGGGTAAACAAAGAAGAGGTAATGGGTAAGTTGGTGGGTAAAGTAACAAAAGAGTTAAATGTGAGGCTAGTTGGTCCCTGGATATGAAATTACCGAGTACAGAAATACACTACTGATAACCTTTATATTAGAGGCCTACCCTGTGAAAAATTGGACAAAAAATTTCTGCTTTTGGACGATTTCGTCCGTCCATCCTCATATCAATGAGCAGGACTAACTTGATAAGTCCAGCACCTTCAAGATTTCGTTATGAAAGAAACAACTGAGTTTGTCCCTCAGCCGTGAGCGCCAATAATTTAGGTCAACAAATCCCCATATAAGGTGGAACAGTCAGCCGATTGCGCAATAAAACATTCCTCTCTTCCTAAACTTAAAATATCATCAAAAGGCAGCCATCGACCAAAATCCTTCGAGAGGCGTATAGAGGGACTTCATGTGACGTCACGCGCAATGGATTCCCAGGGAAAGGGTCCCTCTGAGGGATTTCAGTCACGTGACTTTACCCAACTAGACGCAATTTTGAAGGGCAAGATCGCGCGTCTTTTTTGTTTTGACGGGCACGCGTCCATTGTGGCACAGTAGTATCTATGGTTATGCCGTGCGTGTGTGCTGTAAATACGCTTACTGCGTGTGTGGTTTGCCCTTCAGTGCCTGGGAATCCATTGCGCGTGACGTCACATGAAATCTCTCTATATGATGAAATTAGAAGACGGACAAAGGTTGCCCAAAATCGACCCATTTTGCACAGGGTAGGCCTTTAGTACTATTAAGTTTGTAAGAAAGTTTCTGCTTTGGGTGAAAAATTCTTTGTAAAAGTTAATATTTTGGCACAGATTTGAAGACAGCCAAAGACATTACAGCACGTCCGGAATGTTGGTCAAACTTTACAGTTTGAAAGGGGTGAAGGATATCTTTTGTATTTCTGCCAGAGGGCAAAAGAAAATGTGGGGCAGGGGGGGGGGGGATGGCAAAACAAATTCGTGCCCAGCGCGAAATCGCAAAGTTTGCCCTTGCAACTGTAGTTAACTTGAAAGCACGGAATAAGCACAAAATCCAAACTTCCAGTTATGGGATTGAATAAACACTATTTGTTTTCCAAATGAAAACATTTATGTATATTTTTGATGAAGTACACACAGACAAAAAAAAAGCAATTCTGATTTCTTAGGAAAATTTTCCAAAGCAACAATAATCAGAAAGCAGAAGAAACACACATGGGCGTCCGGAGGGGGGACAAGGGGGACACTTGCCCCCCTGGAAAATTGGGGCACTACATAGGGGAACAACATTTTGGGTCCGACAAGAGCACAACTCTAGAGCATGACTTAGGCACAACATTACGAAGAAAAATAAAGAAAAAACGAAGAAAATATAACATCAACATTTCTTAACAGGTCACTCAGTGTATTTACTCTCCAAACAGGAATTGAATAAAAATATCAACACTCAGGCCCCAGCAACTCCCCCGAGCATATTTTTGGTATTTTTTAAAGTTTATATTTACGATATTGCTAGTGTTTCCCTTTTTTATATGCAGTAAATAGGCCTTGGAAGTGCCATTTCCAGCGATCTGGGAAGCGCCTTGGGCCAAAAATTTCTTGCGCTCCTCGCCAACCCATGGTGGCGCGGAGCGCTGAGAGTCTGTCTATGGACTTCACCCCCTCCTTGACAAATTTCTGGCTATCCTTTTGTCAACACTGTGTGAAAAGTAGCATCTAAACTCTTTCTGGGAGTAAAATATTTCCCATGAAAAAAGTTTTGCCCACTACAAAATTTTGCCCCCCCTAAATTTTTTCTTCGGACGCCCATGGAAACACAACTGGTTGAAGTTAGGGTTAGGGATAGGGTTAGGTTAATGTGAGATATATTACTCTACTAGGCCAACACTTTTCGAGCCCACAGTTGATATCTCTTGGGGTGGTGCACTAGCTGGCTCCAAGGATCTGCATTTTGAAGGGATAGTATGTTAACAGGGCTACTATACATACAAAAATGTTGTACGCTAAAAGAATGCTGAAAAAATGTCCAAATGTTTGGCTTAATTGGAGTGGATATGCAGGTTCCTCCCTTTGAAGACATCTTTAGACTAACTAAGAAATTTTGCAAAGAAAGTGCGATATGCTTCTCCCTGAAGCATAGGCGTAGGAGGCGGGGTGGGGGGAGTGCGGGGGGGGGGGTGCGTGGGGACTGCAGCCCACACCAAATATTTTTGTGAAAATTCGGGCAATATAGTGAGAATTTTTCGGGCACCTACTGAAAGGAAAATATTGCAGTGGTGTAGCTAAAGGTTATCACCAGTTAAACTTCCTTGGTAACTGTAATTATAATTGCACGGCCAAATATCTTGTAACGCCATATTTGTGTTGACGCTGTCGAATATTAAGCCAGATTGATATTTTGGAGATCTGTATTCTGGTTAATACGGCCAAATATTTTGGCATTCGAAATCGCATTGAACGACCAAATATTTTAACACCCTACAGTATATTCACGTTGATGTGACTGCCAAATATTTGGTCACTCCATATCCTTTTATATGCTGCCAAATATAAAGCAAGATCGAATAAATATTGACACCACGGCATACATTTTACACGAAATATGGCTAAACTCTACAATGTAATTTTTACGGCCGTATAAATTGACACCATGAAATTAATTGAGAACACCAACATAAATTGGTGTCAAGTGGGTGCCATATATCACTGGTGTATTTAGGGGCCATTGGATCATGCCTCCCTCATTGATGCCATTTTTTCTTTTTAGTATACCTAAAATACATAATTTTTTTTTAACACAGAGTTTATATCAAAGGTAGCATATGTGATACCAGATGGCATGTAAGGACACCTAATTTTCAAAAAATTTTAAAGGGGAGGGGGTTAGTTAGTTAGTTAGATAATGTTTAACGACACACCAACACGAATGTGTTATATAGTGTCAACTAGATAAATTCGTTTCAAGTCCTCCCTTTTAGTCGCCTCTTACGACAGGCGGGGAATACCGTGGGCATATTCTAAAACCCCCAGCCCACAGGGGGCCAAAGGGGAGGGGGAACACCCCTCCCCAGGCCGGCGATCATACAACAGAATGCATGCTCCCCACCCCTCCCCCCATGAGAGAAATCAAAAAATTATAATCAATATTGAAGGGTAGTAACATGGAAAATTATTGTATGTAATTGGCAAGAGGTATGATAAACCGATACGTGCCTATAGAGGGATTTCAGTCACGTGACTTTAACCAACTAGACGCAATTTTGAAGGGCAAGATCGCGCGTCTCTTTGGTTTTGACGGGCACGCGTCCATTGTGTCACAGTAGTATCTATGGTTATGCCGTGCGCGTGTGCTGTGAATGCGCTTACTGCTTGAGTATTTTGCCCGTCAGTGCCTGGAAATCCCACGCGCGTGACGTCACATGAAATCCCTCTATATGATGTATACATGTTGGACGCACGTAAAGCGCGCGGAAAATTTGGGTTATATTTTTCGGGCAAGTCATTACAGCCCTCCCAAATCAACGTGGGCCCCTACGCCTATGCCCTAAAGTAGCTAAACTGGCCCCATTGGCTTTATTGTGAAGTATCTAGAAAGCCTGATACACTCTGGACTTACTTCATGGCAAGGCATTGTTTAATTTTTCAATTTTCCTACTCTAGAAGAAAACTGACCTACAAAGTTTTCAAGTTTTGATATAAGAAGAAACCGAAATTTTATAACTCTTACCAAAAATGTTGCTATAGCCTAGGCAGAATGAATTCTTGGGAGAAAACTCCATCCAAATTTCTTCAATAGAAAAAGAAGTAAATACTGTACTGTAGCATGTTTCAACATGATACATATTTGATATGTTCATATATTCCTAAATATGTTTGTCATGATACTATAGTCTAGTTCTCAAATGTTTTGGCCGTGGGCGACAGTTCCTTAAGATTCGTTTTAGTAGCAACAAGGGTCGAATCCAGGCTTTTGGAGGAGGTCGACTCATTCTAGAGGATACACAAAGTCCACACAAGAGTTCCGAAATTGCCCGCTCAATTGAAGGCAGTGACGATTGCAGGGATTCTCAAATTGGGTGGTGGTTTCTCAATGAACGCATCCTCAGCCCCACCGAGGCTGTGGCTGAGTTAAGACAATTTGACACTTTAAACGTCTAGATAGCTGGAAATGTACACTTCAACACACATTTGTCACCGTGGCTTCTCGTCTCCCATGCTTCTGTCACCAGTAGGGGGAGAAATTTGGTATCCCAACTACCCACGATTGTTCGAAATTGAATCCTTAAAACATACACTTGTCATTAGAACCCTACTTTTGCTATGCTTGGTTCACTTGTATGGGAGAAATTGTGACATCCCAAGTGGTCTTAATTGGAGGATATCCCAGCAGAAGTTGTAACTTGTAACTAGACTTTTGCATCCATTATGTGAAAATCACCATTTGGCCTGTTCTGGAGAAAATGTGACATCCAAATGCTCTAGATTGCTTTCAAGAAATTGTACGTAATAATGTTCTAGCTCCTTGAATCTTCTGCACTCTAAAAAAAAAAAATTCATTGCCCAACCTGGGCAAAACTTTACCCAACCATTGGTTTCGTATGCCTCCACCCTAAAAATGGGTAAAAAAGTGCTCTACTCTGTTGGTTAACGATTTTACTCATTAGTTGGGCAAAAACTTTTCCCAACCACCTTACCCAGCCAATCGAGCAGAAAAGTTTGCCCATCTGATTGGGCAAAAATTATGCCCAACTTTTGGCAAAACATTTAACCAAGCTGGGTAATTTATTACCCATATTTTGAGAGCACACAGAACTAATGGCTGGGTAGCCAAAGTAGGAGTTAATTCTGTTGTGTTTATTCTGTTGTAAATGGCCTTGATTTATTCCAGTGATTACTCTCCTCTCAAATTAATTTATGTACAGGTGATTAGCAATGATGAGTTAATAACAATCATTCTGGAATCATGCTGGCTAGCTTCAGTTAAAATGATTTGGAGCTACAAGAACACTATTGATGAGGTCTTTTTCAAAAGTCCCCTGGACTCTGGCGAAGATCCAAGGAGCGAAACCAAACGTTACTCTCGAAAGAGTTCTGTTTCCCCAAAGTTATTCCCCGAAAGGCTCCTGGAACACTACTGATGATGCATGCTTACATTTAGAGGCCTCCAACAAGAGTCTGATGGGACTGATTGAGGTTCTGACATAAGGCTAGCTTTTCTGGCGAAGTTTATTTCATATCCCACTGTAAAAACTGGCTGTTACCTCCTCAGTGTTAAACTTCCCGGTATTCGCTACGCCCGATGCTAGATCCGTGGAGGCTCAGTAAATACGAGGTATAGCCTCAATCATAGGTGATCGGTTTACTTTCAGATCGAAATTAAGGAGGGATAACAAATCGCAGAAAAGCCTTGACAAAGGCATACTTAAGGCAGGAAGTAACTATAATGGGATAAGCTTGTGACTGGCTGTAAGTGGCACGCCATAAATAACTGATCCTACACAGACTGAGGGGACGGAGAAAACACACAGACAGACGAAAAGACAGACTAGGTGCCATGTGCACTGCCTCAGTTTTATGCAAATGAGGTATAGCACCACAATTCTGTAAACAACAAATTTGCGGCTCGCCAGCTGATAAGCCTAAAATATGTGCTTCATTACATCCCCTATGGACAAGTTTTGAAAATGCAGTTTGAAAAATTTGCAGGTGAGTAAATAGAATATACAGTGATATGACATACATCAAATTTTATTACAAAAAGCAGCGTGATGTGAGGAAACACATAGAGGGACTTGATGGTGGATCATCCCTAAATGGAGAGAACACTGAAAGGGTGGTTCCACATTTCAGCTCATCCTAAAAGTTCATCCTAAAAGTTCACATCATTGATTGTGAATGACCAACTGTACCACAAGCACATAACTTCCAGATCATAAGTGACCATTCAGATGTTAAAATTTGTCAAAAGGCTAGAAGTAAGTGAACAACACTATCACCATACTTGTAAAATGAACATTGCTGTTTAAATATCGGAGATTGTAAACGCGTTTCAAAGATTAAAGTTTCTAAGTTGTTGAGTCCATTCACCATTCCTAAAATTTCTTTCATTCAGTTAAATCAACATCACATGCATATATGAAATGCAAAATCCTCTCTTCTGTATTCATACAAATGTCAAAATTAATTTTGTGTAAACCCAATTATGTGAAACTATCTGGCAATAATGCAATTCCTTGCAGTGGCAAAACTTTCAGAACCCATTGGCGCCACTATGAAAAAAAAACATAGTTGCGCAAATTTGGTAAAAAAAATTCAAGGACAGCTCTGCAAAACCTAGGGTTGGCTAAGTCCCAATTAGAGAGCATAAAATAAGGCAAAGTGTAAAGAGAGACATCCTCTCTGATTAAATAGCACTAAGGCTACAAATGAAAAAAATATGGGAACATGACAAGGTCTACGATTACATTACGTGTGAATTGTACAGCTTCTTATACCAGGGCTCACAGCTCCCTGCATATACCTACGTTCGTTCGTTTACTTTGAGTGAAAATGTAAACAAACTTTCTGATTGGCTAAAAGTTGACACACCTTCGATTACACCTATGGAAGGGAATGTACAGTATTCGCGAATTCCGCACACGAGTTGACTCCCTTGACACTGTTGTGTATATAATATCGACTAAAGCATGACGCACTACATACACGGAGTTGTTATCTTGGCTAATTAAGGAAGCACGCCCCATTTATAACTCAATATTAATGCGCCGTTTGTTCTCCTTCACAAATAACACCAATAAGAGACATTGGTATAACTTTTGTGATATGTTACCAAACAGGATGGGGTCTTTTGTCAATTTGATATGGAAGCAGACTAGATAAAGTATTACTGGTGGCAAAATGGGGTCAATTGAAGCATTTTTGGGAAAATTATGGGCTTAGAAGCTGGCGGCTTTATATTAGGCTTTGACTGAGTAAAAAGGCTCTTGGAAAAGGTGCGGAAGCTTTGAGCTCCACTAGCAAAAATTCTTCACGGTTATGGTATGGTAAATTGAATTTGCCATGAATGGCCAACTTGTCAGCTTTCTTGTGAGGTTAAGCTTGTACCTGGCAGGGCTGTAGTCAAGTCCACCAAGGTCGAGTCCAAGTCCAAGTCCGAGTCCATAAGGTCAAGTCCGAGTCCAAGTCCAAGTGCGAGGGTTCGAGTCCAAGTCCAAGGGTTCGAGTCCAAGTCCAAGTCCGAGTCCAGTGTTCTCGAGTCCAAGTCCAAAATTGTAAAATTTTCTGGTTCTTGTCTTTGACAGCTCCCTGCTAGCACTAAGCTCAATAAGCTACTACAAACTGACCAAAACAAATTAGAAAAACCTCATGTCAAACTGAATGAAATTATTGTAAGATATTACATGTTCACAACATTACCATAAACACTGTAGCTTATGATATCCTCCATAGGCCTAACCCAGGTTACACAATGTAGGCCTTAATTGTAGCCTGTGTAAGAGGAGCTTGCTGTAGTAATCAATACCTACTTTCGGATTCAATCATACCTTAGGTAATCCATCTAATCTACGGTCTCCCAAAGGAAACTACGAAAATCAGTGTTCTCCACAGATTTTCAAGAGAGGCGGTCAAGCGCAAAGAGCACAGGCAATGGTGAAGCACGTTGTTAGTATGTGAGGGACTTTGCTGATCTTTGACTTGCTTTCTTTTTCAAGTTGACAGATCCTACCCAGTACTCATAGGTACAAATTCATCACTTCATTTGTTTAAAAATATGTGCTGATCGGCCTTCATTTGAAAAAAAAAGGAGTAGCCTATTGTTAATTTTTTTTCGGAGGTAGGGCAGAGCGGAGCTTTTTTAGGGGGATGGATTTTTTAAGGGGCGCTCGCTATTTCAGGGGAGCAGCAATTTCCACTCCGGGCGGGCAGGCGGCCCCCTAAAAACCCTTGTGGAGAACACTGAAAAGACAGACACATACACACTTACACACGTAAAAATGTCAGCATTAAGCATTATCATACTTTGTATGGACATGCATGCAATTGCTTCCTGATGCCCTTACATACTGTATCACAGACCAAATTAAGTGGTTGTAAAGATGCTGATAAGGAACTAATAAATCTTCCTAAAACTAAGATGTTTTCATGGTGCAAGTCCTCATAACCTATAGTACAGAAGACCTACTATCAAAGAAAACTATAGGCTTTATTACATGGCAAATACCATTGTTTTTGGGAGGATTATGAAATTTAAAATAATGTGATGAAGAAAAAGGCTGGACTTGATGGACTCTACTTCAAGTCCGAGTCCAGAAAGTCCGAGTCCAGAAAGTCCGAGTCCAGAAAGTCCGAGTCCAAGTCCAAGTCCAGAAAACTCAAGTCCAAGTCCAAGTCAGAGTCCAAAAAAAAAAGCGAGTCCTCCAGCCCTGGTACCTGGCGAAAACTTTTACAAGGCACTTTACTTTTCCAAATTAGTGTGTAAGTCAATGGAGGAATTATTGGGGGTATGCTACCTTAAGTAAGAAACTGAAAATTTTGAAATCGGTATGGAGAAGCACCAAACATAGCTTAATATACTTCATATGCTGTGTGTACACCAATTAGGGGCAGACGTCACACAATTTCATGCTTGAGTGGTTTTTGAGGCCAATTTTGTTGATTTTAGCTCAAATTGTTAAAAATAGCCCAAACTGGGTGAAATTCCACTCGTTAAAGGTAAAAAAGTACTCCGAAAATAGCAGAAACCATTCCCTTGGGCTGTGCAAAAACATTTTTCTGTCACATAGAAGCTACCGTATTATTTGTATCAGTTCTTGGCTTCACTAAGCGGGTCTTCAAATAGGCTACTACGCACTGTGGTGTGCTGTCAAAGCATGTTGCAAATCTGCGAAATTCATTGATTGCTTCAACATGAGAGTTTTTGCTTGCTTGTGTAGTCCGTCTGAGTATATTGTAAGTACGTTGAAGCTTCCAGGGGAGTGCAGGATAGATTTTGCATTTAATTCAGGGAATAAAATAGCTTGGAAAAAAGAGTTGTAGGCCTAGACCCTAGGCCTAATGTTATGCCTTTGCTTTTGTGTGTAGCTCAACAAGGCTTAGCGTTAGTTATTAGGCTTGGTACCCTGACCCAGCATCAGTAATGTAGGCTAGTAGGTTTGCGAGATTGATTTAGAAAAATTGCTCTGACCTTCAGGCTTGTGGATCCTGCATAGGCAAAGGTTATAGGTGTGTCTGCACCCCCCACCCCCCACAACTGACCTAGCGACGAGCAATAAAAATGTTTCCATTAGCCTACTGTTGCTACATTTGGAGACAGATTTAGTCATAGACCAATGCCATTCTTCTTTGGCTATTTAACTTATCAAGAACCACTGACTTTGTAAGTGTAGTGCAGTGGTCACTGTAGCCTTGTGCGCAGCATGTAAGCCTATGTGTGGTTAACTGGCTGGTATTTGCAAGTTGTAAAGGTCTTGCTGTTGGCAGCATGGGTAAAAACTACCTTTGCTGTTGCCTACCAATGATAATGGTCAGCTTATATTTGATGGTCATCAGGTAATCCATATATTGTCTTTAATTTTAATTAATTTTTCTATATATTTGTTTCACTTGTTATGTTGTGTCCCTTACAGCTGGGGGCTCCAATTTTATGCGACCTTTGCAACATACTGTGGCTGGTTGAAAGACGTGACTCTTCTACTGGGGGATCTGTGTAGTCATCAACAGCCTGCGCAGATGATTACAGTCCTAAGTGTAGACTAGCAATCAACCGATGAAACCCTGTGGGGGAGGTTTGTTATTTCGTTTTCTACTTCTCATACTGTAACAGTAAGAAGTAATGGCTTCTGATATTGTAGAGTGAGTAGGAGTCTGTAACCCTTTCATTGTATCAAAAATTAGTTCTAGAGAATGTTGAAGAATTTAGATTTGGTGAAGTTGTTCACTCTGGCATGGCTCCTTGCAAAGCACTGTCCTTTTCAAGCTGTAAAAGTAGTTGCCAAATGAAAAAATTCAGTTTAGGTTCTGATTGTAAACACCTGTCACTTTATGTTGTATGTGCCAGCTATAGACCCTCATGTGACCGAAGTGCTCCATGCAGTACTAAAAAATTATTCGTGATATACCTCCTGACAGAGATCCCAGAGCCCTGTAAACAGTGTCCTCACTTTTCATTTAGGATTTCTAATGTGACAGTCTTCAGCATGTTTGTTTTAAAAAAGACAAAGTTGTACATTACTCATGCGTAGTAAAAGTAAGTAAATTGATTTCTATCTCCTCCTCAGGAATAACCAAGTGAATCGGCATGAGGAGTTTGCAGGAGAGAGCATTTCAACCTTTAGGGGTGAGGGTGTCTCTGTTTCTCGAAAAGTGGTTTGATGGTAGATCATCCCTAAATGGAGAGAACACTGAAAGGGTGGTTCCAATTTCAGCTCATCCTAAAAGTTCATCCTAAAAGTTCACATCATTGATTGTGAATGATCAACTGTACCACAAGCACATAACTTCCAGATCATAAGTGACCATTCTGATGTTAAAATTTGTCAAAAGGCCAGAAGTAAGTGAACAACACTATCACCATACTTGTAAAATGAACATTGCTGTTTAAATATCAGAGATTGTAAACGCGTTTCAAAGATTAAAGTTTCTAAGTTGTTGAGTCCATTCACTATTCCTAAAATTTCTTTCATTCAGCTAAATCAACATCACATGCATATATGAAATGCAAAATCCTCTCTTCTGTATTCATACAAATGTCAAAATTAATTTTGTGTAAACCCAGTTATGTGAAACTATCTGGCAATAATGCAATTCCTTGCAGTGGCAAAACTTTCAGAACCCACTGGCGCCACTATGAAAAAAGAAAAACATAGTTGCGCAAATTTGGTAAAAAAAAATTAAGGACAGCTCTGCAAAACCTAGGGTTGGCTAAGTCCCAATTAGAGAGCATAAAATAAGGCAAAGTGTGAAGAGAGACATCCTCTCTGATTAAATAGCACTAAGGCTACAAATGAAAAAAATATGGGAACATGACAAGGTCTACGATTACATTATGTGTGAATTGTACAGCTTCTTATACCAGGGCTCACAGCTCCCTGCATATACCTACGTTCGTTCATTTACTTTGAGTGAAAATGTAAACAAACTTTCTGATTGGCTAAAAGTTGACACACCTTCGATTACACCTATGGAAGGGAATGTACAGTATTCGCGAATTCCGCACACGAGCTGACTCTCTTGACACTGTTGTGTATATAATATCGACTAAAGCATGACGCACTACATACACGGAGTTGTTATCTTGGCTAATTAAGGAAGCACGCCCCATTTATAACTCTATTAATGCGCCGTTTGTTCTCCTTCACAAATAACACCAATAAGAGACATTGGGGTAACTTTTGTGATATGTTACCAAACAGGATGGGGTCTTTTGTCAATTTGATATGGAAGCAGACTAGATAAAGTATTACTGGTGGCAAAATGGGGTCAACTGAAGCATTTTGGGGAAAATTATGGGCTTGGAAGCTGGCGGCTGTATATTGGGCTTTGACTGAGTAAAATGGCTCTTGGAAAAGGTATGGAAGCTTTGAGCTCTGCTAGCAAAAAATCTTGACGGTTATGGTATGGTAAATTGAATTTGCCATGAATGGCCAACTTGTCAGCTTTCTTGTGAGGTGAAACTTGTACCTGGCAGGGCTGTAGTCAAGTCCACCAAGGTCGAGTCCAAGTCCGAGTCCAAGTCCATAAGGTCAAGTCCGAGTCCAAGTCCATAAGGTCAAGTCCGAGTCCAAGTCCAAGGGTTCGAGTCCAAATCCAAGGGTTCGAGTCCAAGTCCGAGTCCAGTGTTCTAGAGTCCAAGTCCAAAATTGTAAAATTTTCTGGTTCTTGGCTTTGACAGCTCCCTGCTAGCACTAAGCTCAATAAGCTACTACAAACTGACCAAAACAAATTAGAAAAACCTCATGTCAAACTGAATGAAATTATTGTAAGATATTACATGTTCACAACAGTACCATAAACACTGTAGCTTATGATATCCTCCATAGGCCTAACCCAGGTAACACAATGTAGGCCTTAATTGTAGCCTGTGTAAGAGGAGCTTGCTGTAGTAATCAGGACCTACTTTCGGATTCAATCATACCTTAGGTAATCCATCTAATCTACGGTCTCCCAAAGGAAACTACGAAAATCAGTGTTCTCCACAGATTTTCAAGAGAGGCGGTCAAGCGCAAAGAGCACAGGCGATGGTGAAGCACGTTGTTAGTATGTGAGGGACTTTGCTGACTTGCTTTCTTTTTCAAGTTGACAGATCGTACCCACTACTCATAGGTACAAATTCATCACTTGATTTGTTTAAAAATATGTGCGGATCGGCCTTCATTTGAAAAAAAGGAGTAGCCTATTGTTAACTTTTTTGGAGGCGGGGCAGAGCGGAGCTTTTATAGGGGGATGGATTTTTTAAGGGGCGCTCGCTATTTCAGGGGAGCAGCAATTTCCACTCCGGGCGGGCAGGCGGCCCCCTAAAAACCCTTGTGGAGAACACTGAAAAGACAGACACATACACACTTACACACGTAAAAATGTCAGCATTAAGCATTATCATAGTTGTATGGACATGCATGCAATTGCTTCCTGATGCCCTTACATACTGTATCACAGACCAAATTAAGTGGTTGTAAAGATGCTGATAAGGAACTAATAAATCTTCCTAAAACTAAGATGTTTTCATGGTGCAAGTCCTCATAACCTATAGTACAGAAGACCTACTATCAAAGAAAACTATAGGCTTTATTATATGGCAAATACCATTGTTTTTGGGAGGATTATGAAATTTAAAATTATGTGATGAAGAAAAAGGCTGGACTTGATGGACTCTACTTCAAGTCCAAGCCAAAGTCCGAGTCCAGAAAGTCCGAGTCCAAGTCCAAGTCCAGAAAACTCAAGTCCAAGTCAAAGTCAGAGTCCAAAAAAAAAGCGAGTCCTCCAGCCCTGGTACCTGGCGAAAACTTCTACAAGGTTTTAGAGGGCACTTTACTTTTCCAAATTAGTGTGTAAGTCAATGGAGGAATTATTGGGGGTATGCTACCTTAAGTAAGAAACTGAAAATTTTGAAATCAGTATGGAGAAGCACCAAACATAGCTTAATATACTTCATATGATGTGTGTACACCAATTAGGGGCAGACGTCACACAATTTCATGCTTGAGTGGTTTTTGATTCCTTGCCGAAGGCAGGCAAGGAATCTATGCGATGGTGATGTCGTGTGTGTGTGTGTGTGTGTGTGTGTGTGTGTGTATGTGTGTATGCGTGTATGTGTGTGTGTATGTGGCGCCTAGCTTGTAAACACGATATCTTGAGATAGCAATGATGGACACTTTTCATATTTAGTAAATAGATTGGTGATGGTAAGAGAAAGAACTCAATTGTTTTTGCTGGAGGCCAAAGGTCATTTGAGGTCA
The DNA here is from genome assembly GCA_029531755.1 of Holothuria leucospilota. Taxonomy (NCBI): domain Eukaryota; kingdom Metazoa; phylum Echinodermata; class Holothuroidea; order Aspidochirotida; family Holothuriidae; genus Holothuria; species Holothuria leucospilota. The sequence goes on from CM055982.1 coordinate 28,559, forward strand.
CCAGAGGTCAAAAACCGAAAACTTGGTAAACAAGATATCTCAAGATTGCAATGACAGACACTTTTCATATTAGGATACAGATTTGTCATGTCAAGAGGAAGAACCCTATTGTTTTTGGTAGAGGTCAAAGGTCATCCGGAGTCACCGGAGGTTAATCTGCGAAAACCTCGTAAACGGCTTGTAAACACGATATCTCGAGATAGCAATGACCGACACTTTTCATATTTGGTATATAGATTTGTGATGTTGAGAGGAAGAACCCTATTGTTTTTGATAGAGGTCAAAGGTCATCTTAGGTCACCAGAGGTTAAACTGCGAAAAACCTCGTAAACACGATATCTCAAGATAGCAAAGGCCGACACTTTTCATATTTGGTTTACAGATTTGTCATGTCAAGAGGAAGAAACCTATTGTTTTTGGTAGAGGTCAAAGGTCATCTGAAGTCACCAGAGGTTAATCTGCGAAAACCTTGTAAACGGCTTGTAAACACGATATCTCAAGATAGCAATGACCAACACTTTTCATATTTGGTATGTAGATTTGTCATGTTGAGAGGAAGAAACCCATGTTTTTGGTGGAGGTCAAAGGTCATCTTAGGTCACCAGAGGTTAAACGGCGAAAACCTCGTAAACACGATATCTCAAGGTAGCAAAGGCCGACACTTTTCATATTTGGTATACAGATTTTACATGTCAAGAGGAAGAATCCTATTGTTTTTGGTGGAGGTTAAAGGTCATTTGAGGCCACTGCAGGTTAAAAGCCGAAAAGGCTCGTAATCAAGCTATCTCAAGGTAGGAATGACCGACACTTTTCATATTTGGTATATAGATTCATCATGTTGAGAGGAAGAACCCTAAAATTTTTGGTGAAGGTCAGAGGTCATTTGAGGTCACCTTAGGTAAAAGGCCAAAAAGCTCGTAATCACTATATCTCAAGATAGGAGTGACCAACACTTTTCATATTTGGTATATAGATATGTCATATTGAGAGAAAGAATCCTATTGTTTTTGGTGGAGGTCAAAGGTCATTTGAGGTCACCAGAGGTCAAAGACCGAAAACCTTGAAATTGGGATATGTCAAGATAGGAATGGCGGATATAGATTTGTCATGTTGAGAGGAAGAACGCTATTGTTTTTGGTAGAGGTCAAAGGTCATCTGAGGTCACCAGAGGTTGAACTACAGAAATCTTGTAAATGGCTTGTAATCACGATATCCCAAGATAGCAATGACAGCCACTTTTCATATTTGGTATATAAATTTGCCATGTTGAGAGGGAAAACCCTATCAATTTTGGTGGAGGTCAAGGTCATCTGGGGTTACCAGAGGTCAAAAAACAAAATTTCCCAAGAATTCCCAAGATTGTCATCTGGGGTCACTATAGGTTAAAAAGCAAAGTTTCCCAAGAATTCCCTAGATCATCATATGGGGTCATCAGAGGTCAAAAAGCAAAATATCGCAAGTATTCCCAAGATTGTCCTCTGGTTTCACCAGAGGTCAGAAAGCAAAATTTCCCAAGAATTCGCAAGATCGTTATCTGCGGTTATCAGAGGTGAAAAAGCAAAATTTCCCAAGAATTCCCAAGATCGTTATCTGCGGTTATCAGAGGTGAAAAAGCAAAATTTCCCAAGAATTCCCAAGATCGTAATCTGAGGTCACCAAGAGTCAAAAAGCAGAATTTCCCAAGAATTTCCAAGATTGTTATATGGGGTCACCAGAGGTCAAAAAGCAAAATTTCCCAAGAATTCCCAAGATAGTCATCAGGGGTCACCAGAGATCAAAAAACAAAATTTCCCAAGAATTTTCAAGATCCAAGATCCATTGGAGTTGAATTCCTTTCAAAACACTTTCATATTTCTTTTTTGTTATATTTGGTGGGGTTCAAAGTTCATGTGAGGTCAGCAGAGGTGAAATTGCTAAAATATCATAAAATGATGTACACTGTAGTCAAGGTAGATAAATTTGAGGGATAAACCTCAGTACAACAAAGCATCCCCATTCGGCAAGGAATCACTAAGCCCTTAGGCTTTCTGGTTATACTTTTGCATTAAACTGTACTCTCTTTTACAGTTATTGAGTTTCCAGAAGGTGTGGACATCCAAACCATAAGTGTTACTATCATACCAGACACCATCCCAGAAGGCCCAGAGTCATTTTTGATTAATTTGACCTCTGCCACTCTCCTCTCTACAAGGTGAGCACTATGTGCAGAAAATAACATTTGTGTGTGCTCTCTCATTGTTTTTCAGACATATGCTTGTACATTTTGGCTGAGATTACATAAAACTTACTGCAAAAAGTATTAAAATGCCAGCTCAACAGTATAAATATATAAAATAAATTCCAGCTTATAGCATTTTCATCTGACAGGTAAAGTGGTGGTAAGTTAGTACCATAAAATTTGTAACAATCGAAGAACATGTGTACCCTTACTGGTCTCTCCCGTATATGTGGAATGCTTTAAAACAGGTGCCCTTCAAGGCAAGTTTTTTTCACCATTACAAACCTATCTATGATAAACATTAGTACCCTGCCCCCTAAAGATGAAAAATTTAATTCATCTTGTAAGCTCAGCATCTGCATCTTTTCTCTAGTGGTGTCAGTTTCTCTGACCGAAATGGACTCCAGCTGGACATGAGACCTCAACTGGGATCTCTGACTTTGAAAGAAGTGACCATTGATAAGAATGACCATGCAGAGGGGATTATTGAATTTACAGGTTCCTTGCTTGAAGGTCAGTGTTTACCATAGTGTTCATTTATTTGACAATACAGACTTTTTTAAAAGCATTCCTGTTTTACTGCAGTTTATGAGATGCACAACTTTTGTTACTGCCTGCTGTCTACTTATGTAACAAGGTTTTCATAGTTGCACCTCTGATGACCTCATATGACCTTCAACCTCCAACAAACTCATAGGGTTCCCCCTCTCTTAAAGGAACACATCTATATACCAAGTTTGAAAAGGGTGCATCATCCCTGTCTTGAAATACCGTTTTTTCAAGGTTTTGGGGTGTTTGGCCTCTAATGACCTCAGATGACATTTGACCTTTACTGATAACAATAGGGTTCTTCCTCTCAATATAATAAAGTTAAATACCAAGTTTGAAGATTGTCCATCATTGCTATCTTGACATGCCGTGTTTACACAAGCAGGATTTAAGAATTTCGTATTTCACCTCTGGTGACCTTAGATAACCTTTGACCTTTACCAAAATCAGTAGGGTTTATCTTTTGACTATTATGCATCCACGTGCCAAGTATGAAAAGCATCCATGCTTTCTACTTAGAGATACAATTTTTACAATGTTTACAAGGTTTTCGGTTACGGTTTACATGACCTTTGACCTCCAACAAAATCAATAGGGATCTTTCTCTTAATATAATAATTCTGTATTCCAAGTTTGAAAATTATCCATCATTGCAATTGTGAGATATCGTGTTTGCAAACGCAAGCGTCACAAACACACATACAGAACACACACACATACACACACAATTGCCCCATGTGATTGCATAGTTTTCCTTTTGCCTTTTGGCAAGCTTAAGGAATCGAAAAGGCTCAAACATAGGTTGTTTATGCATTGAGGGTAAACAACAACTAACAACTCAGGATGACAGTAGTTGTAGGTAGGGATTTATGACCACAGTTTTCAACGGTGGTGGTTTTTCTTTTCATGGAAGCAGCTATACCATCATTCACTAATTCCAACATGGTGAATTTTTGTGATGAATTTCAAAGAATTTTGCAGAGGATTTATGATGTTGTATAATCATTTTCACCAAAGTTAATATATCTTCCATAGTTTGTGCTTATCAACACTTTATAAAGTGATTTCTGACATAAAAATTAAATGGCTAGTCTAATCATCATACCATTCCTCCCCCTTGTCAGAGTTGAAGAATCTTCTCACAGATATTCAGTGACTGTTTGATGTGTTATTTATGTGCTTATGAACACTTCATAAAGGGATTTCTTACATGAAATTCTATCTTAATCATTTGTATGATGGTTTGTATTACTATACCTCTGCCTACTGAATTTGTTAGATGGCTTGTATGACCCCACCTTGCCCTAATGTATTTTTTTTTGGGGGGGGGGGGGCTTGTGTGACTACACTTCTTCCTAATGCATTTTTAAGGTGGCTCCTACAACTACACTTCTTGTTAATAGAGTGTACCCTTAAGATTGTTAATCCTCTCTCATAGCTTTTCCTATGTTCCATCTTATTTAGTGCCTGAAGATATTGGTACAGTAACCATACCAGTTGTTCGTGGCAGTGGAACCTTTGGCCGTGTCAGTCCTTCTATTTCTGTCGTACAAAACGTGACGGCCATGCCCGACGGGGTTGATTACATCCTTACTGATGGTGAAGTTGTTTTCCTGGATGGTCAGTCTGAAGCTTACATCCGTGCCACCATCATCAATGACCAGATAAAAGAATTTTCTGAGACTTTTTCTGTGACCCTCACTGATCCCCAGGGTGGGGCTATCCTCGGATCTAACATCACAGAGGTGATTGCCATCAGCAAGAGTGATGGTCCTGATGGCTTGATTGGATTTGCAGCAGCAGATCTCAGACGTATAATTGAAAATCCTGCAAATTCAAGAGATTTGAGTTTTTCAAGTGAGTTGAGTGGTGGAACAGATGAATATTTAACAGGAACTGAGGGAGGACGTTTCCGTAAGAAGGTGTATGGTTTTCACAGACACTGGAGATTAATAATTCATTAAAAGTTTTAAAATATTTTAGGAATTTTTCTTCTTGTGGGCCTTTTTGATTCCTTGCCGTAGGCAGGCTAGGAATCTAATGCGATGGGTGGATGTCGTGTGTGTGTGTGTATGTGTGGTTTGTGACACTCGTTGTAATCGCGATATCTCAAGATAGGAATAAACCGATATACTTTTTTATAGTTTGGTAAGGTAGGTTTGTCATGTTGAGAGGAAAGAACCCTTTGTTTTTGGCAGAGGTCAAAGGTCATTTTGCGAGGTCACCAGAGGTCAAAGTCCCAAAAAACCCTTGTAATCAGCGATATCTCGAGATAGGAATGACCGATACTTTTTTTCCATGTTTAGTATTGTAGGGTTTGCCATGTTGAGAGGCAGAACCCTTATTGTTTTTTGTTGGCAGAGGTCAAAGGTCATTCGAGGTCACCAGAGGTCAAAGTCCAAACACCTTGTAATCAGCGATATCTCCAGATAGGAATGACCGATAATTTTTTCTATAGTTGATATGTAGATTTGTCAATGTTGAAGAGGAAGAAACCCTATTGTTTTTGGCAGAGGAGGTCAAAGGTGCATTCCAGGTCACCAGACTAGGTTTTTCAAAGTCCAAAAACCTTGTAAATCCGTGACTGTTTTTTTGAAGTAGGAATGACTTGATACTTTTTTTTTCAAATAGTTTTAGATTAAATGTTGGATTTTGTCCAATGTTCCCCCCCAAAAGTGGAAGAAGAACCGCTATTGTTTTTTTTTGGCAGAGGGTCAAAATAGGTCCATTTCCCCGAGTGGTCCCAACGCAGAGGTCAAAACTCCCAAAAACGCTTGGGTAATCGTGATAGCTCCCGAGATTATGTAATGGCCGACACTTTTTTTCGAAATTGGTATGGTAGAGTTTATTGTCTATGTCAGAGAGAAGAAGCCCCCTATTGTTGTTTTTTTTGGGCAGGAGGTCCCCCAAAGGTCTCATAATCGAGGTCCAACCAGAGGTCAAAGTCCCAAAAAACCTTGTTATTCGCGAGTTATCTTTCGAGACAGGAATGACCCCGATACTTTCTCATAGATTTTGGTCTCGTAATAGTAATGTTTTTGTCATGTTTTGACAGAGGAAGAAACCCTGCGGTGTTTTATATTATTGGGTCAGACAAGGCTAGAGTCAAAAAGGTCCATATCTAGGTCCACCAGAGCAATCACAATGCCCCAATAAAAAACCCTTGTTAATCCACGCAATATCCCTTCCGAGATAGGAATGATCAAAAAAAAAAAAAAAAAAAAAATAACAATAAAAAAAAACGATACGTTTTCATAGTTGCCTTATAGGTAGATTTTGTCATTGTTTATTTGAGAGAAGACAACGCTATTGTTTTTTTTTGGCAAAAGGAGAGTAGGTCAAAAGGATCTGTTCGAGGTGCACCGAGAAGGTTCCAAATGTCCAAAAAACATTGGTGTAATCGTGATTGTTTTTGATAAGTATGTCAGAATGAACTGACTACTTTTTTTCATAGTTATACTAAATGTAGATTTTCTGTCCATGTTCAAAAAAGGAAGAACCCATATATTGTTTTTTTTGGCAAAGGAGGTCCCAAAGGTACCAAATATTCGAGGTTCACCCACACAAAGAGGTTCCAAAGTCCCAAAAACACTTGTAATCGTGATATCTCGAGGTAAGGAATTGTCCTGGAAACCACTATTTTCCAATCTTATGGGGGTACTGTAGAAGTTTCTGTCATGTGATCAAAGGGGAGAATCCTGGCCTATTGTTTTTTTTGGGCAGAGGTTTTTACAGGTACATTCGAGGTCACACCACAGACACAGTTTACCAAAGTCCAAAAACCTTGTAATCCGTGAATAATCTTGAAAGGTAGATGAATGAACACAGGACAGTTTTTTTTTTTTTCATAGTTGGTGGGTTGTTGGATTTTTTGTCCTGTCCAGAGTATTTCAAACAGAACCCTAATTGTTTATTTGGCAGAGAGTCGAAAAAGGTCCCCATTTCGTGTAGTCATACTGAGGTAAAGTCTCGCAAAAAAACCGTATGGTAATCGTGATATTTTTTTTTTTTTTTTGAAGTAATGGAATGAAGACCAACAACTTTGTTTTCATAAAGTTTTTTTGGTCAATGTTAGATTTTTTGTCCCCCCCATGTCCCAAGTGCGGGTGAAGAAACCACCTAATTGTTTGTTTTTTTTTTTTTTTTCTCTGTGTGCCAGAGGTGAAAGGGGTCATTCGAGGTCACCAAAGATGGGTTCGAAGCTTACCGAAAACCCTTTTTTTATTTTTGTTTTTTTTTTTTTTTTTTTTTCCATTTTTTTTTGGTTATTACAAGGTTTTGGTTTCGAAAGAGTCATGTGGCGATGAAGTCGATTTGATTGGTGAGGCAGTCTGGTGAAATTGGGTTTTGACCACAGACATTCAATAAAAAACATGATGAAGGAGAAAGAAAGTATAAAAAATTTTGATGGAGTGAACCTCAGTGTAAAAAAAACAAAAGCAACCCCCTTTATGCGGCAGAGGAGGAATCAGGAAGCCTGCTATTTGGCTTTTCTGGGTTTGTTTTGAGGTCATTTTTGGGGTTTTTGTATATATGATTTTTAGCTACAAAATGGTTGAAAAGATTCTTCTTGCCCAAACGTGTGTGGTTTGAAGATTCCACTCGGTGTAAGAGGTATAAAAAGTAAATACCTTATCTGTGAAATAAGCGGAAAGAATAAACACATATATTACACCCTCGACTCTTGGCACCTGGTGTAAACAAAACAATTCTTTCTGTCCAGGGCATAGAAGCTTAGCCGTAATGGTTTTAGTGATCAAGTTTTTCTTCCTTTGGCGTTTTCAACTAGAGCGGGTATCCTCTTCAGAAATTAGGGCTATTGACTGCACTGTGGTGGTGGCCTTGTTCCCCAAAGCATGGTTTTTTGCTAATACTTCGAAATTCCCCATTGAATTTGCTTCACAGTGAGAGATTTTTGCTTGCCCTTTGTGTATCTGTCTGAGGATATTGTAAGTACAATGAAGCTTTCCCAGGGGAGTGGCAAGGATATAGATTATTGCCATTTTTTAATTTCAGGGAAATTGAAATAGCTTTGGAAAAAAGAGTTGTAATGTAGGCCTAGACCCCTAGGCCTAATTGTTGTATGCCTTTTTTTGGTTGGGTGTAGCCTCCAACAAGGGCCTTAGCGTTTTGTTAATTAGAGCTATGGTACACCCCCGGAAACCCAGCATCAGTAAAGGTTAGGCTAGTAGGTTTTTGCGAGATTTGGATTTAGAACAAAATTGCTTCCCCTTGACCCTTTCAAGGCCTTGTGGAATTCCTGGCATACTGCAAAGGGTTATAGGTGGTTGTGGCCTGCACCCACCCACCCCCCCCACCAACTGACCTTAGCGACCGCGGCAATAAAACAAAATTTTTTTACCATTAGCCTACTGTTTGCTAAAACATTTTTGGCGACAGAAATTTTACAGTCACAATAGAACCAAGTGCCATTCCTTCCTTTTTGTCTTATTTAAACTTATCCAAGAACCACTGACTTTTTGTCAAGTGTTTAGTTGCAGTAGTGGTCACCTTGTAGCCTTATAGGGACGCAGCAATTGTAATCCTATGTTTGGTTTTTAACTGGCTGGTAATTGTTTGCAAGTTTTGTAAAGGTCCCTTTAGCCCTGTTGGCATGCATGGGTTAAAAAACTACCTTTTGCTAGTTTGACCATACCAAATGATTAAATTGGGTCAGCTTTATATTTGATGGTCATCAGGTACTCCATATATTGTTCCCTTTTAAGTTTTTAAATTAAATTTTCGTTCTACATATTTTCGTTTTCCACTAGTTTATGTTTGTTGGTCACCCTGTAGCAGCTGGGGGCGCTTACCATTTATTTTATGCGACCTTTGCAGAGGGGCAACATATCTGTGGCCTGGTTGAAAGACGTGGACTCTTTCAACTGGTGGACATCTGTGTAGTAACCCCCCAATCAACAGCCCCTGCCGCAGAAAAAAATTTGATTAACAGTCACTCAAGTGTTAGAACAAGCATCCACCAACAATGTGAAAAAGCCTGTGGGGGAGGTTTTTTGGTTTATTTCCGTTTTCTACTCATCTCTATAACTGCTAACAGTTACAAAAGAAGGGTAATTGGCCTTTCTGATATTATCAAGAGTGAGTAGGTGAGTCCCCCTGTAACCACTTTTTCATTGTAAATCAAAGATGCTCTTTAGTTTCTAGAGAAATAGTTTGCTCGAAAGAAGAATTTAGATTTTGGTGAAGTTTTTGTTATCACTCCCCTTGCAATGGCTCACCCATATGTTGCAAAGGGCACTGGTCCCCTTTTGCAATAGCTGTGAACAGTACAGTTTGCAAGACTGTGAAAAAAATTTTCAAGTTTTAGGGGTTTCCTGATTGTAAAGCAACCTGTGTTCCCACCGTTTATGTTTGTAAGGAGTGTTGCCCATCCTTAGAACATCCATGTGACCCGAAGTAGCTTCCATGCACGGGCGATACTCAAAAATTAAATTCGTTGATAATACCTCAGCGCTGAACAGAGAAAGAATTTCCCCAGATAGGCCTCTGAGTCAACAGTGTCCCCCCCCCGTTCAACTTTTCATTTATAGGGGATTACTCCTAATGTGACCAAAGTCTTACCTCAATGTTTGTTTTTTTTGTTTTAAACCGAACGAGGTTTTTTTGTACATTACTCATGCATAAGTAAATAAAGTAAAGTAAATAGATTTCTACCGATCACCCTTCTCCTTCAGAGAATAACCGGGTTGAAAAACGGCATGACGAATGAGTTTGTTTTTGTGCAGAAAACACAGCTTTTTCCAACCTTAAAGGGGTGAGAGGTGTCTCTGTGTTACTCGTTGAAGTGGTATTTATATTTTATTGATGCTGGTGGTCGATCCAAAATCCCAATGGGAGAAGAGAACACTGAAAGGATATAGGTTTTTTTGGAATTTCCACATTTTACAGCTCATCCTAAAAGGTTTTTTTTTTTTCACATCATTGGATTTTTAGTTGTGAATGGGATCAACTGTGACCACAAGCGCACAATAATTCTAGATCATGGTAAAGTGACTATTCTGATGGGTTTTTAAAAATTTGTCCAAAAGGCCTAGAAGATAAAGTGGAACGCAACCCTAAATCAACCCTAACTGGGTGTGTAGGAAAAATTTACATTGCCTGCGGTTTTTTAAATTATCGAGATCAGATTTTTTTTTTTGTTAACGCGTTTCAATGAAGATTTACAAGTTTCTAAGGAGGTTGTTTTTTGAGGTCGCATTTTCCCTATTCCTAAAAAATTTTCTTTCATTCGAGCTAAATCAACCAATCACATTGGCCTATATTAAAATGCAAAATAACCCCCTCTCTCTGTCGTTTCATTACAAATGGGTTAAAATTAATTTTGGCGTAAACCGCCAGTTTTTTTTTATGTCAAAAGCTTTAATCCTGGCAATAATGCAATTGCCTTGCCAGTGGCAAAACCTTTCAAGACCCACTGTGCGCCCACCATTGAAAAAAGGAAAACACAATAGTTTGCGGCAAATGTTTGGTAAAAAAAAATTAAGGACAAGCTCTGGCAAAACGCTAGGGTTGCTAAAGTCTCCCCCAATTTTAGAGAGCAATAAAAGTAAGGCACAGTGTGAAGGGAAAGACCATCCCTCCTCTGAATTTAAACTTAGCAAACTAAGGCTACAAATGAAAAAACAAATATGGGGACAAATGGAACAAGGTTTTCTACCGATTTTACATTATTTGTTGAAAATTTGGTAAAAACAGCTTTCTTATATACCAAATGGCTCAACAGGCTTTCCCTTCGCATATACCATACGTTGATGTTTCGTTGTTCATTTACTTTGAGTGAAAAATGTAAACAAAACTGTTTCTGTGAATCTGGCTAAAAAGTTGGACACACCTTTCGATTTTACCCCTATATCGTGGAATGGGAAAATGGGTTAACAGTATAAATTCCGCGAATTTCAGCGCGCACACGAGCTGACCTTCCTCCTTGAACACTGTTGTGTTTTATAATATATAATCCGACTAAAGCATGGACGCACTACAATACACGGAGTTGTTATCGGTCTGCTAAATTTAGGGGGAAGCACAACGCCCCCCATTTATAACTCAATTTATTAAAGGCGCCATTTTTGTTTTCCCCTTCATAAATAAGGCATCCAATAAGTGACCAATTTTTTAATGGGCTAACTGTTTTTTGTTGATGATGCGTTACCCAAACCATGATGGGATGGGTCTGTTTGTCCAATTTGATTTGAAAGCGACTAGTAAAGTTTTTTACTGGGTGGCAAAAAAATGGTGGGTTCCAATTGAAGCAATTTTTGTTTTTGGGGAAAATTATGGTAGCCTTTTAAGAAAGCTGTGCGGCTTATATTAGGGCTTGACTGGGAAGCGAAAGTAAGGCTCTTGGGGAAAAGGTACGTGCGGACGCTTTTTGGAGCCCTCCTTGCGATCCAAAAAAAAATTCTTGAACCGGTTATTGGTAATGGGTAAATTGAAATTTGTGGCCATGAATGGGGCCCCAACGTTTGTCCGCCTTTTCTTGTGAGGTGAAAGCCTTGTACCTGGCAACAGGGGCTGGGTAAAGTCAAAGTCCCCAGCCAAGGATCGAGTCCAAGTTTCCGAGTCCCCCCACGTCCATAAGGTTCACAAGATCCCGAGTTCCAAGTTCGGCCAAGTGCGAGAGGTTTGAGTCCCCCAAGTCCCCCCCAAGTTTGGAGTCGCAAGTCCGAGTCCATTGTTTCCGTCGAGTCCCACAGTCCAAAATTTGTACAAATTTTTCCTGGTTTCTTGGGATGGGGGGGGGGAGAAGGGGGGGGGGACATCCTCTCTGGCTTGGCACACGCTCAATAAAAAGCTACGCTGACAAAAGGTGACCAAACAACAATTTAAGAAAGAAAACCTCATGGTTCAACTGAATGAAATTATTGTTAAGATATTTTACATGGTGCACAAACAGTTTACCATAAACCACTGTAATGCTTATGGAATTATCCCCTCCCCATAGGCCTAAACAGGGGTAACCACAGTGTAGAGGCCCTTTTAATTGTTTAAGCCTTGTTTGTAAAAGAGGAGCCTTGCCTGTAAGTAATCAGGACCTACTTTTCGGATTTCAAATCATGCCTTAGGTAATTCGCATCTAATCTACGGTGTCCCAATGAAGGAAAATTAGACGAAAATTTCGTGTTTTTAACGCCCCGAGATTTTCCAACTGTGAGGTTGGTCCATTGGGCGCAAAGGGCACCAGGCGTGGTGAAACTAACGTTGTTAGTAATGTGAGGGACTTTGCTGACTTGCTAGGTTTCCTTTTTGTTTTTCCCAATGTTGACAGAATGTCCCCAACCCCAGGTACTGCCATAGGTTGACGAAATTTTCACATCCACTTGATTTTTTGTTTAAAATATTGTTGCGGATCGGCGCCTTCACTTTTGAAAGAAATAGGAGTAAGCCTATTGTTAACTTTAATTTTTGTTTTTTCGGAAGGTGGGGCCAAGTCGGATGCGTTTTTTTTTAGGTGGATGGATTCTTTTTTAAGGGGTTCGCATCGCTATTTTCAGGTGCGCAGCAATTTCCACGTCCGGCGGGGCCAGAGGCGGCGCCACCCTGAAAAAAACGCCTTGTGGAGTGGAGAACACTGAAAAGACAGACACATACACACTTACACACGTAAAAATGTCAGCATTAAGCATTATCATAGTTGTATGGACATGCATGCAATTGCTTCCTGATGCCCTTACATACTGTATCACAGACCTAATTAAGTGGTTGTAAAGATGCTGATAAGGAACTAATAAATCTTCCTAAAACTAAGATGTTTTCATGGTGCAAGTCCTCATAACCTATAGTACAGAAGACCTACTATCAAAGAAAACTATAGGCTTTATTATATGGCAAATACCATTGTTTTTGGGAGGATTATGAAATTTAAAATTATGTGATGAAGAAAAAGGCTGGACTTGATGGACTCTACTTCAAGTCCAAGCCAAAGTCCGAGTCCAGAAAGTCCGAGTCCAAGTCCAAGTCCAGAAAACTCAAGTCCAAGTCAAAGTCAGAGTCCAAAAAAAAAGCGAGTCCTCCAGCCCTGGTACCTGGCGAAAACTTCTACAAGGTTTTAGAGGGCACTTTACTTTTCCAAATTAGTGTGTAAGTCAATGGAGGAATTATTGGGGGTATGCTACCTTAAAGGGGAATTTTCATGATCCCAGACACTTCCAATTCTCCCAACTATGCATCTTCTAGCTCCTCCCATAACTGTATGAGGCTCTTCCTTGTGCAAGAATAAACCTGTTTTATTGCTTAAGGCCATGTCCTAGTGAGCATACAATGCTATAAAATGTAATAAGAGTACTCTCTCTGCCTTGTGTGGAATGTGAGCTACTCTGCATCTTTCAAATTTTCAAACTTTGATGTCAATCAAAGAGCAGTCACCAACTGAGAATTTTCATGTACATACACTAAAAATATACGTTGGGGTGATGACTGTCTGTCTTTAAGTAAGAAACTGAAATTTTGAAATCACTGGCAGTATGGAGAAGCACCAAACATAGCTTAATATACTTCATATGCTGTGAGTACACCAGTTAGGGGCAGACGTCACACAATTTCATGCTTGAGTGGTTTTTGAGGCCAATTTTGTTAATTTTAGCTCAAAATGTTAAAAATAGCCCAAACTGGGTGAAATTCCGCTCGTTAAAGGTAAAAAAGTACTCCGAAAATAGCAGAAACCATTCCCTTGGGCTGTGCAAAAACATTCTTCTGTCACATAGAAGCTACCGTAATGTTTATATCAGTTCTTGGCTTTACTAAGCGGGTCTTCAAATACGCTACACACTGTGGTGTGCTGTCAAAGCATGTTGCTAATCTGCGAAATTCATTGATTGCTTCAACATGAGAGTTTTTGCTTGCTTGTGTAGTCAGTCTGAGTATATTGTAAGTACAATGAAGCTTCCAGGGGAGTGCAGGATAGATTTTGCATTTAATTCAGGGAATAAAATAGCTTGGAAAAAAGAGTTGTAGGCCTAGACCCTAGGCCTAATGTTATGCCTTTGCTTTTGTGTGTAGCTCAACAAGGCTTAGCGTTCGTTATATAGGCTTGGTACCCTGACCCAGCATCAGTAATGTAGGCTAGTAGGTTTGCGAGATTGATTTAGAAAAATTGCTCTGACCTTCAGGCTTGTGGATCATGCATAGGCAAAGGTTATAGGTGTGCCTGCACCCCCACCCCCCACAACTGACCTAGCAACGAGCAATAAAAATGTTTCCATTAGCCTACTGTTGCTACATTTGGAGACAGATTTAGTCATAGACCAATGCCATTCTTCTTTGGCTATTTAACTTATCAAGAACCACTGACTTTGTAAGTGTAGTGCAGTGGTCACTGTAGCCTTGCACGCAGCATGTAAGCCTATGTGTGGTTAACTGGCTGGTATTTGCAAGTTGTAAAGGTCTTGCTGTTGGCAGCATGGGTAAAACCTACCTTTGCTGTTGCCTACCAATGATAATGGTCAGCTTATTGATTCCTTGCCGAAGGCAGGCAAGGAATCTATGCGATGGTGATGTCGTGTGTGTGTGTGTGTGCGTGTGTGTGTATGTGTGTGTGTATGTGACGCCTAGCTTGTAAACACGATATCTCAAGATAGCAATGACCGACACTTTTCATATTTGGTATATAGATTTATCATGTTAAGAGGAAGAACCCTATTGTTTTTGGTGGCGGTCAAAGGTCATTTGAGGTCACCAGAGGTCAAATAACGAAAACTTTGTAAACACGATATCTCAAGTTAGCAATGACTGACACTTTTCATATTTGGTATACAGATTTGTCATGTCAAGAAAAAGAAGCCTATTGTTTTTGGTAGAGGTCAAAGGTCATCTGAGGTCACCGGAGGTTAATCTGCGAAAACCTTGTAAACGGCTTGTAAACACGATATCTCAAGATAGCAATGACGAAAAAGGAACCCATAAAGAACAAAAAAACCTCTTTGGCGCATAAGCACGCTAAATCCCGTAGCGTAGCTAGGGGGGCAAGGTGGGGGAGGGGGGGGGAGTTGCCCTGGCCACCATCTCTAGGGGGGGCGCCAAATCGAGATCACTTCAAAAAATGTTGGGAACTACATTTGCCATGAGCATGATATTGATATAGAAAAATTTTATCTTTTAATAAAATAATATTTACGATATTGCTAGTGTGTCCCCTTTTAATATGCTAAAAACAGGCCTTGGAAGTGCCATTTCCGCCATCTGGGAAGATTTTGTGCCAAAATTTTCTTGCGTTTCCCCATAGTGGCGCGGAGCGCTGAAAGTCTGTCTAGGGGCTTCGCCCCCTTGACAAATTCCAGGCTACGCCTTTGTCAACACTGTGTGAAGTAGCATCTAAACACTTTTCTGGAAGTAAAATATTTCCCATGAAAAAAGGTTGGCCCCCAAAAAAATTTGCCCCCCTCTGAATTTTTTTCTGCAGAGCCCATGAATATTTGTTCTATTTAAGATCTTGAGTTGTGTGAGTATTCATAAGATTACCCCCCCCCCCCCGAAGATGGGGTAGGGGCGCAATTTCGTTTCTTGCCCCGGGCGCCACAACTCCAGCTACGCCACTGGACCCAACCAATGGCACGCTTAAAAGGGCAGTGGGGCACCATCCTTAAACAACCGTGTTCAATAAACCCTTCCAAAATTCACTTACAAAGGATTGAGGTATAGAGTTTGGCAGTCACCGTTTTTTTTTTTTGTCAATGGCAGTTTACCGAGGCCAAATTTACCGTACAACGCGGATCAAAACTCTCTCGAAATGCTTTTTTAACTTGCTTTTTGGGAAGGCATCTACGGGAGTCACCTCCCCCCCTTTTTAAATCCTGAACACACCTCTGTTTTCAGACACGTTACTAAGGATATCCAACAGATAAAACAATATCAAAACCCTGAGGATAGTTGAATCCAGTAAACTAGAAAATATGTACCCTGTAAAACAGTACAACATAAAGAAATTAATTGGGTTGCAAAACATGGCAAAAGGGTATTTTAAACTCAAGAAAGAAGAATAAAAAACACTGGAAAAGAGAAAGGAATAAGTCCTTTCCTCCACCCGGGCTAGCATCAGTACATACCTCTAGGACAAAATCCCTCTAACTTTAAAGGTGGGAAAAGGTTCTCATTTTTCCCAACTTCCATTTGTGAAAACCCAATGCAATGGCCATGGGGTTAGTGCTTTGTTCAACATTTTTGGGTTGAGATCGATTATGGCACACCAAATACAAAAACTCTTCTTGAATAAGATAATGAGTTTGACTTGTCATATACCCGCCCCCAGCATTTTCTCACTCTTTAAGCTATGCCCGTAACAGTCTTCAAGGTGTCTCAATATTTTATTTTTGAAGTGTTTCTCCTTTAATAATTTGCTTTAATGGCTTTTTTAGGGAAGTTTGTTTTTTATTTTTTCCAGGTGAAGCAATTTCATTTTTGTCGCCACAGTTTAAATGACCTATGAAGCTCTGTAGCACGTAACCCAAATTTTTTAAAAGGGAGTACACTTGAAAAACTACCTTACCAGGTAAAATGCCATACAACAATTAATTCTAATCAAAATAACAATAAAATGTGATCATTAAACCATTTCTTTCAGTTGCCTGCTAAAAGTTTAACCATGAACCAAATGTTATCATGAAGTGACTGGATTTCTTCCTGCTGTTTCAAATCAAAACAGTTTGATGTGATTTTAGTTCATCATGTTACAACCAGATGTAATCTTACATTATTAACAAAACCCCCCATTTTTTCTGAAGTCCCTGTCAGGGGAATGACCTACATCATATCCACCAAGTTTGGTGCTGATAACGTCAATGATATTTAGGTTCTTAGAATTTCAGAGTGAAACCCTTCCATTACTGTGGAAACATTCTGTTGCTTTTTCCCTACATGCACCAGCCAGTCTAATCGAAATGCTGCATAACTTATGAGACCTTTGTAATACGAAAGTTTAATGAAAAAGGCTTTTAAATGGCCAACATCAATACAAAATAAGATTCTAACAATGAAAACAAAGGGATCTAAAATCAGCATCAAATACCAGTTCATGTGATTTCTTCCTTTTTTACTTTCTAAGTCTGGAAATGCAAGCTGTAACATATTAATTGTTTTTGTGTTCTATTTATGAGACATTTTTATACATCAATTTGCCTAAAAATTTCTCTTCCTGCAAGTTTTTTTTTTTTTGCAGAGTCCTCAGTTACCCAGGTTAGAATATGTCCATAAGTTTCACCACTTTACCCAACTCACTCAAATACAAAATAATGTCCCGTTTCAGGCAACTACAATATTAAAAAAGAGAGTTTTACTTGGAACAACAATAAAAAGTCAGCAAACAACAGTTAAAATTCCAAACAATAGTAAAAGTTATGTTCATCAAATATGATCATTTTTTGGGCTTTTTCTCCTTCTTCCAGTTATCCCAGCACTTTCTTTAATAATGCTTTAGCCTCCCAGTGTATGTACTTGATTTTCATCCACTTCGCCAAAAAATGAAACACCTTCATCTCTAACACACAAATTTACCCCACTGAACCCCCAACACCCTACCTCCTTAACTGTAGCAAAATTTCCTTGAGTAGCCTTAGGATTATTTCAACTTTTTGGGGAAAAAATATTTCAAAGCTTGGAGAAGATATTTTTAATTTAGGCGTAATGCAATGCACTATCAGAGTCACTTATAACTTTCAACAATTAAAAAAAAGCTTGTCATTTAAGTCCATGTGCAGACTACTTAAGGAAGCAAGGGTCACACAGGAAAGTGGGGACACACTCCTTGATGCCTTGTAACAGCCCACTGGGGATACATTGCACTTGCAGTCAAAAGGTCTACTGCACTCCATGACACAATAGTAAAGGTGATGTTAATCAAAATATGATCATTTAATGAAATCTCTTCTTCCAGCTGTTTTGTCCCTGCAGTGCTATTGTGATTTTAACTAATCAGCTTCACTGGCACCAACTGTACTTATCATAAAAAGTCCCATTATTATTCTGAATTTGGGCCCCCTTAAAGGGGGATGAATGGGTGGACCTACATCACATCAACCCAGAATTTTATAGGATCACTTTGTTTCTTTAGACTATCATTGTCCCATGCAGAGTGTTTGCTTTTTCCTTTGTCCCTTTAGGTCAAAAAATGAGCCACCATTACCAGTCTTCATCCTCAAAAAACAAATTTAACCCCTCCCCCACCTTAAATTTTCACAAAATTTCATTAAATAGTTGCAGGTTTTATTGTAATTTTTTGAGAAGAATAGCTTTGGGAAAGCTTTTACATGTAGAAAATTATTCTGAATTTCAGACATAACTGAAATTGTTGAAATTAATATCTCCCTACCTTTTTACTTTCAACAGTTAGAAGTATACTTGTTATTAAAGCCATGTGTAGACTACTCAGGGGAAGCGAGTCTCACACAGGGAAGTGGGGTACACTCCTTTTTGCATCGTGGCAGCCCACTGAGAATAACATTCTACTTACCCAAAAAGTTACGGGTAGACTCAGACACCCAACGGGGATAAGATGCAGTGCACCACATTCACAATGTGTTTGATGTTATCAGAGTTAATGTATAACAAAAAATGAAATTTATTTAGTTCTTGAATGGCCAATATCGTTCAAAGGACATTACCACAAACTATTTCATGCCCCCCCCCCCGGCCCCCACCACCACAAACCAAAACCGTAAAATTTCTCATATCCCAGCAGGACTATGGGTGCTTTTTCCCAAGTTTTGGTAAAATCCCATTCAAACCTTAAAATGAATCAGTTGCTAATGCTGAGATGCTCACTATACCATGGTATCCCAAGTGTAAGATAGTAGTGAAAATCAAGCTACACACTGTGGACACATACTCAAATATCTTGATACTTCTGGGCATTAACTGGGGATATGTACATTTCTACCCTTACTCAAAAAGGAACATGCATTCCCTCTGACCAGCAAGAAGGGATAATTTTACAGTGCTCCACACTGTCAAGGTGCTTGTAGCCAGTTAAGCAACTCTACAAGATTTCCTTTCATACACAGTGCATTTAACCCTTTCATAAAGTCACATCATTAAAATGGTCTTCTTTGAGCCTCAGTAGTACTAAACAAACTGTTGTATGTTCAAAGACAGAGGAAATCAAAAAGCAACATTTGTACTACTAAAGAAGTTACAGTTAATAACAGTACAATGCAAATAGTTGGGGAACATTAAAAATTTTCAATGCCATGATAACCAAAGTAATTTGTCAAATTAGATAATCTCAGGTTAGCTTTTCTTAACTTGACTAGTGGAAATAAAACTTCACATGGAGAGACACAGGGAGCCACTTAATTTTCATGACATAACACTAATGACAGTTAACAGCATATTTAAGTTTCCAATTGTTTTCACATAGTGTGTCACGTTTCAACTACATGAACCAGCCAGTCTAATTGAAAAAGCTGTATCAATAATTTGACTTTTAAAAGGGGAAAATTTAATAAAAGGACTTTAAATAGCCAACATATTTACAGGATAAGATTTTTAACTAATGAAAATGAAGGATTCTAAAATCAGCATCACAATACCAGTTCTGTGATTTTTCCTTACTTTCTAAGTCTGGAAAGCAAGCTGTATCATACTGTTTTCATGTTCATTTATGAGGACATTTCTTATACAAACAAATTGCCTCACAATCTTCTCTTCCTGCAAGTGTTTTTTTTTTGTTTTTTGTTTTGCTTTTGTTTTTGCAGAGTTCCCGCAGTTACCCAGGTTTAGAATATGTCCATAAGTTCAAACCCCTTTACCTCTCTCAAAAAGCAAAAATAAATAAATCCGGTTACAGGCAGTACAATATTAAAAAAATAGTAAATTTGGAACATCAATAAAAGTTCAGCAAAACAGTTAAAATTCCAAACAATGTAAAAGTTATGTTCATCAAATATGACATTTATGACCTCTCTTTTTCTTCCAGTTATCTAGTCACTTTCGTTTAAAAATGCTTTAGCCTCCTGGTGGGATGCACTGATTTGCATCCATTTCTGCCAAAAAATGAACCACCTCATCTCCCAACACACAAATTTACCCCACTGACCCCCCCAACACCATACCTCCTTAACTGTAGCAAAATTTCCTTGAGTAGCCTTAGGATTATTTTAACTTTTTGGAGAAATATTTTTAATTTTAGGCGTAATGCAATGCACTATCAGAGTCAAACTTATAACTTTCAACAATTAAAAAAAAGCTTGTCATTTAAGTCCATGTGGGAGACTACTTAATGGAAGCAAGGCTCACACAGGAAAATGGGGACCCCACTCCTTGATGCCTTGTAACAGCCCACTGGGGATAACATTGCACTTGCAGTCAAAAGGTCTACTGCACTCCATGACACAAAGGGGAAAAGGGGATGTTAATCAAAATATGATCATTTAATGAAATCTCTTCTTCCAGCTGTTTTGTACCTGCAGTGCTATTGTGATTTTAACTAATCAGCTTCACTGGCACCAAACTGTACTTTATCATAAAAAATCCCCCATTATTATTCTGGGAAATGGCCCTTAAAGGGATAATGGGTGGACCTACATCACATCAACCCCGAATTTTTTTAGGATCACTTTTGTTTTTTTTAGACTAAACATTGTCCCATGCAGGGGGTTTGCTTTTTCCTTTTTACCTTTTAGTGTCAAAAAAAGAGCCACCATTAAACCCCGTCTTCATCTCCTCAAAAAAATTTAACCCTCCCCCACCTTAATTTTCCCACAAAATTTCATTAAAAAGTCAAGGATTATTGTAAGTTTTTGGAAGAAAGCTTGGAAAGCTTTACATGTAGACAATATTCTGAATTTCAGACAAACTGAAATTGTTTAAATACATATCTCCCTACCTTATTACTTTCAACAGTTTGAAGTATACTTGTTATTAAAGCCATGGTAGACTACTCAGAGGAAGGAGTCTCACACAGGAATGGGATACACCCTTTTTTTCATCGTGGGCCCCCTGGAAAAATTTACTTACAAAAAAGGCAACTAGTAGATCACTTCACAAAATAAAAGCTAACCCTTCTCTTGTGATTTGCAGCAGAATTTTTACTGCCTCTCTCTTTGTTTCTAAGCACAGTATGAACCACCTGTCTTACAAGTGAACCACTAGGTGTAATAAGAGGGTACATAAAAGAATAGTATCTACAGAAAAGACCACAAATAGGATTTTGGTAGCAACAAGGGGACTTGCTACAGTACTGGTAGCTTTCATGGGGTAGTTTTCCACTGGTATATACAGACCTCTTTGAACATTTTGCCTAGTCTGAATAATACCCATAACCCTCGGTTTAATCCTGAATGCTTAAGTGCCCATATTCCGCACGAAAGCCTTCCACATTTTCACTAATATTCAGAATTCTAGATAACAATGCAGAATTGCTGTGTAAATTTCTGGAAGTCCATTGTCAGCCCTATTATGGCTGCGCTGGGGTGAGAAAATTTTTTAAAATTTTTGACTGCCTTAATACTGTATTTGTAGCCAGAAAATAATTTCAAGACAAATAATTTGGAATAACCTTTTTTCTTGAACACGCCTCAAGAGAAGCAATCTTTTGATGTACATATTCAGTGGAACATCATGTCTTACTTTTTAAAATGAGCATTTTTAAGTTTGTACCCCCCCCCCCCCCCCCCCCAATCACAATTGACTCCCTGCTATTGTTTGTCTAATATTGACCATATCAACCTTACTGTTCGTTTATTAAATTTATTAGTATCCTTTGAGACTCAATGAAAATTATCACTGTTAATGACAGTATTTGGTACAAATTTTAAAGGCTGTGTTATCTCTAACGGAAGTGGCAAGTAAGGACGTGGTCAAAGTACAACTTAAATTAGAATCACATTGAAAAGGCCTGCAATCCATTTCAGACTTCTAGTTTTGAGCAGGATACTCCACATGTGGTGTCTTTACTAGGAAAAAGGAATAAAGACAAAAACATTGTAGAACTCTGGAAGCTGCTTGTGCCAGTTCCATAACAATATCCTTCACCACTGAACATTGCTTTGAAATGAATTTACCTTTCAGTACCTTTTGGAGAAAAAAAAAGACATCAAGACTTCAAGGACTACACTTTTTGTCAGGATTTCAAGGTTTCAGGTATCCTGTTGGAACTCTGACGCACACCTTCTTTCAGTTGAGTACAATAACTTGAAAAAATTGCCCTCTGCATCCAACTTCCAAAAATACCAAATTATATTCAAACTATTTTCAAAGTATAGTAGGTTAGGTCATCAATCAAGATTCAAAAAATATTAGAGTTTAGTACGTAAAAGTGTTTCCCCACTCAGTACTTTGAAGTGCAGGACACTTAAGTAGTTCCCTACAATTTTTTCTGTTTTCAACATTACATGATACAAGTACTGTAGACTATTAATACCGCTGCTTACCAATAATTTTCTCCCTGGAAACTTGAAAAAATCTATATCCACTGAGTTTTAGTTCTTCTAAATGTCTCCTTCTTCCCATTGCAGAGTTTCCCCCATAGTACTGACATTAAAAATTTGTCCTTTGTAAATGCTTTCAGTGTTGATGTAACCCCCTACTACCAAAGAACATGTTGATAAAATGCTTTAAACTGTAATAGAACCCAGGTTTATATTAAAGCATACTTAGAATGAAAACCACAAATAGTTTTACTAATTCAGTATAATGTGTTCTTATACTACTAAGGTTCACCAAGACTAGGGGCCTGAGAAAGTTGAAGATCCCAAACTGCTTATTGTAGATACAGGTATCTGCACATAAACCACTGTAAACTCATGATCCATATGGCAGGAATAATCCAAATTTATGTACAATTCCCCTTGCATGACCTTCCTTCCAAGGATAGTGCCCCATTTTTGTATACAAGAAAAAATGGTAAACATATGAATACACTATTTTCTAGTCGGTTCTTCTAACTATCCCTTAATTTCGGTCAACCCCAAGATTTTAAACCTTTCTAAACCACTGAAGGTTCTGTAAATTCTCATGATATTTCTGATGAAACATTCAGTGTGGTGAAGTTCCCACCTTTATTTTCCACCTGCTGCACGCAAAAGCAACCTTCCCCTGTCTTTAGAATATTATGTATCAAATGCTTCATCCACTTGAGTGGCTTTCTTCTGACCTCTATTCCCGTGAATTCATGGCTGAAAAAGTATAACATAACAATACAAACATTTGAGCAAAATACACGCAGCATCATAGGGTATCTTGCAGTGTGACACATAATGGTGTGTACTTGCGCCATTTCAAGGGAAGTGACACTGCTCTATCACAGACTGTGCTACTACTGTAACAGGATGGTGCTAGGGTATGCCTGACAGGGTGGCCATCTCCCTCATGGAGCAGGACCATGCAATTCCTACCCACTACAAAATACGATATTTTGCTCACAGGAAGGGCATATTTTTCAATGAAGACCCCAAATTTTCCACTTTTTCTCAACTTTCAAATTTTTGCAAAAAAGTCAAAATTTTTGGTGCATGAAAGAAAATTTTACATTAATCGTCCTTTTGGCAACTCATCGCTTTTGTAGGGGTATGGAATTGCTGGTCCTGCTCCCATGAGGGAGCATGGCCCCCCTGTCAGGCATACCCTAGCACCACTCCTGTTTACAGTAGTAGCACAGTCTTGTGTAGAAGCAGTGTTTCACTTCACCTTGAATGGCGCAGTACAACCATTATGTGTCACACTGCAAAGATACCCTATGATGCTGGTGTATTTTGCTCAAATGTTTGTATTGTATGTTATACTTTTTCAGCCATGAATTCACGGACTAGAGGCAGAAGAAAGCCACTTCAAGTGGATGAAGCATTTGATTACATTAATATCAAAGACAGGGAAGGTTGCTTTTGCGTGCAGCAGGTGGAAAATAAAGGTGAATACACCACACTGAATGTTTCATCAGAATACTCATGAGAATTACAGAACTTCAGTGGTTTAGAAAGGGTTAAACATCTTGGGTGTTGACCGAATTAAGGGAAGTAGAACCAATAGAAAATAGTGTATTCATATGTTTTACCATTTTTTTCTTTGTATACCAAAAGGCACATATCCTCTGTGAAGGAAGGTCACTAGCAAGGGGAATTGTACATAAATTTTGGATTATTCCTGCCATATGATCATGAGTTTTACAGTGGTTTATGTGAGATACCTGTATCTACAATAAGCAGTTTGGGACTTCAACTTCCTCAGGCCCTAGTCTTGGTGAACCTTATTACGTATAAGAACACATTCATACTGAACTAGTTAAACTATTTGTGGTTTTCATTTCTAAGTATGCTTTTAATATAACCTGGGTTCTTATTTACAGTTTTAAGCATTTTTATCCAACATGTTCTTTGTAGGTAGAGGGGTAATAACCACTGAAGCCTTTACAAAGGGACAATTTTTAATGCAGTACTATGGGAAACTCTGCACTTGGGAAGAAGGAGACATTCTAGAAGAACAAAACTCCAGTGGATATAGATTTTTCTTCAAGTTCCAGGGAGAAAATTATTGGTAAGCAAGGTATTAATAGCCTA
The DNA here is from genome assembly GCA_029531755.1 of Holothuria leucospilota. Taxonomy (NCBI): domain Eukaryota; kingdom Metazoa; phylum Echinodermata; class Holothuroidea; order Aspidochirotida; family Holothuriidae; genus Holothuria; species Holothuria leucospilota. Next base: position 52,823 of record CM055982.1, read on the forward strand.
CAGTACTTGTATCATGTTAATGTTGAAAAACAGAAAATTGTAGGGAAAACTACTTAAGTTGTCCTGCACTTCAAAGTACTGAGGTGGAAACACTTTTACTGTACTAAACTCTCATATTTTTTTGAATCTTGATTGATGAACCTAACCTAACCTATACATTTGAAAATTTTGAATATAATTTTGGTATATTTTGGAGTCTGGATGCAGAGGCAATTTTTCAAGTTATTGTACTACAACTTTGAAGAAGGTGTGCGTCAGAGTTCCAACAGGATACATGACACCCTTGAAATCCTTGACAAAATTGTAGTCCTTGAAAGTCTTGAATTCTTTGTTTTTTCTCCAAAAGGTACTTGAAAGTTAAATTCATTTCAAAGCAATGTTCAGTGGTGAAGGATATTGTATGGAAATGGCAGTCTTCCAGAGTTCTACACTGTTTTGTTCTTTATTCCTCTATTCTCCATAGTAAAGACCTACATGTGGAGTATCCTGCTCAAAACTAGAAGTCTGAAATGGATTGCAGGCTTTCAAGTGAATTCTACTTAAGTTGTACTTCTTGACCAAGTCCCTTTACTTGCCACTCAGTTTAGAGATACTACATTGCCTTTCAAATTTGTACCAAATACTGTCATAACAAGTTATAATTTTCCTTGAGTCTCAAGGTACAATAAACTTTTAATAAAGAAGTAAGGTTGAATGGTCAATATTTAGAACAAACAAATAGCAGTGAGTCACTTGTGATGATAAACTTAAATGCTCATTATAAAAAGTTAAGTAATGATGTTCTACTGAATACTGTACCTCAAAAGATTGCTTCTTCTTGTAGGGTGTTCAGAGAAAAAGTTTATTCCAAATTTTTGTCTTGAAATTTATTTTCTGCTACAGACTACAGTATTAAGGCAGTCAAAAATTTTAAAAATTTTCTCACCCCAGCCGCAGCCATAATAGGGCTGACATGGACTTTCCAGAAATTTACACAGCAATTCTGCATGTATCTAGTAATTCTGAAATATAGTGAAATGTGGAAGGCTTTCGTGCAGGAATAGTGGGCACTTAGCTATTCCAGGATTAAAACGTAGGGTATGGGTATTCAGTACTAGGCAAAATGTCTCAAAGAGTCTTGTATATACCAGTGAAACTACCCCAGAAAGCTACAGTACTGTAGCAAGTCCCCTTGTTGGTCTACAAAATCGTACTTTTGTTCTTTTCTGTAGATCCTATTTTTTTGTCCCTCTTATACACCTAGGTTCACTTGTAAGACAGGTGGTTCATACTGTGCTTAGAACAAGAGAAAGGCAGGAAAAATTTCTGCTGCAAATCAAAGAGAAGGGATTACTTTATTTTGTGAAGTGTCTACTAGTTGTGGCAAGATTATTTCTGACTGTTCTCTTAAACATCCACTGTGAAGCCATTTGTCACTGTATGGCAGGAAAAAGTTGCCCGAGGGTTGGGTCAAAAATCGTTTTAGTCTGCACTGAACTGAAAAAAAAAACCTTACCAGAGTGTAAAATGTTCCCACATCTTCAAAAGGTCTCACAAAAGCCTGGAAAAAGCTGTTTTGTCTTGAAGTCTTTGCATATTACTTTAAGGTAGAATGCAGACCCCCCAATTTGAATTAGTGCTGCTTTCTCGACCTAAAATTTTTTAGATACTATTAACGGGAACTTTTCATCGGTGGTATTTGCAAACCTGGATAAATAATGGTAACAACACAACACAAAAGGAATTTTTTTCATCGTTTGCACAGAAGAATAAGTTTGAAGCTCATATGCATTTTACCTTATGGACAGTTATTTTCATTTGGGCATATCTTGTACTCCTAAATGAAATGTGATACTGAACACAGAGTCATTATTAAAGGTCCAAGTTGAAGTGCCAAGTGCCATTCTATAAATCTTGAGGAGAAAAGCAAAATGTGCTAAGTCAGTTTTGTGATGTGTTGTTTGACCACAATTTGGTATTTTGTAAAAGTTAAATACATTACTGTACAGACTGGTCCCAGACAATAAAAATTCTGTTCACTAAGCAAAGGTCTAACCCATCCTTATTTAAAAAAAATGACTAATACACTTCACACAAAATACTGTATGGTAGCTTGCACTGACTGCACAAATCAGGACAAACTAACTGAAGTGAAGCTATTGTTTGAAACAACATCAGTCATAATGATGTCATTTGGTGTATGCAGTGAAATGATCATATTTCTTAATATGTTTGGGATAAGTTTGTAGGGCCTATTCTATTTTACTGTATTAATATTTGGAGTTATGCTATTTTGCAGCATTGATGCTACCAAGGAACCCACAGAAGGACCAATGCTTGGTCGCCTAGTTAACCATGGGGAAAGAAAAGAAAGAAATACCAAGCTTCAAATTGTCAACTTTCATGGCACGCCAGCATTATGCTTATATGCCTTGCGAGATATTAAGGAGGGCGAAGAACTTTTATATGACTATGGAGTGGCCAACTTGCCTTGGAAGAAGAAGGTAAACACTAGTTCCTCATATGATAAATTTTGCAAATTTCAGCTTCTGTTTAGGTTCAGCTTCATTTTTGAAGTTCAGGGAAAGGTAGCAGGTAGGGTATATCTCTTCTATAGAGGTTTGTTCATGACAGAGTAAATGTGGGCTTTAATGCTGACATAATTTTATTAGATTGCAAGGTTTGTAACACAGGATGTTCTAATCAATCCAAGGATATGTTACAGTTAGACAAGTATTAAGACAAACAGAAGCCACAAAAATTCTACTTTCATGCAAACTCTCTGAGAAATTAAATATCACAAGCTGTGAGAAAAGATTATATAACAGTGTTTATTTTGCCATAGACCAGCAAGTGTATCTTTTCCTACTACCTACCCAAAATCCCCCTTAATTCTCAAGATTGGGATAAAAATAACAGTTCTGACATTTCCCAAATATATTACACTTGCATGGATTATCTTGCTTTGAATTTCTTTAGATTTCAGTTTTTCCCTAGGATAGCACTATTTTGCATGTAGGCCTATGCCACTGTACATGAACAGAAATTTGTTAATGAGAGATCCCCCTCCCCTTAACCCGTCAGGATGGTCTAACACCCAAAGTTAATCATGGGGAAACCCTGGCATTAAATATTTTTCATGTTATGTTACCCAGTACCCAGATGAACCAGAGAGTAATGACTCTTCTAGATCTAAAGCAGGTAAGATACGCAGTGTAAGCGAATCTTTTACATGAAATTGGATTATAAATAATAACATAACATAACCAGCTTTTATGTGCTGGTTGGTGGTTACATTTTCCTTTTAGCATTGATCAGATGCCCATAATCCTACTGTTCCTTGATGTTGTATTTTTCTGCTAAAATGTTGGAAAAATGGTCAGACACTCCTCATGGTGATATCAGTTTTTATTTGGCATAACCTAGCTCTAAAAGAACAGTTTTGCTGAAAAACAGTTTTTCGGCATACATGGGATCATGGGATTCCTGTCAGTTCTGAAAAAAAACTTAAAACCACCAAAGTTTGTGTTATTTAGCTGGAAAGTAAAAGATAGTTATGATGTTATATTTAATCTGACTTCTTTTGTCACTCATGTTTGCATATTTTCTTTCTTATTTGTTACACTGAGTTCCTTAACATACACAATTTCTAGTGTCTTAAGTTCTTTAGGGCTGATCAGATGCCCATAACCCAACTGTCTCTTGATGTTGTAGATTTCTACTTAAAACTGATGAAAAAGATTGTCAGACACTCTTCATGTTGATTTCCAATTTTTAGCATAACTTTGTCAAAGCAAAAATTTGCTGAAAAAAAAACAGTGTTTCAGCATGCGTGTCATCATGGGATTCCTGTTCTGTAATAAACCTTAAGGCCACCAATATCTGTATTATTTAGCATGTAAATAAAAAATATTTGTGTTGTTAAATTTAATTGTACTTTTTAGTTTTGTGCATATTTATTTTTTGCTACTCCAGCTTTCTTAACAGACACGATTTCTAGTAACTTGAATTGTTGAAATTTGGTTGATGGCTGTAAAAAGCAAATGAAAAATTTGGACTGAGTTGAACACAGTTCAGATAGTACAAAAGCTACAAAACAAACTTCACCCATATACTAAAAGATCAAGGACCTTTTGGTCATTAGATCTCTTAGTGCCGAGTTCAATTGTGTCCCGGCATCATGCCTCACTTTACCCCCTCTAGAAGTACTTGCACAAGGGCAGCAGGTGAGTGTGCTGGAAATACATAAAAAGGTTGATCCTTGTTTGTGATATTAACTTGTGAAAGATCAATATTTAACCCTTAAAATAATGAATAGTTCATTTTTGTAAAGTTAAAATAGTTCAGCAAAGAATTTCTTTAATTCGTTAATTGAATCTTTGCAGTGTTTACATGTTCATTGGGTTTGTAAACGTTTAGTGGTATTTCACAGTTTTTGATTAGTTTTTAGTTTTTTGAAGATTGGATTATGCTTACCTCAAAGCATTCTGAGGTATTATGTTCTGTTTTGTTATGCCCCATAACTCATTTGCCTCTTTCTCTCTGTCAGCCTTCCTGCCTGTACCTTTTTATCAGTTGACCTACTGTATCTGACTGCCTGTCTGTCGACATACAGCTGTACTGTCTGTCTGTCCGTTTGTCCATCCATTTGTCTGTTATTCTTCCGTCCATCTATTGCGTGTGTACAATAGTTCTTTTGTGCTCAGAACATTTATGCATAGCTGGAATTTTTTTTAAACTAGGGCACAGTGATTGCTTGATGACCACCAAAACATTGACATCAAAGGTCATTTAAGGGTCTGGTAAGGCCATTTTATGTCTTAATATGCTCAAAAAGTATAATCAAACCTAAGCCAACATGGAGAATGATGAGAAAAATTCTAAAATGTGATTTATTCTTTTAAAACTCAGAAAGGATAATGAAAACTTGTTCATGCTGAAGCCATGGTGCCATAGGATAATGGTGGTAACCTCCAACTCATTATTGGTTGTTTGCTATTATCCTCATGTTGGTTTAAAAGTCATTAAACATGCTTTACTCTGCACACTTCTTCCTGCTTGGCTGAACTTCTCAAATCAAGGGGCATATCATGTCAGCGTCACAAGTTGTACTAGCAGCTGTTTGTTATAATCAAAAAATCAGGAGTGGGAAATGAGATTTACCAGTCTTTGGGTTGCCTCCTTGTGAGGTCAATATCTGTTATTTTTCATCTACTTAACCACTAATATGTTTCATAATTAAATACGTATAAATAAGCTGGTGTGTTCTAGGGCATTTGAAATCCAGCCATGTTTGCAGAGCTGCAGACAGTGTCATGTTCTGGTGGTCATGGTGATGATTCACTTGTTTCATTTAGAGGTGTTTGTCTTCAGCAATATGGGAAATATTTCCCCATTTTCTAACAGCTCATTTGGGGGTACTGCTATTCTCTGTCAAAGTACAAGTATGGATTATTTCATGTGATACCTTTTGAGTATGATGCTGTGTGCAGAATAAATGTATGGGTATGTTATTTGCTTTAATTCAGACTTGCAAACTTTCATCCATCCTTTGTCAGGATATAAAATTTGAAAAACCTTTGAGCTAGTGCACAATTGGTGTCCCAGATAGTTTATGTGTCATTGGCTCCTACATTTAACATATTTTATTCTCATATTTTGTTTTTATCTAGAAAAAATCATTGACAAATCTACCAATTCAGCAGGCCAAAAATATGACCAGAACCCATTAGCAGACCCAAGTGTAGAGGTTACTAAGGATGTTGCAGATCCATCCATTGAAAGATTAGATCATAGCCACCTATCAGCAGGCCTACTGACCAAGACTACTGAAGCATCAGAATGGAGCCCACCATCAGGTCCAGTTAAAGAGGTCGCTGAAGATACTATGGATCCATCAAGCAATCAACTGGATCAGAGCCTGTCATTAGGTCCAGTTATGGAGGTAACTGAGCAAGCTGTTAATCCATCATGTGAGAGACTGGCCCAGAACTTATCGACCAGTCCCAGTATAGATGTTTTAGAGGTTTCTGAAGATGGTGTCAATCAGCTTTCATTTGACACACCTCGCCCAAGCATATCATCAGGTCCAGCTATAGAGGGTAATGATGTGGATCCCACATGTAAAAAACCTGACCAAAGTCTACCATCAGGTGAAGTTATGGAGATTATTAAGGATGCTGTGGATCCATCATTTGAAACATCTGACCAGAGCTTATCATTGGGTCCAATAACAGAGGTGGATAATATGGATCCACCATGTGAAAGACATGAAAAAAGTCTACCATCAGGTGAAGTTATGAAGGTTATTAAAGATGCTTTCATTCCATCAGTTGGTGCATCTTACCAGAGCATATCATTGGGTCTAGTATCAGAAGTGAATGATATCAGTCCATCATGTGAAAAAGCTGACAAAAGTTTATCATCAGGCCAAGTTGTAGAGGTTATCGAGGAGGATACCATTGATTCAGCATTTGAAACATGTGACCAGAATCTATCACCCAGTTCACCTACAGAGGAAGTACCTGAACCTCTTGAAGTGAGTGAAACAGAATCAGCTTTGGATGCAGGTCCTACAGCTGCTGAAGCATGGGAATCAGATGTGGATTCTTCAGAAGAAAGTAGTGATGACAGTGCTGAGGAATCATTTGTTCCTGATTCAGAAGACAGCAGTTCAGATGAATCAGAAATTATTCCATTCATACCAATGCCTACTAGGAAACCAGCCCCAGTTGATCAAGATGTTCCTGGCTGCTCTAAAACATGTAACAGTGATGATTTTACAGAAGCTAAACCAGCAGAGAAAACAGTTGCAAAAGACAGCAAAGTGTATGTAATGACAACAAACAATACCCACACTTCAAGAAGCTATGACAAGCCAGCATATTGCTTTGTGTGTTCCTGCCCTCAAAAGAAGTTGACTGTTCATATTACACAGCATAAAGATGAACCTTTGGTAGCTCAGTGGTTAGCAGCCAAAGAAAATGAGAGGGACAAACTCTGGACTAAAATTAGGAATCTGGGAAATCATTTGCATAACTATGAAGTGTTGGAGAAAGGAGAAGGGCCTTTAATTGTGGTATATCGTCCACGTGGCCAAGCAGTTCCTACTGATTACCAGCCATGTGTTGACTGCTTGGGATACTACTCATGTAATGAATTCTACAGGCATAAGTGTAAATTGAGAAAGCCTGAAAAGGAAACTGAGGAAAAGAAGAGGAGGACCCTTATCAGACAGTCCCGTCTGCTACTGCCACCACCCAAAGGTTGCAAAGAAGGAGATAATGTTCATACGCTTTTAGGAACTCTCCGATTAGATGACGTGTCATGTTGCATAAAGGGTGATCCGCTAATTCTTGACTTCGCCAAGAAGCTCATTTTTAAGCATGGCCATGACCAGGAACAGTTTAGTTGTGTGCGTACAAAGCTGAGACAGGTAGCACGTCTGGTCCTAGAATTCAGACTTGTCAGTGATATTAAGGATGCAAGTCTTTCTGATTTGTTTTTCCCCTCACGTTTTTGTACTGTTCTTACAGCTGTGAGAAGCTTAGCTGGGTTTGATGATGAAATGCATACTTATACAAAGCCTAGCTTGGCCATAAAGATTGGTCAGAGTCTGAAGAAAGTGGCAATGATGCTGGTAAGTAAAGCCTTGATTGAAGGAAACACTTCAAAAGAAAGAGAGGCAAGGGATGTTAATACTTTGCTTACAGAGAACTGGGATGTAGAAGTGTCTTCTCATGCACTCCGTACTCTCTATCAAGGCAAAAGAAACAACCCTAAACTTCTCCCCTTAACCGCAGATGTTGTGCAACTTACAAAGTACTTGAAAGAAGAGTCAGTGAACAGCATGAATAACTTACGTGCAGCTGAAACTCCAGACCAGGTGCAGAATGCTTGGAAGAAGTTGGCAAATATCATTGTGACCCAGCTTATGCTGTTCAACCGAAAACGACAAGGAGAAATTTCCAAACTGACTATGGAAGACTACTCCAACATCAAAAAGGGAGAGTCACATGTTCTCGATGTTCAAACATTGACAAAATTTGAACAAGATCTTGTAAAATTGATGTGGCGAGTTGAAATTGTGGGGAAGCGTGGGAGAACTGTTCCAGTGCTTATCACAGATGAGATGAAGAAGTCCTTAGATGAGCTTGTTAAACTCAGGTCTGATGTGGGAGTCAATAGCAACAACCAGTTTGTATTTGCTGTTTTAGAGGGATCCGATCATCACATTCGTGGATGTGATGCACTCCGTACCTTTTCGTCAACTTGTGGTGCAAAGCGACCTGATTTGCTCAGATCTACTCAGCTGAGAAAACATGTTGCAGTCATGTCACAGATTATGGCTTTGAAGGAGAATGAGTTGGACGTCCTTGCAAATTTTCTAGGGCATGATGTTAGAATTCACCGTGAATATTATCGTCTACCCGACCCTGCTATCCAAGTGGCTAAGGTCTCCAAACTACTTGTTGCTCTAGAAGGGGATGCTGGGGATCCTGGAAAACTTCTTCAAGGAAAGAGTCTGGATGAACTGGAGTTAACCCAAGATGAAGGTAATTTTGTAAAAAGTTTTGTAATAGTGACAATGCCATGTTAAAAAGTTATTAGCCAAAATTAAGTTAGGTTGATTCCTCTGAAAACCACTTCCATCCACAGTTGCTGAGTTTGTAAGTTGAAGTCTGCATTTTTTTGCTTCATCCAATAGAAATTAAGGAGGACCAGTTTTATGACTCTGATAATGAATCAGAAGAAACAGAGGAAGACGATGACCAGCCACTGTCAGGGTGTTCAGAAGCAGGTATGGATTTTACCACATACTATTTGCATTAATAACATTATTTCCATTTACAGGAAAGTGTTTACTTTAATGTGTTGAAATAAGTGACTGTTCATGTAATAATTTAAAAGTAAGTTAATCGTTGTTGAGCCTGTTGTTCCCATACATATCACTTGAACATGCTTAATGGTGTTATCGAAGTATTGTAAAACAGAAAAACCTTTGTTTTGGACCTAATAATTTGCCTCCCAATTACTTATCACAAGTTCAGGATAGATTATGTTAGTCTTCATGTATGTGTTCCAGTGTGTTTCGCTGATGTGTTTTGTTCCCTTTAGGCTTCAGTGTAGTTAAGTACTACGTGACCTTTAATTGTTGCCTTTGACTAAAATTACGTGCATTTATATCATGTGAAGAAAAATGCCACATTTACTGCAGAACGTTATAAATATACATGGAGAATTATATATTTGTGTGCAGCACAAAGAGTGTGACATTTAACTGAACTCTTTACAATGCATGCAATGCATTTTAATAAGCCTGTCCCCCTTCCATTCAACATAGTTCAGTGTCTGAAAGTATGGTAGTAACTATGGGCTTCCTGTACCAGTACATTGCCCTAAAGTTGGACAGAAAACAAATCAAGAGGGACAACAAAATCTAGAATGAACATTTCATTAAGTTAATGTTCAATCTGACAAGCAGTACTGTTTGGAATCCCCTGATTTTGTGTCTTTTAACTGTTATTCACACAAGCATATTGATTAAACCGTGGTTTGCTTGGTCTGGTTTGCTGTGCAGTTTGTGTTTTTTTTATATGTTGCTTTTACAGGAAGCAAACATTCTCTTGACCGTGATGAAGTTTCAGAATCACCCAAATGTAAGAAGTCAACCCATGGCAAAAAATCCAAGGTCAAACAAGCAGCACCCTCCAAAGTCAAACCAAAGAAAGTACCATGGACCGACGAAGAACGGGCAGCAGTGATGCGACATCTTGGTAACTACATCATTATGCAAAAACTACCAGGAAAGGAAGCCATTCAGGCAGTCATAATAAAGGAGAACTGTCTTAAAAATAGAACATGGAAGAATATCAAAGACTTTGTGCGCAACAGGATAACTTCGAAAGCTAGAAAGTCAGAAAGAAATTACATGTACTAATTGCAAGATGGTCCTTCATATTTGACCTTATCATTTTCATCATTTTAATGTTATAGTATCTTGTACTATACATTTGCCATTTGAAGTCCCCTTCCTGAACTTTCTAATTTGAAAGTTCCCATTATTGATTTAAGATGTAAAGGATCATAGTCCTCTAGCATGCAAAAACGTTAGGATAAAGCTCGTGATGAGAGGTGGACGGGGGGAGGCATAAGTAGTTCTGTCATAGTGTTGTGACCCTGAATGGATTGTGAACCAATCAGAACTTCGTGCCTTTCAGGTTCTGTTATATGTTAACTCTGTTAACAACAAGCACGTTGAGTATGTTCACTGTTACTCATCCCCAGTTGGGTGTCAGGGAACTTAGTAGGCCTTTTGACAGCAAATGGAATGTTATCCCCAGTGGGCTGTCACAAGGCATGAAAGAGTCTGACCCACTTTCCTGTGTGAGTCTTGCAGATTTGCTTAACTGGCCACAAGCACCTTGACAGTGTGGAACACTGTAACTTATCCCGTCTTGCTGGTCAGAGGGAATGCATGTTCCTTTTTGAGTAAGGGTAGAAATGGACATATCCCCAGTTAGATGCCCAGAAGTATACAAGATATTTGAGTATGTGTCCACAGTGTGTAGCTTGATTTTCACTACTATCTTACACTTGGGATACCATGGTATAGTGAGCATCTCAGCATTAGCAACTGATTACATTGTAAGGCTTGAATGGGATTTTACCAAAACTTGGGAATAAGCACCCATAGTCTGCTGGCATATGAGAATTGTACGGTTTGGTTTGTGGTGGTGGGGGCCGGGGGGGGGGGCATGAAATAGTTTGTGGTAATGTCCATTTGAATCGATATTGAGCCATTCAGAACTAAATAAATTTCATTTTTTGTTATACATTAACTCTGATAACATCAAGCACATTGTGAATGTGGTGCACTGCATCTTATCCCCAGTTGGGTGTCTGAGTCTGCAGTAGACTTTTTGATAAATGAAATTTTGTTTGTGAAAATGTAAGGTGGAGGAGAGGTTAAATTTTTTCTTGAGGAGATGAAGACTGGGTTATGGTGGCTCATTTTTTGACACTAAAAGGTACAAAGGAATAAGCAAACACTCTGCATGGGACAATGATAGTCTAAAGAAACAAAAGTGATCCTATAAAATTCTGGGTTGATGTGATGTAGGTCCACCCATTCATCCCCTTAAGGGGCCAACTTCAGAATAATAATGGGGGACTTTTTATGATAAAGTACAGTTTGGTGCCAGTGAAGCTGATTAGTTAAAATCACAATAGCACTGCAGGTACAAGAACAGCTGGAAGAAGAGATTTCATTAAATGATCATATTTTGATTAACATCACCTTTACTATTGTGTCATGGAGTGCAGTAGACCTTTTGACTGCAAGTGCAATGTTATCCCCAGTGGGCTGTTACAAGGCATCAAGGAGTGTGTCCCCACTTTCCTGTGTGAGCCTTGCTTCCATTAAGTAGTCTGCACATGGACTTAAATGACAAGCTTTTTTTTAATTGTTGAAAGTTATAAGTTTGACTCTGATAGTGCATTGCATTACGCCTAAAATTAAAAATATCTTCTCCAAAAAGTTGAAATAATCCTAAGGCTACTCAAGGAAATTTTGCTACAGTTAAGGAGGTATGGTGTTGGGGGTCAGTGGGGTAAATTTGTGTGTTAGGAGATGAAGGTGGTTCATTTTTTGGCAGAAATGGATGCAAATCAAGTGCATACACCAGGAGGCTAAAAGCATTATTAAAGAAAGTGACTAGGATAACTGGAAGAAGAAAGAGAGGTCATAAAATGCTCAAATTTTGATGAACATAACTTTTACTATTGTTTGGAATTTTAACTGTTTTTGCTGACTTTTTATTGATGTTCCAAATTTACTATTTTTTAATATTGTAGCTGCCTGTAACCGGATTTCATTATATTTTGCATTTTGAGAGAGGTAAAGTGGTGAAACTTATGGACATATTCTGAACCTGGGTAACTGCAGGACTCTGCAAAAACAAAAGCAAAAACAAAAAAACAAAAAAAAAACACTTGCAGGAAGAGAAGATTGTGAGGCAAATTTGATGTATAAGAAATGTCTCATAAATAGAACATGAAAACAATATGATACAGCTTGCATTTCCAGACTTAGAAAGTAAGGAAGAAATCACATGAACTGGTATTGTGATGCTGATTTTAGAATCCTTCATTTTCATTAGTTAAGAATCTTATCCTGCAAATATGTTGGCTATTTAAAGTCCTTTTATTAAATTTTCTCCTTTCAAAAGTCAAATTATTGATACAGCATTTCAATTAGACTGGCTGGTTCATGTAGTTGAAACAGTGACACACTATGTGAAAACAATTGGAAACTTAAATATGCTGTTCACTGTCATTAGTGTTATGTCATGAAACATTAAGTGGCTCCCTGTGTCTCTCCATGTGAAGTTTTATGTCCACTAGTCAAGTTAAGAAAAGCTAACTTGATGATTATCTAATTTGACAAAATACTTTGGTTATCATGGCATTGAGAATTTTAATGTTACCAACTATTTGCATTGTACTGTTATTAACTGTAACTTCTTTAGTAGTACAAATGTTGCTTTTTGATTTCCTCTGTCTTTTGAACATACAACAGTTTGTTTAGTACTACTGAGTGCTCAAAGAAGACCATTTTAATGATGTGACTTTATGAAAAGGGGTTAAATGCACTGTGTATGTAAGGCAATCTTGTAGAGTTGCTTAACTGGCTACAAGCACCTTGACAGTGTGGAACACTGTAACTTATCCCTTCTTGCTGGTCAGAGGGAATGCATGTTCCTTTTTGAGTAAGGGTAGAAATGGACATATCCCCAGTTAGATGCCCAGAAGTATACAAGATAATTGAGTATGTGTCCACAGTGTGTAGCTTGATTTTCACTATACTATCTTACACTTGGGATACCATGGTATAGTGAGCATCTCAGCATTAGCAACTGATTGCATTGTAAGGTTTGAATGGGATTTTACCAAAACTTGGGAATAAGCACCCATAGTCTGCTGGCATATGAGAATTGTACGGTTTGGTTTGTGGTGGTGGGGGCCGGGGGGGCTTGAAATAGTTTGTGGTAATGTCCATTTGAATCGATATTGAGCCATTCAGAACTAAATAAATTTCATTTTTTGTTATACATTAACTCTGATAACATCAAGCACATTGTGAATGTGGTGCACTGCATCTTATCCCCAGTTGGGTGTCTGAGTCTACAGTAGGCTTTTTGATAAGTAGAATGTTATTCTCAGTGGGCTGCCACGATGCAAAAAGGAGTGTATCCCCACTTCCCTGTGTGAGACTCACTTCCTCTGAGTAGTCTACTCATGGCTTTAATAACAAGTATACTTCTAACTGTTGAAAGTAATAAGGTAGGGAGATATGTAATTTCAACAATTTCAGTTATGTCTGAAATTCAGAATATTGTCTACATGTAAAAGCTGTCCAAAGCTTTTCTTCCCAAAAACTTACAATAATCCTGTGATTATTTAATGAAATTTTGTTTGTGAAAATGTAAGGTGGGGGAGAGGTTAAATTTTTTCTTGAGGAGATGAAGACTGGGTTATGGTGGCTCATTTTTTGACACTAAAAGGTACAAAGGAATAAGCAAACACTCTGCATGGGACAATGATAGTCTAAAGAAACAAAAGTGATCCTATAAAATTCTGGGTTGATGTGATGTAGGTCCACCCATTGATCCCCTTAAGGGGCCAACTTCAGAATAATAATGGGGGACTTTTTATGATAAAGTACAGTTTGGTGCCAGTGAAGCTGATTAGTTAAAATCACAATAGCACTGCAGGTACAAGAACAGCTGGAAGAAGAGATTTCATTAAATGATCATATTTTGATTAACATCACCTTTACTATTGTGTCATGGAGTGCAGTAGACCTTTTGACTGCAAGTGCAATGTTATCCCCAGTGGGCTGTTACAAGGCATCAAGGAGTGTGTCCCCACTTTCCTGTGTGAGCCTTGCTTCCATTAAGTAGTCTGCACATGGACTTAAATGACAAGCTTTTTTTTAATTGTTGAAAGTTATAAGTTTGACTCTGATAGTGCATTGCATTACGCCTAAAATTAAAAATATCTTCTCCAAAAAGTTGAAATAATCCTAAGGCTACTCAAGGAAATTTTGCTACAGTTAAGGAGGTATGGTGTTGGGGGTCAGTGGGGTAAATTTGTGTGTTAGGAGATGAAGGTGGTTCATTTTTTGGCAGAAATGGATGCAAATCAAGTGCATACACCAGGAGGCTAAAAGCATTATAAACGAAAGTGACTAGGATAACTGGAAGAAGAAAGAGAGGTCATAAAATGATCATATTTTGATGAACATAACTTTTACTATTGTTTGGAATTTTAACTGTTTTTGCTGACTTTTTATTGATGTTCCAAATTTACTATCTTTTTTAATATTGTAGCTGCCTGTAACCGGATTTCATTATATTTTGCATTTTGAGAGAGGTAAAGTGGTGAAACTTATGGACATATTCTGAACCTGGGTAACTGCAGGACTCTGCAAAAACAAAAGCAAAAACAAAAAAACAAAAAAAAAAACACTTGCAGGAAGAGAAGATTGTGAGGCAAATTTGATGTATAAGAAATGTCTCATAAATAGAACATGAAAACAGTATGATACAGCTTGCATTTCCAGACTTAGAAAGTAAGGAAGAAATCACATGAACTGGTATTGTGATGCTGATTTTAGAATCCTTCATTTTCATTAGTTAAGAATCTTATCCTGTAAATATGTTGGCTATTTAAAGTCCTTTTATTAAATTTTCTCCTTTCAAAAGTCAAATTATTGATACAGCATTTCAATTAGACTGGCTGGTTCATGTAGTTGAAACAGTGACACACTATGTGAAAACAATTGGAAACTTAAATATGCTGTTCACTGTCATTAGTGTTATGTCATGAAACATTAAGTGGCTCCCTGTGTCTCTCCATGTGAAGTTTTATGTCCACTAGTCAAGTTAAGAAAAGCTAACCTGATGATTATCTAATTTGACAAAATACTTTGGTTATCATGGCATTGAGAATTTTAATGTTACCAACTATTTGCATTGTACTGTTATTAACTGTAACTTCTTTAGTAGTACAAATGTTGCTTTTTGATTTCCTCTGTCTTTTGAACATACAACAGTTTGTTTAGTACTACTGAGTGCTCAAAGAAGACCATTTTAATGATGTGACTTTATGAAAAGGGGTTAAATGCACTGTGTATGTAAGGCAATCTTGTAGAGTTGCTTAACTGGCTACAAGCACCTTGACAGTGTGGAGCACTGTAACTTATCCCTTCTTGCTGGTCAGAGGGAATGCATGTTCCTTTTTGAGTAAGGGTAGAAATGTACATATCCCCAGTTAGATGCCCAGAAGTATACAAGATATTTGAGTATGTGTCCACAGTGTGTAGCTTGATTTTCACTACTATCTTACACTTGGGATACCATGGTATAGTGAGCATCTCAGCATTAGCAACTGATTGCATTGTAAGGTTTGAATGGGATTTTACCAAAACTTGGGAATAAGCACCCATAGTCTGCTGGCATATGAGAATTGTACGGTTTGGTTTGTGGTGGTGGGGGCCGGCATTAAATAGTTTGTGGTAATGTCCATTTGAATCGATATTGAGCCATTCAGAACTAAATAAATTTCATTTTTTGTTATACATTAACTCTGATAACATCAAGCACATTGTGAATGTGGTGCACTGCATCTTATCCCCAGTTGGGTGTCTGAGTCTACAGTAGACTTTTTGATAAGTAGAATGTTATTCTCAGTGGGCTGCCACGATGCAAAAAGGAGTGTATCCCCACTTCCCTGTGTGAGACTCGCTTCCTCTGAGTAGTCTACACATGGCTTTAATAACAAGTATACTTCTAACTGTTGAAAGTAATAAGGTAGGGAGATATGTAATTTCAACAATTTCAGTTATGTCTGAAATTCAGAATATTGTCTACATGTAAGAGCTTTCCAATGCTATTCTTCTCAAAAACTTACAATAATCCTGCAACTATTTAATGAAATTTTGTGAAAATTTAAGGTGGGGGAGGGGTTAAATTTGTTTTTGAGGAGATGAAGACTGGGTAATGGTGGCTCATTTTTTGACACTAAAAGGTACAAAGGAATAAGCAAACACTCTGCATGGGACAATGATAGTCTAAAGAAACAAAAGTGATCCTATAAAATTCTGGGTTGATGTGATGTAGGTCCACCCATTCATCCCCTTAAGGGGCCAACTTCAGAATAATAATGGGGGACTTTTTATGATAAAGTACAGTTTGGTGCCAGTGAAGCTGATTAGTTAAAATCACAATAGCACTGCAGGTACAAGAACAGCTGGAAGAAGAGATTTCATTAAATGATCATATTTTGATTAACATCACCTTTACTATTGTGTCATGGAGTGCAGTAGACCTTTTGACTGCAAGTGCAATGCTATCCCCAGTGGGCTGTTACAAGGCATCAAGGAGTGTGTCCCCACTTTCCTGTGTGAGCCTTGCTTCCATTAAGTAGTCTGCACATGGACTTAAATGACAAGCTTTTTTTTAATTGTTGAAAGTTATAAGTCAGACTCTGATAGTGCATTGCATTACGCCTAAAATTAAAAATATCTTCTCCAAGCTTTTTGAAATATTTTCTTCCCAAAAAGTTGAAATAATCCTAAGGCTACTCAAGGAAATTTTGCTACAGTTAAGGAGGTATGGTGTTGGGGGTCAGTGGGGTAAATTTGTGTGTTAGGAGATGAAGGTGGTTCATTTTTTGGACGAAGTGGATGCAAATCAAGTACATACACTGGGAGGCCTAAAGCATTATTAAAGAAAGTGGCTAGGATAACTGGAAGAAGGAAGAGAAGTCATAAAATGATCATATTTTGATGAACATAACTTTTACTATTGTTTGGAATTTTAACTGTTAGTTTGCTGACTTTTTATTGTTGTTCCAAGTATACTCTCTTTTTTAATATTGTAGTTGCCTGTAACTGGACATTATATTTTGTATTTGAGTGAGTTAGGTAAAAGTGGTGAAACTTATGGACATATTCTGAACCTGGGTAACTGCAGGACTCTGCAAAAAAAGAAAAAAACTTGCAGGAAGAGAAGATTGTTAGGCAAATTTGATGTATAAGAAATGTCTCATAAATAGAACACAAAAACAATTAATATGTTACAGCTTGCATTTCCAGACTTAGAAAGTATAAAGGAAGAAATCACATGAACTGGTATTATGATGCTGATTTTAGAATCCTTTGTTTTCATTGTTAGAATCTTATTTTGTATTGATGTTGGCCATTTTAAAGCCTTTTTCATTAAACTTTCGTATTACAAAGGTCTCATAAGTTATGCAGCATTTCGATTAGACTGGCTGGTGCATGTAGGTGAAAAAGCAACAGAATGTTTCCACAGTAATGGAAAGTTGACACTCTGAAATTCTAAGAACCATAAATATCATTGACGTTATCAGCACCAAGCTTGGTGGATATGATGTAGGTCATTCCCCTGACAGGGACTTCAGAATATAATGGGGAGTTTTGTTAATAATGTAAGATTAATACTGGTTGTAACATGATGAACTAAAATCACATCAGAACTGTTCGATTTGAAACAGCAGGAAGAAATCCAGTCACATTCATGATAACATTTGGTTCATGTTAAAACTTTCAGCAGGCAACTGAAAGAAATGGTTTAATGATCACATTTTATTGTTATTGTGATTAGAAATTAATTGTTGTATGGCATTTTACCTGGTAAGGTAGTTTTTCAAGTGTACTCCCTTTTAATAATTGTTTACGTGCTACAGAGCTTCATAGGTCATTTAACTGTGGCGACAATAATGAAATTGCTTCACCTGGAGAAAATAAAAAACAAACTTCCCTAAAAAAAGCCATTAAAGCAAATTATTAAAGGAGAAACACTTCAACAATAAAATATTGAGACACCTTGAAGACTGTTACATGGCATAGCTTCAAGAGTGAGAAAAATGCTGGTGGCTGGTATATGACAAGTCAAACTCATTATCTTATTCAAGAAGAGTTTTTTGTATTTGGTGTGCCTACTAATCGATCTCAACACAAAAATATGTTGAACAAAGCACTAACACTATGGCCATTGCATTGGTTTCACAAATGGAAGTTGGGAAAAATGAGAACCTTTTCCCACCATTAAGTTAGAGGAATGCAACAGATTTTGTCCTAGAGGTATGTACTGATGCTAGTCTGGTGGAGGAAAGGAACTTATTCCTTTCTCTTTTCCAGTGTTTTTTATTCTTCTTTCTTGAGTTTGAAATACACTTTTTCCATGTTTTGCAACCAAATTAATTTCTTTATGTTGTACTGTTTTACAGGGTACATATTTTCTAGTTTACTGGATTCAACTATCCTCAGGGTTTTGATATTGTCTTATCTGTTGGATATCCTTAGTAACGTGTCTGAAAACAGAGGTGTGTTCAGGATTTAAAAAGGGGGGGAGGTGACTCCCGGTAGATGCTCTCCAAACAGCAAGTACAAAGCATTTCGAGAGAGTTTTGATCCGCGTTGTACGGTAATTGGCCTCGGTAAACTGCCATTGACAAAAAAAAAAAAACGGTGACTGCCAAAACTCTATACCTCAATCCTTTGTAAGTGAATTTTGGAAAAGGGTTTATTGAACACGGTTGTTTAAGGATGGTGCCCCACTGCCCTTTTAAGCGCTGCCATTGGTTGGGTCCAGTGGCGTAGCTAGGGTCTGTGGCGCCCGGGGAAAGAAACGAAATTGGCGCCCCTACCCCCATCTTCGGGGGGGGGGTAATCTTATGAATACTTGCACAACTCAAGATCTTAAATAGAACAAATATTCATGGGCGTCTGCAGAAAAAAATTCAGGGGGGGGGGCAAAATTTTTTAGGGGGCCCAACTTTTTCATGGGAAATATTTTACTCCCAGAAAAGAGTTTAGATGCTACCTCACACAGTTTTGACAAAGGCGTAGCCAGGAATTTGTTAAGGGGGGCGAAGCCCATAGACAGACTTTCAGCGCTCCGCGCCACTATGGGGAAACGCAAGAAAATTTTGGCACAAAATGCTTCCCAGATGGCTGGAAATGGCACTTCCAAGGCCTGTTTATAGCATATTAAAAGGGGACACACTAGCAATATCGTAAATATTATTTTATTAAAAGATAAAATTTGCTATATCAATATCATGCTCATGGCAAATGGTAGTTCCAACATTTTTTGAAGTGATCTCGATTTGGCGCCCCCCTAGAGATGGTGCCCAGGGCAACTCCCCCGCCTTGCCCACCCCTAGCTACGCTACTGGGATTTAGCGTGCTTTATGCGCCAAAAGAGGTTTGTTGTTCTTTAATGGTTCCTTTTCACGTAACACTAAAGGTAGCCTCCTAACAAATGGCGTACTAAGACATACATATAGTATGCACATTTTCTTTTCCAAGGTCTGGAAATCTGTCCTGAATCGCATAGGTGTTCTCTTGCTTTTGTTGATTTTCTCTCGTTTTTGTTCTTTTTTAAGGTTAGCCTAAAATGAATAAAGCGGTTAACCTTCTCGTAGGGCAATTCCTGGATACGATATTAAATACATAAATCCCTTTGAAAGATCACCTGTTCCATTGATATACTTTGGCTCTCTATCAGAACGGACTCTTCTGTACACTCAGGATTAATTTTTTAGCGCTTTTTACAACTACCCGGGGCACCAGCCTTGAGGTTGTTTAATGCCACAGCCAAGAAAACCACGCAATGGTGAGATTTTATTAAATATACAATCGGTTCATTATTTGCTAAAGGTAGCCCAAGTTTGCATCTCAACTACCGAAAGCAAACGTTAACTTTCCGAAGGGGGAGTAGTTGTCACTCCTTGCATACGACGACACCCTTGGCTAAATAGGACAAAAATATTGCTTTTCAAACATGTAAACAGCGGTTCCAAGCTTTATGAAAAAAGAAAGCACAATTTTCTTCCTAACCAAAAGAAAAGCTCAGAAAGCAAGAGAGAAAGGCTATTCCCTTATAAAACCATCCCCCGAAATATTCACTAACCATAGCTTACATGAACAAAAAATTCTCGGGGGGGGGGGGTCCTCAGAACTGCATCCCCTTGCAGTGACAAAGGATCCGGAGGGATTCCTCCCTGGGTGCTTCCTACGAAATGGGCAGTCAGGCATATATTATTTCAGATATCCCTAACGAGAGCCTCGAAGAGGGGCTGAGCAATCAAGAGTTCGTTCCACAGGGCTACCGTATGTACCACTTACCGTAGATACGCTACGTACAACCGCCACGTCAATGGAATGATCACATTTTGAATATGAACTCTGTCTATTGTAAGAAATAGCAAATCGTATGGATTTAAGATCCTTTAATCTGCTCCCAGAGCCTACTGGTTGAGTAATTCTTTCCGTGTCTTCATGGTTCCTTCAATCCAGTGGCGTAACTAGCCATGTCGCGGGTGGGGGGGGGGGCGACATCAGTGGGTTCCACTTCTAAAATGAGATAGTGGAAGAAATAACGTAAACAAACGGCGCAGAAAGTTCCTCTCTCCTGAGAGCGTGGGCTTTGGGGGCCGCCGTTGTGGTCGAAGGGTAGTGTCCCCATGGTCGAACCCGAGAGCACCAGGGGGGTAACTTCAAAATTGTTGGTATCAGACTGAAGCATTTACCTATCATTAAATACATTTGAGGTGGACTACACACAATACACAAGCCACAAGATACCTATTTTCGTAATAAACTAAATATGACTACCACGATCGTTGCGGTTGAATTGAACTTCGGAACAAGGATTCAGGTAAGCTATTCAACTGGTAGAAGGTTAATAAAGAACAAGAAAATGCGGTTGGTGTTCGTGGAGTATGACGAATAATGTATTTTAGACATCTTAACAGTGGGAAGGTTAAAATTCAGTGGCGTAATAAAGGGGGAAGGGAGGGCAGCTGCCCCTCCCTACACGGACCAGGGGGTGCAAAATGATGGTAGACGAAAAAAGAAAATAGAGAAAAAGATAGGAAAACAAAGAATAAGAAAAAATAGAAAGAGAAGGAGAAGGAAAACGAAAGATTGTGTACTTTTCGGGTCCCTCCGGGTCCGGTGAATTGTTAAATCGTAACGGCAATAACAGTTAAATTGAGCGGTATATGTATGGGACGGTCATGTTCTTTTGTTGCAAGAATGACACTGCCAGCTGGGCCTTAAATAAGAGTTCGCTGAGTTCCCACACGGGATGATCGAGCAGACAGGTAGTCCAGACCCCGGGCTCTGGTGTGCACGTCGAGTCACTTTATCCCCTACAAACTGTGACGTCACTCGGTTGAATAAGGAGTTGCCCCTGAGAATATTAGGAATGAATCGCAAGGTGACACCAGTTTACTTTATAGCCCTTTTCACGTAATGAGTATGGTGGAGTCCTCATCTCAGCAGTAGCGTAACGTAAGGGGGGCAGGGGGGTGGCCGTCCCCCACTTGTCGTCCTGGGATGGTCTGTCGGTACATTTGCTGATCTTGTCGGTACATCCGCCCGGTGTGGACGGCGACTAGTCTCCCCGAAGGTTTACCTGTTTTTGCTCTCAAGAGGACAATTTCTCCAGGAGGAACCCAAAATTTCCGGCGCGCTACGTGCGCTGTATAGAGCCACCCCAGCTTCTCCAATATTTCCATTCTACATAGCTAAATATCTTAAGTCCTGTCACCCTTACCGAGTAACATGTAGGCAGAGTGCACATTTATGTAGAGGTCGTAAATTTCATCCCATATCACAAAGCCTAGTTACTGTTCTCTTGTGTGTGCCATGCGGTAGGGTCAGTTGGTTAGGGACTCAGAGAGCAAAGTTTGGCAATTTCAGAGGGTAGTCCAGGTGGCTTCGATGCAATGTATGTTATCCCCGATACTGTCTGTAGCCCCTACAGTTTTTCTTTTTTTTTTCCTTTTTATTCTTAATGATTGCGTACGTTTTTATTGGAAGCCTTAAAACTAAAAATTGGAGGCCTTTTTACTAAAAATTTACTCCATCTTCGCGCGCTTTGCAATATTCGGTACGCTTTACCCACTCTTCCTCAGTTCCGTTATTTATAGCTTAATTCATCTCATTTTAGCTTTTTAGCTTAATTTCATCTCATGTTGCTAAACTTAGTTAATGTTCTCTTGTGTCTGTCATGCAGTATACGGCTAGGGACTCGAGGAGGAAGTAGGTTACAAAATGTAAGTTGTGCCCGATAGGACCAGGACAATTGACCTATATTTAAGCCTTAAATAAGTATAAATTCTTTCTAGTGTCGGCTTACCCCCTTCCCCCCCCCTATAAAAAAAAAAATCGCGCGCTTGGCGCGTTCTTCACAGTTTCCGGGAAAAAAATTGAATCTGCGCGGAACTATTTCCCTCTAGTTTATACAGATTTTATGCAATATATGCCCCTCAATGGCATGGTATAGTACACAGGTTTCCCCAAATCCTCCCTCACCAACCTCTCGACGATGTTGGGGCTTTGGGTCGTTGGCCCTCCCGTCGGGGAGTCTGCCCCCGTCGGGAAAATCCTGGCACCACCCCTGGGTGGATGGAGGGAGGGTCACACGAGCGAGGGTGACTTGTTAAGTGATGACCCTCTGAAAAAGTGTCCGTACATTGACTTTATGCTGTCGGTACATTTACCTTATTTTCATCCCTGCCCCCACTTCTACCACCCCAGTTACTCTACTGCTCATCTTTGATGGGTTCGAGCTTATAGCTCCCCGAAAAAGATAGGACATTTCTTTAAAGGAAATGACCAACTGCGTTTTTGATGATTCAAGATAGGTTGGACCATATTCTCTTCAGCCGAATGAGGGTGACCCCTGATTCCCTAGACTAAGTTGTTGTGTAAGGTGAGCATCTTGTGAGAAAGCTAACTAAAAGGAGCCAAAATAGTTAGAGGACGGGGCAGGGAGTTTTTGCGTCCCCGCCTACATGCTATTTAAGCTATTGCGTCAGAGCTCGATCACCCCCTTACCATTATTTAAACCCCCGACTTGGTAGGGGTCTTACTCCGACAGGCTATAAAGGTGGCAGCCTACCCCTTCCCCTGGAGCATGGCTTTGTCTGAAGAACAACAGAACTTTGGTGCTTTAAGACTACTAATAAAAGGTGTTTAAAGTTAGGATCAAGTCAGGTCCAGGAGTAGGACCCTCTGTCCCATGAAAATGCTGCAGTTGACTGAACATATCAAATTAGGATGGTGCACCACAAGCAGCTGGGTTTGCGAGTGAAAAATACCCTTTTACGACATTCGAAAGTTGGTTGCCAATTAGTATGCAAAGATATCGTTTGTGTCTGCAAAGGGAGAGAAAGTAAAGCATTTCCCCGATTAGTACCCATAAGTACCTATACACAAAGAAGAGTGACAAACTACCTGTATAATGAGGACAGTCCTCAATCTCATGTGAAAGGCACACTTTATGTGCATCCACACTTGGTTGGCAGAAGGTCACACATAGAAGGACGCATAATTCCAACTGTTTCAGTACTAACCTGAGATGACCAACGTCTAATAATCCAAGAACCGCATACGTTTAAGCCGTATCACCTTTAGAAAAAATATCCCCAGTTTCCCCTATAAAATCCGGCTTCCCCGATCGGCGCCGTAAACGGGTATGTGTGTGTGTGTATGTGTGTGTGTATGTGACGCCTAGCTTGTAAACACGATATCTCAAGATAGCAATGACCGACACTTTTCACATTTGGTATATAGATTTATCATGTTAAGAGGAAGAACCCTATTGTTTTTGGTAGAGGTCAAAGGTCATCTGAGGTCACCGGAGGTTAATCTGCGAAAACCTTGTAAACGGCTTGTAAACACGATATCTCAAGATAGCAATGACCGACACTTTTCATATTTGGTATATAGACTTGTCATGTTGAGAGGAAGAACCGTATTGTTTTTGGTAGAGGTCAAAGGTCATCTGAGGTCACCAGAGGTTAAACTGCGAAAAACCTCGTAAACACGATATCTCAAGGTAGCAAAGGCCGACACTTTTCATATTTGGTATACAGGTTTGTCATGTCAAGAGGAAGAAGCCTATTGTTTTTGGTAGAGGTCAAAGGTCATCTGAGGTCACCAGACGTTAATCTGCAAAAACCTTGTAAACGGCTTGTAAACACGATATCTCAAGATAGCAGTGACCAACACTTTTCATATTTGGTATATAGATTTGTCGTGTTGAGAGGAAGAACCCTATTGTTTTTGGTAGAGGTCAAAGGTCATCTTAGGTCACCAGAGGTTCAACGGCAAAAACCTCGTAAACACGGTATCTCAAGATAGCAAAGGCCGACACTTTTCATATTTGGTATACAGATTTTGCATGCCAAGAGGAAGAACCCTATTGTTTTTGGTAGAGGTCAATGGTTATCTGAGGTCACCAGAGGTTAAACTGCGAAAACCTTGTAAATGGCTTGTAAACACGATATCTCAAGTTAGCAATGACCGACACTTTTTCATATTTTGTATACTGATTTGTCATGTTGAGGGGAAGACCCCTGTTGTTTTTGGTGGAGGTCAAAGGTCATTTGAGGCCACTGCAGGTTAAAAGCCGAAAAGGCTCGTAACCACGCTATCTCAATATAGGAATGACCAACACTTACAACGCTGGTATATAGATTCATCAAGTTGAGAGGAAGAACCCTATTATTTTTGGTCAAGGTCAGAGGTCATTTGAGGTCACCATAGGTAAAAGGCTGAAAAACTCGTAATCACTTTATCTCAAGATAGGAGTGACCAACACTTTTCATATTTGGTATATAGATATGTCATATTAAGAGAGAGAACCCTGTTGTTTTGGTGGAGGTCAAAGGTCATTTGAGGTCACCAGATGTCAAAGACCGAAATCCTTGAAATTGGGATATGTCAAGATAGGAATGGCGGATATAGATTTGTCATGTTGAGAGGAAGAATGCTATTGTTTTTGGTAGAGGTCAAAGGTCATCTGAGGTCACCAGAGGTTGAACTACAGAAACCTTGTAAATGGCTTGTAATCACAATATCTCACGATAGCAGTGACAGCCACTTTTCATATTTGGTATATAAATTTGCCATGTTGAGGGGGAAAACCCTATCAATTTTGGTGGAGGTCAAGGTCATCTGGGGTTACCAGAGGTCAAAAAACAAAATTTCCCAAGAATTCCCAAGATTGTCATCTTGGGTCACTGGGATCAAACGCAATATTTCCCAAGAATTCTCAAGATTGTCATATGGGTTCACTATAGGTTAAAAAGCAAAGTTTCCCAAGAATTCCTAAGATCATCATATGGGGTCATCAGAGGTCAAAAAGCAAAATTTCCCAAGAATTCCCAAGATCGTAATCTGAGGTCACCAAGGGTCAAAAAGCAAAATTTCCCAAGAATTTCCAAGATTGTTATATGGGGTCACCAGAGGTGAAAAAGCAAAATTTCCCAAGAATTCCCAGGATAGTCATCAGGGGTCACCAGAGGTCAAAAAACAAAATTTCCCAAGAATTTTCAAGATCCAAGATCCATTGGAGTTGAATTCCTTTCAAGACACTTTCGTTTTTCTTTTTTGTTATATTTGGTGGGGTTCAAAGTTCATGTGAGGTCAGCAGAGGTGAAATTGTTAAAATATTGTAAAATGATGTAGTCAAGGAAGATAAATCTGAGGAATGAACCTCAGTACAACAAAGCATCCCCATTCGGCAAGGAATCACTAAGCCCTTAGGCTTTCTGGTATTTGATGGTCATCAGGTAATCCATATATTGTCTTTAATTTTAATTAATTTTTCTATATATTTGTTTCACTTGTTATGTTGTGTCCCTTACAGCTGGGGGCTCCAATTTTATGCGACCTTTGCAACACACTGTGGCTGGTTGAAAGACGTGACTCTTCTACTGGGGGGTCTGTGTAGTCATCAACAGCCTGCGCAGATGATTACAGTCCTAAGTGTAGACTAGCAATCAACCGATGAAACCCTGTGGGGGAGGTTTGTTATTTCGTTTTCTACTTCTCATACTGTAACAGTAAGAAGTAATGGCTTCTGATATTGTAGAGTGAGTAGGAGTCTGTAACCCTTTCATTGTATCAAAAATTAGTTCTAGAGAATGTTGAAGAATTTAGATTTGGTGAAGTTGTTCACTCTGGCATGGCTCCTTGCAAAGCACTGTCCTTTTCAAGCTCTAAAAGTAGTTGCCAAATGAAAAAATTCAGTTTAGGTTCTGATTGTAAACACCTGTCACTTTATGTTGTATGTGCCAGCTATAGACCCTCATGTGACCGAAGTGCTCCATGCAGTACTACAAAATTATTCGTGATATACCTCCTGACAGAGATCCCAGAGCCCTGTAAACAGTGTCCTCACTTTTCATTTAGAATTCCTAATGTGACAGTCTTCAGCATGTTTGTTTTAAAAAAGACAAAGTTGTACATTACTCATGCATAGTAAAAGTAAGTAAATAGATTTCTACCTCCTTCTCCTCAGGAATAACCGGGTGAAACGGCATGAGGAGTTTGCGGAAGAGAGCATTTCAACCTTTAGGGGTGAGGGTGTCTCTGTTACTCGTGAAGTGGTTTAATGGTGGATCATCCCTAAATGGAGAGAACACTGAAAGGGTGGTTCCACATTTCAGCTCATCCTAAAAGTTCACATCATTGATTGTGAATGATCAACTGTACCACAAGGACATAACTTCCAGATCATAAGTGACCATTCTGATGTTAAAATTTGTCAGAAGGCTAGAAGTAAGTGAACAACACTATCACCATACTTGTGAAATGAACATTGCTATTTAAATATCAGAGATTGTAAACGCGTTTCAAAGATTAAAGTTTCTAAGTTGTTGAGTCCATTCACCATTCCTAAAATTTCTTTCATTCAGTTAAATCAACATCACATGCATATATGAAATGCAAAATCCTCTGTTCTGTATTCATACAAATGTCAAAATTAATTTTGTGTAAACCCAATTATGTGAAACTATCTGGCAATAATGCAATTCCTTGCAGTGGCAAAACTTTCAGAACCCATTGGCACCACTATGAAAAAAAAAACATAGTTGTGCAAATTTGGTAAAAAAAATTCAAGGACAGCTCTGCAAAACCTAGGGTTGGCCAAGTCCCAATTAGAGAGCATAAAATAAGGCAAAGTGTAAAGAGAGACATCCTCTCTGATTAAATAGCACTAAGGCTACAAATGAAAAAAATATGGGAACATGACAAGGTCTACGATTACATTACGTGTGAATTGTACAGCTTCTTATACCAGGGCTCACAGCTCCCTGGATATACCTACGTTCGTTCATTTACTTTGAGTGAAAATGTAAACAAACTTTCTGATTGGCTAAAAGTTGACACACCTTCGATTACACCTATGGAAGGGAATGTACAGTATTCGCGAATTCCGCACACGAGCTGACTCCCTTGACACTGTTGTGTATATAATATCGACTAAAGCATGACGCACTACATACACGGAGTTGTTATCTTGGCTAATTCAAAGATATTATAAGCACAGATTCCAAACTCCTATACCTACACTGTAACGCTCAGTGACTCCTCATGGAGACGCTAATATCGGGGTGGAAGTGTGAATTTGACATGCGCGCCGTTCTATTCCGCGATCTGCGTACAAAAATAAGAACGCGTCACAGAAAATTCCATTGTTAAAAGAGGTTAGTGTGCGTGCACTTTTACAACGCGTTCTATACGCGCAGAATACATTTCTCTGTGTATTGTCCGGAATAACTTGATGCACAGTTCTGCGCGCTCTGGAAACAAACGCGCTAGTTGCTTTCCCGTTGTGAGCGCGTAAGTAATTGAACGCGCATATCAAAGTGCGTCACTTGATGATACCATAGAAACTGACCAATGAATGTCCATGAACTTGCAAAACCAGTCATTGTGTGTTCATGTTTAAGTGTAAATACGTGGAATGCCGCGTTGAAGAAATAAGTAATTCTTGTTCAAGTGGAATTTATTGAGGCATAGTACTTCTTCAGTCAACAACATTCCGAAATAACAAGTATTAATACTTTTGTAAGACATTTATTGGCCTGTTTGTTTTCAGAACGACTGAGCAGTGATCAGCACTTCCGCCCCGATATATTGGCCTCCATGAGGAGTCAACGCGCCATTTAAGTTTGGAATCTATGCTTGTTATCTTGGCTAATTAGGGAAGCACGCCCCCGTTTATAACTCAATATTAATGCGCTGTTTGTTCTCCTTCACAAATAACACCAATAAGAGACATTGGGGTAACTTTTGTGATATGTTACCAAACAGGATGGGGTCTTTTGTCAATTTGATATGGAAGCAGACTAGATAAAGTATTACTGGTGGCAAAATGGGGTCAATTGAAGCATTTTTGGGAAAATTATGGGCTTGGAAGCTGGCGGCTGTATATTAGGCTTTGACTGAGTAAAATGGCTCTTGGAAAAGGTAGGGAAGCTTTGAGCTCTGCTAGCAAAAAATCTTGACGGTTATGGTATGGTAAATTGAATTTGCCATGAATGGCCAACTTGTCAGCTTTCTTGTGAGGTGAAGCTTGTACCTGGCAGGGCTGTAGTCAAGTTCACCAAGGTCGAGTCCAAGTCCGAGTCCAAGTCCATAAGGTCAAGTCCGAGTCCAAGTCCAAGTGTGAGGGTTCGAGTCCAAGTCCAAGGGTTCGAGTCCAAGTCCAAGTCCGAGTCCAGTGTTCTAGAGTCCAAGTCCAAAACTGTAAAATTTTCTGGTTCTTGGCTTTGACAGCTCCCTGCTAGCACTAAGCTCAATAAGCTACTTCAAACTGACCAAAACAAATTAGAAAAACCTCATGTCAAACTGAATGAAATTATTGTAAGATATTACATGTTCACAACAGTACCATAAACACTGTAGCTTATGATATCCTCCATAGGCCTAACCCAGGTAACACAATGTAGGCCTTAATTGTAGCCTGTGTAAGAGGAGCTTGCTGTAGTAATCAGGACCTACTTTCGGATTCAATCATACCTTAGGTAATCCATCTAATCTACGGTGTCCCAAAGGAAAGTACGAAAATCAGTGTTCTCCACAGATTTTCAAGAGAGGTGGTCAAGCGCAAAGAGCACAGGCGATGGTGAAACACGTTGTTAGTATGTGAGGGACTTTGCTGACTTGCTCTCTTTTTCAAGTTGACAGATCCCACCCAGTACTCATAGGTACAAATTCATCACTTGATTTGTTTAAAAATATGTGCGGATCGGCCTTCATTTGAAAAAAAGGAGTAGCCTATTGTTACTTTTTTTTCGGAGGCGGGGCAGAGCGGAGCTTTTTTAGGGGGATGGATTTTTTAAGGGGCGCTCGCTATTTCAGGGGAGCAGCAATTTCCACTCCGGGCGGGCAGGCGGCCCCCTAAAAACCCTTGTGGAGAACACTGAAAAGACAGACACATACACACTTACACACGTAAAAATGTCAGCATTAAGCATTATCATAGTTGTATGGACATGCATGCAATTGCTTCCTGATGCCCTTACATACTGTATCACAGACCAGATTAAGTGGTTGTAAAGATGCTGATAAGGAACTAATAAATCTTCCTAAAACTATGATGTTTTCATGGTGCAAGTCCTCATAACCTATAGTACAGAAGACCTACTATCAAAGAAAACTATAGGCTTTATTACATGGCAAATACCATTGTTTTTTGGAGGATTATGAAATTTAAAATTATGTGATGAAGAAAAAGGCTGGACTTGATGGACTCTACTTCAAGTCCAAGCCAAAGTCCGAGTCCAGAAAGTCTGAATCCAAGTCCAAGTTCAGAAAACTCAAGTCCAAGTCAAAGTCAGAGTCCAAAAAAAGCGAGTCCTCCAGCCCTGGTACCTGGCGAAAACTTCTACAAGGTTTTAGAGGGCACTTTACTTTTCCAAATTAGTGTGTGAGTCAATGGAGGAATTATTGGGGGTATGCTACCTTAAG
The DNA here is from genome assembly GCA_029531755.1 of Holothuria leucospilota. Taxonomy (NCBI): domain Eukaryota; kingdom Metazoa; phylum Echinodermata; class Holothuroidea; order Aspidochirotida; family Holothuriidae; genus Holothuria; species Holothuria leucospilota. The sequence continues at coordinate 82,674 of CM055982.1, forward strand.
GAAGAAACTGAAAATTTTGAAATCGGTAAGGAGAAGCACCAAACATAGCTTAATATACTTCATATGCTGTGTGTACACCAGTTAGGGGCAGACGTCACACAATTTCATGCTTGAGTGGTTTTTGAGGCCAATTTTGTTAATTTTAGCTCAAAATGTTAAAAATAGCCCAAACTGGGTGGAATTCGCTCGTTAAAGGTAAAAAAGTACTCCGAAAATAGCAGAAACCATTCCCTTGGGCTGTGCAAAAACATTCTTCTGTCACATAGAAGCTACCGTAATGTTTATATCAGTTCTTGGCTTTACTAAGCGGGTCTTCAAATACGCTACACACTGTGGTGTGCTGTCAAAGCATGTTGCTAATCTGCGAAATTCATTGATTGCTTCAACATGAGAGTTTTTGCTTGCTTGTGTAGTCTGTCTGAGTATATTGTAAGTACGTTGAAGCTTCCAGGGGAGTGCAGGATAGATTTTGCATTTAATTCAGGGAATAAAATAGCTTGGAAAAAAAGAGTTTTAGACCTAGACTCTAGGCCTAATGTTATGCCTTTGCTTTTGTGTGTAGCTCAACAAGGCTTAGCGTTCGTTATTAGGCTTGGTACCCTGACCCAGCATCAGTAATGTAGGCTAGTAGGTTTGCGAGATTGATTTAGAAAAATTGCTCTGACCTTCAGGCTTGTGGATCATGCATAGGCAAAGGTTATAGGTGTGCCTGCACCCCCACCCCCCACAACTGACCTAGCAACGAGCAATAAAAATGTTTCCATTAGCCTACTGTTGCTACATTTGGAGACAGATTTAGTCATAGACCAATGCCATTCTTCTTTGGCTATTTAACTTATCAAGAACCACTGACTTTGTAAGTGTAGTGCAGTGGTCACTGTAGCCTTGCACACAGCATGTAAGGCTATGTGTGGTTAACTGGCTGGTATTTGCAAGTTGTAAAGGTCTTGCTGTTGGCAGCATGGGTAAAAACTACCTTTGCTGTTGCCTACCAATGATAATGGTCAGCTTATATTTGATGGTCATCAGGTAATCCATATATTGTCTTTAATTTTAATTAATTTTTCTATATATTTGTTTCACTTGTTATGTTGTGTCCCTTACAGCTGGGGGCTCCAATTTTATGCGACCTTTGCAACATACTGTGGCTGGTTGAAAGACGTGACTCTTCTACTGGGGGATCTGTGTAGTCATCAACAGCCTGCGCAGATGATTACAGTCCTAAGTGTAGACTAGCAATCAACCGATGAAACCCTGTGGGGGAGGTTTGTTATTTCGTTTTCTACTTCTCATACTGTAACAGTAAGAAGTAATGGCTTCTGATATTGTAGAGTGAGTAGGAGTCTGTAACCCTTTCATTGTATCAAAAAATTAGTTCTAGAGAATGTTGAAGAATTTAGATTTGTTGAAGTTGTTCACTCTGGCATGGCTCCTTGCAAAGCACTGTCTTTTTCAGGCTCTAAAAGTAGTTGCCAAATGAAAAAATTCAGTTTAGGTTCTGATTGTAAACACCTGTCACTTTATGTTGTATGTGCCAGCTAGACCCTCATGTGACCAAAGTGCTCCATGCAGTACCAAAAAATTGTTTGTGATATACCTCCTGACAGAGATCCCAGAGCCCTGTAAACAGTGTCCTCACTTTTCATTTAGGATTTCTAATGTGACAGTCTTCAGCATGTTTGTTTTAAAAAAGACAAAGTTGTACATTACTCATGCATAGTAAAAGGAAGTAAATAGATTTCTACCTCCTTCTCCTCAGGAATAACCGGGTGAAACGGCATGAGGATTTTGCAGAAGAGAGCATTTCAACCTTAAGGGGTGAGGGTGTCTCTGTTACTCGTGAAGTGGTTTGGTGGTGGATCATCCCTAAATGGAGAGAACACTGAAAGGGTGGTTCCACATTTCAGCTCATCCTAAAAGTTCACTTCATTGATTGTGAATGACCAACTGTACCACAAGCACATAACTTCCAGATCATAAGTGACCATTCTGATGTTAAAATTTGTCAGAAGGCTAACAACACTATCACCATACTTGTAAAATGAACATTACTGTTTAAATATTGGAGATTGTTAGCGATGTTCAAAGATTAGTTTCTAAGTTGTTGAGTTCATTCACCATTCCTAAAATTTCTTTCATTCGGTTAAATCAACATCACATGCATATATGAAATGCAAAATCCTCTCTTCTGTATTCATACAAATGTCAAAATTAATTTTGTGTAAACCCAATTATGTGAAACTATCTGGCAGTAATGCAATTCCTTGCAGTGGCAAAACTTTCAGAACCCATTGGTGCCACTGAAAAAAAAAACATAGTTGCGCCCCCTGTTACACACTGACAGGACAAATTTCGTAAATTAGAAATACTGCTATCTCGTACTTGCATTTCATGACAGATAGGGCGAAATTACTGAAGGCAAATTTGGTAAAAAAAATTCAAGGACAGGTCTGCAAAACGTAGGGTTGGCTAAGTCCCAATTAGAGAGCATAAAATAAGGAAAAGTGTAAAGAGAGACATCCTCTCTGATTAAATAGCACTAAGGCTACAAACGAAAAAAATATGGGAACATGACAAGGTCTACGATTACATTACGTGTGAATTGTACAGCTTCTTATAACCAGGGCTCACAGCTCCCTGCATATACCTACGTACGTTCATTTTCTTTGAGTGAAAATGTAAACAAACTTTCTGATTGGCTAAAAGTTGACACACCTTCGATTACACCTATGGAAGGGAATGGACAGTATTCGCGAATTCCGCACACGAGCTGACTCTCTTGGCACTGTTGTGTATATAATATCGACTAAAGCATGACGCACTACATACACGGAGTTGTTATCTTGGCTAATTAAGGAAGCACGCCCCCATTTATAACTCCGTATTAATGCGCCATTTGTTCTCCTTCACAAATAACACCAGTAAGAGACATTGGGATAACTTTTGTGATATGTTACCAAACAGGATGGGGTCTTTTGTCAATTTGATATGAAAGCAGACTAGATAAAGTATTACTGGTGGCAAAATGGGGTCAATTGAAGCATTTCTGGGAAAATTATGGGCTTAGAAGCTGGCGGCTGTATATTAGGCTTTGACTGAGTAAAAAGGCTCTTGGAAAAGGTGCGGAAGCTTTGAGCTCCACTAGCAAAAAATCTTCACGGTTATGGTATGGTAAATTGAATTTGCCATGAATGGCCAACTTGTCAGCTTTCTTGTGAGGTGAAGCTTGTACCTGGCAGGGCTGTAGTCAAGTCCACCAAGGTCAGTCCAAGTCCGAGTCCAAGTCCATAAGGTCAAGTCCGAGTCCAAGTCCAAGTGCGAGGGTTCGAGTCCAAGTCCAAGTCCGAGTCCAGTGTTCTCGATTCCAAGTCCAAAATTGTAAAATTTTCCGGTTCTTGGCTTTGACAGCTCCCTGCTATCATTAAGCTCATCAATAAGCTACGACAAACTGACCAAAACAAATTAGTAAAACCTCATGTCGCGAATACTGTACATTCCCTTCCATAGGTGTAATCGAAGGTGTGTCAACTTTGAGCCAATCAGAAAGTTTGTTTACATTTTCACTCAAAGTAAATGAACGAACGTAGGTATATGCAGGGAGCTGTGAGCCCTGGTATAAGAAGCTGTACAATTCACACGTAATGTAATCGTAGACCTTGTCATGTTCCCATATTTTTTTCATTTGTAGCCTTAGTGCTATTTAATCAGAGAGGATGTCTCTCTTTACACTTTGCCTTATTTTATGCTCTCTAATTGGGACTTAGCCAACCCTAGGTTTTGCAGAGCTGTCCTTGAATTTTTTTACCAAATTTGTGCAACTATGTTTTTTTTTTCATAGTGGCGCCAATGGGTTCTGAAAGTTTCGCCACTGCAAGGAATTGCATTATTGCCAGATAGTTTCACATAATTGGGTTTACACAAAATTAATTTTGACATTTGTATGAATACAGAAGAGAGGATTTTGCATTTCATATATGCATGTGATGTTGATTTAACTGAATGAAAGAAATTTTAGGAATGGTGAATGAACTCAACAACTTAGAAACTTTAATCTTTGAAACGCATTTACAATCTCTGATATTTAAATAGCAATGTTCATTTTACAAGTATGGTGATAGTGTTGTTCACTTACTTCTAGCCTTCTGACAAATTTTAACATCAGAATGGTCACTTATGATCTGGAAGTTATGTGCTTGTGGTACAGTTGGTCATTCACAATCAATGATGTGAACTTTTAGGATGAGCTGAAATGTGGAACCACCCTTTCAGTGTTCTCTCCATTTAGGGATGATCCACCATCAAACCACTTCACGAGTAACAGAGACACCCTCACCCCTTAAGGTTGAAATGCTGTCTTCTGCAAACTCCTCATGCCGTTTCACCCGGTTATTCCTGAGGAGAAGGAGGTAGAAATCTATTTACTTACTTTTACTATGCATGAGTAATGTACAACTTTGTCTTTTTTAAAACAAACATGCTGAAGACTGTCACATTAGGAATCCTAAATGAAAAGTGAGGACACTGTTTACAGGGCTCTGGGATCTCTGTCAGGAGGTATATCACGAATAATTTTTTAGTACTGCATGGAGCACTTCGGTCACATGAGGGTCTAGCTGGCACATACAACATAAAGTGACAGGTGTTTACAATCAGAACCGAACTGAATTTTTTCATTTGGCAACTACTTTTAGAGCTTGAAAAGGACAGTGCTTTGCAAGGAGCCATGCCAGAGTGAACAAATTCACCAAATCTAAATTCTTCAACATTCTCTAGAATTAATTTTTGATACAATGAAAGGGTTACAGACTCCTACTCACTCTACAATATCAGAAGCCATTACTTCTTACTGTTACAGTATAAGAAGTAGAAAACAAAATAACAAACCTCCCACACAGGGTTTCATCGGTTGATTGCTAGTCTACACTTAGGGCTGTAATCATCTGCGAAGGCTGTTGATGACTACACAGATCCCCCAGTAGAAGAGTCACGTCTTTCAACCAGCCACAGTATGTTGCAAAGGTCGCATAAAATTGGAGCCCCCGGCTGTAAGGGACACAACATAACAAGTGAAACAAATATATAGAAAAATTAATTAAAATTAAAGACAATATATGGATTACCTGATGACCATCAAATATAAGCTGACCATTATCATTGGTAGGCAACAGCAAAGGTAGTTTTTACCCATGCTGCCAACAGCAAGACCTTTACAACTTGCAAATACCAGCCAGTTAACCACACATAGGCTTACATGCTGCGTGCAAGGCTACAGTGACCACTGCACTACACTTACAAAGTCAGTGGTTCTTGATAAGTTAAATAGTCAAAGAAGAATGGCATTGGTCTATGACTAAATCTGTCTCCAAATGTAGCAACAGTAGGCTAATGGAAACATTTTTATTGCTCGTCGCTAGGTCAGTTGTGGGGGGTGGGGGGTGCAGGCACACCTATAACCTTTGCCTTTGCATGATCCACAAGCCTGAAGGTCAGAGCAATTTTTCTAAATCAATCTCGCAAACCTACTACATTACTGATGCTGGGTCAGGGTACCAAGCCTAATAACGAACGCTAAGCCTTGTTGAGCTACACACAAAAGGCACAACATTAGGCCTAGGGTCTAGGCCTACAACTCTTTTTTCCAAGCTATTTTATTCCTTGAATTAAATGCAAAATCTATCCTGCACTCCCCTGGAAGCTTCAACGTACTTACAATATACACAGACGGACTACACAAGCAAGCAAAAACTCTCATGTTGAAGCAATCAATGAATTTCGCAGATTTGCAACATGCTTTGACAGCACACCACAGTGCGTAGCCTATTTGAAGACCCGCTAAGTGAAGCCAAGAACTGATATAAACATTACGGTAGCTTCTATGTGACAGAAGAATGTTTTTGCACAGCCCAAGGGAATGGTTTCTGCTATTTTGGGAGTACTTTTTTACCTTTAACGAGTGGAATTTCACCCAGTTTGGGCTATTTTTAACATTTTGAGCTAAAATCAACAAAATTGGCCTCAAAAACCAAACAAGCATGAAATTGTGTGACGTCTGCCCCTAATTGGTGTACACACAGCATATGAAGTATATTAAGCTATGTTTGGTGCTTCTCCTTACCGATTTCAAAATTTTCAGTTTCTTCCTTAAGGTAGCATACCCCCAATAATTCCTCCATTGACTCACACACTAATTTGGAAAAGTAAAGTGCCCTCTAAAACCTTGTAGAAGTTTTCGCCAGGTACCAGGGCTGGAGGACTCGCTTTTTTTGGACTCTGACTTTGACTTGGACTTGAGTTTTCTGAACTTGGACTTGGATTCAGACTTTCTGGACTCGGACTTTGGCTTGGACTTGAAGTAGAGTCCATCAAGTCCAGCCTTTTTCTTCATCACATAATTTTAAATTTCATAATCCTCCAAAAAACAATGGTATTTGCCATGTAATAAAGCCTATAGTTTTCTTTGATAGTAGGTCTTCTGTACTATAGGTTATGAGGACTTGCACCATGAAAACATCATAGTTTTAGGAAGATTTATTAGTTCTTTATCAGCATCTTTACAACCACTTAATCTGGTCTGTGATACAGTATGTAAGGGCATCAGGAAGCAATTGCATGCATGTCCATACAACTATGATAATGCTTAATGCTGACATTTTTACGTGTGTAAGTGTGTATGTGTCTGTCTTTTCAGTGTTCTCCACAAGGGTTTTTAGGGGGCCGCCTGCCCGCCCGGAGTGGAAATTGCTGCTCCCCTGAAATAGCGAGCGCCCCTTAAAAAATCCATTCCCCTAAAAAAGCTCCGCTCTGCCCCGCCTCCAAAAAAAGTTAACAATAGGCTACTCCTTTTTTTTCAAATAAAGGCCGATCCGCACATATTTTTAAACAAATCAAGTGATGAATTTGTACCTATGAGTACTGGGTAGGATCTGTCAACTTGAAAAAGAAAGAAAGTCAGCAAAGTCCCTCACATACTAACAACGTGCTTCACCATCGCCTGTGCTCTTTGCGCTTGACCGCCTCTCTTGAAAATCTGTGGAGAACACTGATTTTCGTAGTTTCCTTTGGGAGACCGTAGATTAGATGGATTACCTAAGGTATGATTGAATCCGAAAGTAGGTCCTGATTACTACAGCAAGCTCCTCTTACACAGGCTACAATTAAGGCCTACATTGTGTTACCTGGGTTAGGCCTATGGAGGATATCATAAGCTACAGTGTTTATGGTACTGTTGTGAAAATGTAATATCTTACAATAATTTCATTCAGTTTGACATGAGGTTTTTCTAATTTGTTTTGGTCAGTTTGTCGTAGCTTATTGAGCTTAGTGCTAGCAGGGAGCTGTCAAAGCCAAGAACCAGAAAATTTTACAATTTTGGACTTGGAATCGAGAACACTTGACTCGGACTTGGACTTGGACTCGAACCCTTGGCCCTCGACTCGAACCCTCGCACTTGGACTTGGACTTGGACTCGACCTTGGTGGACTTGACTACAGCCCTGCCAGGTACAAGCTTCACCTCACAAGAAAGCTGACAAGTTGGCCATTCATTTTAAAAAAGACAAAGTTGTACATTACTCATGCATAGTAAAAGTAAGTAAATAGATTTCTACCTCCTTCTCCTCAGCAATGACCGGGTGATACGGCATGAGGAGTTTGCAGAAGAGAGCATCTCAACCTTAAGGGGTGAGGGTGTCTTTGTTGGTCGTGAAGTGGTTTTAAATGGACCTTTGCAGGCATAACAAGGGACACATGATGTAGAATGACACTTCCAACAGCTCAGAGAATGTAGCAAATCCTATCAGCATTGGTGGAAAGGCTTCCAATAGCCATGTGGACCCTGCAAAATAGTTGGCTAACCTCTCTTCAAATAAGGTTTAAACTTAGGAAAAGCCAAAAGAAATAGTGTGAGTGACATCATGTGGACATGTGAAAAATAGACAAGAAATGCAAAAAGAAGTGTAAGTTTAATAACTCAATATGAATGCACCATTTTTTCTCCTTCACAAATAACACCAATAAGAGACATTGGGATAACTTTTGTGATATGTTACCAAACAGGATGGGGTCTTTTGTCAATTTGATATGAAAGTAGACTAGATAAAGTATTACTGGTGACAAAATGGGGTCAATGTTAGGCTTTGACCAGTGGCGTAGCGAGGTTTTTTGTCGGGGGGGGGGGCAAGAGCACCAAGATTTCCCCCAATTAGTCATCTGCTTCCTAATAATCAGTGTTCTCAGCAGGTCCAAATTTTGTCCGGGTGCTTTTCTCTGACCTGGCTGATGTGACTGATTGCCGTCCTGGGGGGGGGGGTTAAGGGAAGGGGTTGTTCCCCTCCCCTTTGGAAAATTTTGGTCATATAAGGTGGGCTAGATGCAAAATGGTGCCACATGTGGTGCTAAATGTAAACTGAATACATCACCAAGAATTCCTATTTTTTAGAAACCTTTTTTATCTTGCTTGTCTTCAGGTCTTGGTGAAGTTTTCTTGAGTCCTACTGGTAGATCAGAATCACAATGGGTGAAGTACAGTAATTAAGTGAACCCTGGTACACCTTTCCCTTCATCAGTTCACCACGTTCACCACAATCAGTCCAAATTTTACGAGGACCTGCCCATGTAGCAGAGTATAGCACTTGACCACTGACCCATTCTAACAATTAACTGCATATACCACAATGCTGCTGCTTTAATTATTAAGAAACATTGGAAGTATACAGTAAAAGGACAGAGTCCCTTGTTAGAGGTCAAGAGATCCCATGCTGTATAAAACAGATAGTAAAACATAACTAGTACAACTATAAGCATGGTGTCATCATTCCATCTCTGAAAACCTTAATGAGGACTGGTTGTGCCAGTGTGGCATGTACTTTTAAATAAGTAAAGTGTACTGGTTGAGAAATTTAACATTTTACCAGATCATGCCCAAATTTCACCATATATTCACTTTCAAAATTTCCCCCAAGATTTTCCAGAGGGGGCAACTCCCCCCCGTCCCCCTGGCTACGCCACTGGCTTTGACTGTGTAAAAAAGCTCTTGGAAAAGGTACAGAAGCTTTGATCTCTGCTAGCAAAAAATTTTCACGGTCATGGTATGGTAAATTGAATTTGCCATGAATGGCCAACTTGTCAGCTTTCTTGTGAGGGGTAGCTTGTACCTGGCAAAAACTTCTACAAGGTTTTAGAGGGCACTTTACTTTTCCAAATTGGTGTGTAAGTCAATGGAGGAATTATTGGGGGTATGCTACCTTAAACTTCTCGTGCTATCTCCATTCAGATAAAAACTCCAGGCCTGAAAATACAGGTGAATAAATCTACGTTATAAATATCAGCTTGCACTTGTTATGATAAACTGTCTATGTAAGCATGAGCAACTTACCGATACAGTACCTTCCTATACTTCCAAATGACATCTGTAGCTTACGGTACATGCCACAAGGTTTGATTATCGGTTTTCAAACAACTCTTTTGGTAGGAGATGCTTGCTATGTAAGAATAATATCAGCATGTTAAACATTTAAAAAGAGGGGAGCTGAATGTAAGGCCTAACTTTGAGCCTTATGTTAAGCATAACCGTTACGTTATGCTGTACGCCTAACATTCCCTCTACAATTGCTCATAAGGGATGGTAAAAATTGGGGAAAGCTCCCTGTTCCAACGTTTCTTTGTTCCGACGTCTCTATATTCCGTAAGTGTACATGAATGTCAGTGTTAGGAGAAGGATTAGGGTAGGGTTAGGTTAGGTTAGGGTGAAAGTGTAATGGGTGGGGGTTTCGGAACATAGACTGATAGAGACGTCGGAACAGAGAGGTAACCATGAAAACTAGTTTTTATCTTCACCCTGAGCAATGGCAATGATAGCCTTAATTATTACTCATTGTTCGAGAATTGCCTCTTCTTGTTTGTCAGACATCTTTGTTTGCAACTTTTTGCCCGATTCATGTGAATTATATTGCAATTTCATGTTGATCATGTTGATGTTTGTCGCGCCACACTGATTATGCAGCCGAATGCAGGAATATGAAGATATAATCATGCTCTTGGCGCGAACGTTATCAATTTAACCAATTTTGGACAAACTTCTTGCTGTATTATTGTTTTACAACTGTCTCCATGTTACCAGCAGATTTGGTAAACTTTATTATTTAATAATTTACCCATATTGGGCACTTGGCTATTTGCCCAACCCTTTTTACCCAACAGTTTTGAGAGTATGAGGGTACCATAATGCACATTGCAGGGGAGGGAATGGGCTTCAAATTGCCTGCAGGATGCCACTTGAGAACCTAGACTGTAGTCCTTTTAAGGAGTAAAAGGTTAGTTATCATAATTGTTAGGGCTTAAGTGGGGGTTGAGGTTGGGAATAGAAATGGATTAAACACTGACGGTGTTATATCTCACCATATCTGTGAAATGAAAACAATCCTAGATCTGTTACTGAAACAATGTCTGAAGTGTTATTGGAACTCATTAAAGTGACTAATGGGGGATTATATGAGTCTTTGACTCCCTTCCCCGTCAGCCACCTGCTTAGTCATAAGTGGAAGCATAGTTGGAACACAGGTTTGGAAGTTGGGTGACATTGCCAACTGAATGTATGGAAAAAATGTAATTACTCTAAACAGAAGTCTTCTAGACTTTTGCAAATTATTATAGAAGGACAGAGAGATGGATACACACAAAAACGAAAAGCCAGGCCAAGTAATTAAAAATTCTTTTATTACAGACATGGACTGCCAGATAATCAACATGAAAATACATGCACATTTATCAGTTTAGCGAAAAAATCTATCATAAAAGGCAACCTGACCAGATGTAAAAAGGATATTAAGTTACAAACATGTTCCTTTAGTCACTTACTGTAATGATGTGAATGCAGACAATGGTTCTTGGGTTACACAGATACTGCTAGAAATGTACTCTTTTGTTTACTTTATTTCAACTCTTTTTTTTCAAAGCAACAATCCTGAAATCCCATATTTTATCAGTGATCTATAGCACATAATCTTTGCCCAGTAATCGCTACGACAGGGACTCTCAAGTATTTGTGGCATGCATTCCTTGGGATTTATGTCTTCACCATTGGTGTAGTGTAGCCAGCAAGGGGGGCCAAATCTAGGGTTTGGAGAAAGGGGGTCAGTTTTTGAAGGCAAAGGCCCAAACAGAAATTAATCCTATTCCAAACATTCCTCTGTTAGAAGCTCAAGGATGCCTCAAAGTAAATCACCTCAGCACTACACGCAACTTAGATTTAAAGTGGGCATGACACGGTTGGGAATCGGGCGTGGCGTTGGCCAAAATAACTTTTGTTGGTATTGCAAGATTGGGTTACAGTATTGTAAAAGTATCATCTCAAACACAATTAAAACCGGCGGGGGGCCAGTTTCGGCATAAATAGAATTTGAAGAAAAACTGTCCAGTGAAATCCAATTTCGGAAAAAATGCCGCAACAGGTCACCTGACTTTTATCGACGTCAAATTGGCGGCACTCAGGCACTGGTGGCTATGTAAGGACGCGTATCTAGATGTGAAACTAATACAACGCTTTGGGAATGTTTCATACCTTAGAAACTACATGAAAAGGATTACATCACAATACCCGCCCAACATACAGAGCGCAAAGCGCGGAACATGTTCCGGGCTTCGAAGCATATCATTGGCCAATATGTTCGCGTGCATATGCGCCCGTGTTTTAGCTTCCCTGCATATAATAAACAGCTTTGTTTTTGTGCAAAAAGAACGCGGTCCGGGCGCGCTGTACAGAACAGCTATGAACATGTATGGACAGTCCATGACAAGCGCGCCTTTACTCAGTGAACTGTTCAGTAACGTTGCTATTGTGAATGGTAAGCAGTCACCGCGCAACGACGCATAGTTCACAATGTGGTCACTGGTCACGCGCGCTGCTGTATCGTATCGTAGCACAGGTGTTTGCAATGATGTACCTGCTAACACGCGTTAGCATGCACATGCTTCGATGTGTAGAATGATGGGTGAGCTGCCTGGTACAGTGTTACTAACCGTGCCTCCAATGACGTCACGATCTTGAGACGCGCTCACATACTTTTTTTCGCTTTTGGATTTCAGATGGCTGAGTCTGGCCTGTAATTGGGAATTCACAAGGTCGTATAACTGTGTTTATGGACGTAGTTGAGTCGGGAAAACATTCGCTTCATTTCAAGCTGTACCCAAAGAATATTTACTGAGAAACGTACTTTGGCCGTGTCATACCCACTTTAAGGATTAAATTTAGGTGCAGGTAGGAGAGAGTGTAAATCATTCAGGTTTGTATTGGGGTACATGGTTGCTTCCTTTGTACATGCAAACTTTGAGGATTAGGTAGGCAAAAAGTTAATAGAGTGACCTCAACATAGCCTAGAAGTACTGTAAGAAAAGACTGACAAATGAGGATAGAAATCTCTCTAGCAGTCAATCATCTTGAAACCTGCAGTCACCTAGGATACATGGGAAGGACACTTCTTCAGTAGGCCACAATGGATAAGCACCGGTATCAGACACACTAATGACGACACTAGTTACTCGTTTCCATGATGTACAACATTGTCTTCATAACCCTCCTTTCACAGAAAACTTTTAAGTAGTAGCAGGTAGTACTATTTTCAGGCCTTTTCCCTATCTCTCACCATAACAAAAAACCCACACAATGTGTGTAATTAGTAAGGTCTTTACTAAATGTCAGTCTGGTTTGCAGGGCCTAGATTTAAAAGCCAAAGTTAACAACTTCCAGGCAAGATAGGAATGAAACAGTAAGATCCTCTTCTCCTGGTCAATTTTCCCTGATAGTCCTTGACGAGAGACGAGAGGTTCGTTCAGAACAGTAATGCTTTAGTCTTGCTATTTGAGCACCTGTTAAAGAAAGGTTTGAGCAAAAAATTAATTTTAATATGTGGAAGAGCAACTAAATCTACACAGTTATGGAGAAACTTTCAAATCTGACATGTAGACATGGAGTATGCAAGTTATCAGCAAATGAAGTTACTACATTTGTGACCCAAAGGGAGCTTGAAGCAAGCAGGGGATTTATCATTTTCTCACATTGATGAGAAAAGCTTTGTTCCCTTTGTTTTTTGGTCTGTTGTGCTGACCTTGAACTTAACAGGGATAGCCAGGACCTCCCCATGGGAAATGTTAATCAAGTTTGTAAAATTCCCATGCTTGTCATGCAGTCACACTCCGATAACATGGGAGTGTGGAGGACAAAATATTGGTTGTAAAGTTTAAAGAAAAACAAAAGACTGCTCATTAATGTGAGGCTCTCACATCATATGTGCTTGCTTCAAGTTCACTTTGTGTTGAAAAAGTGACATCTTTCACTGCTAATATGTTGCGAACCACACATCAGAGTTTCAATGCAAATTTCACCAGAATGCTTAGAATAAGTACTCCTCTAACATATCAAAACTTTGAGTTTTGACCCTTCTTTTAAAAAAATGATCTTTCAGTAAACAATGCGGTGATCCGCCATAATCGATCACTTCTTACTGACAGCACTTAATCGATATATTTACTTAACCTTATATACAAGACCTTAAAAATAAGTATGATAAGGGATGACATAGGACCATTTAAGTCAAAGAATGTTCAAAGTATGTGTCCTTATTGTAGCTAACTCTGCATATAATTAAATAATCTAATTGTTTCCTTGGTTACAGTATAATGCAGGCAGTTTCAAAGTGACTCCCAGTTATCCTCCTTTTTTCAACTTTTTGAACCTTCTTTTGCTTCTTTTTCTTAGTCATACTTTTTCCTACATGGCGCATACATTCCCCTACCATGGTTACAGCAAAAATGGTCTAAAGAAATCAGCCCAAAGGCTTCAATCCCTGCACGGTCAATTAAACAGATTTTCCAGTTTCACCATGGAGTTGAAATCTAATCACCAAGACTATTAGTGTGAATGGACTTTGAGGTAATTGTACTGTCCATGACGTCATGGACAGTACCCTAGGCACGCTTCTCATTTTCGAGAAGCAGTTCTTTCGTTCAATGTTTCTTGATTCTCATTGAGTGCTTTGTTCTACCATTGAGCTCATTATGTAGAGTGAATCATGTAGATGGGAACGAAACTTCTTGGTCACTTTTGGTTGGAATGGGGCTGAGCATGATTGGTTTTTATTTTAGCAGTTTTGTATGTTATTGTTTTGTTAAGAATGGCTTGAGTAAGTCAAACTACCTAAACAGTAGTAGGTCTTCAGTATATTGTGGTACATGGTCGTACCGTCGTATTTCGCACACTGTAGGCCTACTCAACGCACGCTTCTTATGTCGTAAAACCAGGGAGCTGCCATTGACACACACACTGTACGGCTATAAGTGCTGTCGCGTTTGGTGATTGGTGGATTGCTTAGAGTATGTTGGCAAGGTCAATCACGTTAATCATGGAAGAAATCATGCAGAAATCCCCTGCTTAGATGGATAATAAAAAATCAATTGCTAGTGTAACCCTCAAGATTTTATCAAAATTAAATGAAAATTTTGTATACTTTATAGTATAAGTAATTGCCAGCATATTTTTTTAAATGTGTGCAATACAATGTCGTGTTTGTGAAGAAATGTAATTAGGCTGTGGGAATCCCCTCAATCAATGCCCCTTGGAATGTAAGCATTGCACAAGTAGCTCACACAATTTTGGGATTTCTGTCCCTGCTTGGCTAAGGTGCCCTTTCCACCCCAGCCAATGACAAGAAATTTTCAGAGTAAATTTTAATCACCTCGATTTATGTGAAATAGAAAATTGTTTACTGGCAACTTTTTTGTTTCAACTTTTCCATCGGTAAACTTTACACCAAGTGATGATACTGCTTTGCCTGTTCAGCCCCCCTGCCCTTTGCTGAAAAATTTCTGTGTGCAGCTATGGTCACTTCTTTGTGCGTAAACAGTCTATTTCATACCTAACAGCCTTTTCACATTAATAACTATAGCCAGCTGTGTTGAAACATTCAGTTTTTATATTCGTTGCAACACCAAGTGACAGTCCTACTGAAATTACAAGTGAAGAGAACCACAGAAGGCAGAGGGTAAATTGACCAGGGTTGCAAAATCTATGGGTTAGCTAGAATATGAGATACATAGCACAGTATCGGCATATGCATTATTAAAAAGTGCATAAAGTACTTTGGTCAAAGCAAAGCTGGCCACGCTCAGTGTGATTCCAAAATATTTTGAATGGACTTGTCAAGCCCAAAGCCAGAAGGTGTTGATGGGGGAGAGACTGCTCTCAGGACTTGATTTTTTAGGAGATGTCTTGAGTGGCAATAGAAATTTTTGTAGGGAGGAGGGGAGAATATTTTTTTAGGTGTTGCTGTCCTTGACCCCTTTGTCTAGCTAGAAGGACAGAGAGATGGATACACACAAAAACGAAAAGCCAGGCCAAGCTAAGTAAAAAATTCTTTTATTACAGACATGGACTGCCAGATAATCAACATGAAAATACATGCACATTTATCAGTTTAGCGAAAAAATTATATCTATCATAAAAGGCAACCTGACCAGATGTAAAAAGGATATAAAGTTACAAACATGTTCCTTTAGTCACTTACTGTAATGATGTGAATGCAGACAATGGTTCTTGGGTTACACAGATACCGCTAGAAATGTACTCTTTGGTATACTTTATTTCAACTCTTTTTTAAAGCAACACTCCTGAAATCCCATATTTATCATGATCTACGCACATAATCCTTGCCCAGTAATCATCTAAGACAGGGACTCTCAAGTATTTGTGGCTGCATTTCCTTGGATTTATGCTTCACCATTGGTGTAGTAGCCAGCAAGGGGCAAATCTAGGGTTTGGAGAAAGGGGGTCAGTTTTGAAGGCAAAGCCCAAACAGAATTAATCCTATTCCAAACTTCTCTGTAGAAGCTCAAGATGCCCAAAGTATACCTCAGCACTACAGCACTTAGATTTAAGGATTAAATTTAGGTGCAGGTAGGAGAGAGTGTAAATCATTCAGGTTTGTATTGGGGTACATGGTTGCTTCCTTTGTACATGCAAACTTTGAGGATTAGGTAGGCAAAAAGTTAATAGAGTGACCTCAACATAGCCTAGAAGTACTGTAAGAAAAGACTGACAAATGAGGATAGAAATCTCTCTAGCAGTCAATCATCTTGAAACCTGCAGTCACCTAGGATACATGGGAAGGACACTTCTTCAGTAGGCCACAATGGATAAGCACCGGTATCAGACACACTAATGACGACACTAGTTACTCGCTTCCCATGATGTACAACATTGTCTTCATAACCCTCCTTTCACAGAAAACCTTTTTAGTGGTAGCAGGTAGTACTATTTTCAGGCCTTTCCCTATCTCTCACCATAACAAAAAACCCGCACAATGTGTGTGATAATTAGTTAGGTCTTTACTAAATGTCAGTCTGGTTTGCAGGGCCTAGATTTAAAAGCCAAAGTTAACAACTTCCAGGCAAGATAGGAATGAAACAGTAAGATCCTCTTCTCCCGGTCAATTTTCCCTGATAGTCCTTGACGAGAGACGAGAGGTTCGTTCAGAACAGTAATGCTTTAGTCTTGCTATTTGAGCACCTGTTAAAGAAAGGTTTGAGCAAAAAATTAATTTTAATATGTGGAAGAGCAACTAAATCTACACAGTTATGGAGAAACTTTCAAATCCGACATGTAGACATGGAGTATGCAAGTTATCAGCAAATGAAGTTACTACATTTGTGACCCAAAGGGAGCTTGAAGCAAGCAGGGGATATATCATTTTCTCACATTGATGAGAAAAGCTTTGTTCCCTTTGTTTTTTGGTCTGTTGTGCTGACCTTGAACTTAACAGGGATAGCCAGGACCTCCCCATGGGAAATGTTAATCAAGTTTGTAAAATTCCCATGCTTCTCATGCAGTCACACTCCGATAACATGGGAGTGTGGAGGACAAAATATTGGTTGTAAAGTTTAAAGAAAAACAAAAGACTGCTCATTAATGTGAGGCTCTCACATCATATGTGCTTGCTTCAAGTTCACTTTGTGTTGAAAAAGTGACATCTTTCACTGCTAATATGTTGCGAACCACACATCAGAGTTTCAATGCAAATTTCACCAGAATGCTTAGAATAAGTACTCCTCTAACATATCAAAACTTTATTTGAGTTTTGACCCTTCTTTTAAAAAAATGATCTTTCAGTAAACAATGCGGTGATCCGCCATAATCGATCACTTCTTACTGACAGCACTTAATCGATATATTTACTTAACCTTATATACAAGACCTTAAAAATAAGTATGATAAGGGATGACATAGGACCATTTAAGTCAAAGAATGCTCAAAGTATGTGTCCTTATTGTAGCTAACTCTGCATATAATTAAATAATCTAATTGTTTCCTTGGTTACAGTATAATGCAGGCAGTTTCAAAGTGACTCCCAGTTATCCTCCTTTTTTCAACTTTTTGAACCTTCTTTTGCTTCTTTTTCTTAGTCATACTTTTTCCTACATGGCGCGTACATTCCCCTACCACGGTTACAGCAAAAATGGTCTAAAGAAATCAGCCCAAAGGCTTCAATCCCTGCACGGTCAATTAAACAGATTTTCCAGTTTCACCATGGAGTTGAAATCTAATCACCAAGACTATTAGTGTGAATGGACTTTGAGGTAATTGTACTGTCCATGACGTCATGGACAGTACCCTAGGCACGCTTCTCATTTTCGAGAAGCAGTTCTTTCGTTCAATGTTTCTTGATTCTCATTGAGTGCTTTGTTCTACCATTGAGCTCATTATGTAGAGTGAATCATGTAGATGGGAACGAAACTTCTTGGTCACTTTTGGTTGGAATGGGGCTGAGCATGATTGGTTTTTATTTTAGCAGTTTTGTATGTTATTGTTTTGTTAAGAATGGCTTGAGTAAGTCAAACTACCTAAACAGTAGTAGGTCTTCAGTATATTGTGGTACATGGTCGTACCGTCGTATTTCGCACACAGTAGGCCTACTCAACGCACGCTTCTTATGTCGTAAAACCAGGGAGCTGCCATTGACACACACACTGTACGGCTATAAGTGCTGTCGCGTTTGGTGATTGGTGGATTGCTTAGAGTATGTAGGCAAGGTCAATCACGAAAGGTGAGATTTCTCGAAGCATTTTGAAGCAAGAAATGAAGCTTGCAGCCTACTATAAGTCCATTGTGATGATATCTGCGGAGAAGTACAGCTGTAGGCTTATTTGTTTAGACATGAAGTATTTTTGAATAGTTCCCACAAGACCTTGAGAGTAGGCCTACCATTTCCTGCATGCAAAGCCCAAAATTTGTGCTTCTCGAAGTCAAACAGTAAAAGCAAAGTGATCTGTCACTCAAATTTCGGTGCATGAAGAGGATTTAATTATCTTCAAGTACATATAGGCCTATTGTCTGACGGATTTAGTCGATCTTTATCACATGTTCATTGTGCCAACACTGAAAATTGAAAGAGCGATATTCTAAAGCTACAATCTTGGACAAAACTCGTTGGGACACCCCCGCTCCCCTTCACAAAGTTGACCATTTTCACGGCATACAATCATTCTCTCTGCGCAACTTTGGAAGGGGGAGCGGGGGCTTCATGTAAACCTGGGAACGGAGATTCAAGAATATTATGACAAAGCGTCCAAACAGTTTTGTCCAAGATTGTCTGAGAAATTCGAGAAGTTAGAACTGCTCGCGGCCTAGGGTAGAATGTGTTTCTTTGCGTTGCGTTGATTCGCAAAAGGTTAGGTGTCTTTTCTTTAGGTATAAGAGAACAGTAACAGAGAATAATCAGCATATTCTGAGTCCATATTGAAGTTCTTGTTAATATAATATTACTGAAGCCAAAAGCATTGGGAAGGTAGCTAAATAAGTTCAAAGCGTCCTCTCGTTCAGGAAGACATTTTCAATAGTCACGTATTTTGGGCTCACACTGTCTGAACAGGTACCAAATAAAAAGAACATTCAGCAGAAGTACGTGTTGTATCCTGCCTATTACTTTATATTAAAGTAATTTACCAGAAATAAGTTAAAAAGTACTTGAATGTATATCCATTTCACCTTTATAACGCAGAAACTTTCTTTTGAGTAGCTGAAACTATACAGAAAATATGCCATACATGCTAATTTGACGAGACCGGGGGTGAAGGCTAAGTTAACCAAACGGTCTACCATTTGTTTTGAGAGCAAATTCGAAAGCAAAATGTAAAGAAATTGAGTCGACTAAAAGAAGGCATAATAGATACGTCATCAGCTTCATGTAACATGAAAAAATGTTGTCATAGGCATCAAATTCGCTTTAAAATATGTCTAAAACCAGCCCTAATTAACGATCTACCATCGTTATAATAAAAAGCTTGGCTTGCAGTTCTGCTTTTAACATTTCATGGTAGATCGTGACGCTCTTTCAGTTAAAATCTTGCCTTCTTACCACTAGTTTGCAATAGCAGTGAGACTCTTCGATCTATCCATGAAAGAAATTGTTTTGTTTTCTGTCTTACAACTTAAGAAGAGTTGTCATCCTCCTTTTAATTTGCTAAAAAATGTAACGCATATGGCTGCCATAGACATCGTTACGGAACGTAAACATTTCTGCCTGGCATTCCCTGCGAATACCTGAAACAGTCTATCCATTATGATCTCGCCAACCAACAATAAATCAGTGTAAACAAAATTAACAAAACAACACATTAAAACAATTTTAAATTATACTTTCATTTGGCTAAAATCCTCAGGCCTATAAGCCTCCGAAAAAGTGTACTGAATACAGCTGCTCGGAAAATTAACCATTTTTCTATTGAATTTGTTCTCGTAAATCGCTCTCTTAAAACTCAGACAATCTTGGACAAAACTCGTTGGGACACCCCCGCTCCCCTTCACAAAGTTGACCATTTTCACGGCATACAATCATTCTCTCTGCGCAACTTTGGGGGGGAGCGAGGGCTTCATGTAAACCTGGGAACGGAGATTCAAGAATATTATGACAAAGCGTCCCAACAGTTTTGTCCAAGATTGTAGCACAGTGGCGTAGCCACGGGGAGGGTTTTGGGGGTTGAAACCCCCCATGACCCAACCTTGAAAAATACAATTGCAAAAACACATGATCACTATAAACTTTATTACATTTGAGGCACAAACATTGCACCATTTTGCATCTGGAGACCTAAAACAGCCGTTTTTCTCCCTCCCCTTAGACCTTTCCCTCATGTTGTACTCCAAAACCCTCCCCATGACACAATCCTGGCTGCGCTACTGAGCTAGCATAACCACTGAGGACGTTTCAAAATACCAGCACAGAAACAATCATGGACAGTAAGTGGTTACGATTTTCGTAACCACATTTTCTAGTTCACACCATAGAGTTACCACCTCAGTGTTCAAGCAAGCTGCTATCTAAATGTGTTACGTAACACACACATACAGAGAGACTGTGCACACAGCATTATATTGTCAGTACTGTGTGTACTACGGTACTGTATATAGAAGCCATGACAGACTGGCATAGCAAACAGCTATAAATAAAGCTATAGTTAAAAGCTGTCAAATCAGTCTTGCAGAGAGGAAAAGCAATTTCTCTAAAATGATGAAATTACTGCATCTTCAAACTGGATTAGCTGAACGTTAAAAAGGGCAAAGGAAATGGTGATTTCGTATTTAACCAAGTTATAGTCTGTTGATCTGAATATAAAGGAGCCCCTTGCAGTTGGAACAAATGATAATGACAGGGGATGCACTTAAAAACAGAATATTTCATTTGATAATATTCTTAAGAAAATGTTAAAGTGACTTCTCCTTGGGAAGGCTATGTATGTGTGTAAAGTGTGACTTTGACATGTATTCAACTTTTGCAGTAGGCCTAGAAATTATTACATCCTGACGCCCCCTCCCCCCTCTTGACTACGGGCCTGACAATGTGCCGTTGGTTCTTAACATCGTGAGTTTAGAAATCAGACGGGAATTAATAATTTGACCATATACTTTAGCGCCGCTAGTACAAATTTTAAACAAGTCCTATCATTACCTTCTGTGGCTTTGTGTCCAAGTGTGCCGTAACGTGTGCATCGGAACCAAAAAATAACTTCCAGTTTGTCACCAGGCGCGGTTTTACGGGGGGGGCATTGGGGGCTCAAGCCCCCCCCAAAAAAAGTTCGCTCAAGCCCCCCCCCCCAAAAAAAAAAATTCAGAGGTTGTGTTATGCTATATTTGCGTGTACTGAGAAAAACAAAATTGCCCAATACACTTGTGCACATCTTGGTCCAGTGGATTTAGTTTGTCAAGGGAAACTGTCGTCTCTGTCTCGAAATCACATATTAGGTTCACGATTTCATACAATGGAAGTTGGGTCAGATAAGTAACATAAGTAACATCTATGATAGTATGTACGTACATGTAAATCAAGTGAACGGATTAATCATCTGTTGGAAGTTCAAAACGAGTCATTTTGTCGCTGATCTCGTCAAGCTATACTGGCAGTCCTTTTAAGTCAAATCTACAGGCCGAATTGTTATTCCCATTAATGTGAACAGGTCCAGTTGTTCGTATCTCTCAGTAACGTTTGCTACATTCTTCCAAATAAAAAAAAAATATGTGCCTGTATATACGTTACATCTATGTCATGGTCAGGGGCGGTGCCACTCAGGGGGAAGGGAGGCCTACCCCCCTGTAATTTGCAGGAAAAGAGAAAAAGAGTAGGAAAAGAAGACGTCAAGGAGAAGAAAAGAGGAGGGCGGAGTAGGCTTATATCTGATCCATATAGTTAATCCAGAGCTTCCGGTTTATATCAGCCTTTAGATACGATTTTATAATGCACAAATGAAAAAAGGCAAATTTTGTTAATAGTTCGAGAATATTTCTGTGGACTCCACGCACGTATTTTTGCGTAAAACTTTCCCCGACTAGAAGGCAGTAATGTGTTCAAAAGGGGACTTCAGGAGGTTTGTTGATATGACAAAAAAGGCTCCTCTTTCACCTAACCAAAAATATTAAGAATGTTTTGAACCCATATGATCAGGTCCAAAAATATCCCAAAGACAACACCATTTTTGCATCTAAGCAACCTTCAAGTAACCAAAATTTCTCAAAAGGGGAGGGGGACCCCTCCCCTTAGACCTATCCCCTAGAACAGCCCTCTTTTACCCAACCAAAAATTAGAATTCACGAAGTTATGAACATTTTCCAGCCATATATATCAGTCAAAAAATAACCCAAAGACCCCACCATTTTTCATCTTAGCAACCTTAACTTAGCACAAATTTCCCAAAGGGAGGGGAACACCCTTCCCCTTAAACCTCTCCCCTAAGAAGGCCCGCTTTCCCCAACCAAAAATTAGAATTCACAAAGTTATGAATATTTTCCAGTCATATAGTCAAAAAATTACCCAAAGAATACACCATTTTGCATCTTAGCAACATTAAATAAGCAAAAATTTCTCAGAGGAAGAGGGCACCCCTCCCCTTAGACCCCTCCCCAACGACGGCGATCACTCAACCCATGTCCCCTATCAAAATAACATTGCGCCGTCCCTGGTTATGGTACTGTTTTTATCATTGGTTTCAGCGTGCGCGTGGCCGATTTACATATTTGAAAGATAATTTTATGATTCTTCCGTTTCAAGCCCCCCAAGCTCCCCTAAGCCCCCCCCCCAAGTCTCGATCTAGAACCGCGCCTGTTTGTCACTGCAACTTCTGTACTGTAATGTACCTCAACCATGTGTTCAAATTTCTCTTGAACTGCTTTCTTGTTACTCTAGTGAAAAATCCACTACCTACCGTACCTTCATAATAATGACAGTAAAAATCTTTCTAATGCATCTCCTGGCCGAGATTTCACCCACACATTACCGTTAAAAATGTATGGTAAGATACAGCAGACACCGTGCACGTACGAACATTCATTTCGTTCGTTGCCTGGGTCACTCTACCTCTATGTTGTGCATACTGGCACTTTGGCACGTTCCACTTTTCGCAAATGGGGGGTACGTACATACTGGGAAAATATTTTGCTCTTTTTTGCAATATATTTAGGAAACTTTGGAGGTAAAAATTTTGCAAGTAGTTTTTATAGTCGTAAAAAATTACGAGCAATATGAAGATAGGAATCATTTTAGTATGTAAGGTAGTACCAGGATAGGAGTAACAGGGAAAGAAGATTTTTTTCGTGCACACAGCGCATATTACACTTTGAAAGAATGTGTACGATTTAAAATCTGATGGAGTGAATTTTGCTTCAGAAAAGAGATTCTCCACCAAATATACGAAGTTTTGGCTATTGATTCGACACAAAAGAATATTATTGTGGTTGAAATAAGTGCATACCTTATGTAGACATAACTGAATTACCAAAATTTACTTCTTTAGATCATGAAATCATGTCATGTTAATTTTAGTGATAACTTGACATATGAAATCTAGCAGCATCGAAAGTCGAGCCACGTGCCGTATATTCATTTGGGTATGTGTTTATAGGGCAATCATATTTGTAAAGTTTCTAGGTCTTTCGCGCTACTTCTGGGCCATAGTTTTGGAACGTTACCCATCCACACGCACTCGGTGCAAATATTTATGAGCTGTCTTTTGACGTTCATTTCTAAAGATAGGCCTATGTTGTTTCGTTATCTAGTATAGGGGCGGCTTGATGTTAGAAACATGCATCGCTGGGCTCGTTTCTGGTGAAAAGTGCAATTTAACAAAAGCTTGGTACGGAAAAAGACAAAAACAACTCCATTTCAACATACTATTTCCATAACACTTTTTTTTTTAAATTTGATTCAGTAGAATTCGTGTAATTTTCTCAAAACGAAGAAATTTCATTCAAAGTGGAAGCCTGTGTGTAATTCTACAAAGCACCATGGTACTGTCGTGCAAGATAATATAATGCAGGTATATGCACACAGTGTCAACATGTGTGCGTATAGTGGTATGCACTGCATTGTCTGGCTAGTTGTAATCGCTACCTGTAACCAGGGAGTTGTTACGTAACAACTTCCTGCCGTAACCTGCCCTGCTGTAACTGAGCAGGGATTATTTACACCGTAAAATTGCTCCCTCGAGCACGGACTGGAGTTGGAAAATTTCTGACCCTCGGAATCTCCATATATTACTCGGGTCTGCCGTTTGCTGTAAACTGGTACGGCCGATGTACACGATATGACTTTTTGACTTTGTCACTAATTGTGACCTAAAAAATGCATATCTATTCTCCCCTTACAAATACTCTCACAGTTCCTGTGTGTATCAGAATGTTTGTACCATAGATACAGAAGATACACAATGCTGGTCATGATTATGTTTGAATCACATTTCTATGCAAGTATATGGATAGCAGTGATCGACTCAAGATACTATAAATATGTAAAAGACAACATATGACATCTATAGTTTGCAGATTTTCAAAGGTTAGTTCATACTGGGAAAAATCATTCATTGGGACTGAATTTATTGCATTAAAATGTCTCCATAGTAAATTCCTACCACAAACTGTACCCCAATGTTCTGGTTGCTGTACATCATTGTTACAAATGGCATCGCCTTCATCCACTTAGCTATAGCACCAGTATGAACAAATCTGAAAAGAATAAAAATGAGAAAACTTAGTGTCCTTTGTTAATAATCCACTGTGTTAGGTCAAGCCAGTTGAGGTGGCAAATGTTAAATGTTAATTTTTCTCTGATGCAAAACCCACCTTTTCAGGGAACAAACACAATGCAGGATTTAAAAGGCACCAATGACTGATGATACAAACCTATAGCAAAGATCATATTTTTATGTATTAAATACTGTCACTATCTCTATCTCCCTAGACATATGAGGCATAGTATTGCGTTCCTGGGTGCAAATAGCATCGTATCATCTTGAGCAAAAATTATTAAGTTCAGGCTTTAAGGGCAGTTGTTTTACCAGACGAAGCACCCATGAAACCATACATTGATAGTGGATGAATACCCCTCTTACTATATGAACTGCCTGATGACTGCATCTTGCAATTACTGGATGCTATGCATTATTGCATCGAATGCCCACTACCATACCTGGTATACGTTGCTGTAGCTCTTGTATAAAATAACTTCAGGTATTTTAAAGCATTCTGTATTGTGCTGCTTCTCATATAAAAGAGGTCAAGAACCAGTATACATTTTAAAAAACCTACAGTAATGATCCTAAAATGGACTTACAATAATTGAGAGAAATATTTGTTTGGATAAATTGTATCACAAACACTAAACACTTATCCTTGATTTGTGATCTCAGAAACAGCAGGCAACATGTGGCAGACTACAGGTATCAATTGAGCAATCCTGCTTACCTTCTGCAGATGTTGAAACGTCATTTGAGGTGGAAGAAACCATTAATCAATCATGGGTAAGCATCCTCATCACTCACTATGGACACCCAGATGATTGCTTCAATTCCTGAACTTTGCAGATGCTTTTCATCAGTTTCAAATGTCACTGCCTTTATTCAGGAACCACAGAACTGGAATATATGAATCTAAAACAGACAAAAATTACCACACTATTTAGCATTTGAACTGTAATATACTATTTAAGTACTGAAAAGCATTTGATAAATTTCAACAGACCACTGAAAACATTTGGTACTGTTTTCTTTTTTTTCACAAGAAATATAAAGACATAAGTGTATGCTGATAAAAAAAAACCTTGAGTAATGATCAAATAAAGGACCACATGAATTTTAAGGAATGTCTGTCGAGGTCATTAGTTTCCTGAAGAGAAATTTCCTACAGAGAAATGTATCAACTCATTAAGTAGCATATCACTAAATTCAAAGCTTGAACTGTAATACAATTGTTATGGCAGAAACATCAGGTAATGTGTTACAGCTAGGTAACAAAAAATGAGAGATAGCAACTGAACAGCTTCAGATCTTGAGTAATCACTTCAGATGGGAAAACCATATTTTAATTGTGGATGAAGTCCTTACCTCCACACACTGATTAGGATGATGACTCCCAAAACTTCTTGTGCTATATGTCAATGATTTAAATGCCTTGCTGTAATCCACTGGGCTAAAGAACTTCCTTGTTTTCTGGTAGTGTACGTCATTGTTACAAATGCCACCACCCTCATCCACTTAGCTATAGCAAACAGTATGAAAAAATCTGGAAAGAAGAAAAATGTGAAGACTTGTATATCCAGTTTTAATAAAGCATTGTGTCATGTCACCATCAACTGTAAAAAAGTTATGGTGACATGCCACCACCAAGACTGTTTTTACTTGACAGTTAAAGAATAAAATCCCTCAATGAAAGATCCATTGAAATTATTTCAATATCTTTTAACATTCTTAAGATATATACCCCTTCAAAATTTGATGGTTTGTCAAGTAACTCACTGCCTATGCCCAAATTATGATGTGGAAGTGTTGCACAATGTTAGGATTTCTATTGTTAACACTAACATTAAGCCAATTTGGAAAGGCCATCTTCAACATCACACACTTTGATGTCAAACATATGCATACTTAGCTCATATTTATTCATGATACAAGTGTGAAATAGAAATAACCCTGTAAAATGGTCAATATTTGAAAAGAAATGCAGCTAATTTCTGGAAATTTAATGCTTTTCACATAAAATATCAAACTATGTAATTTTCATGTCAATTACCAGACCTTTAAGTTGTCTTTGACAGAAAACCCACCTTTCAGGGAACATATACACAATGTAGATGATTTAAAGGACACTTTGTTGTTATTCTCACACAACATGAACAAAAAAAGCAAACCAGTATGAATGATGATAAAAACCTACAGCAAAGCTTTCAGTGTTACTGTCATTATAACTATCTTCCTGGGCATATATGCCACAAAGTATCATCTTCAGATGTGCAAAGAGCACCCTGAGCAAAAAATAATATCACCCTGAGCAAAAAATAGTAAGTTATAATTCAGGCCTCAAAGGAAACTTGTTTTATGATGCTCAATGACCACAAGTGTGGAAAAAGCCTATGGCTAATAAATTACAACTTTGGTTGGTTAACCAACTCAACAATTAAGATCAAATTTGCCTTTTTTTTTTGAAACACCAGTTCAGATGAAAAAAAAAACAAAATTGCTCTTGGATGAAAAATCCACCTTACTTTTACCCAGATGAGGATGGAACCCAAATGTTCTGGTTGCTAGGCTCCATTGCTTCAAATGTCACTGCCTCCCTCCACTCGGCCACAGCACAGGTTCAAGGGTGTTATTTCAGCTTCCTGCAATCATTGCATAAACAACAAAAAGGGCTAGAATTGTGAAAAATATTTCTGTGATGAGTTAGTTAGATGAGGTTTTTCTGTGATGAGTATTTAACTTTATTCAAAATTTTACACTGTACAACACTTTTGAAAGCAGAAACTGGCAACATGCAACATATCACTAACAACAGAGCTGGCAATTGAACAAATCTGTTTAGTCCTTTTTCAAGGTCAGTGCAGATGGAAAATTCATTTATTGTTGATGGCAGATGAATACCCTTTTACTAAGAACTGCCTGATGATGGTAAACTGCAATTTCCGGATGCAGTATGCATCATTGCTTCAAGTGCCAGTGCCTTTATACACAGCTGTAGAACTTGTATAAAATAACTTCAGGCATTTCAAAGCATTCTGTATATTAGCTTTAACAGACAAAACCAACTGGTTCTGCTTCTCATATGAAAGAGGTAAAGAACCATTACATGTTTATAAAAACCTACAGTAATTATTCTACAAGAATTGAGAGAAATATTCCTATGGAAAAATGGTATCACAAACATTTAGTGTTTACTTTCAAAAAATTGAAACTGTGGAAAAAAGCATTAAGCATTAAGCATCCACACTCACTATGAACAGCCAGATGATTGCTTCAGTTCCTGAACGTCCCAGATTTTTTTCATCAGTTTCAAATGTCACTATCTTTATCCAAGAACCATAGAACTGGTATATATGAATCTAAAATAGACAAAAATTGCTACACTATTTAGCATTTAAGCAATCATATACTATTTAAGTATTGGGAAGCATTTGATAAACTTCAACAGACCACTGAAAACAATTTGGTACTGTTTTTTTTTTTTTTTTTTGCACAGGAAATACAAAGAAATAAGTGTATGCTGATAAAAAGCTTTCGTAATGATCAAATAAAGAAAATAAATTTTAAAGAATATCTGTCGAGGTCATGTGTTTCCTGAAGAGAAATTTCCTACAGAGAAATGTATCAACTCATTCAGCATTTCACCTCTTAAAAGGTTGAAAAAGTGTAATACAGTTGTTATGACAAAAACATTAGGTAATTTTATTAAAGCTAGGTAATTACAGAAAATGTGGGACATAACAACTGAACAGCATTTTCAGATCTCGAGTAATCACTTCAGATGCAAAAACCATTTATTAATAGTGGATGAAAAGTCCTTACCCCCACAATGATTAGGCTGAAGGCTCCCAAAACTCCTTCTTGCTATACGTCACTGTTTCAGTTCCATTGCTGTCCACTGGATTAAAGAACTTCCTTATTTTCTGATTGCTGTACATCATTGTTACAAATGCCACCACCATCATCCACTTGGCTATAGCACCAGGACAAATAAATCTGAAAGAAGAAAAATGTGAAGACTTATATCCAGTTTTAATACAGCATTGTGCCAGTCAGGCTATCAAGAAATAGTAACTTCAGGCTTTGAAGGTAACTTGTTTTATCATGCTTAGCAACCACAAATCATTAGAGGAAAATGCTCCCAAGAAAGTTGGACAAACTTCCTCGTTAAGGTACTGACAAGAAAGTGTGACCTTGATACATTCTTGTGGTTTACATGGTCAGAGTGAACGTTAATGCGCCTGATATAGTTGGGATTAAATCGTATGGCTATACATTTCTACTAATTGAAACCAAAATCAAGGCACTAATTAACATGAAATTAAACTTTAAAACGAAAAAATTGGTCAATATTTAGTAAAAATATTGATCACACTTCCAAAGGAAATCTGCAAGCTAGTCATTTGGTGGACTCCCAGTCTGCTTCTATTAGCGTGTTTACGACTTTCAGCTAGCCAAGGTCATTTAATTACCGGTGGTCAGTTGATGTCTAAGTATCGCCCAGTTTGAACCCTTATCGCCCAGTTTAAGCGCCGATTTTCAAGGGACGCATTTTTGTCATGTGTGAGAGAAGTCTATGGCTAATAAATAACAACGTTACAATGGGTGGCTTTTTTTGAAAGGCCAGTTCAGATGAGAAAACCATAATTGCTCTTTGACGAAAAACCCACCTTACTTTTGACCCGGATGGGGGTGGAAGTCAAATGTTCTGGTTGCTAGGCTACCTTGCTTCAAATGTCACTGCCCTCCTCCACTCGGCATGAGCACAGTTTCAAGAGTGTGATTTCAGCTTCCTGCAACAAATGCATAAACAACAAATGGGGATTGTAAAAAGTATTTGTGATGAGTACTTAACTTTATTAAAATTTTACACTGTACAACACTTTTGAAGCAAAAACTGGCAACAACATATAAACAACAGAGCAGGCAATTGAACAAATCTGTTTAGTCCTATTTCAAGGTCAGTGCAGATGGAAAAATCTATAAAATCCATCTATCGATGATGGATGAATACCCTGCTATGAACTGCCTAATGATTGCACCCTGCAATTCCTGGATGCTATGCATCATTGCTTCAAGTCACTGCCTTTGTACACAGCTGTACCACTAGCATAAAGGGGAAAAGAACCAGTATCTACAGTAATGATACCATTAAGGACTCACATGATAAGTTGTCATAGCTGGCAAAGTGTGGTAGATAACAGCTAATTAAACTTAAACGAAAAATATCATAAGTTAAATTAAAAGAAAGATAACTGAGCAATCTTGCTTACCTTCTGCAGGTCTTGAAATGTCATTTGAGATGCGAAATCCTTTTACTGATCATAGGTTAACATGCCCCTTACTATGAACAGCTAGACGATTGCACCCTAAACTTCCCCAATGCTTTTCATCAGTTTTGCCACTGCATTTATCGGACATAGAACTAGCAACAATGAATTTAAAAAGACAAAAAGTGGTAGTTAGCATTTGGGCAGTATTATACTATTTAAGCATTGAAAAGCTTCATCAGACTATTGAAAGCAATTTGGAACTGTTTTTTACTGCAAAAATGTAAACTTGAAAAATAAGTGTATGCTGATAAAGAGCTTCAGCAGTGATCCAATGAAAGACACACATGAATTTTAAGAAATATCCCTGCTGAGATATGGTTCATGTCGAGAAGTGTATCAACTCATTAAACAGCAATAAAAGACTGAACCGTAATACCTACAGTTTTTATGGCAGAAACATCAGGTAATGTATTACAGCTAGGTATCAGAAAATGTGTGAAGAGAGCAACTGAACTGCTTCTTCAGATCTTGAGTAAACACTTAAGATGGGTTAATACCATTTATTAATTGTGGATGAAAAGTCCTTACCCCACCACTGAGTATAGGGCTGATGACTCCCAGAACTCCTTGTTTCTGTATGTCATTGTTTGAAATTCTATTGCTGTAATCCACTGAATTTATCTTCTGGTTGCTGTATATCATTGTTACAAATGCCACCACCCTCATCCACTTTGCTATAGCACCAGTAAAACAAAAATGGAAAAAAATATCACGTAATTGTTTTTTTTTTTTAAATGAAATGTTATATGTAAAAGAGGTCAGGTGAAAAACAGTTACTATGCCTTGGAATTAAGCAATACCAATATTCTAGGAAACACAAACTGAAGTGTTATAGGTTAAATGAAATTGGTAATAGTTTCTCAGATATATGAAAAAACCTTCAGCAATAGTCATATAAAGGGATGATCACATGAATTATAAGAAACATCTCTATCATGAAATGTCTTTCCTTATAAATATATCACTCTTTGGGATATTCCATACCATAAAGCTACTCCAGACCATGCTTGAATTAAACTGAGTATAACTGATTTTGTAATTTAAAAACATCTGGGGTAATTGTGCCCACACTACATGAATGTCAGTGTTTTCTGTAGGATATTAAACCTTCACATGCTGATATACCATTGCTCACAAGCTGTATCAATCTGCTAGACAATTTGACCCATTGTTGGGGCAAGGATGGAGCAGTGCCAGGATGTATAAACAAAGTTGGACCTACGCACTGTACCTCTGGGGTCCTTGCTACTCCGAGATCCCTTATAGTTTAGCCTGGGGTTAAATGATGCCCAGTTACCGTGTGTTGCCACTTGGAGGCACTATAAGAGTCTTAGTGGTGGAGAGGCTGTGTACTGGCAGAGGAAGTCTTATACAATAGACTAGCCAGTGGCAGCACCAAAAGATACTGCACATTACGCATCACACACACTCTGTGGCATAGCCACCAACACACACCTAGGAGAGATAGAGAAATGAATTAGTTTGCTGTGGAAAAATGGATTTGCTGTTGCTCCTCTTCGATCTGTTCTTCTGCGGTTGTTCTTCTTGGTTAAACTAAGCATTTAAAATGTACCTGCATGCATGCCAGTAGTTACATTACTATGTACCTCTTTGGCCAGAGTAACACAATTACATAATTCTGCTAAAATGAGAAAATTGAAATTAAACCAATATTGAACAGCGTATACAGCCGAGGAGTGAGCTCTCATAATTAAAGCTGCTTTTCAACTCTGCCAATGATCCCATACACACTGCCTGAAAATTGTTAAAACATCAGTTAAAAGAGAGTTAATTAAAATTAAAAACTTCAACAATGCATGATGACAGAGAGAGCACCCTCATGCTTAAAAGGTGCTTTCCATCTCTGGCAATGTTCCCATGCACTGCTTGAAAAATGTTAAAATATCGTTAAAAAGACAAAAGTAATATTAAAACAAAAAACAACTGTGCATACAGCCAGAGAGTACTCTCTTATGCTGAAAAGGTGATTTCACCTCTAGCAATGATCCCATGCAGATTGCAAGAAACAATTGTTAAAATAACACTAAAAAGAGAAAATTAAAATTAAACCAATATTGAACAGTGTATACAGCCGAGGAGTGAGCTCTCATAATTAAAGCTGCTTTTCAACTCTAGCAATGATCCCATACACACTGCCTGAAAATTGTTAAAACATCAGTTAAAAGAGAGTTAATTAAAGTTAAAAGCTTTAACAATGCATGATGACAGAGAGAGCACCCTCATGCTTAAAAGGTGCTTTCCATCTCTAGCAATGTTCCCATGCACTGCTTGAAAAATGTTAAAATATCGTTAAAAAGACAAAAGTAATATTAAAACAAAAAACAACTGTGCATACAGCCAGAAAGTACTCTCTTATGCTGAAAAGGTGATTTCACCTCTGGCAGTGATCCCATGCAGATTTCATGAAACAACTGTTAAAATTTTGCTAAAAAGAGAAATTTAAAATTAAACCAATATCGAACAGTATATATACAGCCAGGGAGTGAGCTCTCATACTTAAAGTTGCTTTCCAACTCTGCAGGGCAATGATCCCATACACACTGCCTGGAATTGTTAAAACATCAATTAAAAGCCGGAGAAAATTAGGAAAGTTTCAAATTCAACAGTGCATGTTACCAGAAAGAGAGCATCCTCACACTTACAAGGTGCTTTCCATCTCTGGCAATGTTACTATGTACACTGCTTGAAAAAGGTTAAAATATCGCTAAAAAGAGGAAAATAATATAAAAACAATGAGCAACAAAGCATGCAGCCAGAGAGTACGTACTCTCTTATGCTTAAGAGGTGATTTCCACCTCTTGCAATGATTCCTCCATGCATACTGTATAAAAAGTGGTTAAAATATCGCTGAAAGTAGACATTAGAATTAAAAATTCAACAATGCATGTTGCCAGGGAGAGCACCCTTATGCTTGAAAGGTGCTTTCCATCTCTGGAAATAACCCCACGTACACTGCTTGAAAAATCACTAAAAAGACAAAAGAAATATTAAAACAAAAATCAACTGTGCATACAGCCAGTAGGGACTCTCTTATGCTGAAAAGGTGATTTCACCTCTAGCAATGATCCCATGCAGATTGCAAGAAACAATTGTTAAAATAACACTAAAAAGAGAAAATTAAAATTAAACCAATATTGAACAGTGTATACAGCCGAGGAGTGAGCTCTCATAATTAAAGCTGCTTTTCAACTCTGCCAATGATCCCATACACACTGCCTGAAAATTGTTAAAACATCAGTTAAAAGAGAGTTAATTAAAGTTAAAAGCTTTAACAATGCATGATGACAGAGAGAGCACCCTCATGCTTAAAAGGTGCTTTCCATCTCTGGCAATGTTCCCATGCACTGCTTGAAAAATGTTAAAATATCGTTAAAAAGACAAAAGTAATATTAAAACAAAAAACAACTGTGCATACAGCCAGAGAGTACTCTCTTATGCTGAAAAGGTGATTTCACCTCTAGCAATGATCCCATGCAGATTGCAAGAAACAATTGTTAAAATAACACTAAAAAGAGAAAATTAAAATTAAACCAATATTGAACAGTGTATACAGCCGAGGAGTGAGCTCTCATAATTAAAGCTGCTTTTCAACTCTGCCAATGATCCCATACACACTGCCTGAAAATTGTTAAAACATCAGTTAAAAGAGAGTTAATTAAAGTTAAAAGCTTTAACAATGCATGATGACAGAGAGAGCACCCTCATGCTTAAAAGGTGCTTTCCATCTCTGGCAATGTTCCCATGCACTGCTTGAAAAGTGTTAAAATATCGCTAAAAAGACAAAAGTAATATTAAAACAAAAATCAACTGTGCATACAGCCAGAGAGTACTCTCTTATGCTGAAAAGGTGATTTCACCTCTGCCAGTGATCCCATGCAGATTGCATGAAACAACTGTTAAAATATCGCTAAAAAGAGAAATTTAAAATTAAACCAATATCGAACAGTATATACAGCCAGGGAGTGAGCTCTCATACTTAAAGTTGCTTTCCAACTCTGCCAATGATCCCATACACACTGCCTGGAATTGTTAAAACATCAGTTAAAAGCCGGAGAAAATTAGGAAAGTAATTCAACAGTGCATGTTACCAGAAAAAGAGCATCCTCACACTTACGAGGTGCTTTCCATCTCTGGCAATGTTCCCATGTACACTGCTTGAAAAAGGTTAAAATATTGCTAAAAAGAGGAAAATAATGTAAAAACAATGAGCAACAAAGCATGCAGCCAGAGAGTACGTACTCTCTTATGCATAAGGGGTGATTTCCACCTCTTGCAATGATTCCATGCACACTGTATAAAAAGTGGTTAAAATATCGCTGAAAGTAGAAATTAGAATTAAAAATTCAACAATACATTTTGCCAGAGAGAGCACCCTCATGCTTAAAAGGTGCTTTCTATCTCTGGCATGTACACTGCTTGAAAAATCACTAAAAAGACAAAAGTAATATTAAACAAAAATCAACTGTGCATACAGCCAGAGAGTACTCTCTTATGCTGAAAAGGTGATTTCACCTCTAGCAATGATCCCATGCAGATTGCAAGAAACAATTGTTAAAATAACACTAAAAAGAGAAAATTAAAATTAAACCAATATTGAACAGTGTATACAGCCGAGGAGTGAGCTCTCATAATTAAAGCTGCTTTTCAACTCTGCCAATGATCCCATACACACTGCCTGAAAATTGTTAAAACATCAGTTAAAAGAGAGTTAATTAAAATTAAAAACTTCAACAATGCATGATGACAGAGAGAGCACCCTCACGCTTAAAAGGTGCTTTCCATCTCTGGCAATGTTCCTATGCACTGCTTGAAAAATCACTAAAAAGACAAAGTAATATTAAATCAAAAATCAACTGTGCATACAGCCAGAGAGTACTCTCTTATGCTGAAAAGGTGATTTCACCTCTGGCAATGATCCCATGCAGATTGCAAGAAACAATTGTTAAAATAACTCTAAAAAGAGAAAATTAAAATTAAACCAATATCGAACAGTATATACAGCCAGGGAGTGAGATCTCATAATTAAAGCTGCTTTTCAACTCTGCCAATGATCCCATAACACACTGCCTGAAAATTGTTAAAACATCAGTTAAAAGAGAGAATTAAAAAATTAGGAAAGTTTAAAATTGAACAATGCATGTTTACAGAGAGAGCACCCTCATGCTTACAAGGTGCTTTCCATCTCTGGCAATGTTCCCATGTACACTGCTTGAAAAAGGTTAAAATATCGCTAAAAAGAGGAAAATAATATAAAAACAATGATCAACAAAGCATGCAGCCAGAGAGTACTCTCTTATGCTTAAAAGGTGATTTCCACCCCCTGCAATGATTTCATGCACACTGCATAAAAAGTGGTTAAAATATCGCTGAAAGTAGAAATTAGAATTAAAAATTCAAACTCCACAACCGGATGCAGTTTAAAGTCCTACCCAGGACAAAGAGCATAATGTAAGACTATTGAGAGACAAAAATTTTTACTCTGTAAAAAATGCACACAATTTGCAAAATTGAGCTTGAAATTTAGCACTGAAGTGATCACAGAAATAACACATTCACACTCAATGGTTCTCATGCCAATATGTGGTTGCAATCATTAGCTAAAAGTCAATTCTGATTGCCACCTAAACTGTCGGTCACACAATGCACATGACACTGGGTGCAATTGTGTATATAATCCCTGTGAAAAGATTTGTTAAAAGTATTACAAGACATTACAAAATTACAGATCAGAACAGGAAATAGTAAAACATTTCAAAATAAGTTTTTTTTTATTCTATAAAACAAACTAAATCAAGTGCAATAAAACGACAGGAAAAAAAAAACTGAAACAAAACTAAAAAACAGTGCAGTGCATTACCATGGAGAACCTTTTAAAATTGGTCCACATCCATGTTTTTTGTGACAACATCAAAGTGCAAGAAAAACACAACAAAATGAAACAATAACTACAAAGAGAACAGTGCAGTGCATTACCATGGATAACATTTCAAAATTGCTCCACATGCATAAGTTTTTTTTTTTTTTTTTTTTTTGTTACAGCAGCAAGTGCAAGAAAAATAACAAGAAAACCAACTCAAACAGGAACAACAAGGAAAATAGTGCAGTGCATTACTGTGGAGAACATTTCAAAATTGCTCCACATTCATAATTTTTGTTTTGCCTTTCTTGTTAGTTTTTTTTTGTAACAACAACAGCAAGTGCAAGAAAGCAACAATAAGAAAACCAACTCAAACAAGAACAAGGAAAACAGTGCAGTGCATTACTGTGGAGAACATTTCAAAATTGCTCTACCATTCATAATTTTTGTTTTAGCTTTTTTTCTTTTTTTGCTTAGTTTTTTTGTAATAACAACAGCAAGTGCAAGAAAAGCAACAATAAGAAAACACACTCAAACAAGAACAACTAAGAAAACAGCAGTATTGCCATGGAGAATATTTTAAAGTTACTCCACATGCATAATTTTTTTTTTCCTTTTTTAGTTTTTTTGTAACAACAACAGCAAGTTCAAGAAAACCACTCAAAAAGGGAAAACGAAAAGAATAGTTCATTACCGTGGAACATTTTAAAATTGCTCCACATTCATTTTTTTTTAACACAACAACCACCACCACTACCAGGACCATGACCACCTCCACCAGGATCCCCACCACTACCAGGAGTAGGACCACCACCCAGAGCACCACAACCACTAGGACCACAACTGCCAACAGGACCAGGATCACCACCAAAATGACTACCACCAGGGCCAGCACCAACATCAGGACAACTACCACCACTAGGACTAAGACCACCACCAGGTGTACGACCACCACCCAGAGCACCACAACTACCAGGACCACAACTGCCAACAGGACCAGGACCAGGATCACCACCACAATGACTGCCACCAGGGCCAGCGCCAACATCAGGACAACTACCACCACTAGGACTAAGACCACCACCAGGTGTACGACCACCACCCAGAGCACCACAACTACCAGGACCACAACTGCCAACAGGACCAGGACCAGGATCACCACCACAATCACTGCCACCAAGACCAGCACCAACATCAGGCCAACTACCACCACTAGGACTAAGACCACCACCACCAGGACCTGGACCACCAACACCAGGAACAGGACCACCACCTGCACAGGGACCAGGACCACTAACAGGACCAGGGTCACTACCACCAGGATCAAGACCACCACAAGAACAATAATGACAATACATGCATACAAAACTCTGAAAGATAAGAGTAAAATACCAACTTCCCTGCAAGTTATAATTGGCCTGTCAGCTTCCAGCAAGGTGCTCTTTTCATCACATTGCAGATCGTTTAATGGTTTTGAGATGGCTCTTGCAGAAAAGTGGAGTCTAAATACATTCCAGCAGATGACCTTGGCAGATGCTTCATTCACTGACAGATCTGGATTATGGTAACTGTAAAATAACAAGTTAGGCAAAAAGGTGAATAAAATATGTCAAGTCCTATCACATGCATGGGCACATTGTGAAAATGCAAATGTATTCACTATTATACTGCTGATCAACAACATGGCAGCTAGGTAGAACACCACTTATTATTCTACATTGACTTATACAGTAATTTTGGTCCATTTTGTGGCCTCTGGACCCTTGTCTAAGTTTTCTGTGGGCACAAGCTAGCCCTCACATGAAGGCTCACCAGTAAGTATTTCACAATAATGATCTCAAATTTGTGCACCATGACTGTTGTGATTATGGGGTAGGAGAGCTTTTGTATAATAGGGTGATGGTTCCTGCTTTTTTACTTCATTCAAGATGCCATTTTGCGTCACAGACAGGGGCATATACACATGAAATCGCAGGGGGGTGAACTATGTTTGGACTGACTACATTTTTTGGAGACCAACTCTCGCTGACACAGTTGTATGCCCGAATTTTTGAGGCTTTTTTTTTCGCTTTTTTGCACTTCAAATGTTGTTCCGAATTTTTGAGGACCTTTTTGTTTTTGCTTTTTTGTACTTCAAATGTTGTTCATGTCTGGTCTACTGTTACAAAGGCACACTGAACTGGATTTGAGACTGACTTAATGGTGCTCAGAGACCTACTTTTCATTTTCACGGGGGGGGTCACACCCTCTCCCCTGTATTTATGCCCCTGATCACAGAAGGATACATATTGCAAAAAGGTGCCTTAATTACCTTCAAACTTTATACATTTTTGCATGGTTGAGTACTTCAATACTGAAGAAATCACGTCACCAACATGGTCTATACTTTTCATGCAAAAGTTTTTCCAAGGTGTTAAATTGGTATGGGTAATATCCTCTGCAGGGATTCCAGTCACATTTTAGTGGTGTGCTACCTGGCATAGGCTACTTACTGTGGCTCTACATGTAACAGTTGCTGAACTTCTACTAAGACACAGCATGGTGGCAGGATCATTTTGTTGACCAAAAATCTTACGCAGTTCTCTACAATGACTTGTAAACATAATGTTCTGGTCAGCATTATTCAGTGAAATGCAGCAGTTGATCAAATGTCTAGAGGAAACATTTATAATATCCAGACAAGTTGGCTTGGTAAACACATTTTCTTCATAATCTTTTGTAAAGTGGTCTAAATGCACACTGTATACCGGCCGGTACCTGAAGAGTGGGAAATGCTTTTTCTACTGGATAAGTTCTGGCAACTTGCAGGCAAAAGCTCTACCCATGGTGATGCCCCTGATCTTTACAGTCCAGTGACCACAACCAGTCCATTTGTTATGAGCTAGCACCAACGAGTTTTTCCAGCAACAAGAGAAGAACGGCACCATAATTTGATAAATAATGGTTTAGTTGCATACTTGCAAGGCTGACATTTATGAACGAGCTACGTACTTCCTGCATTGATGACAGCAATAATGTACCCAGCACTAAGCCCCTACTCTAACATACAGAGCTCAAGCAGTCTCAAACAGCTAGATAGTCTGTGCATATTTCATACCATGTGTAAAAAGTCAAAAGAGGTCGTTGTGCCCTTGTCTAGCACTTGCCTTGAGCTAGGTTTGGGCACATATTCCCTGAGGAGCTCTTTAAAATATACTATTGTAATTTACTACAATTACCTTACAAAAATACATAAAGAAAAGATGGAAAAACACCCTAAACTTTTAACCAAGCATTCAAAAATTATAAAGCTGCATAAAATAATTTCATGTGAATGGTTCCACAAGGTAAAAAGTCAACCTAAAACCCTTTGAAAATGGGATATCCCCTGCTGGACCAAGCCCCTGACTACTATTCACCAGTGGCAATGCCAAGGATGGGGGAGGGGGTAAGTAAGGCACATTCCCCCTTAGAGTTTGTTGTGCATGCCTTCATGTACCACCAGTGACATTTTGGGTCTCAAATAATTATGCACCATTTAGTTAGCAACTTGGACATGAGGACCCACTGTCACTTTCAGTCAATCGGGCTAAAACTGCACACAGTTTTCTCAGAAGTAGATCTAATAACTGAAAACTTTGTGAAAATTGCCTTTCTTACTGGGAAATATATTCCAGAATTATGCTTCCAACATTGCTATTCAAGAACTCTGTGGGACTGCTGCAGCCATTAGTCCTCCCCATTCAATACAAATTC
Organism: Holothuria leucospilota; assembly: GCA_029531755.1. Lineage (NCBI taxonomy): Eukaryota > Metazoa > Echinodermata > Holothuroidea > Aspidochirotida > Holothuriidae > Holothuria > Holothuria leucospilota. Next base: position 122,159 of record CM055982.1, read on the forward strand.
CACATCAATTATCTTTTAGCCCAATTTTATGTTCAAAAACTGTAAAGATTGTGAGTTTTGTTGCCTTTATTCAATGCACATTCAATAACATGAGGATTTTAAGTTAAATAACTACATCTCATAGGCTAATGTCCATTTATTTCAAATACCGGTGCCTTAAAGTTTGCAAAGGAAACTTTGCTCTTCTAGCTCAGGTCCCTGATGAGGCAAAGCCAATTACAGCACATTTATGATCTCACATTTCAAGGGTTCATTTAAATGAAAATAACTCCCTAAGGAGTATTAGTGCATGCATGAAACTTTCTGTACTGCAGATCAGCAGCATTTTCTGTGCACTTTGAGTGTACATTAGGGACTGGTCTCAGCCAGCACCAGCTACCCGTATTCTCATTCACTGATCATGAAGATGCAAGTAATAAATTTGGCATTATTATCATTTTAAGGCACCCACATCACACAATTACAAACACATGAATGGGCTTCTGGCTTTGCAAGTTTTAACAGCCCTGGACTCGCCATGTGCAGCAGATGCACCTTGGATGCTCTGACGTGACCACTTCCCCAATCAGTGACATACCCCTAGTTAGTGATTGTCTCAACATTAGTTTCTATAGGGCAGCATATGTGGATTTATCCTTCTACAGCCCAATGCAAACCTTAACATTTATATCATGCCCCTCACACCCCCCTTCCCCTGAATTATTAAATTGTTAGTCAGACTTAATCCAACACAAAATGATCGAATTGTTATTTTATCTTTTGTGGCCTACTTATAGAGTGTGCATCTAAAGCAGTGGTTCTCAAACTTTTTGAGGGTGAGGGCCAAATGAAGAGGCTAGAATGAGGTCGAGGGCTGCAGGGGAGGATCTCAGGCTGAGAGGGAGGACAAAAATTGGAAAGAGTGAAATCCATACTTAGGAGGTCTCAAAGTTGTATCTACGGCAAATGCAAGCAGAGGCACGAATTCTTCGTAAGAAGCGGTTCCTCAGGATGGTATCTACACTTTTGCAGCATCTAACTGGAGCAACCCGACCTCAGTCTCACCATGGATGGGTCTGAGGTCAGAAAATTTTGCCTTCAAAGCGCTCCAGATTGCCGGAAATGGCTCTCTTAACCATAAATTTGCCTCTGCAGGCCTAGGGCAGGACAACCAAGCTCCCAGGCGGAGCAGTCTGTAACAAGAAGCCCCCGGACAAAGTCAACAGGTTGCGAAAGGATGGCAAACGCAAAATTTTGGAGCACGAAGCACACCGAAAATTTTTGGATTACTGTTGAAGAAACCTTGGAAATTTGCGGGTTTTCTTAAGCAAAATTGGGTATTAAAGATCAAGAAAATTGTCCCATCAGCTGGTTGTTGTCGAAGGGATTACATACTTTATCGTACCCATTAAGTCTTATTGATGAAAACGGAGTTTCCCTGAAGATAGGGGTCATGGCCTCTTGCTCCACCACCTTGAGCCACCACTGTCTACAGTTCTGCATCTACTGTAGCATGCATGAGTCACCAGTTTGTCATTTTGCTGTTTATCATGCATTTTTCCAAACTAAATGTTGCGGACAAAAACTGCACTCTGAAACTGATGAAGTCACAACAGTTCTGCACTTAGGCCTAGTATTCTGGGTTAGTGGGCCAGGATGTGAGGAATCTCTTGATCAATTATTCTCAAATGCGGTTAGATAAAGAAGTGGGTCTGCCGAGATCAAGGGCCATATTCCCAAAAATAGAAAAAACCTTTAAGTTGATTGAATGATTCTTTTTCATTAACAGATCTGTGGAAACAGCACGCCCATACAAAATGTCCCAAACTGCATAGTCAGGGAATGTCACTCTGATTTCATTTATGATTAGTTTCTTCGAGCACCAAAAGATAACTTGCAGAAATTGTAATTTCAGTTACCAATCAACACACGTTCAACACGATACATTTTTCAACTGTAGTCTCCTCACTTCAAATAAATTTCCGGGATGTAACTTTGCTACAAGCTTTGTCACTAAAAATACAACCACTCTGCAATGCACAACTACATAACTACGTACCACCGTGTACATAACATGATTGCCAACAACGTGGCACACGAAAAAAGTCTTGGCTAGATGACTGAACAAGGAACATGACGTAGAGCCTCCTACGTAGGCAACCTAGCCCCCCCCCCAAGGGAGCAAACTTGGAAGGAGTCAAGTAAATTTACGTAATTTAAACTTACATGTCATCACAGATAATTTGCCCCATTTCCTACTTTGCTTCCTTTTATCTTGTCAAATATTCTTTCAAATCGTAAAATTAATTGAGGGGCTGCACCGACAGGACCCGGGGCCGCATGCTGCCCCAAGGGCTGCATTTGAGAATCACTGATCTAAAGCCATTTGCAGTTAGTGAAATAATTCATTGATATGGTAAGTAGGAGCAAAATACATTCTGTGAATACCCCAAAGCCTCTGGACCCCAAGGAATTTTCACTGGACCCCACCAGGGGCCTTATGAGGGACCTTCAGCATGATGCCTTCAGGAGAGCACTTTGTATCTCCACAATGTCCTCTATGCTGCTCATTTCATGTAAGTGTGCCCCTTCAACTGAACAATGTGTCCCCAGTGCCCCCAACTTGGAAATGTCTGATGATGCCACTGACTACCACTGAAGTTTTGGGGTGCAAAAATACCTCCACAAAGTAGTCTGTATATAAAAAGTAATACAAATAGAACTATTGGTTCTAAGTACTGTACCACATGAGTGTTAGAAATGAAATGCAGTTTTAAGCAAGGGCTATAAAATATGACTAGATAGTGTTTTTGATGTCAGATTTGTCACAATCTGGCCAGAAAATACCCCAGGGTAGGTATTTTATGCCTTGCACATTTATCCACTGTGAAGATTTTTGCCCTCAAAACTGACAAAAATTTGCCAAATTGCTTGGAATTGGGGCTTTGCAGAGTCAATTTCAATTGAGCCACAAATTACACATTACTTAGAATTTAAAGCCAACATTTTTTGTGTTTTCTGTTTACTACTTTACAAGGCTAGGAGTTTGTTCTAGCAAACTCCCAATCGCAGCCCTACCATGATTATCTAAAATTTGAGTTGGGTAGAGAGAAAATGATCGGATAATATTTCTTAAAGTTAATACAATTTAAATTGTGGCCAATACTGCATGCAAACAATTTTTCTCTCTCTCTCTATCTTGGTTCCTCTTTGTAGTATGAAACAAGAGTGCCATATCCTTTGTGAAAACTTTGATATGAAAAACAATTACAGTGAAATTCCACTCCCACAAAAGTATTGAAGGTTATGCTTAACTTCAAATGATGAAGGAAACAAACTTTAAGCAACCACTAATATGGGAATAGCCTTTTTAAGACTTCGATCAATTGAATTTCCTTTTCCTCAGAAGGGAACTGTAGATCTCTAGTAAGCAAAATACCTACCTTACTTCACCTTCAACAGGGTTTGAACCATGACTAGATCTGCTGCTAAGCTCCATCCCCTCAAATTCCACCACCTCCATCCACTCTGGCATAGCACCGGTTTCCTCTCTTAGCTGTAAAGAGAAATTGAGTTTTCTATAAAAACTTTAAAAGAAAGATAATAAATTCATGCAAGTGTTGATACTTGTAATACAGTAACATACAAATACTGTAAACATCATCATGTCCAAAACATTTTATTGAATTCTTTATTGCATCAATGTAAATACTCAAAGATGATGAACTGCAGGCTACCACATTAGCAAATGTATGTAAAGCTGATATAAAAAATTGCCAGTTCAGTTAGATTATTGCCATGAAGAGCTAACAAAAAAATGTGTTCAAAATGTTGATCATTTATATCATAGGCAACACACTTAGATGATTTGCTACTTATTACTGGACACAAGTGCAATCAACTCCATAGAAACTGAAGTTACATAATAACGATGACTTGAAGCCAGAATTAACACACTCATCTGTTTGTATGGCAAGAAAGCACTACAGCATAATACAAACTTTACATAACTCCATAGGAAAAGTGTTTAAAGATGATGACTTAACTTTGATGCATGTAAATTTTGTTCCCTTGTAAATTTTAAATGAATAACATCATACATCTCTGACTGTGGCCACACCAAAATTTTCGTTTGTAACTGAATTTTTGCATGTTTTGCTTTATGGCCATCAATTGTAAGTATGTTACACAAATATCTTCAGGTATGTTATGATTTCACCTCAAGTTCAAGTCTGATGCCATAGTTTCCCTTACTTCTGCATACACATTGTACATATATACCAACAGTAAACCATGGTGTAGAACTTTTTGCCTCGATAACAGGCAAAAACATTTTGGCAGATCCGATTAACCATCCAGTATGATAGAGTTGTAAGCTAGGTCTAAAAAAAGTTTGTCCCTTGCGGCCTAGATAATCATAGTTCATAACATACACTACACCATTTATGCAGGCTAAAGCCTTATGCTTACGTAGGCATCAATGGTTTGCTTCTTAATTCTAGACTACATAGTAATAAGTGACGTGCAGTCAAGTGAGATTCTGAGCTGTTAGTCGCTTAGTCAGTTTCCTAAAGATTTTTGCAAACTTTGCACCCTCAAGAGTTCTCACACCAACTAGCCTATACTGTCCACTGCAAGTGTAAGTCATGCCAATATATAATGCATTAACTTATTAACTTAGTGTTATGACCAATTTTTTTCACTAAAAATGCATTCATCCATGCACCATATTTTTGGAAAAGCTTTTGACACGTTGGCTAATGAGCCAGCAATATAGTGTTAGTCAGGGTTGGCAGTTTTTGCCACAGGCGGTTTTTACCGGAGGTTTTTACCGGTAAAAACCATCCTGGTAAAAACAGGTTTTTGCCGCAAAATGGAAAAAATGGTAAAAACCTAACTGCTACAGTGAATAAAATGTTGTTAACAAGTACTTCTTATGGTTGTTTTTCAAAGTCTAAAGAAGAAAACCAGATTAATCATTTTAGGCAACAATACACACCATATAATAGAGTTTGAATGTGATTTGTTCAGTGATTTTGGCCACTTTTTGCCTGATTTACACTGTTTTTGTGTTAAGTATACATACACTAGGTATATGTAATGCAGAAAAATGGGAAGGAAAATCATGGAATAATTTAAGGACTTATTTTCAGTTTGACGGGAAGCTTTCCTGAGCATACTGCCAAGTTGGTAACTCCACTCTTAGGTATACCCTTTCAAGGGGAACCTGCAGCTGTGTAGGTCCTACAATAACTTAGTGTCTGACAGTACATTGACCTCCAGCAGTGTTATGTCTTGTTTATAATTGAACCATCCACCTTCCTTCAACGTTTCCACTTTCTTTATAAAATAAAGTGCTGACTATACACTTAAGTTTCTTTCATTCTAACATCATAATTTGTATTTTATCAGTTTTTTCAATGAAAATAACTTAGTCCAAAAATAGACTCTTCATATTTCTTTGACCGTCGATGAATTCTTGCTTATTTCTCAGTATAGTGGACTTGAAATATTCAGAGAAGCTCCCTTGATGATACTCATTTACTTCAAGCTGCTGCTTAGTCAGCATTTATGGCACTGCAATTTGCTTCTCTGCTGTGTCAAACTGAAGTTTCTGACATGATAAAGGAAGTTGCTCGTCCACTTCATTCTCCTACTCAATATGTGTAACAGATATGCCTTACCAACTTTGTGACTGAACTTATATTGAGAACTTTCATAACTTTAAACATAATTTTGTTAATCCACATTTTGAAAAACTTTACTTGATAAATCTAGTCATTTTGCAAACCAACTGTAATTTTCAGACTATTCCTGTTGGCATGTGGTTGCTTTGTTGGTGGTTACACTTAACGTGTTAGGGCTTACACTACTATTGTAATAACCAAGTACTTTTCACTCTTTATTCTGTCTTTGACAAGTTTAAGTGCTCCTTTTTTTGGCAAAATAGAAAGTGTAAACAAATGTAAATAATTTTATCTCAACTGGTTTATCCATCATGTGCAATGGAGTAAAACAACTGCACTCTCATTATTGCCAGAAGAGGTTTTTTTCCATTTTCTCCCGGTTTTTACCGGTAATAACCAGTTTCTACCGCTGTCCCGGTAAAAACAGGTTTTTTGCAAAATCCCAACCCTGGTGTTAGTGGGACAGGGGCTTTGAAGTAAAGCGTAAAGTGCTTTGACCATGTAACCCAACACACACACAATCCTGTTTCTAGGATTAATGTGGTTATGCTAGTAACTTTTGTAATGAGCAGCCAAAAAATATAGGCCCTAGCCCTTAGGCTAGTACAACAATTTAATGGCCTAACATTAAACATAGCCTAGGCTAGGCTTTGTTCAGCTTGGAATAAAGTGAACGTAAGAACTAATATTAGGCCTCACGTTATTCATAGTAAAGGCTGGTATTGGGTGATAGACTTTTTTTACCATCGTGATAACAGAACAAAATTTATTGCGATAATTTGATATCCATGATAATTTTTATAAAGACAATTCCTTTTGAAGTTTGCTTCTGTGCTCATGCATGTTAGAATATTCAATGATGAACTTCCATTGATTTTTCATCAGTTCAATGTAAAAAAAGAATGTCTTCAATAAAAAACATTTTGGAAACAGCAGTGAGAAGAAATAAAGCATTACAGGGCAAATTTTTTCATTTTTTTTCAAGAATTTATCAACATTTTTTAATTCTTGTTATCGTATCACGATAAAGATAAATCATCGCGATAACGATAATTTTCCATGTATCGCCCAACACTAGTAAAGGCCAGTGTGTGGTTACTTGCCCAGAGCTCACTTCACACAGACTGGAATGTTTGCCTTGTGTGAACAAGATATGGCCCCCACAGCTTGTTTGCAGGGTTTGACATCTGGAGGTGCAAAATATTGCTGGTCACAGATCTGGCGGCACATGCAATGCAAATTGGCCGCAGCTGCCATGCTACGAGGCAAAAAGTAGGAATACAAAGCTAAAATCACTGCCCGACAGTGCCCATATGATGGAAAGACCTGACCAACATTTGACCATGCAGAGGTCTGTGAATCTGGCCCCAAGGCTGCATATCAGACCAGAAATAACAAGTTACTTGTTGTGTTAAATGCAAACTTTCCAGTCTGGCACTTCACAATACACGTACGCCTAGGCCTGGGGTACTGGCGAGGCCTACCGTAAAGTCTGTTTATCATAGGCAGTTATAATTAGGGGATAAATGCGAGGGTGCCCGGTCTTAAATGTGATTTGAGACCGACGATGACGTCATCACAGAGGCTGAGCGGACCGAGGCGACAGCCGAGGTCCGCTGCCTCTGTGATGACGTCATCGGAGGTCTCGAATCACATTTAAGACCGGGCACCCTGCTTTTATCCCCATTCATAAACACTCAACATTAAAATGTTGGGAATCGACAAAAATATTGAATTTTCCACAAAATTTTACAGATCAAATTTTAATTCTCCCAGCTAACTTAGGACTATTATGACGTCATGTTTAGTTTCTTGCGATAGTAGCGAACAACTTTAAGCCAAAAGAAAGTGGACAACCAAGCAAATATTTTCACTTAACATATTGATTGTAATCTCAATTCATCGAACGAAATTTAACTGGATTAATTTAACGCAAAATCGTTTATCTCTGAATTATCATACATCGTTGTAGAGATGAGGCTGAGCATTAAAACAAGGAAACTAACTTCTAGCTGGCTATTGTTTACAGTGAAGTTCTACTCCACGAAAGTTTCACAGAGGTAAATACACAGTGCTGTGCAGTTACGGTCTACTGTAATATATTGTGTGCATTGCAGTGCAGCATTCAACGACATGCATTGGGACATTTGACTGCAAGTAGTTAACGCACAAGATCGTTCAAGATCCATAAGTAAGACGGTGGTTTTAGGTGTCTTAAGCCTTTTTGGAAAAGGATTATAGTGTTGGTAACTTTGAAAATGTGTTCAAGTTTTGAATAAAGATTATGCAGGCCTAACGTTAGGACTAGCTTAAAGACAGACATTAAACTATTTACAACATTAGTTCATAAGACGCCTAGCTCGGCGTAGAACTAGAAATGAAGATCGTGCTGGCCTGTTATGTCTGTTAGTGTTAGTGGAATTGGTTCAAATGTAAAAACCTGACAGTGACACAGTAAAACCTGTTTACCATTGCTCTGCCTGTCATAGTTATAACACAGGCCCCATGCTGGCATTAGCAGCACAGAGACCAAATTCACTTTTCTTTACCATGCAGTCCAACTTAGGAAAATAAGGAGTGGAATATTTGTACCAGGCAGACCGTTAACAAAATGTACCCATGGCATATACTGTAAGGTTATATACGCTCTTTTAGCCATACCACTGCCAGTATCCAAGAAGATGAATATAGTTTTGCTAGCATTCATTCATGGGATGAAATGAGCATTATGCTTTGGAATGGTTATAGCTACAAGGGTGCTAGGCATAACAGTGTAATACTACAGTAGTTTACAGTAACTGGTTTTCTTACTCAGATGTTATGGTTTATGTTGCTATGGTAACACATCATGGACAAAGCATAGTGCACAATGCAGTAGTAACAGTGATATTCAATTCACCTTGAAAAAGTAATTCTCCTAAACTGGCAAAGACCAGTCTCGAATGCGATTCAAGACTGGTCTTGAATGGTTTTCAGCCAATCAGAATGCAGGAAATCAATAAAGGTGTTTATGAATATTGCATAGCGTACATATGCCTATAGGCCTATGTAATTCTTAGTATTTTTATATAGGCTAGGCCTATATGTTATGTACAGTATGTACTAAATTACGTTAGAACTAAAGTCACTTGTGCATGTGCTATATATAGGGAGCCAAAGGCTTTCGGCGACCCCTCGATCTCGTACCTAATTAGGCGGAGTGTAGTACTCTTTCATTTCCTTCAATTAAGCCTTTATGGATACTTCGGTACATACGTCAAACCTTAGAGAATCCAGGAAAGTTGCAGTACCACTGTAACACCATCTGCATGCATGCGATTAATTTATAGGTTTGGCACGTGATACTATATTGCGCGCTCCTGTATATGTGGGCCTAGACCTAGTTACTTGTGTGTTAGTACTGTACAACCAGTCAGTGCTTCCACACTTAATTCATTTTACCTGAAATGGAATCTAAAATTTCGTAAAATCGGCCTTGTATTTCCTGATATTTTCAATAACGTTTCTTTTATGCTTCTTTAGTGGCTGATCTAGGATTTCACCCTGTCAAGCTATACGTCATTTCCGTTCACTATACGCCATTTCCAGATTTCCCAAAATTTCCCGAAATCATCCCCCTTCAAGTTCCCGAAAATTTCCCGAAGAACACCCAGATTTCCCGAATTTAGGGTAATTTCGAGAACAGTGGAAACACTGCATCCAGCGCACGCGAGTCGAGGGGCGGGGAAATACCCGAATATGTGACGTCACTCTTTTGCGCAAACGTCACCATCGACACTAAGCTCAGTGACCATCTACTTGACAACGTCAAACTAGAGGGCAAGCAACGGGGATACGCCTTAATCAGGGCATATAGTTCGATTTCCATGGTTAACGTCATATATAGAGGTCGTGCAGATGTCGTATTTTATACCACGTGATTAATTTCTCTGGAAGGCAAAACCTCTCCTTATAACATTGCCTTTCCACGCAAGGCTGGTTTTAAAAGGGTCTTTTACCTTGCTGTTGTATAATATTTTTGGCCAGAATTGTTATTTATTGCTTATCATTTGTTGCACATGCCTCCAAGAGTAGAAAAAGAAAGTTTCACCTAAAGAAATTCAAGATATGGAAAGACAACTGAAAAATAAGCAACCAGCTGTAGTACCCGGGTAGGAGGCAGTTCTTTTTTGCCGTCCAAAATGAACGACAAAACCATGTGCTATGACGTCAATGCACTACGTCTTGTGCAAACGACTCAAATAACTTAATAAAACGACTAAAGATGGTATAGGACGAATCGTTCCAAAGCAACATAGAAATGGAAGTGCGCCCTTGGTTGACGTAAACCAGTAACAAAAAATAAAGTTTAGTTTCTCAGTAGCCCGTAAACGGAATTTTTGTCCCAGGACGATTGAGTTCGAATTTTCAAAGTTTCCACAGAAATTATGAAAAATGGAAAATAATACTCAGATAAGGTCAAGGTTAGGGTAGTAAAAAATTGTAGTTGGACCCATTCGTCCTGGAAAAAAGGAATCACGCAGCTCCTTAGACATACTAGACAAACTGACGTAAAAAGAATACGTAACTCGGTATGGGAAAGGCTGAAGAGTTAAATTTAACGACACTCGATAATAGACACACAAGGTAGGATGTTAAGACTGTAGGCCTATTTAATGTCACAAAACACAATCCCCGAATGAGTTTTACGTTGCTGAAATAGTAGAATAGACATGAATGGTACTAATTTTGAATCGTGCCGGGAAGTGACGTAAACTACAACCTTACCCTATCCGTATCCCTACTTAGTGTATAACCCTGATCCAATGCGTATGCGTACCCTATCCGTGTGCCTACTACGTATAATATAACCCTAATCCTATCCCTATGCGTACCACGCTACGTCACTTCAGGGCACGGATTCTCCATTCGAGCCTTTTTGGCGGTATTTGGATAATATGGATTAATCAGTCGGAAGACCTGATGAAGTAATGAAGACACCCAAGAGCAATGAGAGCCAGAGAGTTTCTACTTATTATATCAAATAAAATGAAGGTGTCACCCGGCACTCTGAACAAAGTTACGCCACTGATAAGTTATTTTCCTAAACATTTTTGCACACTGTCCACCTTTTAAGTCTTGCGGGTTGTCTCCCACAGCAAGCAAAAGTCTGAAACTACTCTCTCAAAAGAGAGTTACGAGCCAGGAAGGAAGGGCCTATCATACTGTTAACTTTAGCTGGATAGTGCAAGAAAGTAATGTTTTGAACGCCTTTAGTGAAGCGCTCTGTTCTACTCAACAGTTATTCCTAAAACAAATTTTATATTAAAAAGGGTAATAATTTAGAGCAGGCCCGTACGTACCAGACAAGGCACTGAAAGGGGTCCGATACCTTCCAGAAAACGATTTTTGGCAGGGTAAAGGGGTGAGATATGCGAAAACACATTAAGGCAAAGTTAATTAATACCGTACTTCTCTAAACTGGGGCGAAATTTTACTAAGGGGCTCCTTCCTGTGGCCCTCTTGGCTACAGGCTTCCATTAAAGCTCATAAAACGAAACAGAAATTCAAGAAAAGAACGGTACTGGTCTAAGGACTTACCTCCAGGCATGCTGATTCGGAAGAAGGACAGCCTCTTTGCTGTTCACGCCCAGTATCAAGCTGGTGAGATGTATAAATCTGAACCACGTAGACAGCTAAACATATGGCTAAAATGCAGGAAAGAACGTAGTCTACTAGAAATACGACTGCAACGATGTAAAACATCATCTCGCTTTAGTCTCTCTATAGTTGTTTGGAACCTGACGATACGCAGAAAATACACTGTATGATAGTATACGAAGTGTTCTTTAACGCAATGTATCGCAAAGTGACCATTGATTTTTGGATACGAAATGAACGAGACAGGTGCACATGACGCTAGACTTATCGCTCCATGGTCAAGCATAATAGCATTAACTCTGAATTTCCCGCCATTCAGATTCCGTAATACAGTCTAGCAATGTTTGTGAGGTTGCTCAAGTAACTATTCACAGCTAACAGCTCTTTTTGCTTATGATGACATCACAATAGTTTGGAAAACACTACACTGCTACTTAATATTGGATAATAGTTCACAAAGGAAAGTAACAAACAAATCTTCGAAGGTCTCGTTCCTATCTTTTGTCGTAAACCTTAAAATTCCATTCATGGCTTTCTGTAATTAGCATAAAAAGAGAAACAATTTCAAGAGAAAAAACTCACAAACATAAAGGCGTGGGTAGCCTAAACTCATTATAATGCGTACATAAAGTGACTTGATCGGACAATCACGAAGTAAGCTTCGCAGGCAATGTTTGCATTTGGTATGCTGGTGGTAGTGGAGCCACCGGGGGGAGGGGGCTTCCCCAAGTCATTCCCCCCCCCCATTTTTCCACCAGTCCGCTTCTGTACAAAAGTAACGGTGGCGTTTGTGGTGAGTTATGGGGTATTACAAATTGTTCTAACACTATTCAAAACCTTCTCGGTAAATCCTTCGCTTACTATTAAAATTTTCGGGCGCACACAGCCTCACCTCATTGCTGTGCTAATTATTATCAGGTTATACCGTCTCAAGCTATTTTATTATCGGTGGGGTCTTACAATAAGGATGATTGCTCGTGTGCATAGGAGTAATAATGGAAGAGGAGCTCAACATCGCAAAAACAGAAGTACACACCTAACCGCTGGGCGGCGCATATAAAGGCGTATCTTCGAGCAATCGAATATCGTGAGTAGCCAATACGGTATCATCTGAACCAAGATGTGAAAATTGGGATGCATGTTTATGTCTTTTATACATTTTTTTAATAATTTTACGGCGAGTTTCGCTCCCAGCCATTATCGCCGATGCGAATGCTAAAACACTTACTAACAAAAAGCAGTTTAGTCCACCACCCTTAATTTAGTGATTCCTCTCGCTCATTTTCTGTTGTGCACGGATCGTGTAAATTATCGTTGCTCATGTTAGTATCTCCATTTCGCAATTGAGTCCAGGGCCTACACCGGTCTGTACCGGTTGCCATGCCACAGCCATAATATCTCTAAATAATAATGTCTAAGCATGTAATTATTTCAAAGATTTGCCACAGATAGTATACCATTTTACATTTTCCACACGGGCTTTCTGTGCATGACAGTATTCTCGGCGAATTTTTTCTACCTTTTTGTACCTGACTTTGCTGGCGCTGGCGGCAGGGATGGCGCCAGGATTTGCCCGAAAGGGGGGCCAAGCTCCCCGACGGGTGGGGGAGGCAGCCCCAAACCCCGAGTCCACATTTTCTGTAATTACCTAGCTGTAATAAAATTACCTAATGTTTTTGTCATAACAACTGTATTACACTTTTTCAACCTTTGAAAAAGTGAAATGCTGAATGAGTTGATACATTTCTCTGTAGGAAATTTCTCTTCAGGAAACACATGGCCTCGACAGATATTCTTTAAAATTTGTATTCTTTATTTGATCATTACTAAAGCTTTTTATCAGTATACACTTATTTCTTTGTATTTCTTGTGCCAAAAAAAAAATAAACAAAAAACAGTACCAAATTGTTTTCAGTGGTCTGTTGAAGTTTATCAAGTGCTTCCCAATACTTAAAATAGTATATGATTGTTTAAATGCTAAATAGTGTAGCAATTTTTGTCTATTTTAGATTCATGTATACCAGTTCTATGGTTCTTGGATAAAGACAGTGACATTTGAAACTGATGAAAAGAATCTGGGAAGTTCAGGAATTGAAGCAATCATCTGGCTGTTCATAGTGAGTGTGGATGGTAACCTATGATCGATTAATGGGTTTTTCACATCAAATGAAGTTTCAAGATTTGCAGAAGGTAAGCAGGATTGCTCAATTGATAACTGTTGTCTGCCGCATGTTGCCTGTTGTGTCAGTGATCAGAAAACAAGGATAAGTAAACACTAAATGTTTGTGATACCATTTTTCCATAGGAATATTTCTCTCAATTCTTGTAGAATAATTACTGTAGGGTTTTGTAAACATGTAATGGTTCTTTACCTCTTTCATATGAGGAGCAGAACCAGTTAATATACAGAATGCTTTGAAATGCCTGAAGTTATTTTATACAAGTTCTACAGCTGTGTATAAAGGCATTGGCACTTGAAGCAATGATGCATACTGCATCCGGAAATTGCAGGGTACCATCATCAGGCAGTTCATAGTAAAAGGGTATTCATCTGCCATCAACAATAAATGAATTTTCCATCTGCACTGACCTTGAAAAAGGACTAAACAGATTTGTTCAATTGCCAGCTCTGTTGTTAGTGATATGTTGCATGTTGCCAGTTTCTGCTTTCAAATGTGTTGTATAGTGTAAAATTTTGAATAAAGTTAAATACTCATCACAGAAAAACCTCATCTAACTAACTCATCACAGAAATATTTTTCATAATTCAGCCCTTTTTGTTGTTTATGCAATGATTGCAGGAAGCTGAAATCACACTCTTCAACCTGTTCTGTGGCCTAGTGGAGGGAGGCAGTGACATTTAAAGCAATGGAGCCTAGCAACCAGAACATTTGGGTTCCATCCCTATCTGGGTAAAAGTAAGGTGGATTTTTCATCCAAGAGCAATTTTGTTTCATCTAAGTTCCAAAAAAGCCAAATGATCTTAATTGTGAGTGGTAACCAACCAAGTTGTATTTATAAAGCCATAGGCTTCTTCCACATTTGTGGTCATTGAGCATCGTAAAACAAGTTTCCTTTGAGGCCTGAATTATACCTTACAATTTTTTGCTCAGGGTGAATATTATTTTTTGCTCGGGGTGCTCTTTGCACATCTGAAGATGATACTTTGTGGCATATATGCCCAGAAAGATAGTTATAATGACAGTTACACTGAAAGCTTTGTAGGTTTTTATCATCATTCATACTGGTTTGCTTTTTTGTTCATGTTGTGTGAGAATAACAACAAAGTGTCCTTTAAACCATCTACATTGTGTATATGTTCCCTGAACGGTGGGTTTTCTGTCAAAGATAACTTAAAGGTCTGGTAATTGACATGAAAATTACATAGTTTGATATTTTATGTGAAAAGTATTAAATTTCCAGAAAATAGCTGCATTTCTTTTCAAATATTGACCATTTTACAGGGTTATATCTATTTCACACTTGTATCATGAATAAATATGAGCTAAGTATGCAAATGTTTGACATAAAAGTGTGTGATGTTGAAGATGGCCTTTCCAAATTGGCTTAATTGTTAGTGTTAACAATAGAAATCCTAACATTGTGCAACACTTCCACATCATAATTTGGGCATAGGCAGTGAGTTACTTGACAAACCATCAAATTTTGAAGGGGTATATATCTTAAGAATGTTAAAAGATATTGAAATAATTTCAATGGATCTTTCATTGAGGGATTTTATTCTTTAACTGTCAAGTAGAAACAGTTTTCTTGGTGGCATGTCACCATAACTTTTTTACAGTTGATGGTGACATGACACAATGCTTTATTAAAACTGGATATACAAGTCTTCACATTTTTCTTCTTTCCAGATTTTTTTATACTGTTTGCGATAGCTAAGTGGATGAGGGTGGTGGCATTTGTAACAATGATGTACACCACCAGAAAACAAGGAAGTTCTTTAGCCCAGTGGATTACAGCAAGGCATTTAAATCAGTGACATATAGCACAGGAAGTTTTGGGAGTCATCATCCTAATCAGTGTGTGGAGGTAAGGACTTCATCCACAATTAAAAAATGGTTTTCCCATCTGAAGTGATTACTCAAGATCTGAAGCTGTTCAGTTGCTGTATCTCACATTTTTTGGGTTCCCACTGTAAAACATTACCTTTAGGGTTTTTGCCCCTAAAAAGAAAGTAATTTTAACAAATTCAGCTTTAATACATTTTTCCGTAGGAAAATTTTTCTTCAGGAAAAAAATGCCTCGACAGATACCTTAAAAATTTTATGTGGTTTCCTTTTTTTGATCATATCCCCCGGTTTTTTTTTCCCGCAACACTTATGTCTTTTTAAAATTTTTTGTGCAAAAAAAAAAAAAAAGTACCCAAAAGTTTTTTAGTGGTCTGTTGAAATTTATCAAAGCCTTTTTATACTTAAAGCCCCCCCAGTTTTCACCCCCAAAATACTTTTTTTTTGTGGGGTTTTCAAAAATTTTCAGTTTGGGTTTTTGCTCTTTGATTGACATCAAAATTTGAAAAATTTAAATGATGCGGAGTAAATCACATTCCAAAAAAAGCAGAGAGATTTTTTGGAGTACCCATTATAATCTTGTATGCTCACCAGGAAATAACCTTTAAACAATAAAAAAGGTTTGTGTTAAAATTATACAGTTTTTGGGGGGACCAACAAGGGTTTTTAGTTGGGAGAATTGGGAAATTTTTGGGAAAACGGAATTGCCCTTTAAAAAAATATTACTGTTTAAAAGCTAAAAAGGTGGGGTAAGGTTTTAAAATTTAAAAACCAAATTTTTTTCCGGTAAAGGCAAGGGGAAATTTTAAAATGGCATTGGGGGAATTTTTAGGGAATAACAATCTCTTGGGTTTGAAAATTTGATTTAAAGGGTTAATAAATTATTTTAATTTTTTATACAAGAGTAAAACCTTCCCCGGGGAAAATAAGGGAATTCTTTTGAAAATGTACCCCCAGTTGCCCCGGTTCCCGGGGAAAAACTCAAAGTTTTAAGTTTTAACAAATTTTCCCAAAAATTTTCCTAATTTTTGTTTAAAAAAGGATAATGTAGGTTTTTAAAATCTGGTTTTCTCTTTTTTAGGCAGTTTAAAAATTTTAAATCCCGGAATTAATTTCAAGGTAAAATTTAATAAAATTTTTTTATTCAACTAATGTACAGGAGGTTTTCAAGTTTACGGGGTCTTTCCCTTGAGATATTTTTAAACATCATTTGGTACAGCTGGACAAATGAAGGTTTGAAAAATTTTGGGCCATTTGAAGGTCCCAAAGACTATTTTTAAAGAAGCATTACCTAAGGTTTTTTAATTGGGTGGTGTTCCTCAGTGGACCTTAAAGATCAAAGCAAATGGGGAAAATTTAAACCAAGGTCATTTAGATTTTTTTGTGGGATTGTCAAAAGTTTTGCAATATAAAACATTTTACCATATCAAAGACTGGCATCTAAATGAAGGAGAAATCCACTTCAGACAAAATTATATGACTTTGGATCAAATGTCTAACCTTTAACACGGGGGAAAATGTATATCCAAATGCTTAATCGCTTAAAAGGGGAGTAAATCCCTAAAAATTTTCCACATTTATAACTCAGGCATGAATGTTTGGCTTTCCCTTTGCAAAGGATTAAAAGGGGAGCTTGAACACAGAAAAGGGAAAAGGGACTTTAAAATAAATTTAGGTGGAATGCACATGGTCAATCCCACACAAGGCTTTAAGGGTATAAAATTTAAAGGGGTACAGGAAAATGCACAGTTGTTTTGAGTAAAAGATTAAAATTCAGAAATAAGCAATTTCCATTAAAATTAAAAGGACCATAGGGTTAATTCTTACTTGTATCAAATTAACAGGACTCAAAATATTGCTCCAAGTTAATACTTTTAAATGTTAGTTAAATTTCAAAACTGGTACTTTTATTATTTCCTTAATAGAAAAAATTGTCCTTGAAAAATTTGACCCACTGTAACTTCAAATTTAAAATATTTATGAATTAAAAAAAAAAATTTTTAAACACTGGCAAAATCCGGCATTTTGCAATAAATGTTTACTTAAAAAAACCCAATTTAAACGTGTATTTGGAACTGTAAAGAAATTAAATAACCAAGGATTTATGGATAATTTTTTTACCGGAAACCAGCTTTGGAAATGTCCACAAATTTTAAAGTATAAATAAATAACCTTTTTTTTTACAATTATCTAATTAAGGACCAGAAAATTTTCAGAAATTTTAATCTAGTAAGGGGATGTTCTTTTGTAGTTCAGGATACCTTTGAAATGTACAACTAAAATGGAGTTTATCTTATCTATTTTTATAAATTTGACAAAGGTGTGCAGGTAGGGAAATTGAAGTAATTTCCTTTTTGAGATTTTGAGAAAGGTTTTCCAAAAACATTTGAGAAAAGGTTAACGTATTATTTCAAAGTAAAAAACATTCAGTGGTAGTAAAGCACTAAATTTCAAAATTTTAAAGGGAATACGCAGGACGAAAAACATGAAAATTTTGGGAAGTTTCCAAGCATTTGAAAAAGTGATTTAAATTATCTTACCTTAGAAATTAGTCGGTTTCATGAACAAAATTTTTAAGTAGCTAATTAAGGGATTTAAATGAATTTTATTAAATAAGATATTTAAGGTTTACCGGAATGTAGTAGACTTTTAAAATTTTTTTTTTTCCATCTTACCTTAATGCAGATTTTTATAGATTATTGCTAAAAATTGTTCAAAAAAATGCTTCCAATATTTAAAAATTAAAAAAAGAACTCAATTGTTTTAAGAAAAAATCAGTCTCACAATTTTGCCAGACAAATAATAAGCTAATTTTTACAAACTCTTTCTCGATTTTTAAAAAAAAATATTCAATATTTTTCCAAAACCTTGATTTGGCGAATGAAGTTTTTAACTTTGACCAGTGGTATATATCCTTAGATCTTACTGATAATTAAAGAAAACGTATAAAAATATTTTATGTAGGTATAATTCTCATGGTGATTTTGATTACTCAATTTAAAGATGCAGAGACTCAAATTAACAAAAAAAGGGGGCTTTTATTTAATTAAACCCACCAGGACAAGGCTTAACAAAAAAAGTTTTTTTTTTCCCTACACAAAGTCTTATAATTTATAATAATTCTTATGGGAAAATTTAAATTTTGGAACTGTTTTGGATATGAAAATTCCCGTTTCATGGACATTGTAGAAAAACTTTCCACTTATTGGTTCAATAATGAAAGCCAATTCCCCAAACAATGAACAAACGACCTCTTTCACTCTTGGTAGCTGTTCTCCCTTTCCCTTAATATTTTGATCAATTGGTAAAATTGAAGGGGGAAAATTTTGTTCTTAACTTTGGGGATTTTGGACGGGACATAGGTTTGGGGAAAAGTGCTAACTGAAGGGCATTAAAACCATTAATCTAAAAGACAAAAAGGCATTGGGTAAAAAAAATTAATTAGACCATTAAAAATCTTCCAGGACAATAAGTAAAGGTTTTTCCCCGAGCAAAGGAATTCCTTCATTGAAAATTTTCAAGGTTTACTTCAGGATTAAAATGAAAATTTGAAAACATGTCTTAAAACAATTTCCCCAAAATGAACATTTTAGTAAAATCCTTAAATTTGAATGATTCAAGGATTGCTAAATTGAATAACCCAAACAAAGGACTAAAAACTTCCTTTTAACTATAATTGCTTAATTTATCACCTTGTTTTTAAAATGGTAAATTCTCTAACAATTGGGTTTTGGGTTTTGCAATTTTAAATATTTTTAAAAATTTGTATATAGAGTTGCCGCAACTGCAACAGTTTTTTCCCCTTTGGGAAAATTTAAAGGGGAAAACATTGCTTACATGGGGTTGTCTCCCTGGAATGCTAGAGGAAAGCCGAAAAAATTAATCTCAAATGCTAAAACTTTATTAAAACAGTGAAATTTATGAACCAATCAGAATTTGTTTCAAGTTCATAATATGCATATGTACCTGTGTTGTCCATGGCGAACAAACAACTGGGATAATGGTATCAAGCCACAATTCATCTAAGTAAGCAGACGCAAATTTTAAATTTAAATGGGTCAAAGCTCCTGTTTCAAAGGAGAACTTTGTAACCGGAGGTTGGGAATTTTATTAATGCCCGCTTCAGAGAAATTGGGTTTTGAGTAATAAACAATTTAACAAGGACGGTTTCGGGGTTTCAACAAAAATTCGAGCTTCTTTGGTCAATTCCTTTCGAACAATCTCGACAATAAAATTCTAAAGTTATTTCCAATACATAAAAGCATATTTAAACCCTTTGCAAATTTAAAGCAGCAGATCCTTTCTCCAAGATCATGTTACAGAGTCAATGTGAGGGGTTGATACTTAAAAGGTACCCTAAATAAATTGGGGTAACAAACGCAAGCTGACAACTAGCAATTTGGGAAAATTTTGTTTTCCTATCGGGGACCTGATTCCAAGAATTAAAATTTGTTTCATTTCATCATAAATTAAAACTTGGAATTTTGAAAAATTTTTTAAAATTTTTAATTTTGTTCTTTTATTTACTGAAATTTTTTATTTCCCCCCTTTTTTTTAAAATTTTGAAGGAACCTAAATTTGTACTTACATTTGATTTTGTACGGAACAGAGCTCCAATAATCAGGGGAAGATTTTTTGGTTAACCTTCCCCATCCACTTCTTTCCCCAAAACCCATCTTTTTATGATTTTAAACAGTACATCACAGATCTTTTTTTTTACAATATTTTGTAATGGAAAATTTTTTAAAATCCATCGTAAAAATTTTGTGAACAACCCCAATAAGGTTTGTCAAAATTAAAATTAAAGGCCCCTTTTGGATATATAAACCCAACATTGTGACTAAGGGCATTATATAGAAATAAATTACAGTAAACCATTTAAACCACATTCTTGATTAGAAATTTCCAAACATCCAATTTTTTTGACTTTTTAGACCTTCTAGAATAATCAGCCCTAGGGTTAAATGTTTGGGGGGGGTGTAATCATTTGCCGGGAAAGGAAATTTTTACTGATTGGGGCCCAAAATTGCCCTTTTTCAACCAGTTTGCATAAAAGGGGCCCCTTTTTACATAAAGGCGTCGGGGAGAATTAAGGGATGGGTGATTTCCCCCTTTAGGGAAAATTTTTGTTAATTTAAGGTTGTTAGATAAATGAGCTTTTTGGGGAAAAATTTTGGGGACAAATGCAAAAATGTCATAATTGGGAATTCAATTTTACGGGTGATTTTTTTCCCTTTTATTGCAGCCGTGAATGCATTTTTTTAATGAGGTTACTTTATGATACCCAGTAAGGATCCCTTACTTCAAAACCCCCTGGTGGCCTAAGAGGGGGTTGTCTTCCTGAAAAATTTAAAGGTAAGTTTTAAATGTCAAAATGTGCACTTGGGTATCTTTGGAACTGAAGAAAACTGAAATTTCCAAATTTAATAATTTAGGAATAAAAAATTTTGGTAGGGAAATGAAAGTTTTTTAAAAAAACCCTTTGTCAAAAACATCCAAACCTCCCCTTTTACTCTTAATGCTTTATTCTGGATCTAATGCTAGATATTCCTGTTGGTTAACTCATCACTTATAAATGGACATGACATAATCTTATTATGGATCTAAAAAAAATTTTTTGGGGGGGAAAAAAATTTTAAAGCATTCACTCTTCTATTTTATAATTTTGAAGAAATCCGGAAATTTTCCAGCAAGGGGAAGGGGAGGAAGACAGGAAGAGTTAAGGGAAAATTTTATCCCTAAAAGTTGTAGAAAAAGGGTTTAGGACAACAATGTTTTGAATTACCTCTTTACTATAAAGTTCAGGTACTTTGAAAATGTTCATAAGTATACACATTGTAATGCCACGGGACAAATTTTTAAAAATTATTGCAAAATAAAGAATCATGACCCAGGTTTTTTTTTGTTGCAGGAAAGCCCCCTCGGGCCCATTTTATCCCCACGATGCATTTTTGGGGAACTAAATATAGGCTCAAAAGATGCCAAAAATTTGGGGTTTTGAATTTCATTAAGAAATTGAAAAATTTTGGGGCCTTTATGAAACTTGAAAAAATCAATTTTTTGGGGAACGTGCTCGGGGATTAAAATTTTCTCTAATAAGGGATTCTAAACTGAAAATTTTTTACAAAATATTTTGCCGATTTTAGAAACAATTCAAACGGGGAAGGAATCTTAAAATTGGAAAACTTTAAAAAACTTTTTCGGGTGTTTCTGAACGCTCAAGAAGAACAATTTTTGTGGACTAAAGTTATCATTTTGAGGGGTACCACTAATAAACTATATAAGCCCATGCGTGCGAAAATATTTAAGATAGAAAAATTTTCGAATTCCTAAAGCCTGTAAATAACATTAAAATTTTTGAAATATCTTTTCTTCAACATTTCTTTAAAATTTGCCCTCAAAAACAAATTTTTTGACCGAAAATTGGGGGGGGTTAAGCCGCTAGCTAATAGAATTGTCTTATTAATTACCTTAATATTGTTCATGGATTGATGTAATTGGCGCATGTGCAGAAAACCTATTTTTAAATAAAAATTTCAAATAACTGAATTGAACACATACTTTCCATGAAAACAAAGCACCAAAAAACATTCTTTTCCCGGTAATTGGTAACAGCTTTCAATTCTGTGTGTGTTTCCCCCAAACTATTCAAAGTATTGAAAAAAAGAACTGAAATTTTTAAAATCCAAGTCACGAAAAAATTTGAATTTGAAAGTTTGCAAAAAGGACAGTTTAATTTTTGATGAAAAATAACTTTGGATTATCTAACTTTTATGGAAAATTTACAAAGTAACTCTCGTCCGAAAAATTCAGAATAATAAAGAAATTCCACCATTCTATTTCATTACCTTCTAAATTTGGGGGGTAACCCCCAAACCACCCCCGGTTTCAAAGCCTATTCCAAGGGTGTACATAGGGTTTGACCTAGTAGTTTGACTTTACACAAAGTCCCTTGAATGAAATAATTTTAATGGCATAATAAACCACATAAAAAGTTCTAGATTTTAAAACATTTACTAGTGATCATTGTAATTAAATTCCAATGATCTTAGTAAAGTCTATGAATTGTTCGTAATAAATCCATGAATGGCCCAAATAAAGACATTTAAAAGAACAAAAGTCAACTGACTGTTCAGAAAAGTCCATTTTATGCAAAAAGTCTGAGTATGTTCTGAAGTTCACTGAACTGGTCCAGATGCCCAAATTGACAAAAACTGTAATTTTAAATTTGAACTGGCATGAATGAGAAAATTGGACCAGGAACCCAGTTGAACTGGCCAAAAATAGATGTGGTTTGAAATTTTGACTTGTCTATTTAAAGTCAGGCTGGGCCCTGTAAAGTCGGTTACCCACCATAATGTTCTTTTAACTGAGCCCAACTAATTTTTAAAACCTAATAATTTTCGATATATTAAAATTTTGCATGTTTTTTTTTCAAATTTCCATTTGGTAATTTTAATTCGGAACTTTAGAACAAATTTCTTTAATTTAAATGATTTTAAAGTTCTTTTGGTGTTTTAAATTCTAACATGACATTAAAGGTTCCCAAACTCCCCTTTTTACAAATTTAAAATAAATTAAAAAAAAACCCCTGTTGGGCCAAATGCATTTTAAAAGTCACCATCACTTTTAACTTTTTAAAGTTTTGGAGTACGTTTTTCACCATTCAGCGGGGAAACAGACCCACATGTAGGGGTTTCTTAAGGCCCAAATTTGAAACCTTAAGGTCATGCTTGGGCAGAATTCCTTTGGGGCAAATTTTGGATCCCTTTTCTTTATAAAAGAGAAAAGACTTTGAACAAAGAATCATTTACTGAATTATCCTTCATTTACAAAATTAAGAAGTCTTAAAGTTATTAAGTACTCAAAGACCTTTTGATTAACAGTGGCTTTCCTGAATTTCATAAATTTAAATTTAGCGACTCAGTGTCAGTTAATTAACATTCGGCAAATGGTCATTTTTTATGGGGTTTAACACCCTTTCCTTGGCCTATTGACCTAAACACAACCCTTTGAAAGCAACTTAATCTTAATTTTAAAGGCTCCATTATTTCCTCAAATAAAATTTTAAAGGTTTAAAATTTTAAATTTAAGTTGAATATTTCTTTTATCAGTATTCACCATTTTTTTTTAACTGTAAAAGTGCCTACGGGCCTCCCGGGCCCAAACAGTAATTTTGGAATTTTGAACTTTGAGGTTTTTTCCCGTACGAAAGAATTTCCCTTTTAAGGCGATTGGTGATTTATGGGGGTATGCAGCAGTAATAAATCTTTCATATTCCAGCTTCTTACATTTAACAGACCACCCTTTCGGCCCGAATAGTTCCCTATTTTGCACACGGGGAAAGAAACTGTCAGAATTTGAAATCAGAATTCGGAAATTCTAGCAGCTGGTTTTTTTTACAGATGATTAAGTTACAATGATTAGTCGCCCAATATTTAGCCCTGGTTAAGTGCGGGTTTAAAGGTTACCTTTCAAATCTTAAAGGGTTTGACAAAATTCTTATGTTTTAACATCTGGGGGCCATGTCATGGTAAATTATTTGGACTAATTTTTCCTTTTTGGTGATTTGGCACTATTTGGCGTGATGATGAAAAATCTGGCCCGTTACCCTAGTTTAAGGATTATAAATTTTGTTGCTGCCTTTCAATCTTGTGTTGTTTTTCTAAAAACGGCTTTTATGGGAAATATAATTGAAAGGGAACAAGGTCCAAAAGCAAAAATTTTCAAATTAAATGGTTATTAACGCATATTGGTATGGTTCTTCACATCACCAAAATTCAGACAATGGGGTCCAAGCGATGGTTCGGTCAGATTGCTGTCACTAGATTGTGACATCCCTGGCCCTGTCAGATAAATCATAATAAGTATAAAAACTTTTGTACATAACTGTAATTTTTTTACCCATAAAAAATTTCAACTTAAATACCCTTAGTCAGTTTCAACGGGGAAAAAATTCCCCCCCGGGGTTTTTGGCACAAAATGATAAACTAAAGGCGAAAGGTTTTAAAACAGCCAAAATTATTGAGGTTTTGATGTATTTGAGGGAAACAACTTAAGGCACTCTAAGAAAAGTTTTATTTTGTAAAAAAAAAGAATGTAATTATTGTACCTGAAAATTTTTGCAGACTATTATAACTATAATTTACAAGATTTTTTAAGAGTCCTTCAAAGTTCACATTTCCTCAAACTAACTCAAAAGAACCAAATAAGCTGCCCCCTGTCAATTTTGTACAGAACTTTGGAAGGGGTTATGTGGCATTTTCGTAATAATGCTTTTGCTGACATCATGAAATATAACAGGTTTACGATTGCAAGGGAATTTTAATGGCCTTCCTGATCAAAAAAAATGATTGTATTTGGCATTTTTGAGCAGGGGATTAAATCCTTAAATGTGGGTTTTTAGTCCTTCAATTTTTTTGGATTGCAAAGTAAAAAATACATATAACCCAAATTTTTCTTTTTTCCCTTTAAAAAACCGGGTTTTCTTTTGTTATTTTTTTTTTATTTTTTAAAACAAAAATTGGCAAAATTTATCCAAAAAAATTTTTAAAAAAAATTAAAGGGTTAATCCAAAATTTTAAACAAAATATTAAAATTTGCTTTTTAAAAAAAAAAAAAATTTTTTGGGGTTTAAACCCCCCCCCCCGAATTTAAACATTGAAAGGAAAACCCTTTTTCCAGGCATTAAAAAAATTAAAACCCCCCAAAATGGTTAAAATGGAATTGGGAAAAAAGGGGGAAATTTTAAAGTAAGGGGCCCTTGTTAAAAACAAAAGTTTACTTTTAATTTTAAAAAAGGGAAAAGGGGGGGGCCCCCCCCAAAACAACCCCCCCTTTTAAAAAGGTTCTTTTTTTCCCAAATAATTTGGGGTAAAAAGGAAAAAAATTTTTTTGAAAAAAACCCGGGTTTTAAATTAAAATTTGGGTTTTTCGTTTTAAGAAAACCCTGTTTTAAAAAAACAATTAGGAAAAAGGGTAAAAAATTAATTGGGGTTGGGGATCCCCCAAAATTTTTTTCAAAAAAAATAAAATTTTCACTAAAAAAAAAGGTAAAAAGAAAGATTACCAAAAAACACAAAACGGGGGCCGAGAAAAAATTTGAAATTTTAGGTTTAAAAAGGCCCCGGGTTTAAAAAAAAAAATGGGTTAAAAAAAAAATTTTAGGTTAAAAAATTTTTTTTAAAAAGGGGGGAAAAAAACCCTTTGGTTGGTTTTTGGAAAATTTAATTAAAATTTTTTCCCCATTTAAAAAAAAAAAAAAAGGGGGGCCCCAAGGTTTTTCCCCCCGGGGAAATTTTTTTTAAATTTTCAAAAACCCCCTTTAAAAAATTTGCCCCAAAAAAATTTTGGGAAAAAAAACCCCAAAAAGTAAAAGGGAAAAGTGGGGGGGAAAAAGATTGGAAAAATTTTCCCCCCCAAAAAATTTAAAATTATTTTACAGTTTGGAAAAAAATTTAAAACCAAATTAAAAAAAAAAAAAAGGAAAAACTTTTTAAAAAAATTTTTTTTAAGGGAAAGTTTTTAAAAAGGGGTTTTTTAAAAAAAAGGGAAAAAAACGGGAAGGATTTAAAAATTTGGGAAATTTAGGAAAAAAGGAACCCCCTCGAAAATTTTTTGGGGGGGGTTTTTTTTTAAAACCCGTTTAAAAAAAAAACCTTTGCCAAAATTTTTTTTAAAAAAATTAAAAAAAGTTTAAAAAAATTTTTTAATTTTTAATTTAAAAAAATTTTTTTTTTGGGGAACAAAAAATTTTTGTTTTAAAAAGAATCCCAAAAAATTTGGGGTTAATAAATTTTAAAAGAAAACTTGGGGGGCTTTCCCTTTTTTAAGGGAAAAAGAAAGCCAAAAAACCAAAAAATTTTTGGGGAAGGGGGGGTTTTTAAAAAAAACTAAAGACCCCGGGGGGTTAAGGGTTTATAAATTTTTTAATTTATTTTAAGAAAAAAAATTCCTTAAGGGTTTTTTAAAAAAACAAATTTACTAAAAAAAAAAAAATTTTTTCTAAATGGGAAAAAGGGGGGTTTTTAAAAAAATTTAAAAATAAAAACAAAAATTAAAATTAAAAATTTTTTTTGGGGAATTTTTAAAATTAATTTGAAATTTTTTTCCCAAGGAAAAAAAAGGGTTTTGGGGAAAAATTTAAAAAAAATTTTTTTGAATTCTAAAAAAATTTTTTTTAAATTTTTAAAAATTACCATTTTTTTTCCCAAATTTTGTTTAAACTTTGGGGAAAAGGTTTTTTAAAACAAACCAAAAAACTTTTTTTTTTTTTGGGGGCCCTTTAAGTTTGTTAATTTATTTTTTTTTAAAAACATTTAAAAAATCGGGGGAAAATTTTAAAAAAAAAAAAAACTTTAAAAAAAAATTTTTGGGGAAAATTCAGGGAAAAGGGGGCCCCCAAAAATTTTTAATTTTTTTTAAAAATTAAAAAATTTTAAAAAAAGGTGAAAAGGGGGGCGGGGAATTTCCCAAATTTGGAAAAATTTTTTAAAAGTTTTTAAAAAAAAAAATTTTTTTTTTTTTCCCCCCAAAGTTCCGGGAAGGTAAAAAAAATTTTTTTTTAAAATTTTTAAATTTTTTTAAAACAGGGCGGGAAAAAAGAAATTTTTTAAAAAAAATTTTTTTTCCCCCAAAATTTCAAAACCTTTTTTAAAAAAAAAATTTTTAAATTTAAAGTTTTTAAAAAAAAAATTAAAACCCCGGTTTTTTAATTTTTTTTTGGGTTTTTTAAAAAAAAAAGAAAATTTTTTCCTAAAAATTTTTTTAAAATTTGGTTGTTTTTAAATTAAAAAACCGAACAGTTTTTTTAAACCAAATAAATGCCCCTTTTTTAAAAATAAAAAAAATTTGGAAAAATTTAAATCCTTTCTTATTTTTTAAAATCCCCCCCCAAAAAAAATTTTTTTTTCAAAAATTTAAAAAAAATAAATTTTTTTGGGATTAATTAAAAAATTTTTTTAAAAATTTTTTTAAATTTTAAGTTTTTTAAATTCAAAAAAACCCCCTTAAAATTTTTTTCCCCCTTAAAATTTTTTCTTTCCCCAAAAAAAAAAATGAATGTTGGGAAATAAAATATTTTTAAAGCCCAAAATTTTTAAAGTTTTTCTTATTAAAAGGAAAGTTTTAAAAGGGGTTTTGTTGAAACCCGGTTTAAAATTTAAAATAAAAAAAAATTTTTTTAAATCCCCAAAAACCTTTTTTCCTTTTTTAAACCCAAAATTTTATAAAATTTAAAAAAAACCCAAAATATTTAAGTCCAAAATTTCATTTGGGCTTAAACAAGAAAGGGTTTTTTAAAAAGGGGAATCCCCCTTTGGGTTTTTAACCCAAAAATAATTTAAACCCAAATTTTTTTTCCCCAAAAAAAACCTAAAAAAATGAAACCCTTTAAAAAAAAAAAGTAAAATAAAAAAAGGGGGGGCTTTAAAAAAAAGAACCCAAAAAAAAAAAAAAAAGGGGTTTTAAAAAAATTTTAAAATTTTTTTAAAAAAAAAAAACAAAAAAAAAAAATTTTTTTTTTAATGCCCTTTTGTAAAAAGGGAAAAAGTAAAAAAGGGGTGCTTTTTTTTAATTTTTTTTTAAAAAGTTAAAAATAATTTTTAAAATTTTTTTTAACCCCCCCCCAAAAAGCCCAAAAAACCCAAAAAATTAAAGGGGCCCATAAAAAAACAAAAAATTTTTGGGTTTTTAAAAAAAAAAATTTTTTAAATTTTTTTTTCCCAAAACCAAAAATTTTTACAAATTTGGGTTTTGGGTTTAAAGTAAAATGCTTCCAAAAATTTAAAATTTTAAAATTTATTTGTTTCCAAAAAATTTTAAAGGGGGAAAAAAAAATTTTAAAATTTTTTAAAAATTAGTTTCGGAATTAATTTAATCAAAAAGGGGATAAAAGGAAAAAAAAATAGGGCCCCCAAAAAAAAAATTTTAAGGAAAAGGGAAAAATTTTTTTTTTTAACCAATATGGGGTTAAAAAAAAAAAGGGTTTTTTAAAAAACCTTAAAAAAAAAACCCAAAAAAAAAACCCCGTTAACCCCAAAAAAATACAAAAAAAAAATTTTTAAAACCCGTTTTAAAATTTATTTTTAAAAATTAATTGAAAAAATTTGAAAATCAACCCGGCCCCAAAAAACCCTTTTAAAAAAAGACAAGGGGGTTTTTTAAAAAATTTATTTTTGGGAAATTTTAATAAAGGTACTTTTTGGTTTTCAGATCGAAAAGTTTTCCCATTTTTTAAAATTTAAAAAATGTCTTTTTAATTTGGAAACTCATTTTTTTTTTTGTTTTTTGGGGAAATGAAAAAAATTCCAAATTTAAATTTTTGGAAAAAAAAAAAAGGGGGGAAAATTTAAAAAAATTAAAATTAGACCGGGAAGGGTGGAA
This sequence comes from Holothuria leucospilota, assembly GCA_029531755.1. Taxonomy (NCBI): domain Eukaryota; kingdom Metazoa; phylum Echinodermata; class Holothuroidea; order Aspidochirotida; family Holothuriidae; genus Holothuria; species Holothuria leucospilota. The sequence continues at coordinate 150,876 of CM055982.1, forward strand.
ATACAAAAAACCCATAAAAAAAAATTTTTTTTTTGGGGAAATTTTTTGAAACAAAAAGGGCCCGGGAAATTTCCCAAACCCCTTTTTTTTTTTAAAAAAAAGGGGGGTTTATAATTTTTAAAAAAAATTTTTTTTAAAAAAAATATTTTTATAATTAATTTTTAAAAAATTAAAATATTTTAATTTTTTTCAATGGGGAACAAAAAAAAAAACAAATTTTTTTAAAGTCCAAGGGGAAAGGTTTTTTAAAAAATTTAAAGGGTTTTGAGAAAAATTTTTCCCCAAAAAATAAAAAACCCCCCCAAAAGGGGAAACAAAAAACCCGGGTTTAAATTCAAAAGGGTTTTTTTAATTTTAATTAGTTTTTTTCCTTTGTTTTTTTTAATTTAAAAATTCTTTTAAAGGGTTTTAACGGAAATATTTTTTGGAAAAAAAATTTTTTTGGGGTTTTAAATTTGCAAAAAACCTGAAAAAGGGGAAAAATTTAAAAAAATTTTTACCAAAAAAATTTTCCTTTGAAAAAAAATTTTTTTTAAAATTAAATGGTTAAAATTTTTTATTTGGGGGTTCTGCCCCTTTAAATTGTTTTTTTTCCCCCCTTTTTTACAAAACCAACCCTTACAAAAAAAAGGGCCCCAAAACCCCAAATTTAAACAAACCCCTTTTTTTTAAAATTTTAAAATTTAAAGAAAAAAATTAATTTTGGGGAAAACAGGTCCGGTAAACCCAAAGGGGTTTTTTTTTGGTGGGGTTTTCCCAAGGGAAAAAAATTTTAAAAAAGTTTTTAAAAATAGGAAAAATTTAAAAAATTTTAAAACAATTAAAAATTTTCCCCCCCCAATTTTGGGAATTACCAAAAATTAAAAATTTTAAATTTTTAAAAAGGGGGAATTTTCCCTTTTTTGTTTAAAAAAAAAAATTTTTTGTTTTTAAAAAGGGGGAAAAAAAAAATTTGGGGGTTTTTGATTTTTAAATAAATTTTTTTAAAGACTAAAAAAAATTTTAATTTCCCAAAAAAAAAAGGGGGAATCTTTTTAAATTAAAAAATTTTAAATTTTTTAAATTTATTTTTTAAAAAAAAAAAGGAAATTTTTAATTGTTTAAAAAACCCTTTTTTTTTTTTTTTTTTTTTTTTTTTTTGCAAAAAAAAAAAACCCCCTTTTTAAAAATTTTATCTTTAATTAATATGGGGGAAAAGGGGAAAAAAGGGGGTTTAGTTTTGGAAAATTTTGGAAAAAAAAACCCAAAAAGCCATGGGGACATTTTAAAACTTTTTTTTAAAAAATTTTAAAATTCCCGAAATTTAAATTTTTTCAATTTTTTAAGTTTAAACCCAAAAAAGGGGTACTTTTTTAAAAAAATTTTTATTTGAAAAACCCAAAATTTCCCCAAAAGCTTTTTTAATAAAAAATTTTTTTTTTTCCCAAAAAATTCAAAAAACATCGAGTTTTCAAAAAAAAAAAGGGGTTAATTTGTTTAAATTTTTTTTCCCAAAATTAAATTTTTATTTAAAAATTTTTTACATTTTTTCCCCCTTTTTTAAAAATGAAATTTTTTTAATAAATTAAAAAATTTTAAACAATTTTCAAATAAAAAAAATTATTTGTATTTTTTTTTAAAAAATTTTTTGGGTTTTGTTTAAAATTGGTTTTTAAAAATTTTTTTTTATTTTTTAAAATTGGGGAAACAAAAACCCGAGGGGGAAAATTTGGAAATTTTTAATAAAAAAATAAAATTTAAAACAAAAAACCCCCTTTTTAAAAATTTTTTTTTTTTTAAAAAAAAACCCCTTTAAAAAATAATGTTGGGGAAAATTTTTTTTTACCAAAAAAAATAAAATAATTTGGTTTTTTTTTTTTTTAAATTTTTTAAAGGGGGGGCCCATTTTTGGATTTTTTAAAAAAGGGTTTTAAAAAACAATAGCTTTAATTTTTCGGGAAAAAAACCCCCCTTTTATTTTAAAACTAATTTAAAAATTTTAAAAAAATTTTTTTTAAAATTTAAAAAATTTTTTTTTAAATTTTTTTAAAAAAAAAAACTTTTTATTAAAAATTTGTAAATAATTTCAATTTTTTTTTTGGGGATTCCCCACCAAAAAACTTTTTTGAAAAAAAATTTTTTTTTTTCCCCCGGGATTTTGGGGGGGAAAAGGGGAAACAAGGCCATTATTTTTTATTTAAAAGGTGGCCCGGAAAAACCAAACTTAAGTTTTAAAAAAAAGGGAAAATCCCCTTTTTAATTTTAATTTAAAAAAAATTTTTTTGGGGAAAAAATTTATAAAAAATTTTTTTGGGGAAGGTTTTTTAAAATTTTCTTTTGTAACTTTTAAAAAAATTCTTTGGTTTTTAAAAAATTTAAAAAAAAGGGAAAAATTAAAAATTTTTTTGGGTTTAATTTTTTTCCCTTAAAAACAAAAATTTAAAACCCCCCAAAGAAACAATTTTTTTTTTAAAAATTTTGGGAAAGAATAGAAATTTAAAAATTATTTAAAGTTTAAAAAAATGTGCATTTTTTAAGGGTTTCTTGAAAATAAATTTTTTGTCACCCAGCTTAAAAAATTTATGTTTTTTGGGGTTTGGGCCCCTTTTTAAAGGAATGTTTTTTAAAATTTTTTTAAAATTTTAAAATCCAAAGGTTAAACCAAAAAATTTTATTTTTCCCCAAAAAAGTTCCCCTTTGGAAAAAAATTGTTTTTTTTTTAAAGGACTTAATTTACAAAATTTTGGGGGGAAAATAAATTAAATTTTGGGGAAAAAAAAATTTAAAAGTTGAAAAAAAAAAATTTTTAAGAATTTTAATTTTTTTTAAAAAATTTTGGGGTTTTTAAAAAAACTAAAAAAATTTTCCAAAGGGGTTTTTGTAAATTTTTTTTTAAACTTAAATTTTCCCCCCCCCCAAAAAATTAAAAAAGAAAACCGTAAAATTTTGGGTCATCTTTTTGGGTAAAATTTAAAATTTTCCCAAAATTTTTGGGGGGAAAGAACTTTTTATTAAATTTGGGAAAATTTTAAAACCCCCAAAAAAAAAGGGGTCTTTTAAAAAATTTTAAATTTTTAACCCCTTGATTTTAAGGGTAGTTTTTTTAAAAAAATTTTTGGGGGAAAGTTTTTTGTTAAAAAAAACACCCATTAATTTAAAAATTTATTTTTTTTAAAAATTTTTTTTCCCCCAAAAATAAAAAATTTTTGGTTTTTTTAAGATCTTTAAAAAATTAAATTTTTTGGGGGAAAATTTTTTCCTTTTTTAAATTTAAAAGGTTTTAAAAAATTAACCCCAAAAAAAAAAATTTTTAAAAAAAACCGAAAAAAAATTTTACCCATTTTTGGGGGAAAATTTTTTTTTTAGAAAAAATTTTGGAAAAATTTTTAAATAATTGGTTTTTTTTTCAAAAAAAAAAAAAAAAAAAAAAAAAAGGTTAAAGGGGGGAAAAGGAAAAATTTATTTAATCTTTTAAAAATTTTTATTTTTTTAAAAAAAAATTTTTTTTTTAAAATTTTTTGGGAAAAAAAAGTTTTTTAAAAGCTTTTTAAAAGAATTTAAGAAAAACCCTTTTTGGTTTTTTTTAAGTTTTAAAGGTTCCCCAAAAAAGTAAAAAAATTTGTAAAAAAATTTTAGTTTTGTAAATTTTTTTTTAAAAAAATTTTTCCCCCCTTTTTGGGGGGTTTAATTGTTAAAGAAATTTAGGGGATTTTTTGTAAAAAATTGAAAAAATTTTTTTAAAATTGTCTTTTATGATTTTTTGGGGTTTTGGGGGGAAAATTTTTCCCTTTTGTTTTTTAAATTTTAAAAAAATTAAGTAAACCTTTTTAAAATTGGAAAAAAGGGAATTTTTTTTTTAAAAAAAAATTTTTTTTTTTCAAAAGAAAAAAGGTTTTTTGAAAAAAAACAATAAAATTTACATAGCAAAAAATTTTTAATTTTTAAACTAATTTTAAAATTTTTTTAAGTTGAAAATTTAAAAAAGGATTTTATTTTTTTTTCCCCTTTTTAAACCCTTTTTTTTTTTTGGGAAAAAATTAATTTTGCCTTTTGATATTTTAAACAATTTAAATTTTAAAAGGAAAATTTTTGGGAAAAATTAAAAATTTTCGAAGTTTTTAAAAATTTTTTTTTAAAAATAAAAAAAGGGGAATTTATTTTTTTAAAAATTTGGTTAAAAAAAAAAGGGTTTTTGGGGAAAAACATTTTTTTTAAATGAAATTTTTTAAAATTTTTTTTTTAAATTTTGGGTTTTCCCAAAAAAAAATTTTAAATTTTTAAAAATTTTCCCTTTGGGTTTTAATTAAAAAAAACAAAATTAAAAATTTTTTAAAATTTTTTTTAAAAACGAAAAGTTTTAAAGAATTTTTTCAAAAATTTTTGTTTATTTAAGGGGGGAAAAAATTTTTTAAGGCTTTTGGGGATTTTATTTTTTAAAAAAGAAAAATTTTTCTAAATTAAAATTAAAAAAATTTCCCAAAATTTTTTGGGAAAAGTATTTTACAAAAAAACCCCCTAATTTCCCAGGTCCCCCCCCCCCGGGGGGAAAAAACCCCCCCGGGTTTTTTTTAAAATTTTTTTTGAAAATTTTAAAATTTTAATTATTTTCCCCGGAAAAAAGGAAAAAAAATTTAATTTTTTTTAGTAAAAAAAAAAAAGTGAAAAAAATTTTTTGGAAAAAAAAACAAAAAAAAAATTTTTTTGGGGTTTAAATTTTGGGGGGGGAAATTTTAAAATTTTTTTTTAAAAAAATTTGGGGTTTTAATTTTAAAAAATTTTTTCACAGTTAAAAAAAAGTTTTTGTTTTTAAAAAAAACTTTTGGGCCAAAATTTTTAAAATTTTTCTTTTGGTTTTAAAATTTACTTTATTTTTTAAAAAATTTTTGAAAATTTTTTAAAAATTTTGGTCAAAAATTGCCCCCCCCAAAAAAGGTATTTTAAATAAAAGGAAAAAAATTTTTTTCCCTTTATAAAATAAAAAAAAAAACCCTTTCATGTGAAAAAATAGGATTTAAAAGGGTGAAAACTTTTAAAAAAGGGGGGGGAAAAAATTAAAAGGGGGAAAAAATTTTTTTTTAAAAAAAAAAAAATTTTTAAAAGTGGGGGCACCTTAAAAAAATCCTTTTGGGGAGTTAATTTTTAAAATTTTTTAAGGGGAAAAATGGGAATTTTTAATTTTAAAAAAAGGGGAAAGGAACTTTAAAAAGGGTTAAAAAAATTTTCCCCTGCCCAAAAAAAAGAATTTAGGGGGGTTTGGGGGAAAAGGGGTGAAAGTTTAGAACCCCTTTTTTTCCCTTTTTCCCCCAAAAAAAATTTTTAATGGGAAAAATTAAAATAAATTTAAAAAAAAATTTTTGTTTTTGGGGGGTTAAAAAAAACTTTTTTCTTTGTTTTTAAAAGAAAATTTTAAAAAATACCCCGGGAAATTCCAAAAAAATTTTTGGAAAATTTAAAAATTTTATAAAAGGAAATTTTTTTTTCCCCAAAATTGGGTTTAAAGGGTTTTTTTGTATTAAGAAATTCATTAAATACAAAAAAATTTAAAATAAAAAAGGAAAAAATTTTTAACCTTTATTTTTTTTTTTAGGGTATTAATTTTTTTAAAATTTTACTTTTTAAAAATTTTTTTTTCTAACAAAAGTTTTGGGTTAAAAAAAAAAATTTTTAAAAGGGGAACTAAAAATTTTTTAAAAAAACCCCGTTTTAAAAAATGCAAAAAAGGTTAAATTTTAAAATTAAGTTTTTTAAATTCATTTTTAAATTAAAAAATTTTAAAATTTTAAATTTTTGGGGGGGTTAAAAAACCGGGGGGGGTTTTAAAAGGCCCCCCCCTTTGAAATTTTTGGGGTTTTTTTTTTTAAAGGGATTTTTGGGGGGGGAAAAAAAACTACTTAAAGTGAAAATAAAAAAGGGAAACCTGAGATTAAAAAAATTTTTAAATTAACTCAGAATTTTTGGGGGGTTTTGGAATTTTGTAAATTTATTGCCAGAATTTTTTTTTGAAATTTTTAAACTTAAAATGGGCTGGGATTTAAATTAATGTAATTGAATTTTAAAAATTTTTGGGGTTTGGGGGGGTTTCCTTAAAAAAACCAAAAATTTTTAAAAAATTTTTTCCCGGGTTTTAAAAAATTTGAAAAATTAAAATTGTTTCCAATTTTGTAATTTTAAAAAAAAGAACCCATTTTTCCCCCATTTTTTCCCCCCCTTTAAAATTTTTTTTAAAACCATTCCCAAAAAAGGGTTTTTACAAAAAGGGGTTTTCAAAAAAACCGGGGAAAAATTCTTTTTAAAAATTTATTGAAAAACCTGGGGGGGAAAAAAAAGGAAACCAAACAAAGTTTTTTAAAGAAAATCATTTTTAAATTTAATTTTTGTAATAAAAAATAAATAGATTTTTTAAAAAAAAGGGAAATTTTTTAAAATCAAAAAATGGAAAAGGGTTTGAAAAATTTTAAAATTTTTTAAATAAAAAATTTGGGGGGGGAAAGGCTCTAGCTTATTTTTAAATTTAAAGGGAAAAAATTTTTGGGGGGGGGGGGGAATTTTTTTTGGGGTTTCTTTTTTCCTTTTTAGCGAAAACAAGGTAAACCAAAAAAACGGGGCCCAAGTAAAAAAAAATTTTTTAAAGAAAATTAACAAAAAAATACAGACTTTTTTTAAAAAAATTAATTTTTTTAAAAGGAACCGAAAAAAAATTTTAAATTTTCAAAATCCGCCTTTTTGTAGTTTTGAATGGAAAGGTTTGGGGGGTTAAACGAACCCAAAATTTTTCCCCTTTTTAAATTTTTTTAAATTTTTTCCCCCCGAAACCCAATTTTATAAACACAAAAACCTCCCAGGCCCAAAAGGGTTTTAAGGGGGGGTTTCCCCGGGGGTTTTTAAAAAGGGGGGTTTTTGAAAAAAGGGGAAGGGTTGGAAAAGGAAAAAGGGGTTTTAAAATTTTTGGAATAATAAAATTTTTTAAATCAATTTTTGGAAAAACAAGAAAAAGGGGGGGGGGTTAAAAGGGGTGGGGGGGGGGTTTCTTTTTGGGGAAAATTTGTTTAGGGGGGTTTTTTGGGGGGTTTAAGTTTTAAAAGTAAAGAAGGAAAAAATAAAAAGGGAAATCAATTTTTTAAAAAAAGAAAGGCCGGGGGGGGGGGTTTTCCCCAAAAAAAAGGGATAAGTTTAATAAAATGGGGGCCTTTTTCCCCCTTTTAAAAAAAATTTTAAAAGGGTTTTAAAATTTTTTTAAAAAAAGGGGAAAGGTGTTAAAAGGGCCCCCCCCAAAAAAAAATTTTTTTGGGCTTTTTTAAAAGAAAATTTGGGTTTGGGGGGGGAAAAAGAAAATTTTTAAAAAAAAGTTTGGGGGGGAAAAAAAGGCGGGTTTGTTAAAAACAAAATTTTTGAAAAATTTTTGGGGGGGGAAATTTTAAAAAAAAGCTTAAAAAATTAAGGAAAAAATTTTAAAAAACCCAAAAAAAGGTTTTAAAAATTTAAATTTGTAAAAAGGTTTTGGGGGAAGCAAAAATTAATATTTTAAGTTGGGAAACGTTTTTTTTTGGGGTTTTCCCCTTTTTTTTTGGGGCCCCCCGGGGGGGGTTTTTGTGGACCCCCCCCCCAGAAATGTAAAATTGGAAAAATTTTTTTTTTAAAAGGAAACAAAGTTAAAAAGGGGAAAAATTTAAAAAAGGGTTCAATTTTTTTTAAGGGGTTTTCAAATTTTAAAAACAAACTTTTAAAAAAAAAGTTTAAAACCCAAATAAAAATTTTTTTTTTGACTTAAAAAAAAGGGACTTTCAAAAAAAATGTTTTAGGGAAACAATTTTTTGGGAACCCCTTTCTTAAATAAAACAAAAAATTTAAATTATTATTTTTTTAAAAAAATTAAAGGGGAAATAAAAAATTAATCAAAAATTTTTGGGGGGTTTTGCAAAAACCCCAAAAAAAAAACTGTTTTTTTTTTAAAAATTTAACCCTTTTTTTTTTTCGCTTTTTTTTAAAAATTTTTGAAACTTTTTTCCCTTTTTATACTTTTCTTTTTGAAAATTTATTTTACACAAGCTCCCATTTTTTAAAATTTTTAAATCTGGGAAAAAAAATATTAAAGTTTTAAAATTTAAAAAGAAAAATGAATATAAAGGTTTAAAGTTAAAAAAAAGAATTTTGGGAATTATTGAAAAATTTTCCCAAATTTCAAAAAAAAATTTTAAATTTTTTTAAATCCTTTCCAAAAAAACCCCCTTTTAAAAAAAAAAACCAAGTTTCTAAAAAAAAGGGCTTTTTATGTTAAAAAAATTTTTTTAAAAAAAGAAAAAAAGGAAAAATTTAAAAATTTTCTCCATTTTTTCCCTTTGGGGGAAAAAAGGGGTTTTTTTAAAAACCCCTTTAGGGAAAAATTTTAAAAGGAAAAACCCCCGGGAAATAATAAAATTTTTTTTTGTTAAATTATTTTTATTCAGAAAAAAAATAATTTGGTTTGGGTTTTAAAAAAGCAAAAAATTTTAATTGGGGAAAAACTTTTTGGGAAAACCTTAAAACATTTTAAAGTTTAAAATTTTTAACTTAATTGTTTTAAAATTTTAAAAAATTATTAAAATTTTTAAAAAAATTTGTTTTTCCTTTAAAAAAAATGGGAAAAAACCCCCTTTTTCGTTTAAAAAAGAAAAAAAAATTTTTTTAAAAAAATAAAAAAACCTTACCCGAACAAGAAAAGGGGGAAGGGACCAACAAAAAAAATTTTTTTAAAAAAAACCCAAAATGGAGAAAAGGGGTCACCCCTTTTCTTAAAAATTTTTTTTAAAAAATTTTTTTAGAACCCAAGGACGCCTTTTTTGGGGAAAAAAATTAAAAAACAGAAAAATAAACCTTTTAAAAACATTTTTTTAAAAAAAAAACCTTTTCCAATTTTTAATAAAAACAAATTTTTTAAAATTGGTTTTAGAAAACAAATTTTTTTCCCCCCCTTAGTTTAAATTTTGGGGGGCCCCAAAAATTTTTTTTTTGGGGGTTTGGGGGAAAAAAAAAGGGGGAAAACCCAAAAAAAAATTTGTTTTTGGGGAAATTTTTTAGTTTTAATTTTTTTTCCCAAAAAAAAAACCCATTTTTTTTTTTTTAAAAAAAATTTAAAAGTTTTTGGGGAAAAAAATTGGGTATAAAATTAAAAAAAAAAAAAAATTTATTTTTTTGAAAAAATTTTAAAGGAAAAAACTAAAAAATGAAAATTAAAAGGAAAAAAATTTTAAAAAAATAAGGTAAGTTTCGGGGAAAAAAAAGAAGGGAAAACCCAACTGAAAATTCAAACGAAAACATAAGGGGAAAATTTTAAAAAGGGGGAAAAGGCCAAACCCCTTTGATATCTTTTTAAAAAACCTTTTTTTTAAAAAAACCAAAAACCCCCTTTGGGGGGTAAAAATTTTTCTTTTTTATTTTTAACCCAAACCCCAAAAATTTTTGGGGAAAAAATTTAAATAAAAAATTTGTTTAAAAATAAAAATTGGGGAAAGAAAAAAATTTTTAAAAAGAATAAAAATTTAGCCAAAAAAAAAAAAAAAAAAAAACCCTTTTAAAATTGGGAAAATTTAAAAACCCCCCTTAAAAAATTTGATTTGCAATTTTTTTTTAAAAATAAAAAAAAGGGTGGTTTTTTAAAATTTACCAAAAAAAATTTGGGGATCCCTTAAAATTTTATGTAAAAAAAATTTAAGAAATTTAAAAAAAATTTTAAAAAAAAAAATTTTAAAATAATTTTTTAAAAAAAATTTTTTTTTAAAAAAAACCCCTTTAAAAATTTCAAAAAAAAACACTTCCAAAAAAAAAATTTTTTAAAAAACTTTTTTTTAAATTCAAAAATTTAAAAAAAAAAAATTTAAAATAAAAAAAAAAGGGGGACTTGGGAACTACCGGAAAAAAAAAATATAATGGAAAAACCAAAAAAAACCCAAAAAATTTTAAATAAAAAAAATATATGGGGAAAAGAAAAGCTTGAACTGTAATACAATTCTTATGGCAGAAACATCAGGTAATGTGTTACAGCTAGGTAACAAAAAATGAGAGATATAGCGACTGAACAGCTTCAGATCTTGAGTAATCACTTCAGAAGGGAAAACCATTTTTTAATTGTGGATGAAGTCCTTACCTCTACACACTGATTAGGATGATGACTCCCAAAACTTCTTGTGCTATATGTCACTGATTTAAGTGCCTTGCTGTAATCCACTGGGCTAAAGAACTTCCTTGTTTTCTGGTGGTGTACATCATTGTTACAAATGCCGCCACCCTCATCCACTTAGCTATCGCAAACAGTATAAAAAAATCTGGAAAGAAGAAAAATGTGAAGACTTGTATATCCAGTTTTAATAAAGCATTGTGTCATGTCACCATCAACTGTAAAAAAGTTATGGTGACATGCCACCAAAAAGACTGTTTCTACTTGACAGTTAAAGAATAAAATCCCTCAATGAAAGATCCATTGAAATTATTTCAATATCTTTTAACATTCTTAAGATATATACCCCTTCAAACTTTGATGGTTTGTCAAGTAACTCACTGCCTATGCCCAAATTATGATGTGGAAGTGTTGCACAATGTTAGGATTTCTATTGTTAACACTAACATTAAGCCAATTTGGAAAGGCCATGCATCTTCAACATCACACACTTTGATTTCAAACATTTGCATACTTAGCTCATATTTATTCATGATACAAGTGTGAAATAGAAATAACCCTGTAAAATGGTCAATATTTGAAAAGAAATGCAGCTATTTTCTGGAAATTTAATACTTTTCACATAAAATATCAAACTATGTAATTTTTATGTCAATTACCAGACCTTTAAGTTATCTTTGACAGAAAACCCACCATTCAGGCAACATTTACACAATGTAGATGATTTAAAGGACACTTTGTTGTTATATTCTCACACAACATGAACAAAAAAGCAAACCAGTATGAATGATGATAAAAACCTACAAAGCTTTCAGTGTTACTGTCATTATAACTATCTTTCTGGGCATATATGCCACAAAGTATCATCTTCAGATGTGCAAAGAGCACCCCGAGCAAAAAATAATATTCACCCTGAGCAAAAAATTGTAAGGTATAATTCAGGCCTCAAAGGAAACTTGTTTTACGATGCTCAATGACCACAAATGTGGAAGAAGCCTATGGCTTATAAATTACAACTTGGTTGTGCAAAGAGCACCCCGAGCAAAAATAATATTACCTGAGCAAAAATTGTAAGGTATAATTCAGGCTCAAGGAAACTTGTTTTACGATGCTCAAGACCACAAATGTGGAAGAAGCCTATGGCTAAAAATTACAAAATTGCTCTTGGATGAAAAATCCACCTTACTTTTACCCAGATGGGGATGGAACCCAAATGTTCTGGTTGCTATAAAGGCTCCATTGCTTCAAATGTCATTGCCTCCCTCCACTCGGCCACAGCACAGGTTCAATCAGGTTCAATCAGGTTCAATCTGCTTCCTGCAATCATTGCATAAACAACAAAAAGGGCTGAATTATGAAAAATATTTCTGTGATGAGTTAGTTAGATGAGATTTTTCTGTGATGAGTATTTAACTTTATTCAAAATTTTACACTGTACAACACTTTTGAAAGCAGAAACTGGCAACATGCAACATATCACTAACAACAGAGCTGGCAATTGAACAAATCTGATTAGTCCTTTTTCAAGGTCAGTGCAGATGGAAAATTCATTTATTGTTGATGGCAGATGAACCCCCTTTTACTATGAACTGCCTGATGATGGTACCCTGCAATTTCTGGATGCAGTATGCATCATTGTTTCAAGTGCCAGTGCCTTTATACACAGCTGTAGAACTTTTATAAAATAACTTCAGGCATTTCAAAGCATTCTGTATATTAGCTTCAACAGACAAAACCAACTGGTTCTGCTTCTCATATGAAAGAGGTAAAGAACCATTACATGTTTACAAAAACCTACAGTAATTATTCTACAAGAATTGAGAGAAATATTCCTATGGAAAAATGGTATCACAAACATTTAGTGTTTACTTATCCTTGTTTTGTGATCACTGACACAGCAGGCAACATGCAGCAGACAACAGTTATCAATTGAGCAATCCTGCTTACCTTCTGCAAATCTTGAAACTTCATTTGATGTGGAAAAAACCATTAATCGATCATCGGTTAAAATCCACACTAACTATGAACAGCAGATGATTGCTTCAGTTCCTGAACTTCCCAGCCCCCCTCCCCCCCCACCCCCCCCCCCCCCCACCCCCCCCCCCCCCCCCCCCACCCACCCCCCCCCGCCGCCCCGCCCGCCAACCCCCCCCCCCCCCCCCCAGCCCCCCCCCCCCACCCCCCCCCCCACCCCCCCCCCCCCCCTCCCACCCCCCCCCCCCCCCCCCCCCCCCCCCACCAACCCGACCCCCCCCCCGCCCCCACCCCCCCCCCCCACCCCACCCCCCCCCCCCCCCCCCCCCCCCACCCCCCACCCCCCCCCCCCCCCCCACCCCCCCCCCCACCCCCCCCCCCCCCCACCCCCCCCCCCCCCCACCCCCCCCCCCCCCCACCCCCGCCCCCCCCCACCCCCCCCCCCCCCCACCCCCCCCGCCCCCCTTCCCCCCCCCCCCCCACTCCCCCCCCCCCCTGCCCTCGCCAGCCCCCGCCCCCCCACCCCCCCCACCCCATCCACCCCCCCCCGCCCACACCCCCCACCCCCCCACCACCCTCCCCCCCACCCCCCCCCCCCCCCACCCCACAGGACTTTGGAATTTTACTAGAAAAACGGGTTAATGCACGCTACTGCTACTTTTTTTTAGCTAATAGCTTATGTCTACCAATTGTACAGGTTTTAAACACTGGCTTTCCTTCAGCAGCCGCCAATCACATCCCAAAAATGGGTTTTCACGGCCCCAAAATTAGCAAAAGGGTTTTGAAAATGGCAAAAAAAAATTTTTTCCTTCTTGCCTTGCTCTATATTAACTTAACGCTCACCCCACGAAAAAAGATTAATTCTTTCAAATAATCTCTGCCTCTGTGACCATGAATGAAATTTTTGATTGAAATGGAAAGATTTCAGCTCCAAAGTATAGGGTTTTCAAATGCAAAATAATCTACAGCCTTGCTGCATACATGTTGTACTGAAAGGAGTACCACTTCAAACACATCTTTTTTTCATCCCAAACATAACCAAATTTTCAAATGACAAAACTTCACCTGGCTGTTCAAAAGACTCTGCAACACTCCCTTTAATATTTTTGAAAAACTTTTAATGGGAAAGGTTTACCCCCACGAGGCAACTTCTTTAGAGGGCTTTGCGGGTTTTGTCGTTGCCAAACTTTAAAATCATGGATAGCCTATCAGATGCTAAAGCTACCACATCATGCAAAGTTGTCTGCTTACTTAAGATTTACAGGTCTAAATTTCCCAAAATCGTTTTTGTTCCAAATGTTAACAAATTTTGGGTCTAAGATGTTGTTTATATTTCAAAACTTTTTATGGTCAAGATAGGTTCTTTGCTTGCCCAACCAATTTAGCTAAATATTTTGAAAGTCTTTTGAGTTTTGCCATAAAAATCTGTTACGAGAAACTGATAGCCCAAATTTAACTTCAAGTCTGGCATTGCAAAGGAACCTATTTTAATTAAAATAGCACACCTCTAAATCCTCTTTCTTGCTATATGGGGGGGGGGGGGGGGTGTCATCATTACCAGCAGACAAGAACTCTGTGCCCCCATCCGTCCACCCCTTTTTCTTAACAAGGTACTGGGGGATAGCCTTTAAACACTGGGCTTTCAGTTCAACTTAAGACTCACTGGTAACATCACATGAAAAGTGCTCTGGTAAACTTGTCTCCATGGAACGCGTGGGCTGCTGAAACGACTTTTTGCCATGGCGAGGAATTTTAAAATGCTTGGAAATCCTAAATGGCCGGGAGACTCTGTCTCCACAGCATTTTTTTACAAAATTTTGGCTGTGGAGACATTTAGGGGAATTTTTTGGCCTGTTTTAATTGGAAAGAACCCTTTTTCAAGTATTTCTCTTTAAAAACTAAAAAAAGGGTAAACCCTTTTTTTGTTTTGAATAAAATAGAATTTTTTTAACCCTTTTTTTTAAAATGATAATTTTTTTTTTCGGGTATTCCTTTTTTGATTTGTTATAAAATTGAAGAAATTTTGGAACCCCTTTCCCACCCAATTAAATTTTTTTCCCAAAACAAAATTCCAGCCACCCAGTCAATTTTTTAACTTTTTTAGTTAACCCCCTTTCCAAACCAAAAAAAATTTTTTAAACCCAACAAATTTTTAAATTTGGGAATTTTACTCTTGGAATTTTTAAAAAATTTGTTATTCAAACATAGTTTTTAAAATTCCAGGGAAAATTTAAATTGGGTTTCCCCCCCCCCCCTTTTTTAAAAAAAAATAAAATTTTAAAATTTTTCCAGTTTTAAATTGTATTGGGGGGAAAATCTTTAATAATTTTTTGGGGTAAAGGAAAATTTTTAAAAAAAACAGATTCAAAAAATTTACAGGGGTCCTTAATTCATGAAAATAATTTTTGTTTTTTCAGACCCCAAAAATTTGTATTTAATTCTTGAAAGAAAAATGAATGATTCTTAAATCTTTTCAATAACATAATAAACCTACAATTTGAAAAATCATAGCAAAGTACAAATTTTTCATAAAACTTTTCCCCAGCCTTGGTGACAAATTTCATTTTCATTTAAATCTCCCTCATATACCTCAACTCTTTAGGTTTATCTAATATTACCCAACTCCCTTACTTTTCTTTTGCCTTGCAGGAATTAACAAGTAAGTGCATCTAAAAATCAAGATTGAGGATTCTTGTTAATTAAATCCTGTTGCCTTGAGCAGCTAGGAAAAGGCGTTGGACACTTAAGTGTCATGATAAGGACTGAAACTGGATTGAGGTGGCTGCATGAAGGAGAAGAATTTAAAATGCCAGACATGCAAGTTCTCATCTCAAGGCGTGAGAAAAGTTAATGCATAATTGTACTTTTGCATGTGTTTTCAACTTGGTCACTAAATTCAGTATTGTACTGATAATAGATCGCTTAAGAATTCCACTTCACTTTCCAACTTTTCAGAAGTTAAAATTACAAGATTTTGTGGTATCTTTGAAGATCAGGAAGAATTAAGCTTTTTCATGAATTAAGGACCATGCTGATATATATTTGCACAGATGCTGATTCTTTGAAATATATGTCCCTTTACCTGCACTCGTATTAATGATCTCTTCATAAGGGTTGACATTGAAACTACCTGGAAATAATTTAATGAAAATATATTTTAATGTGAAGGGGAGGGGGGGGGGGGGGGGGGGAAAAACCATACAATTAAATTTGTCCCTGGTGATAGAATTTTTATGTTATGTAATAATACAATTTTTAACAAAGTGAATTCACCAAGTATTTAATTACAAGATATTGAAAATTTTTGATTGAAAAAAAAAAGCATCTTTGTTTTGCTTTGTAGATGATAACATCACAAGAAGTTAACAAATATGAGCTGGAAGTGGACAATGGAATGGGGTTTTCGGGGAAAAAGATTTTAGAGGTTGGTAGTGGATGGGTAACACACGTTTCTTACAGACTGGATGAAAGGCAAACTGAACAAAAGGACATCCCCATGAATAAGATCAAAATTTTATCATTGTTAAAGTAGAAAGGGTTAAAGAAAAGGATTGTGTCTATTTTATGTCAAAGGCCCAAAGAGAAAGTGATGGACGAAAAATTTCAGTTTTTTTAATGAGAAATACTTAAAGAAAGTGGAAACTGTGTCAGGCATATTTTAAAGCAGGCCAAAAAATTCCCCAAAATGTCTCCACAGCAATTCTGTAAAAAAAATGCTGTGGAGACAGCAGCTCTCCACGGCATTTTAGGGGAGGTCCACAGCATTTTAAAATTCCCTGGGATGGCCATGCAAAAGTCGTGTCAGCAGCCCAAGCGTTCCATGGAGTACAAGTCTCCCATGCACTGCACGTTCATGTGATGTTCCCCAGTGCAGTTCATCTAATGTTGAACTGAAACCCAGGTAAAGGGCTATCACCAGTACCTTTGTTAAGACAGGGGTGGCCGATGGTGGGGCACAGTGTTCTTGTCTGCTGGTAACTGATGACACCCCCCCCCCCCATATAGCAATGGAAAGAGGATTTAGAGTGGTGCTAGTTCATATGAACTAATGGCTTCACTTTGGCATGCCAGACTGAAGTCATGAGATATCAGTTTCTCGTAACAGTATATTATGGAAAAAACTCAAAAGACTTTCAAAAATTTTAGCTAAGGGGTTTTGACAAGCAAAGACCCTATCTTGACCATAAATAAGTTGAACATCATATCAACATCTTAGACAACATTTGTTAACTTTTTGGGAAAAAAAACGATTGGGAAATTTTAGACCTGTAGCTCTTTAAGTAAGCAGACAACTTTTGCCATGTTTTGTGTAGCTTTAGCACCCTGAGTGGGCCCTATCCATGTTTTTTACACGTTAGGCAACGACAAAACTGCAAAGCCCTCAAAAGAAAAGTCCCTGGGGGGGTAAACCTCCCCATTAAAAGTTGTCAATATATTACAGGTAGTTTTTTGAGAGGCTTTTGAACATGCCAGGTGAAGGTTTTTGCATTTATGACAAATTTGGGTATGTTTGGTACTGAAAAACGATGGTTTTAAAATGGTACTCTCTCCCAGTACAACATGTATGCAGCAAGCTGTAGATTACTTGTGCAGTCGAACCATATACTTTGGAGCTGAAATCTCTTCCATTTTCGAATCAAAAACTTGCTTTCATGGTCCCCAGATGGCAGAGATTTTTTTGAAAGAATTAATCTTTTTTCTGTGGGGAGCAGTTAACCCTTAATCTAGAGTAAAGGGGCGGGAAGGGAAAAATTTATTTTGTAGCCTTTTTTTAAAAAACCTATACGCAAAATTTGGGTTTTGCCGTGAAACAAATTTAGGGGAAATTTTGATATGGCGGCTGCTGAAGGAAAGCCAGGTATTAAATCCCCCTGAAAACCAAAATTGGAGATCATCCCGGATTAGCTAGAAAAAAAATGATAGCTACGTAGCGTGCATTACATAAATTTTGTTACGAAAAATTTTCCTTTTTCCCGGGGAAAGAAAATGTTACGTAGAAAATTTTTTTAAAAAAATTTAATATGAAAATTGCGAATGCAGAGAAAAAGGGGAAATGGGAAAAAAAAAACTGCTGCCGTTTCTAGGAAATGGGGGGCCCAAAAACCAGCTCCCACAGTTTTTCCCGGCAAGGCTGCGATTATTTTTCCCTCTGAAAAGCAGGGGAAAAAAATCCTAACAGGTGGTTTAAAAAAGAGGGGAAAAATTTGTGAAACCCCTTTACCCAAAATGTTTCTTGGCTAACAAAAATTGCAGTTTTCTTTTAATTTTCAATGTACCTGGTCTTTTTTCAAAAAGGGCCCTAATACTGCCAATTTTAAACCCCCTTCCAAAATAGAAAAACCCGGCCCAAAAAAATTGGAAAAGTTTGGTGCCTGTGGGGGAAAAAAATTAAAAAAGAGTGGGCCATGAGTTAAAAAACTTACCACTTTTTTTTAAATTATTTGATTTTTAAATTTCTCTGATCCAATGGCCTAACTTAAATTTGAAAATTTTCCCAAAAGGGGAAGTCCCCTTTGCCAGGGGCTACTGGTAAGTTTATTTGAATTTAAACCCAATAGAGTTACGGGTATAGACTGATGCAATGAAGAAAAAATTATTCTTTCCCAAATATTGCCCTTTGTTGATTTAGAATTTTTACAGAGACCCTTTATTTTCATTTATCATTTAAAAAAAGCATGAAACATATAAAAGTGTTTTTGTTTTTAAAAAAAGGGGGAAAATTTTATGTTTTAGCATGTTTTAATTTTTAAAAATTGTTTAAGTTAAGTATTTTTTAAAGAATGTGAGAAGGCATTGCCCCCTCCTTTGAGTCAGTTTTAGCCATTACCCCTTCCCTTTTTAATTTTAACTATAACCTTTAAACCATTGAAATAATTTGTGTTGTTAGTAAAATTTACCATATTACCTTGCAACAAAAAGGGAAACCAAGGGGAATTTTTCTGAAAAAAGGGTAAAACTGATAGTATGTTTTTGGTTTTTATTGTTTTAAAAAATTGCTGTATAACTTAAGTAATTTTTGATGGTATTTTTGAGAGGTATATAGGGGTGAAAAAAGTTACGAAAATTTTTTATTTTTTCCTTTGACTTCTTTTGGGGTTTTATTTAAATAAAAGTCTAGTCCACACCCCTTTGGGCACCCTTTTTGATTTTTCACGGGAGATAAAAATTGTAAGCAGAGTTTTAAAAACATGTTTTATCTTTTTCCCTTAAAGGGTATTTCCCTTTATTTTTAAATAATTCACTATAAAATTTATTTATCAATCTCGTTAATAAATTTTTAAATATTTCTTCTTTTACAGCGGGGTGATAAGTTGATAATTTTTGTAGTTTGGAATGCTTCTTTTGTGGTCATTTTTTAAAATTTAAACCTGTCAAAAGCGTTAAAAACCCCAAAACAAAAAATTGCCCCCAAGCCTTCTTTAAAAATTTTCAGGCCTTAAAGGGCAGTTCAGTTTTTAGGGACACTTAGCTCCCAAAAGGTGGGAAAACCCCTAAGGCTTGTGAAACAACTTCATTTTGGGGGGGCAACCCACTATTCAATTTAGAAAAAAATTTGGTTCCCTTTTGAAAAGCCAGTTCAGAGGAAAAAACCATAGTTTGGGCTCTTGAATGGAAAACCCCCTTAATTGACCCCTAGCCCCGGGGATCAAACCCAAAACCCCCCTGGGGGAAAAGTTTCTTTAATTGTATTTAATTGGTATGGGGATCTTAAAATGATACCAATTAAAAACACTAAAAGCAGTCTCCCAAAATCCCTGGTGAGAAAATTTTCTTTTAATATGGGAAAAAGGGGGGGGCAAAATCTGAAATTTTGTTAAGTGCATTGGCTCTTTTTTTTTTTTTAATTTGGAAAAAAACCCAATTTTACTTTAAAAAATTTTGTATGATGGTTTTGGATTCTTGGAAAAAGTTTGAAAGAAGGGAAAAGAATTAAAACAGGGGGAAATGTTTGTATCAACCATTGGGAGACAGGTTTTTCTCTTTTAAAAAATAAAATTCCTACATTTCCAAAGGATTGGAAAAGGTGTTAAAGAAAAAAATTCTTACAACAATGGGTTGAAAAAAGGGGTTATTTTTGTAAAGATCTTTAAATGCAAAAAGGGTCTTTCATGATTAGGGGGACTTCATTGATTATTATGAAAGTACAATGCCCAAATTTTTTTCAGTTTACCTCTTTTTTAAAATAGCATTTGAAAGTTTTTTGGGAAAACTTCCCCCAATTTCAAATTTCTTGTAAGGGAACCCATAAACCTTTTTTCCTGTATCAGGGTTTTTTTTTTTTTTTTTTTTTTTTTTTTTTTTCCTTTTTTTTTTTTTTTTTAAATCAGAAAAACAAAGGGGTGTAGCAGTTTCGGGAAAAAATTTTTTATTTGCCTAGTGAAATTACTTTAATTGGGATAAGTGGGAGTGAAAGGAGCCCAAAGGATCAGTATTGGTTTTTATTAGTACAAAAACCATTCAAAGTTACAATTGATTCTTTGGTTCTTTTCCCTTTTAATATTAAGTAAATAATGGTATTTCACTAACCCAAAAATTTTTCTGTTAAGATTGGTGTAACCTATTTTAATGGGAAAAGTGAAAAAAAAATTTTTCCATCTCCTCGAAATGGAGTGAGGAATTTTATTTTTTAACGAGCTCCTCAATATTATTTAAAGAGCGATTGGCCCTGGGCCCAGTTTCCTCTCACCTATGCATTTTATGTTTGGGGAAAATTTTGTCAGGGATAGCTTGAACTTAGGGGTTAAAAAAAAATTTCATGTGTGCTAGATTTTTAAAAATTTAAATGCCCAAAAGTTCCCGAAAAAGATAGATTTTTCAGGTGGAAAAAATTCCCCCCCTTTTTTCTAAAAACCAAATTCAATGCAAAAAAAAATTTGTGTTCCATTTTTTCATAACATCATAAAAATTTTTTTTCCAAAAAATTTGGGAACCCAAAAGGGAAGCATATTTTTTGTTAACTTTCCCTTGGGTATGTATGTACTTTTTTTTAATTTTTAGGGAACTTATGTTGAAGTAAAGGGAAACATGTTTAAAGGGGGTAAGTAATTAGTCCCACACATTTAAAGTATTAATAATAATAAATAATAATAAAATGTAATGATAATGAAATGATAAAAGATAATGGGTTTAAAGATAAGATAATGAATTTAAAGATAATGATAATGATTAATTTATTAAATTTATTAATTTATTGATGGTGATGGTGATGGTGATGGTGATGGGTGGATGGGATGGTGATGATTTAAAAATAATTAAAAAAAAAAAATTGTATTAATTGCCAAGCTTCATTTAAATTTTTTTTGGCTTTAATTTTTATCAATAAAAAACAAAGGGCCCTTGGTTTAAAACATCATATTTAGTACAGGGTATGTTTTAACAAAAAAAACCTTTAAACAAAGGGACAGCCCAGGGGTTTGGGCACTATGGGGGGGTCATGCCTTTTAAAAAATACAAGGGAGTCAGCAGATGAGGGGCCCCCAAAAGGGAAAGGGGGGTTTAAAAATCTGTACGAGCAGTCAGATGTGCATGAAGAATGGGATTTTTTTAAATTTTAGGGCAGTCGCATCGCCAAAATTTCCCTTGTAAAGTTTTAAAGGGAGTCAGGACAGTAGCGGGGCCTTTCATGGCACTAAGGGAATCATAATGAGATTTTCCCTTTAAAAAAAAAACCCGGGCAGTTTTAAAAGTACAAAAAATTAGGTTAAACAAAGCAGGGATGCCCCTTTGTCTATTTTGGATTTAAAACAGGGCAGTAAAGCAGAACAGGCCCTTTCCATGATACAAGGAATCAGTATAAAGCTTTTGAAAAATTTAAGGTAGGCAGTAGCCACGGGTGTATTTACTTCAAAGAGCAAGGGAATGATTGAATAGTCATTACAAAACACATAGCCAAGAGGGTGCAAGCTCCCCCTTCCCCAAATGTTTTGCCCCTACCAAATTTAAGTTGCCTTTCTTAACATTCTTATCTATTTCACACTTTGAGAAAATCCCATAAATTGCCCCCTCAGTACATGTCTGGCTATGGGCCTGCATATGACAGCTATAGTGTATATTAAAATGTGCAGTTTTTTGGCAGACACAAACCTCAGTATGGGCGGCAGTTCAAAGTTAAGCACAAATTCTGAAAGTTGTTGCCATTGCAATATGAAAAAGTCTGTGTCACTAAGAAAGACTACAAGTCTATTTTTACCAATGTAATTTATGCCCAATTTCTACTACAGCAGAATTTCAACTTTGATATGTGCCTAAATTTTGTAACATCATGAACTCCTCCTGCATATTGCAAAAACTTGATCTGTTGTTTGAAATATTTGTAGAAGTATTAGAAAGCTGGAATTGCCTGCATGGTTAAAGAGTTGCAAAATTTTTATTATATTCTAAGGCCCCATCATTTGCAAACCAAGCTTTGGCCCTTCAAATTTTCCACAGGGTAGCCCACAGGGGCTTTGCTAAGATACATCTATGTTTCTCTTTAATGATTGGTTCCTCTTGGAGGTAATTTACTTTTAGTCACTACATATTCATACATGGAATCCTGTATGTGGCCTTACATATGAATTATTGGTCAAAAATGTAATCGTCGTAAGGGACTATTGAAGTAGAATAATTTAGTCTCAAGTGATTTTACCAAGTGAAATTTGTCTCTTATTTAAACCTCATTTGTTCATAAGTGTAGATATCAAAAACATATGCATGTTTGCATGCAGTTTGACAGTCATTGGTAGTGCCTTTTTATACAGTGTTGATCCACTTTGCTGAAAAGATGTGGTACATGCTGCACAGAAGCTGGTAGTTTGCCATAGGTAGATATTACCACACTTGAAGGGGACACTTCCTTATCTCAGATTAGTCTAATTCTCCAGGTACAGCTGACCCCAGTTCAAGCCTGTTAAAAGTCCATACTGCATGTGAACAGCAGTGTAGCA
Organism: Holothuria leucospilota; assembly: GCA_029531755.1. Classification (NCBI taxonomy): domain Eukaryota; kingdom Metazoa; phylum Echinodermata; class Holothuroidea; order Aspidochirotida; family Holothuriidae; genus Holothuria; species Holothuria leucospilota. The sequence goes on from CM055982.1 coordinate 172,905, forward strand.
AGACCCATGGACAAGAGAAAGCGAGGGCCCTCAAATCAATGGTATGCACAAACCCATGTGGTAAGACCCCTCCAATCTCTATGGGAAGATGCGGGGTAAGAGCCGAGGCCTTGCACGCACCAGATCTGGGTTCAATTCCCAATCCAATTCTTGCCTGGTTCTTTAAATGCAGTTCTGCAGTTGTTGATAGCTTTGTGGTTCCTTTTGCATGTAATTTTAAGCAACTGGTGTGGACTAAATGAGGGTGGCCCGTGCGCCCCATTCAGAGCCATAATTATAGGTTGTCAAGGGGTAAAATTAAAAATCCTTCACCTTAGAGGGAATGGCCGGATAGGAGTTGAAGACAATCAAAAGGTTTAACAAGGGTTTGAAAGTTTTTGAAAAAAAAAGGTCCATTGGGGATTTTTGAGTCAATAAGGGGAAGTGGGTGGAAAAAAACGGGTTTGGACCGTATTAAGAACTTAGAAATTTGTATAATATGTGATAAATTCTAAAAAAAATTTTTAGAAAAAAAAAATTTTGAACGGGAAAAAAAACTTTTGGCAGTCTTAAATTTAATGGAAATTGGAGGGCAGGTGGGGGAGGGGGAAATGGTGGGTTTGAAAAACTATGGAAGCAAAATTGGGCCCAAAGGCTTTAGTTGGGAAAAGGGGGTTCAATTTTGGGCTAAAGCAGGTTGCTCAGGTGCCAATTATTATGCCTTGTCAGGAGGGTTGAAAAAAAATTTTAAAAGGACTTTTTTTAAGGCAAGTTGGGTTTTGGTTTCTGATGTTTTGTTCCAAAACAGGGAAAAATTTCAAGGGGTTTTCCGTTGTGGGGGGTGACCCCAGGCCAAAAGGGTTTTCGATTTTTTTTCTTTTTGAGAGGGGGAGATGGATACAAAAAAAGGAAAAAGCCGGGCCCAAAGTTAAAAAAAACATGCTTGTAATTGGGGGTTTTACCAGAAAGTTAAAAAAAATGCAAGAAAATTTAAATTTGGTAAAAAACTTGAATGAAAAAAGGATAATTTGTGGTTTGTAGGCAAAAAAAAGTAAACTTTTCCGCCATAGTTGTTGGAAATTTATCTTGAGAAAAAATTTAAGAAAAACTGCCCCTTGGTAAAAGCCTTAAAAGGGAAATTAAATATTTTTTTTACCAGTTTCCAAAAACAAAAGATCCTTCCCTGATGTTGGTGTGTGTGAGTTTGAAAAAGGCGGGGAAAAACAATTCAATTTTCCTTCCCCCGTTCAAAGGAAAAGGGCCGGTAAGTAAGAGAGAGGAAAGAAGCGGTAGGGGGCAAATTTGGGGGGGGCCCCAAAGGGGAATTGGATGGGTTTGTGGGAAAATTGGACACCAAGACAATAGCTTTTCTTATTTTTTTTTTTTTTTTTTTTTTTTTTTAAAATTTTTTTGGGGCAAAAAAATTTTGCCCAGAAAAAGTAAGAGTTAAAGAAAATTGAATGGCTATTAGGAGTGGATTGGTTTATGTTTTTTGTTTGGGGAAAAATTTTTAAAACCAAACGGTTTTAAACAAACCAAAAAAAAAAAAAAAAAAAAAAAAAAAAAATTTTTTTAAAATAAAAAAAGAAAAACGGGAGCAATACAGCTGTAAAATTTGTCAAGGTTTGTTGTGATTTACAGAAAGAGGGGGAAAAAAATAATTTTTTTTAACCCCCGACAGTTTGGAAAGCTTTTCGGCAGGTGTGTATTTTTAGAAAAGTTTACCCAACCCACCTAGGCCTGCAGGCTTTTCCCCCTGGCCCTGAAGGGTTAAATTAGTTCTGTTTACCAGGGGGAAGGGTTTCAAAAAAAAACTGAAAAATGACCATTTTTCAATTGAAAGTGTTTTTTGGTTTTGTATTGTGAGGGGGGGAAAAAAGGGGGAAAAAAGGGGGTAAAAACCATTTTGTAGAAAAACCCAAACCCTAGCCCTCAAGCTTTCGGGCCCAGGGGGTTTGTTGAAAGGTGGTTTTTGGTGTGTAGGAAATTTATTATAAAGTTGATAAAAAAAAAAATTTTTTTTGGGGGTTTGGGTTAAGGGGGAAAAAATTTTGGAAACCAAAAAAAGGGGGGGGCCCCCAGAAAGGCTTTTCCGGAAACTTGGTGGTTTTAAATTTATGTTGGTGTTTACCAAAAGAAAAAAAGGGGGTTGGAAAAAAAAAAAAAAAAACTGACAATGAGATCTTTCCTTTTAATGTTTTTTTGTTTAGGGGCGGAAAAAAAATGGAAAAAAGGGGGTTTTTAGGTGTTGGGGGGGGTTGGAAAAGGGGGGGCGGGGCCAAAAAAGGGCCCAAAGCCTTTTCCCCCCGGGCCCCCACTTTTTTTTTTTTTTTTTAAAAAAAAAAAAGGTGGGGGGTGTGTTTTTGGGGAAAGAAAAAGTAAAAGTAAAAAATGTAGGAAAACCTTTTAAAAAAACCAAAAAAACCCCTTTTTTTTGGACTTTTAAAGCGGCCCCCTTTAAAAGGCTATTTTTTTGGAAAAATGGTTTTTTTTAAAATTTTTTTTGGGTTTTTTTTACCAAAAAAAAAAATTTTTTTTTTCCCCCCCAAAAAAAACAAAAGAAATAAAAACAAAGTTTAAATTGCAAGTTTTTTTTTGGGGGTTTTTTAAATTTTAAAAAAAGGGTTTTCCCGGGGGGGGGGGAAAAAAATCTAAAGCCAAGCAAAAAAAATTTCCCCCAAAAAAACCCCTTAAAAAAACCCCTCTTGGTAATGGGGGTTTAAGTCCCAGGAAACGGGGGGAAAAGGTCCGGAAAGGCCCCCCAATTTAAAAAACAAGGGGAAAAAAAAACCCCCCCATTTTTGTCTTTTCGAATTCCACTTTTTCCCTCAAAAATTTTAAAATTTAAAATTTCTTTCCCTCCCCCCCTCCCTTTTCCCCCTTTTTTTTCCCTCCATTTTCCTCCCCCTTCCTCCCCTTTTATTCTTCCCTTTTTTTTTCCCTTTTTTCCCCCCCCTTTTCCCCTTTCTCCTTTTCCTTTTACTTACAATAATTATTTTTATCATAGAAAAATGTAAAGTTTAAAGGAGAACCCCCTTTTAACATAAATAAAACAAAAAAAACCCCCCTATTAAAAATTTTAAAAATTTGTTTAATTTTAAAAAAAATTTTTATAGAGTATTAAACAAACCCAAAAAAAATTTTTAAGTATTTTTTAAATCCCCATTAAAAAAAATGAAAATTTAAAATCAAATAAAAAAAAGAATTAGCCAAATGTAAAACTTCCCAGCCAAAAACCGTTCAATGTAAAAAATTAAAAAGGGTTGCTATATTTAATAAAAAAACAAAGATAAACCATTTAAAATTCCCTTTTAAAAATCCTAAATTCTGAAAAAAAAGGAAGGAAAAATTGTTCTAACAAGAGATTTTTTCCCACCTATTTTAAAACCCCACAAGTGTTTACTTTACCACCCCTAAAAAACTGACCTTCTTTTCCCCTTTTTTTTACTGCCCCTTATTTTTCCAGATGCCTTACTTTAAAAAAATACTTTTCCCCTCCCATCCAACCCCCCCTATCCCTCCCACCAAAAAACTTTTTGTTCCTTCAGGCAAAATTTTATTTTACAGCTAAAGTAAAGAATTTCACCCCTACCAAAGTATTTTATAACCAGGAAAATAAGCCTTCAGTATTTAAACCCATTAGAAAAAGGGGATAAATCCAAACCCTTAACCAAACTTTTTTTTTTTACCGAAAATTAATTTGGGAACATGCAAGAAAAAGTTTGTTAATTTAAAATTAAATTTTAATACAAGAAAATTAAAAATAAAGGGAAAAAGGTAAACACTCAAACCCCCTTTATTAAATTTTAAAAGGGGAAATAACCCCCTAACAGTTTAAAATCTTCCCAAGTTTAAAAAAAAAGGTAAAACTTTTTCCCCTTTTTTGATGTTTCAAAAATATTTTTTTTATTAACCCCCCCTTTAATTTACCTTTAATTTGAATTTTTAAAAACCCCTAAAAAAAAATTTGCTTTGGGGGAAAAAAAGGATTGTTCTTTACACCAAAAAGCCATTTTTTAATTTCAAAAATTTAATGTAAAACTCCTTTTTTTTCCCTCCCCTAAAAAATATTTAAAAATAAAGCAAAAAACACCCCCAAAATTATAAAGATAAAAAAAACAAAAGCGGGGTTTTCCCTTTCCTAAAAAACTGCTCCCTTTTAAAATTCCAAAATTTAAAACCCTTTTTATGTCCAAAATAAAGTTTTTAATTTTTAAACCCCTTTTCCTTACCTTTAAAAAATTTTTTAAAAAAGGGAAATTTGCCAAGTTTGGTTATAATTTTTATTATAAAAAAATTTGGGCTAAATTACCCCCCCTTTCCCCTTGAAAAAAAGGGTTTTCCCAGAAACAAAAAAATTGGGGAAAGTAGTTTGACCAACCCAATAAAAAATTAAGCAAAAAATTTTATTTAAAAAATTTTTCCCGACAAAAGGGGGTTTAAATTTACTTATTGAAACAACAAAATTTGTTAAGGGTGAGAAACCAAGGATGTTTAAAAATTTCGGGGGCAAAAGATAAAATCCTTGATTTGAAAAAACCAATGGGGGGGGGGGGGGGGGGTTTGTAAAATTTTTTATTGAAAAAAAGGGTGAAACTATTGATAAAAATTTTCCCCTTCAATTCAAAAACTTTTAATTTGGAAAAGAAATTTTGGGTTCCCTTTTTAAAAGCAAAAAAAATTAAACACCTTTGGGGGGTTTTTAACCCCCCTTTTACTTTTGTTTAAAACATTTTTTAAACTAAGAAAACAAGGTTTATTTTTTTTTTCCCCTTTTTTTGGTTTTTTATATTTTTTCTATTTTTTACAAAATTTTTTTCCACCTATTAATTTTAAAATTCTTTACTCATTTAATAAACCCTTTGGTTTCGGTTCCCCTCTTACAAAAAAAAATTTAATAAAAAATTTATTTTGGGGGGAAAAGGGGGGGAAAGGTAAAGAGGTTTTTAAAAAAAAAAAAAAATTAAAGGGGGAAAAGTATTAAACAAAATAGAAAAAAGGGGGGAAAATTTAAAAAATTTTAAAATGTTTATTTAAAATTGGGGTAATTAAAATTGAATATTTTTTTCCCTAAATTTTAAAAAAAAAGGGAATGGGTTTTGTCTTTTTACATATTAAAAATTTGAAAAAAGAAAAAATTTAACCAAAAAGCCCCTGGACTGCTGAAACCCCAAAAGGAGCCAAATTGGATTAAGGGTTTAGGGGTTTAGATTCAAATTTGCTTAATGGGAGCTTTTTATACTTTTAGAATGTGAAGATTTTCATTTTTTTTGTTTAGGTTTTAAATACTTTCATGTAATTTGTTGTGTATTAATACTGTATTAAACTTTACTTTTTATTTGTTTTTTCGGAAATTAAATCAAAATTATTTATTTGCTATGAGTAAAACTGAAACAAAAAGAAAAATAGATGTGAGGGAAGGGAGAAAGGGGGGGGGAGAAAATTAAAGGTAGGGATGGGGAAGGGGAAAAAGGTAGGGTAAGGGGGGAAAGGGTGGGGAAGGGGAGGAAAGTCAATAGGGGGGAAGGAGGGGGCAGCGGGGGGGGGGGGTAGGGGAGAGATGAAGCACTGTTGTCTGGGGGGTGGTAGGAGAAAAGTAAGCACTTAGGGGTTAATGAGGGGGTTAATTATTGTTGTTAATGAATAAAAAAGTTTTTTTTCCATTGTAAACAAAATTTTGTAAGGATTGAAAGAGATTCATAAATAGTTTCGACCTTTGTTTTAAGAAAATAAAGCAAAGGTGCATTTGAATGACATCAGATTCAAGGACTTAAAGGGGCTTTGCGGGCGAAGTTCAACGAGTTTGGTTTCCACATACTTTGTTTGTTTTAGTAGTAAATTTTAAAACAAACACATAAAAAAAACCTAATTTTCCCAGGGGGAAAAGGGTTTTTTTTGCTCGAGGCCAAAACTTTTTATTGAAAGGGGAAACCCCCAAGATTGCCAAATTTACCAATTAAATCCCCGGGGAAACTTTTTGAAAACCAAATTTTTTCCATTTGTGAAAGGGGAAAGGGGGGTTTAAAAACCACTTTGTAGTGAAGTACATTAAAAAAGGTTGTTTAATACCAAATGATAAATTTAAATTATTGGCAGCAAAAGGAAAGGAGGGGAGCCCCAGCATTATTTTCTTTAGTAATTTAGTGGGGTCTAATCTGCTTATTTTGAACAAACTATGGTCAGGGTTTTAGGAGAGGGGATTAAAGAGTTTAAACCCCTTTAATTTACTGAAAGATTATAAAAGGGGTTATTGCTGTTAAACCTACCCGGTTTTCCCTTAAAAAAGAAAAACTTTTTTTTGGGGTTTAAAAAAGAGATTCACTAAAAGGAAACCGTCTATCGGTTTCATATAGCAGACCAAAGACTTTTAAAAACCATAAGAAAAAGAGTTGAAACGTTTAAGTGTTTTTTAAATTTGTGTTTGTAGTTGTAGCTGGTTAGGTTTTTGGTTGGGCTTATTTACTATGCTTGAGGTCCCTTTTTTTCCCCATTGTATATTATTGACTGTTTTTATTTACTTTTATATCTAACATGCATTTTTTATATAGCAGTTCCATAGTTCCCATTTATTTTGGGTAGAAAAAAAAAAAAGTTTGTGTAAAGGGGGTTGGTGAAGATTTAGTTTGTACTAAAAATGGGTTTAAACTGGGGAAATTTCTGCCTGGCTAAACCTCCCCTTTGGTCAGGGGGGAATTTCTTACTTTAGCTGTGAATAATAAGGATGGTCTGCCTAATGTGAACAAAAAATATTGTTCATGGGTTGGCGAAGTAAAAAAGGGGTGGGAAAAGGGAAAACTTTGCTTTATACTGTCTTTTGTAACAGTGATAGGGCTATTCTGCTGAAAAAATATTGGTGACAGATAAAAGGCGGGGGAAAAGCTTCAAGGTCAATAATAGGTAGTTAATTACTTAAGTAATTAAAATTTGGTAACATTACTTGTTTATGACAAAGTCCCATGTCAGCATGTCAGAGAGAAGTTAAGGATTAAAAAGTGATGTGGTCCATCATCTGCCCCTTTGATTAAAATGGGAGCAAACCAAGTTGACGTTTTGTGCATTGGAGAAGGTTTTGGCAAAAGTATATGTCTTAATTTGCATAATGTTATTTTTTATATTTTAAAAATTTAAAATTTTTTTTTACTTTTTATTTTTATTACAATGAATTTCTTTATATTAATTTTTATGTTTTAAAACTGTAAGAAATTTATTATTTTTTCTCCCAAATTAAAACAATATTATTTTTTAAGGTGCTTATCTGCTTGCAGATTTTGGTCAGACTAGTTTTCCGGTTTATACTCTTTCATATTTTTCTAGAGTAAAAAGAATTATTTGTAGATGGAGAGGAAGGCAGAAGAGGGGAAAGGGGGGGAAAGGTAGGAAGGAAGGAAGAATGGAAGGTAGGGAAGGGGGGAAAGTGAAGGAGAGCAAAAAGAAGGGGAGGAAGAGAAGAGGGGGGATGGAGGGGGAACAAGGCTTTTTAAACATCTTGATGGGCAGAAAAAGGGCCGATTTTTGACAAAAACAAACCCCATTGTTCCTTTGGTCCTTGCTCTGCACCCCCAAATGACCCTTTGCTCGCCCACCTTTATCCCCCTTTCTCTTCCCCCTGACTCTTTCCACTATGACCCCAGAGGCTCGTCTTTCAGCTCCGACCCTTCTCCGCCTTGCCCGATTTTCCCCCCCACCCCCCCGAAACCTCACACATCACAACACACAACACCACAATTGACAATTTTTACGGGGTGCTCATTTCTCATTTTTTTTTTCCCAAAAATTTCCCCGGTACAACACAACCAACTAAAAATTTCACCATCCCGCAGCCTGAGCGGAAAAGCCTCCAGGCTAGGTCCAGGTTGCCCACACTTTACTCACATGCAACCCCCCTATACACACCACCTCAAAGCTGGGCCCGAAAAAACTTTGAGCCCGGGGCTGGGTGCTACACACCAACAAAACCCAAACCCTTTTTCCCCTTTTTTTCCCCCCACCCCACACATACAAAAACCACAATTGACAATGTAAGATGCTCATGCCCAGTTTTTTTTTTTCCCAAAATTCCTTGGTAAAACAACCCAAAATAAATTTACACCCCCAGCAGCCTGACCGCGAAAAGCCTGGGGCCAGGTCCAGGTTTTCCTTTTAAAAAAATTTTACTCACTTGTATAACCATCCCACACACCACACCTCCAAAGCCTGGGCCGCGAAAAGCTTCGAGCCTAGGTCTGGGCTGTCACACACAAGCCCCACTCTCCCCTTTTTTCCCACTTTTTTCCCACCCCCACACATCAAAAACACACAACACCCCATTTACAATTGTACAGACGCTCTTTGTCAGTTTTTTTTTTTTTTAACACTTCCTCTGGGACAACAGAAAATAATTTACCCATTTAGCAGCCCGAGCCGGGAAAAGCGCAGGCCTGGTCCCGGTTGCCACAACTTACTCACACACACACTCAAAACAGCCGGCCGCAAAAAAACTTCCCGGGGCCCAGGTCTGGGCTGTTACACACACCACACCCCCTTCACCCTTTTTTCCACCTTATCTGCACCTAAACATCACAAACCCCCCTTACAATTTTTCCCCGGACTGCTCATTGCTCAGTTTTTTTTTTTTAATTTTTTTTCAAACTTTTTTTTTTGGGGGCTTCAAAAACCCTGTTTGGTTTCAAATTTCGAATTAAAAAAATCACTAACCCACACAAATCCACCCTAGGGCCATTCAATTTTACTTTAAATTTACTGTTTACATCGTAAAATTTTACACCCTTTCATCCTTTACCCATCTAGACAAAAAAACCCCAATAAGACAGCTCTTGACTTGGTGCTCCAAAATTTTTTCCCCCCAAATCTCATCCAATTCTTTGGGCCTCACCCCAAATTTTTCACCAATCAAAAAATTTTTTTTCCATCTCTCTTGATATGGCCCCTAAAAATTCCTTTGAAAGGAGGGGGGAGGAAATTGAATTTTTTTTTGGGCCAAGGGCAAGTCTTTGTCAAACTTACAGCATCATCTTAATATCAGGGCAAGGATCTTTTGCTTGGGAACTGAGTATAAATGAAAAGGGATTTTAAAGTTTTCCTTTCAAGGGTTTACCAAAGGGTACAGTTTTAGGTAACGTTTATCCAAGAATGATTCTGCATATCATTACTAAGGTCGGAATATGTTTACGTTAATTATTTCAGTATGTTTTTAAACCTTCATCAAGATTATCCTTTATATTAGCATATTGTTTTTTTACTCAATTATATATGTGGCATGTTTTTAACATTGATTTGGGGTAATCCATGTCGCAATACAAACAGTTTTTCTAAGCTTGGCCCGGCTTTTCCCCTTTTTTGTGTATCCATCTCTCTCTCTCAAAAAAAAAAGAAAAAAAAGACATACCTTTAGGCCTGGGGGCAGGCCGGGCAGCAACACATACTAGGAAGATGTTTTCCCCTTAAGAAAATATGTTTACCCCTAGAAAAATTTTGTGAAAAAAATTTCTATTTCTAGTTAAGACAAAACAATCTTGCCTCCTAAAAATATTAGTCCCCTTTTTAAAATTGTCTCTCCCCCTTTAACAGGGCCTGACAAAGGCAGTCAAAGTTATTTGGACCCAGAGATATCCGTTGATGACCAAAAAGGTGAAACCCACCTTTTTCATTACTAATTTTATGCCCTGTGCCCAATTTTAGCTAATCAATAGTTTTTGGAACTCTGACCATTTCCCCCCCCCCCCCCCCCCTCCAAGTTCTTTTATTATATACCGAAGGATGCCAAAAAATATTTTCTGTTTCCAGAAATGCACCATTTCCCTTTAAAAAAATATTTTTTAAACTTAGAAAATTTTTCACAGGATGTGAACAATTTTCTAAAGTTCTTGGAGGGGCCGGATCGGGGCAAACCCCCCCCCGCGCCACCCATTCCCATTTCATGGGACATCAAAAAAACCCCAATGTAGCTGTTTTTTTCAGAAACATTTTAAACCCCTGTAATAAAACCCCTGATTGAAACAGTGGCAACTCCTAAACCCAAGGACACATTTACCCAAGGTAGAATTTGGGGTGTGAAATGGGGTGTAGAAAAACCCATTGCACAATGACAATAAATATATCACTATATGATATACCCCAAAATCAAATATGTTTTCCTAAAAGGTCCAAAAAGAACAAAAAAGGGGTTTTTAAAAGGTTACAGCAGGCAGTAGCTGCAGGTGGGGCAGGGTGGGCAAAGCCAGGGGGCCCCCCGAGGGTTCAGGGAGCCACATCCAAATGTGAAAAAATTCTCAACAAATGTAACCTACCGTCTATCCCCCCAGACCTAAATTTAAAGTTATCTCTCACCCGTTCCCCAAAAAAAATCTACAATTATTGTTTTAAAAAAAAAGATTACAAAAAATGTCTTCAATAAATTCAAAGCACCATCTTTTAATGCCCCCATGCCCAAAAAAAACCAGCAAAAGGGGTGAAGGGATCTTTATCTTCCTGTTTTTTACAAATAATAAACTAAATACATCTCTACTGGTATATAGGATGCCAAAAAAACACTGGGCCCTGTGTTCTGGATGGAATTTGGGAATAAAAAACGTCTTCTTTTTTGACAGTTGGGCTAGAGTTTACGAGGCAGGCATGTTTAACATCACCATGCATTGGCACACCCTTAAGGCTCCATACAAGGGGGTGGTGGCTCCTTTTACCTGAAACCACTTTCCTAAAGGCCGCCATGCAAAGCAGCAGTGCCCCCTTGATTAACCATTGCCGGGGTGGATCCCGAAAAATTTGGTTAGAATATGATATTTGGTAGTTTTAAAGAAAGGAATATTTTATTTTTCCCCCGACAACTATAATTATGGCTCTGAATGGGGGCCCCGGGGCAACCCCCCTTTAGTCCCACCCGTTTTCAAAATTACATGCAAAAGGAACCCCAAAGCTATCCAATGCAGAAATGCATTTAAAGAAAACCCGGCAAGAATTGGGTTTGGGAAAAGAACCCCGATCGGTGGTGCAAAGCCTGGTCTTACCCCGATTTCCCAAGAGATGGAGGGGTTTTACCCCAGGGGGGGGCTACCCTGATTGAGGGCCCTCGCTTTTTCTTTCCAGGGTTTGACATGCTGTTACATGCATATGGACTTTTAACGGGTTGAACTGGGGTCAGTGACCTGGGAATTAGAAACTGAGATGGAAGTTCCCTTCAAGTGTGGTAATATCTACCTATGGGAAATCCGCTTCGGCAGCAGAACCCCTCTTTTTGCAAAGTGGATCAAACGTATAAAAAGGGATACCAAGATGTCAAACTGCGCAAACATGCAGGTATAGGAGACTCACCCACTCCCTTCGTATGGAGCCATTAAATGGTGGTGCCAGATGCATGGTGATGTATGAAACATGCCTGCCTCAGTAAACTAGTCAACTGTCAAGAAGACAGGTTATTATTGCCAATGTCCATCCATGAACACATGGCCAGTGTTTTTTATCGGGCATCCTATATACCAGTAGAGATGTATTTAGTTTATTACTTGTAAACAACAGGAAGATATAAGATAACCCATTCACTCTCTTGGCTGGTTTTGTTTGGCATGGATGGCATCTAAATAGATGGTGCTATTCTGTTAATTTATTGAAGACATATATTTTGTTATCTATTTTTAACAATAATTGTAGATTTTTGTTGGGAACTGGTGATGAGATAACAGAGTGTAATTTAGGTCTGTGGGGGATAGACAGTAGGGTTACGATTTGTTGAGAATTTTTTACACATTTGGATGTGGCTCCCTGAACCCTCTGGGGGCCCCTGGACATTGTCCACCCTGTCCACCTGCATGCTACGTGCCTGCATGTGAACCTTTTAAGAACCCATTTTTGTTCATTTTGGACCTTTATAGGAAAAACATACTTGATGGTTGGGGTATATGCATAATAGTGATATATTTATTGTGGCATTGTGCAATAGGTTATACGTACAGCACCACATTATCAACACTCCTAATTCTACCATTAGAGTGAATGTGTCCTTGGATTAGGAGTTGCCACTAGATCAATCAGAGGTTTATTACAAGGGGTTTGAAATGTTTTCTGAAAAAACAGGCTACATTGGGGAGTTGTTTGATGTCCACATGCAATGGGAAGTGGGTGGCAGCAGGCGCGGTTGCCCCGATCCGCAGCCCCTCCAAGAACTTTAGAAAATTTGTATCACATCCATGTGTATAAATTTCTAAGATTTAAAATATTTTTTAGAAGGAATGAAGTGCAATTTCTGGAAACATGAGAAGTACTTTTGGCAGTCCTTCAGGTATATAATGAAAAAGAACATTGGAGGGCAAGGTGGGGGTAAATGGTCAGAGTTGCCAAAACTATTGGATTAGCTAGAATGTGGGACACATGGCATAAAATTAGTAATGCAAAAGGTGGGTTTCAACCTTTGGGTCATCAAAGCAGGATATGCTCAGTGTGGTCCTAATATACTTTGACTGGCCTTGTCAGGCCAGGTGTTGAAGGGGAGAGACAAATCTTAAAGAGGACTAATATGTTTAGGAGGCAAGATATGTTTATGTCTTAACTAGCAATAGAAATATTTTAGTTTTCTACAAAATTTTCTAGAGGTAAAACATCTTTCCTTAGGGAAACAAGATCTTCCTATTGTTTTGCTGCCGGCCTGAACCCAAAGGGCTAAAGGGATGTCTGATTCTTCTTGTTTGAGAGAAGATGGATACCACAACAAGTAAAAATGCCAGGCAAGCTTAGCAAAACAATGCTTGTAATTGCAGACATGGATATACCAGCTAATCAATGTTAAAAACATGCCACATATAGTGAATTGATCAAACATAGATAATGAATACAGAAGATAATCTTTGATGAAAGGCAATATGAACCATATCATTTGCAATACTAATTCCAAGACATATTCCGACCCTATACTGAGATATGCAGAATCATTCTTGAGAAAAGCTTGTTACAGCTAAAACATTACCCTTTGTTAAAGCCTTGAAAGGACAACTTGTGAAATCCATTATCATTGTGCAATTTCGTTAGCCGCAAGAGATCCTTGCCCTGATATGTGAAGATGAGCTGTAGATATTGACGCAGAGGCTTGCCTTGGACGCAAAACAATTAATTTCCTCGCCTCCGTCTAGTTCAAAGAACTTATGGGCCAGTGAGTCAAGCGGTGGAAAGTAGTCTTTTGGAGTATGGTGCCAAAATTTGGTGAGGCCCAAGAGAAAATTTGATGAAGGATTGATGGGAAAAATGACACCAAGATCAATGAGCTGTCATTAATGTGGTTTGTTGTCTAGATGGGTGAAAGGATGCAAGGGTGGAAAAAAGTTGACGATGTAGTCAGTAAGATGTGTAAAGCCAAACCTATGGCTACTAGGAGTTGGCAGTCGTGTGAGGTTAGTGATATTTGTGAATTCAAACTTTGACAAGCCAACAGGCTTTTCCGAGCCACCTAATGTTAAATATGTTTGTACAAGGAAGTGTTGGAAAAAAAAAACTGAGCAATGAGCAGTCTGTACAATTATCAAGTGTGGTGTTGTGATGTGTGAGGGTGCGGAAAAAAGGAGTGAGCGTGGTTAAGGTGTATATAGGCAGCCCAGACCTAGGCTTAGAAGCTTTTCGCGGCCCAGGCTGTTGAGAGGTGTGTGTGTAGATAGGTATGCAAGTGAGTAAAGTGTGTACGCAATCTGGACCTAGGCCCGGAGGCTTTTCGCGGCTCAGGCTGCTGGATGGTGTAAATTATGTTGTACCAGAGGAAGTGTTGGGGGAAAAAAAACTGAGCAATGAGCAGTCTGTACAATTGTCAAGTGTGGTGTTGTGATGTGTGAAGAAGGTGCTGGAAAAAAGGGTTGGAGTTGGTGTGGTTGTGTGTAGGCAGCCCAGACCTAGGCTCGAAGCTTTTCGCGGCCCAGGCGGTTGTGGTGTGTGTTCAGATTGGTATGCAAGTGAGTAAAGTGTGTACGCAATCTGGACCTAGGCCCGGAGGCTTTTCACGGCTCAGGCTGCTGTGATGGTGTTAAAATTAATGTTGGTTTTGTGTTGTACAGAGGGGGGGAGATTGTTGGAAAAAAAACTGAGCAATGACGCCAGCTTCGTAGCATTGTCAAGTGTGGTGTTGTGTGTTGTGATGTGTGAGGGTCTATGTACAAACAATTTTTTATTTGCCATTTTCTTTGGACAATTTGTGAGGGTTAATTCAAAATGAGAAATAATTTGAGAACAATTTCATATGCAATCAAGTATAAAAAAGAGGACTTATAACAAAATCAGTCAATGCCTCAGAAGCCAGCGCCTAGTCCAGCATTGTGGCTTACAGTTAAACTATAGGCTAGAGCCCACTTCCACCACCTAAAATAATCTTGAAAAACTCAACAACAACCTCCTTGAAATTGATGGCATTTAGCTCTTGAAAAGAAAAAAGGTATTTGTCTTTACTATAGCAATTCAAACCATAGTCATTTAAGTATAGCAGCACATACAGGGGAGAATTGTTGGCCTATACACCTGGACAGCTAAATTAAGGCTTATTAATTCCTTGCCAATTGCACATAATTTTAAAATTGTATTACCAGTTTGAAAAGATTGTGAGGTTACTGTGCTTAAAGTTAGTTATTTAAAGTTAAAAATTCGTGTGCATATGAAATCTACACCAAACTCAGAGGGGTTCTTCACTTAATTTGAGGCACTGACATACCAAGTACAACATTCATCAAAATTTCCCTTCTTGAGATTTCATGTTAACCCCAGTGCCTTTTGACCTCCACCAAAAACAATAAAAAATCTACTCAATAAAGGTTATCCACATACCAGTTATGACCCCTCAAGGTTATCTTTCTTAAGGTATTATGCTTAAAGTGTCATTTATACACACATAACATCACCAAAGCATAGCTTTCTTTTGCCTTCTCCAGGGAATCAATTAACCAAGTAAGTGCCTTAAAATATCAAGTAATTGATGTGATGTCATGCTCATTACAATCACTGTTTGCCCCTTCAGGCTAGAAGCAAAGACAAAGGCAGTTGGGATACACCTAGTTGTCATGATAAGGACTGAAACTGGAGTTAGAGGTGGCTGCATTGAAGGAGAAGATATTTAAAATGCCAGACACTGCAAGTGTAGCCTCATCTCAAGGCTGTGAGAAAAAGGTTTAATGCATAATTTGTTACTTTTGCTATGCATTTTTCAACTTGGTCACTGAATTCAGTATTGTTACTTGATAATAGATCGCTTAAGAATTCACTTCACTTTCCAACTTTTCTCAGAAGTTAAAATTACAAGATTTTGTTGGTATCTTTGAAAGATCAGGAAGAATTAAGCTTTTTCATGAATTAAGGACCATGCTGATATATATTTGCACAGATGCTGATTCTTTGAAATATATGTCCCTTTACCTGCACTGGTATTAATGATCTCTTCGTAAGGGTTGACATTGAAACTACCTGGAAATAATTTAATGAAAATATATTTTAATGTGAAGAGGGAGGGGGGGGGGGAACACCCTACACTTAAATTTGTCCCTGGTAATAGAATTGTTATGTTCTGTAATAATTCAATTTGTAACAAAGTGACTTCACCAAGTATGTAATTTCCAGATCTTGAAAATATTTGATTGGATAATAAAAGCATCTTTGTTTTGCTTTTGTAGATGATAACATCACAAGAAGTTAACAAATATGAGCTGGAAGATGGACAATGGAATGGTGTTTTCGAGGAAAGATGTTAGAGGTTGGTAGTGGATGGGTTAACACACAGTTTCTTACAGACTGGATGAAAGGCAAACTGAACAAAAGGGACATACCCATGAATAAGATCAAAAGTTATCATTGTTAAAGTAGAAAGGGTTAAAGAAAAGGATTGTGTCTATTTTATGTCAAAGGACAAAGAGAAAGTGATGGACGAAAAATTTCAGTTTTATAATGAGAAATACTTAAAGAAAGTGGCAAACTGTGTCAGGCATATTTTAAAGCAGGCCAAAAAATTCCCCTAAATGTCTCCACAGCAATTTCTGTAAAAAAATGCTGTGGAGACAGCAGCTCTCCACGGCATTTTATGGGATGTCCACAGCATTTTTAAAATTCCCTCGCATGGCCACAAGTCGTGTCAGCAGCCCAACGCGTTCCATGGAGTACAAGTCTACCATGCACTGCACTGTTCATGTGATGTTACCCAGTGCAGTTCATCTAATGTTGAACTGAAACCCAGTGTAAAGGGCTATCACCAGTACCTTTGTTAAGACAGGGGTGGCCGGATGGTGGGGCACAGTGTTCTTGTCTGCTGGTAACTGATGACACCCCCCTCATATAGCAATGGAAAGAGGATTTAGAGTGGTGCTAGTTTCATATGAACTAACTGGCTTCACTTTGCATGCCAGACTTGAAGTCATGAGACTATCAGTTTCTCGTAACAGTATATGTATGGCAAAACTCAAAAGACTTTCAAAATATTTAGCTAAGTTGGTTTGACAAGCAAAGACCCTATCTTGACCATAAATAAGTCTGAACACTCATATCAACATCTTAGACAACATTTGTTAACATTTTGGAACAAAAACGATTGGGAAATTTTAGACCCTGTAGCTCTTTAAGTAAGCAGACAACTTTTGCCATGTATTGTGTAGCTTTAGCATCTGAGTAGGCCTATCCATGTATTTTACACGTTAGGCAACGACAAAACTGCAAAGCCCCTCTAAAGAAATGTGCCTCGTGGGGGTAAACCTCCCCATTAAAAGTTGTCAATATATTACAGGTAGTTGTTTGAGAGTCTTTTGAACATGCCAGGTGAATGTTTTGTCATTTTTGACAAATTTGGTTATGTTTGGTACTGAAAAACGATGTGTTTTGAAGTGGTACTCTCTGCAGTACAACATGTATGCAGCAAGCTGTAGATTACTTGTGCAGTCGAACCATATACTTTGGAGCTGAAATCTCTTCCATTTTCGAATCAAAAACTTGCATTCATGGTCACAGATGGCAGAGATTATTTTGAAAGAATTAATCTTTTTTCTGTGGGGTGAGCAGTTAAGCTCTAATCATAGAGTCAAGGCAGAAGGAAAAGTTGATTTTGTAGCCTATTTTCAAACCTATACTGCATAATTTAGGTTTGCCGTGAAACACATTTATGGGTATGTGATATGGCGGCTGCTGAAGGAAAGCCAGTGTATTAAATACCTGTACAAATTGGTAGATCATACAGCTATTAGCTAGAAAGAAAATGATAGCTACGTAGCTGTGCATTACATCCAGTTTGTCTACGTAAAATTCCTATGTCCGTGGGAAAGAAATGTTACGTAGACAATGTTTTAAAAAAATTTAATATGAGAATTGCGAATGCAGAGAGAATGATCGACGGCAAAAACATGCTGCCGTTTCTAGGTATAATCGGCGGCAAAACCAGCTGCCACAGCTTTTGCCGTCGATGCTGTCGATTATTTTTTCCTCTGTAAAGCATGGTAAAAACTACATAACAGGTGGCTTAAAAAAGACTGGGAAAATTTGTGCATCCATGTAGCCAAATGTTTCTTTATGCTACATAATTGCAGCTTTCATTTTAATTTTCATATGTACCTGGCATCATTTTCATAATGCTAATACTGACCAATTTAATACCACCTTCCATAATAGTAAAACCGGCCAAAACTTGGTAAAAGATTGTTGCCTGTGGTGTATAAAATTCAAAAGAGTGGGCCATGAGTTCAAACTTACCCTTACTTTTGTTTAATATTTGAGTGTTATTTCTCTGATCCCAATGGACTATACTTAAGCTGAAAAGTTTCACAAGTGGAAGTACCCTGCCATGGGCTACTGGTAAGATTATTTGATATTTCAACCATAGAGTTACAGGTATAGACTGATGCATATGCAAGTAACATTATTCTTTGCCAATATTGCCCTTTTGTTGCATTTAGCATTTTTACAGAGATGCCTTTATTTCATTTATCATTTCAAATATGCATGCAAACATATAAAATGTAGTTGTGTCTTTAAAAGGGGGCATTTCATGATTTGTAGCATGTTTAATTTTAAATTGTTTAAGTTAAGTAGTTTTAAAGAATGCTGAGAAGGCATTGTCCCTCCATTTGAGTCAGTTCTTAGCCATGTTACCCCTTCCCTTTAATTTTAACTATAACCTTTGACCATTGTACTAATTTGTGTTGTTAGTAAAATTTTACCATATTACCTTGCAACAGAACGGGACCAAGTGGATTTTTCTGCAAAAAGTGTAAAACTGATAGTATGTATTTGGTGTTATTGCTTTAAAATTGCTGTATAACATTAAGCTAATATTTGATGGTATTGTGAGAGGTATATAGAGGTGTAAAAAGTTACGTAAAGTTTTTTCATATTTCCATTGACTTCATTGCGGTTTATTTCATAAAAGTCTAGTCCACAGCCACTATTGCAGCCATTTTGAGCTTTCACGGGAGATGTAACTTGTAAGCAGTAGTTGTTAAAACATGTTTATATCTTATACCTTGAATGTACTTGCCTTACTTTTACTAATATCACTATATGAATTATTTATCAATCTCTGTCTAATGAGACTTTTAATATTTCTTCTGTTTACAGCAGGTGATATAGATTGATACATTGTTTGTAGATTGCAATGCTTCTCTTGTGGTCATTTATTAAACTAAACCTGTCATAAAGCAGTTTAAACAACACATTGCCACCCAGCCTTCATAATAATTCAGGCCTTGAAGGGCAGTTCAGTTGTTTACGACACTTAGCTACCACAATGTGGGAGAAGCCTATATGGCTTGTGAATTACAACTTCACTTTGGGTGGCTAACCAGCTATTCAATTTAGATCAAATTTGGTTCCTTTTGAAAAGCCAGTTCAGATGAGAAAACCATAGATTGCTCTTGAATGGAAAACCCACCTTAATTTGACCCCTAGCTCCGGGGATCAAACCCAGAACCTCCTGGTTGCCAAGCTTCATTAATTGTATTAATTGGTATGGGGATCTTAAAATGATACCAATTAAATCACTAATGCATGTCTCCAAACTCTCCTGGTTGAGACATTATCTTCAATGTGGGAAAAGGGAATGGCATAATCTGAGTGTTTTGTTAAGTGCATTGGCTCTTTTTTTTGTAATTGGAACAATCCCATCTACTTCTAACAAATTTTGATATGATGTTATGGATTCTTGGAAAATGTTTGAAAGAAGAATAGTAATTAATACAAGGGAGAAATGTTTGTATCAACCAGTTTGGGATGACAGGTTGTTCTCTTTTAAGAAATAATTCCATACATACAATGGATTGGAAAAGGTGTTAAAGAAATAATTCTGTACATACAATGGATTGAAAAAGGTGTTATTTTTGTAAATGATCTTATAAATGCAAATGGCTCTTTCATGACTTATGAGGACTTCATTGATTATTATGATGTACAATGCAATTTCTTTCAGTTTACCTCTGTTAAAACTAGCATTTGTAAAGTTTTTGAAGACTTCCTCAATGAAAATATTTCTTGTAAGGTACCTATACCTTTTTGCCTGTATCAGGTTATTCTCTTAATCAGAAATCATAAGGGGTGTAGCAGTTTCTGAAATATTTTTGATTTGCCTAGTGATAATTACTTTATAATTCGGGATAAGTGGGAGTTGAAAGTAGCCTAACGGATCAGTATTGGTTTGATATTAGTACAAATCCATTCAAAGTTACAATTGATTCTAGGCTTCTATCCTTTCAATATTAAGTAAATAATGGTATTCTCACTACCAATAATTTTGCTGTTAAGATTGGTGTACCTATTCTAATGAATAGTCGAAACAATTACTCATCTCCTCAGTACATGTAGTGTAGGAATTGTATTTTTATAACGAGCTCCTCAATATTATTAATGAGCGATGTGGCCATGACCTTAGTTTCCTCTCACCTATGCATTTTATGTTTGGAAATTCTGTCAGGGATAGCTTGAACTTAGGCCTTAACAAAATTCTCATGTGTGCTAGATATTAAATTCAAATGTCCAAATGTCAGAAAAAGATAGATTTTTACAGGTGGAAAATTCCCTCTTTTATCTAAAAACTCAGTTCAACTGCAAAAAATATTTGTGTTCCATATTTCATAACAGTCATCAACTTTTGACCAAAATTGGAACAAATGGAAGCATATTTTTTGTTAACTTTCATTGATATGTATGTACTTTTATTTTTAATTTTGATGTATACTTATGTTTGAAGTAAGGAATCATGTTTAATTGTGTAAGTAATTAGTACACACATGAAAGTATTAATAATAATAATAATAATAATAATAATGATAATGATAATGATAGTGATGGTGATGGTGATGGTGATGGTGATGGTGATGGTGATGGTGATGATAATAATAATAATATAAAAAAATTGTATTAATTGCCAAGCTTCATTAATTTTATCATGGCTTTAATTGTATCAATAATAACATGGGTCCTTAGTATAATACATCATATTCAGTACAGGGTATGTTTTTAACAAAACAACATTTAAACAAGGTACAGCTCCAGGGGTTGGACACTATGGTGGGTCATGCCTTTTAACAATACAAGGCAGTCAGCAGATGAGGGCCTCCAAAGGAATGGGCCTTGTAAGAATCTGTACGATGCAGTCAGTATGTGCATGAAGAATGGGATTTTTATCAATTTGAGACAGTCAGCATCGCAAAATTGCCCTTGTAATAGTTTAAGGCAGTCAGGACAGTAGCGTGTGCCTTGCATGGACACTAGAGGCAATCATAATGAGATTGTCTTGAAAAAATACCAGGCAGTTTAATAGTACAACAGATTAGGTTCATACAAAGCAGTGGATGCACTTTGTCTATTTTGGATTGTAAGCAGTCAGTAAAGCAGAACAGGCCTTGCAATGATACAAGGAATCAGTATAAAGCTTTTGAAAAATTTTAAGGTAGTTCAGTAGCCTACGGGTGTATTTACTTCAAAGACAGACCAGAAGAATGATTTGAATAGTCATGTACAAACACATAGCCAAGAGGGTGCAAGCCTCCCCCCTCCCCCCCAAAAAGTGTTTTGCCCCCTACAAAATTTAAAGTTGCCTTTGGCTTAACACATTCTTATACATTTTCCCCACTTCTGAGAAAATCCCCACAAACTCCATGTTGCCCCCCTCCAGTACATGTCTGGCTATGGGCCTGCATATGACAGCTATAGTGTATATAAAATGTGCAGTTTTTTGGCAGACACAAACCTCAGGACGGGGGCAGATTCAAAGTTAAGCACAAATTCTGAAAGTTGTTGCCATATGCAAATATGAAAAAAGGTCTGTGTCACTAAGAAAGACTACAAAGTCTATTTCTTACCAAACGTAATTTATTGGTTAAAGAGTTGCAAAATTTTTTATTATTATTCTAAGGCCCCATCATTTGCAAACCAAGCTTTGGGCCCTTCAAATTTTCCACAGGGTAGTCCCCACAGAGGCTTTGCTATAGATACATCTATGGTTTCTCTTTAATGATTGGTTCCTCTTGGAGGTTGATTTACTTTTAGTCACTCATATTCATACCACGGAATCATGTATGTGGCCTTACATATGAATTATTTGTCAAAAATGGTAATCGTCAGGCGCGGTTTTACGGGGGGGATTTGGGGGCTTAAGCCCCCCAAAGTTTGCTCAAGCCCCCCCCCCCCAAAAAAAAAATTTTCAGAGGTTGTGTTATGCTATATTTGTGTGTACTGAGAAAAACAAAATTGTCCAATACACTTGTGCACATCTTGGTCCAGTGGAATTAGTTTGTCAAGGGAAACTGTTGTCTGTGTCTCGAAATCACATATTAGGTTCACGATTTCATACAATGGAAGTTGGGCCAGATAAGTAACATCTATGATAGTATGTATGTACATGTAAATCAAGTTAAAGGATTAATCATCTGTTGGAAGTTCAAAACGAGTCATTTCGTCGCTGATCTCGTCAAGCTATACTAGCCCTTTTAAGTCAAATCTACAGACCGAATCGTTATTCCCATTAATGTGAACAGGTCCCAGTTGCTCGTATCTCTCAGTAACGTTTGCTACATTCTTCCAAATAAAAAAAAAATATATGCCTGTATATACGTTACATCTACGTCATGGTCAGGGGCGGTGCCACTCAGGGGGAAGGGAGGCCTATCCCCCCTGTAATTTGCAGGAAAAGAGAAAAAGAGTAGGAAAAGAAGACGTGAAAGAGAAGAAAAGAGGAGGGCGGGGTAGGCCTATATCTGATCCATATAGTTAATTCAGGGCTTCCAAGAGGCCATATTCCGGTTTCTACCAGCCTTTAGATACGATTTTATAATGCACAAATGAAGGCAAATTTTCTTAATAGTTCGAGAATATTTCTGTGGACTCCACGCACATATTTTTGCTTAAAACTTTCCCCGACTAGAGGGCAGTAATGTGTCCAAAAGGGGACTTCAGGAGGTTTGTTGATACATACCCTTAGGCAAAAAAGGCTCCTCTTTCACCTAACCAAAAATATTAAGAATGTTTTGAACTCATATGATCGGGTCCAAAAATATCCCAAAGACAACACCATTTTTGCATCTAAGCAACCTTCAAGTAACCAAAATTTCTCAAAAGGGGAGGGGGACCCCTCCCCTTAGACCTCTCCCCTAGAACAGCCCTCTTTTACCCAACCAAAATTAGAATTCACGAAGTTATGAACATTTGCCAGCCATATATCAGTCAAAACTGTCCCGAAGACCGCACCATTTTGCATCTTAGCAACCTTGAAGTAACCAAAATTTCTCACAGGAGAGGGAAACACCCCTCCCTTTAGACCTCTCTCCTAGGACCGCCCTCTTTCCCCCAACCAAAAATTAGAATTCACAAAATTATGAACATTTTCCAGCCATATATATCAGTCAAAAAATAACACTAAGACCCCACCATTTTGCATGTTAGCAACCCTAAATTAGCAACAATTTCTCAAAGGGAGTGGAACACCCTTCCCCTTAGACCTCTTCCCTAAGAAGGCCCTCTTTCCCCCAACCAAAAATTAGAATTCACAAAGTTATGAACATTTTCCAGTCATATAGTCAAAAATTACGCAAAGAACGCACCATTTTGCATCTTAGCAACCTTCAATTTGCAAAAATTTCTCAAAGGGAGGGGAACACCCTTCCCCTTAGACCTCTCCCCTAAGAAGGCCCTCTTTCCCCCAACCAAAAATTACAATTCACAAAGTTATTAACATTTTCCAGTCATATAGTCAAAAAATTACCCAAAGAACGCACCATTTTGCATCTTAGCAACCTTAAATTAGCAAAAATTTCTCAGAGGAAGGGGCCTCCCCTTCCCTTAGACCCCTCCCCCACGACGGCGATCACTCAACCCATGTCCCCTATCAAAATAACCTTGCGCCGTCCCTGGTTATGGTACTGTTTTTATTATCATTGGTTTCAGCGTGCGCGTGACCGATTTACATATTTGAGAGAAAATTTTATGATTCTTCCGTTTCAAGTCCCCCCTAAGCCCCCCCCAAAAGTCTCGATCAAGAACCGCGCCTGGTAATCATCGTAAGGGACTATTGAAGTAGAATAACTTAGTCTCAAGTGATTTTACCAAGTGAAATTTGTCTCTTATTTAAACCTCACTTGTTCATAGTGTAGATTTCAAAAGCATATGCATGTTTGCATACAGTTTGACAGTCATTGGTAGTGCCTTTTTATACAGTATTGATCCACTTTGCAGAAAAGATGTGGTACATGCTGCACAGAAGCTGGCCAGTTTGCCATAGGTAGATATTACCACACTTGAAGGGGACACTTCCACATCTCAGGTTTGTCTAATTCTCCAGGTACAGCTGACCCCAGTTCAAGCCTGTTAAAAGTCCATACTGCATGTGAACAGCAGTGTAGCAAGACCCATGGACAAGAGAAAGCAAGGGCCCTCAAATCAATGGTATGCACAAACCCATGTGGTAAGACCCCTCCAATCTCTATGGGAAGATGCGGGGTAAGAGCGAGGCCTTGCACGCACCAGATCTGGGTTCAATTCCCAATCCAATTCTTGCCTGGTTCTTTAAATGCAGTTCTGCAGTTGTTGATAGCTTTGTGGTTCCTTTTGCATGTAATTTTAAGCAACTGGTGTGGACTAAAGGAGGGTGCGCCCTGTGCGCCCCATTCAGAGCCATAATTATAGGTTGTCAAGGGGTACAAATAAATATATTCCTTTACTTTGAAACTACCTAATATCATATTCTAAGCCTAATTTTCTGGATCCACCCCGAGCAATGGTATATCAAGGGGCACTGCTGCTTTGCAGTGGCGGCCTTTAGGGAAAGTGGTTTCAGGTATAGGAGACTCACCCACTCCCTTCGTATGGAGCCATTAAATGGTGGTGCCAGATGCATGGTGATGTATGAAACATGCCTGCCTCAGTAAACTCTAGTCAACTGTCGACAAAAGAAGACAGGTTATTATTGCCAATGTCCATCCATGAACACATGGCCAGTGTTTTTTATGGGGCATCCTATATACCAGTAGAGATGTATTTAGTTTATTACTTGTAAACAACAGGAAGATATAAGATAATCCATTCACTCTCTTGGCTGGTTTTGTTTGGCATGGATGGCAACTAAATAGATGGTGCTATTCTGGTAATTTATTGAAGACATATGTTTTGTAATCTATTTTTAACAATAATTGTAGATTTTTGTTGGGAACTGGTGATGAGATAACAGAGTATAATTTAGGTCTGTGGGGGATAGACGGTAGGGTTACAATTTGTTGAGAATTTTTTGCACATTTGGATGTGGCTCCCTGAACCCTCTGGGGGCCCCTGGACATTGTCCACCCTGTCCACCTGCATGCTACGTGCCTGCATGTGAACCTTTTAAGAACCCATTTTTGTTCATTTTGGACCTTTATAGGAAAAACATACTTGATGGTTGGGGTATATGCATAATAGTGATATATTTATTGTGGCATTGTGCAATAGGTTATACGTACAGCACCACATTATCAACACTCCTAATTCTACCATTAGAGTGAATGTGTCCTTGGATTAGGAGTTGCCACTAGATCAATCAGAGGTTCATTACACCGGGTTTGAAATGTTTTCTGAAAAAACAGGCTACATTGGGGAGTTGTTTGATGTCCACATGCAATGGGAAGTGGTTGGCAGCAGGCGCGGTTGCCCCGATCCGCGGCCCCTCCAAGAACTTTAGAAAATTTGTATCACATCCATGTGTATAAATTTCTAAGATTTAAAATATTTTTTAGAAGGAATGAAGTGCAATTTCTGGAAACATGAGAAGTTTTTTTGGCAATCCTTCAGGTATATAATGAAAAAGAACAAGTTGGAGGGCAAGGTGGGGGGGGGGGGGGTAAATGGTCAGAGTTGCCAAAACTATTGGACTAGCTAGAATGTGGGACACATGGCATAAAATTAGTAATGCAAAAGGTGGGTTTCAACCTTTGGGTCATCAAAGCTGGATATGCTCAGTGTGGTCCTAATACACTTTGACTGGCCTTGTCAGGCCAGGTGTTGAAGGGGAGAGACAAATCTTAAAGAGGACTAATATGTTTAGGAGGCAAGATATGTTTATGTCTTAACTAGCAATAGAAATTTTTCTTCACAAAACTTTTCTAGAGGTAAACATATTTTCTTAAGGGAGAAAACATCTTCCTAGTATGTGTTGCTGCCCGGCCTGACCCCAGGCCTAAAGGGTATGTCTGATTTTCTTTTCTTTTTGAGAGAGAGAGAGATGGATACACACAAAAAGGGAAAAGCCAGGCCAAGCTTAGCAAAACATGCTTGTAATTGCAGACATGGATTACCAGCTAATCAATGTTAAAAACATGCACAACATATATGAATTGAGTCAAAACAATATGACAATAATATAGAAGGATAATCTTGATGAAGGCAATATGAACATACGTGCAATGCATATAACGTAAACATATTCCGACCTATAGTTACTAGTTGTGATGATATGCAGAATCATTCTTGAGATAAACAGTTACAGCTAAAACTGTACCCTTTGGTAAAAGCCTTGAAAGGACAACTTGTGAAATCCCATATTCATTTAATACTCAGTTCCCAAGCACAAGATCCTTGCCCTGATCATTTGAAGATGATGCTGTAGAGTTTGACAAAGAGCTTGCCCTTGGACCAAAAACAATTAATTTCCTCCGCCCCTCCTAGTTCAAAGGAACTTTATGGGCCAGGTGAGTCAAGAGAGATGGAAAGAAGTCTTTGAGTATGGTGCAAAATTTGGGTGGAGGCCACAAGAGAATTTGGATGAGGATTTGATGGGGAAAATTTGGAGCACCAAGATCAATGAGCTGTCTTATTGTGGTTTTTGTCTAGATGGGTGAAAGGATGCAAGGTTGTAAGAAATCGTGACGATGTAAACAGTAAGATGTGTAAAGTAAATTGAATAGGCCTACTAGGAGTGGAGTCGTGTGAGTTAGTGATTTTGTGAATTCGAAATTCTGAAACCAAACAGGGCTTTTGAGAGCCACCAAAAAAAAAGTTTGTAAAAAGGCTGAAAAAAAAAAAAAACTGAGCAATGAGCAGTCTCTATAATTGTCAAGTGTGGTGTTGTGATGTGTGAGGGTGCAGATAAGAGGTGGAAAAAAGGGGTGAGAGTGGGTGTGGTGTGTGTAGACAGCCCAGACCTAGGCTCGGAAGCTTTTCGCGGCCCAGGCTGTTGTGAGGTGTGTGTGTAAGTGAGTAAAGTGTGTAGGCAACCTGGACCTATAGGCCTGCAGGCTTTTCCCGGCTCAGGCTGCTGAATGGTGTAAATTATGTTCTGTTGTACCAGAGGAAGTGTTAGAAAAAAAAAAACTGACAAATGAGCTGTCTGTACAATTGTCAAGTGTGGTGTTGTGTGTTGTGATGTGTGAGGGTGCAGGAAGAGGTGGAAAAAAGGGGTGAGAGTGGGTGCGTTGTGTTTAGACAGCCCAGACCTAGGCTCGGAAGCTTTTCGCGGCCCAGGCTGTTGAGAGGTGTGTGTGTAGATAGGTATACAAGTGAGTAAAGTGTGTAGGCAACCTGGACCTAGGCCCGGAGGCTTTTCACGGCTCAGGCTGCTGGATGGTGTAAATTATGTTGGTTGTGTTGTACCAGAGGAAGTGTTGGAAAAAACTGAGCAATGAGCAGTCTGTACAATTATCAAGTGTGGTGTTGTGATGTGTGAGGGTGCGGAAAAAAGGTGGAAAAAAGGGATAGGAGTTGGTGTGGTGTGTGTAGGCAGCCCAGACCTAGGCTCAGAAGCTTTTCGCGGCCCAGGCTGTTGAGGTGTGTGTGTATAGATGGGTATGCATGTGAGTAAAGTGTAGGCAACCTGGACCTAGGCCTGGAGGCTTTTCACGGCTCAGGCTGCTGAATGGTGTAATTAAATTATGTTGGTTGTGTTGTACCAGAGGAATTGTTGGAAAAAAAACTGAGCAATGAGCAGTCCGTACAATTGTCAAGTGTGGTGTTGTGTGTTGTGATGTGTGAGGGTCAGGCGGGGGAATGCTGAAGGGTAAGGCGGAATCGTGGTCAAGGCGGAGAATGGTCGAGAGGCTGAAAGACGAGGCACTCTGTGGTTATAGTGGAAATGAGTCAGGAGGAAGAGCAAGGGGGATCAAGGTGAGGGCGAGCAAAGGGTCAGTTGGGGTGCAGAGCAAGGACCAAAGGCAACAATGTGGCTTTGTTCTTGTCAGAAATCTGGCCACTTTTCTGACCCAGTCAAGATGCTTTATAAAGCATCTTGTTCCCTCTCCATCCCTCCTCTTCTCTATCCTCCCCTTCTCTTTGCTCTCCCTCACTTTCCTCCCCTTCCCTACCTTCCACCTTCTTCCTTCCTTCCCCTACCTTTCCTCCCCTTCCCTCTTCTGCCTTCCTCTCACATCTACTAATAATTCATTTTACTCATAGCAAAATATGTAAGAGTATGAACTGGAGAACTAGTCTGACTCATAATCATGCAAGCAGATAAGCACCTTAATATAATAAAATATTGATTTAAGTTTTGGAGAACAAATATATAAAGTTCATACTCTTACATATTTTGCTATGAGTAAAATGAATTATTAGTAGATGTGAGAGGAAGGCAGAAGAGGGAAGGGGAGGAAAGGTAGGGGAAGGAAGGAAGAAGGTGGAAGGTAGGGAAGGGGAGGAAAGTGAAGGAGAGCAAAGAGAAGGGGAGGACAGAGAAGAGGAGGGATGGAGAGGGAACAAGATGCTTTATAAAGCATCTTGACTGGGACAGAAAAGTGGCCAGATTTCTGACAAGAACAAAGCCACATTGTTGCCTTTGGTCCTTGCTCTGCACCCCAACTGACCCTTTGCTCGCCCTGACCTTGATCCCCCTTGCTCTTCCTCCTGACTCATTTCCACTATGACCACAGAGCGCCTCGTCTTTCAGCCTCTCGACCATTCTCCGCCTTGACCACGATTCCGCCTTGCCCTTCAGCATTTTCCCCCTGACCCTCACACATCACAACACACAACACCACACTTGACAATTGTACGGACTGCTCATTGCTCAGTTTTTTTCCAACAATTCCTCTGGTACAACACAACCAACATAATTTAATTACACCATTCAGCAGCCTGAGCCGTGAAAAGCCTCCGGGCCTAGGTCCAGGTTGCCTACACTTTACTCACATGCATACCCATCTATACACACACACCTCAACAGCCTGGGCCGCGAAAAGCTTCTGAGCCTAGGTCTGGGCTGCCTACACACACCACACCAACTCCCACCCCTTTTTTCCGCACCCTCACACATACATCACAACACACAACTTCACACTTGACAATTGTACAGACTGCTCATTGCTCAGTTTTTTTTCCCCCAACACTTCCTCTGGTACAACATAATTTACACCATCCAGCAGCCTGAGCCGCGAAAAGCTTCTGGGCCTAGGTCCAGGTTGCGTACACACTTTACTCACTTGCATACCTATCTACACACACACCTCTCAACAGCCTGGGCCGTGAAAAGCTTCTGAGCCTAGGTCTGGGCTGCCTACACACACCACACCCACTCTCACGTCTTTTTTCCACCTCTTTCCGCACCCTCACACATACATCACAACACACAACTTCACACTTGACAATTGTACAGACTGCTTATTGCTCAGTTTTTTTTCCTCCAACACTTCCTCTGGTACAACAGAACATAATTTACACCATTCAGCAGCCTGAGCCGGGAAAAGCCTGCAGGCCTAGGTCCAGGTTGCCTACACACTTTACTCACTTACACACACACCTCACAACAGCCTGGGCTGCGAAAAGCTTCCGAGCCTAGGTCTGGGCTGTCTATACACACACCACACCCACTCTCACCCCTTTTTTCCACCTCTTATCTGCACCCTCACACATCACAACACCACACTTGACAATTGTACAGACTGCTCATTGCTCAGTTTTTTTTTTCAGCCTTTTTACAAACTTTTTTTTTGGTGGCTCTCAAAAGCCCTGTTTGGTTTCAAAATTTTGAATTCACAAATCCATCAAATCCTCATCCAAATTCTCTTGCGGCCTCCACCCAAATTTTGCACCATACTCTCTTGACTCACCTGGCCCATAAAGTTCCTTTGAACTAGGAGGGGTGGAGGAAATTGAATTGTTTTTGGTCCAAGGGCAAGCTCTTTGTCAAACTCTACAGCATCATCTTCAGATGATCAGGGCAAGGATCTTGTGCTTGGGAACTGAGTTATTAAATGAATATGGGATTTCACAAGTTGTCCTTTCAAGGCTTTTACCAAAGGGTACAGTTTTAGCTGTAACTGTTTATCTCAAGAATGATTCTGCATATCATCACAACTAGTAACTATAGGTCGGAATATGTTTACGTTATATGTATTGCATGTATGTTCATATTGCCTTCATCAAGATTATCCTTCTATATTCATGTCATATTGTTTTGACTCAATTCATATATGTTGTGCATGTTTTTAACATTGATTAGCTGGTAATCCATGTCTGCAATTACAAGCATGTTTTGCTAAGCTTGGCCTGGCTTTTCCCTTTTTGTGTGTATCCATCTCTCTCTCTCAAAAAGAAAAGAAAATCAGACATACCCTTTAGGCCTGGGGTCAGGCCGGGCAGCAACACATACTAGGAAGATGTTTTCTCCCTTAAGAAAATATGTTTACCTCTAGAAAACTTTTGTGAACAAAAATTTCTATTGCCAGTTAAGACATAAACATATCTTGCCTCCTAAACATATTAGTCCTCTTTAAGATTTGTCTCTCCCCTTCAACACCTGGCCTGACAAGGCCAGTCAAAGTATATCAGGACCACACTGAGCATATCCAGCTTTGATGACCCAAAGGTTTTGAAACCCACCTTTTGCATTACTAATTTTATGCCATGTGTCCCACATTCTAGCTAGTCCAATAGTTTTGGCAACTCTGACCATTTACCCCCCACCTTGCCCTCCAACGTTCTTTTTCATTATATACCTGAAGGATTGCCAAAAGTACTTCTCATGTTTCCAGAAATTGCACTTCATTCCTTCTAAAAAATATTTTAAATCTTAGAAATTTATGCACATGGATGTGATACAAATTTTCTAAAGTTCTTGGAGGGGCCGCGGATCGGGGCAACCGCGCCTGCTGCCACCCACTTCCCATTGCATATGGACATCAAACAACTCCCCAATGTAGCCTGTTTTTTCAGAAAACATTTCAAACCCCTTGTAATGAACCTCTGATTGATCTAGTGGCAACTCCTAATCCAACGACACATTCACTCTAATGGTAGAATTAGGAGTGTTGATAATGTGGTGCTGTACGTATAACCTATTGCACAATGCCACAATAAATATATCACTATTATGCATATGCCCCAACCATCAAGTATGTTTTTCCTATAAAGGTCCAAAATGAACAAAAATGGGTTCTTAAAAGGTTCACATGCAGGCACGTAGCATGCAGGTGGACAGGGTGGACAATGTCCAGGGGCCCCCAGAGGGTTCAGGGAGCCACATCCAAATGTGCAAAAAATTCTCAACAAATCGTAACCCTACCGTCTATCCCCCACAGACCTAAATTATACTCTGTTATCTCATCACCAGTTCCCAACAAAAATCTACAATTATTGTTAAAAATAGATTACAAAACATATGTCTTCAATAAATTACCAGAATAGCACCATCTATTTAGATGCCATCCATGCCAAACAAAACCAGCCAAGAGAGTGAATGGATTATCTTATATCTTCCTGTTGTTTACAAGTAATAAACTAAATACATCTCTACTGGTATATAGGATGCCCCATAAAAAACACTGGCCATGTGTTCATGGATGGACATTGGCAATAATAACCTGTCTTCTTTTGTCGACAGTTGACTAGAGTTTACTGAGGCAGGCATGTTTCATACATCACCATGCATCTGGCGCCACCATTTAATGGCTCCATACCAAGGGAGTGGGTGAGTCTCCTATACCTGAAACCACTTTCCCTAAAGGCCGCCACTGCAAAGCAGCAGTGCCCCTTGATATACCATTGCTCGGGGTGGATCCAGAAAATTAGGCTTAGAATATGATATTAGGTAGTTTCAAAGTAAAGGAATATATTTATTTGTACCCCTTGACAACCTATAATTATGGCTCTGAATGGGGTGCACGGGCGCACCCTCCTTTAGTCCACACCAGTTGCTTAAAATTACATGCAAAAGGAACCACAAAGCTATCAACAACTGCAGAACTGCATTTAAAGAACCAGGCAAGAATTGGATTGGGAATTGAACCCAGATCTGGTGCGTGCAAGGCCTCGCTCTTACCCTGCATCTTCCCATAGAGATTGGAGGGGTCTTACCACATGGGTTTGTGCATACCATTGATTTGAGGGCCCTCGCTTTCTCTTGTCCATGGGTCTTGCTACACTGCTGTTCACATGCAGTATGGACTTTTAACAGGCTTGAACTGGGGTCAGCTGAACCTGGAGAATTAGACAAACCTGAGATGTGGAAGTGTCCCCTTCAAGTGTGGTAATATCTACCTATGGCAAACTGGCCAGCTTCTGTGCAGCATGTACCACATCTTTTCTGCAAAGTGGATCAATACTGTATAAAAAGGCACTACCAATGACTGTCAAACTGTATGCAAACATGCATATGCTTTTGAAATCTACACTTATGAACAAATGAGGTTTAAATAAGAGACAAATTTCACTTGGTAAAATCACTTGAGACTAAGTTATTCTACTTCAATAGTCCCTTACGACGATTACCAGCCGCGGTTCTCGATCTCGACTTTTGGGGGGGGCTTCGGGGGCACTTGAAACGGAAGGATCATAAAATTTTCTCTCAAATATGTAAATCGGTCACGCGCACGCTGAAACCAATGATAATAAAAACAGTACCATAACCAGGGACGGCGCAAGGTTATTTTGATAGGGGACATGGGTTGAGTGATCGCCGTCGTGGGGGAGGGGTCTGAGGGAAGGGGAGGCCCCTTCCTCTGAGAAATTTTTGCTAATTTAAGGTTGCTAAGATGCAAAATGGTGCGTTCTTTGGGTAATTTTTTGACTATATGACTGGAAAATGTTCATAACTTTGTGAATTGTAATTTTTGGTTGGGGGAAAGAGGGCCTTCTTAGGGGAGAGGTCTAAGGGGAAGGGTGTTCCCCTCCCTTTGAGAAATTTTTGCAAATTGAAGGTTGCTAAGATGCAAAATGGTGCGTTCTTTGCGTAATTTTTGACTATATGACTGGAAAATGTTAATA
The DNA here is from genome assembly GCA_029531755.1 of Holothuria leucospilota. Taxonomy (NCBI): domain Eukaryota; kingdom Metazoa; phylum Echinodermata; class Holothuroidea; order Aspidochirotida; family Holothuriidae; genus Holothuria; species Holothuria leucospilota. Next base: position 205,518 of record CM055982.1, read on the forward strand.
ACTTTGTGAATTCTAATTTTTGGTTGGGGGAAAGAGGGCCTTCTTAGGGAAGAGGTCTAAGGGGAAGGGTGTTCCACTCCCTTTGAGAAATTGTTGCTAATTTAGGGTTGCTAACATGCAAAATGGTGGGGTCTTAGTGTTATTTTTTGACTGATATATATGGCTGGAAAATGTTCATAATTTTGTGAATTCTAATTTTTGGTTGGGGGAAAGAGGGCGGTCCTAGGAGAGAGGTCTAAAGGGAGGGGTGTTTCCCTCTCCTGTGAGAAATTTTGGTTACTTTAAGGTTGCTAAGATGCAAAATGGTGCGGTCTTCAGGACAGTTTTGACTGATATATGGCTGGCAATGTCATAACTTCGTGAATTCTAATTTTGGTTGGGTAAAAGAGGCTGTTCTAGGGGAGAGGTCTAAGGGGAGGGGTCCCCCTCCCCTTTTGAGAAATTTTGGTTACTTGAAGGTTGCTTAGATGCAAAAATGGTGTTGTCTTTGGGATATTTTTGGACCCGATCATATGAGTTCAAAACATTCTTAATATTTTTGGTTAGGTGAAAGAGGAGCCTTTTTTGCCTAAGGGTATGTATCAACAACTCCTGAAGTCCCTTTTGGACACATTACTGTGCCCTCTAGTCGGGAAAGTTTATGCAAAAATATGTGCGTGGAGTCCACAGAATATTCTCGAACTATTAAGAAAATTTGCCTTCATTTGTGCATTATAAAATCGTATCTAAAGGCTGGTAGAACACCGAATATGGCCTCTTGGAAGCCCTGAATTAACTATATGGATCAGATATAGGCCTACCCCGCCCTCCTCTTTTCTTCTCTTTCACGTCTTCTTTTCCTACTCTTTTTCTCTTTTCCTGCAAATTACAGGGGGGATAGGCCTCCCTTCCCCCTGAGTGGCACCGCCCCTGACCATGACGCAGATGTAACGTATATACAGGCATATATTTTTTTTTTATTTGGAAGAATGTAGCAAACGTTACTGAGAGATACGAGCAACTGGACTGTTCACATTAATGGGAATAACGATTCGGTCTGTAGATTTGACTTAAAAGGGCTAGTATAGCTTGACGAGATCAGCGACAAAATGACTCGTTTTGAACTTCCAACAGATGATTAATCCTTTAACTTATTTACATGTACATACATACTATCATAGATGTTACTTATCTGGCCCAACTTCCATTGTATGAAATCGTGAACCTAATATGTGATTTCGAGACACAGACGACAGTTTCCCTTGACAAACTAATTCCACTGGACCAAGATGTGCACAAGTGTATTGGACAATTTTGTTTTTCTCAGTACACACAAATATAGCATAACACAACCTCTAAAAATTTTTTTTTGGGGGGGGGGGGGCTTGAGCAAACTTTGGGGGGCTTAAGCCCCCAAAGCCCCCCCGTAAAACCGCGCCTGACGATTACATTTTTGACAAATAATTCATATGTAAGGCCACATACATGATTCCGTGGTATGAATATGAGTGACTAAAAGTAAATCAACCTCCAAGAGGAACCAATCATTAAAGAGAAACCATAGATGTATCTATAGCAAAGCCTCTGTGGGGACTACCCTGTGGAAAATTTGAAGGGCCCAAAGCTTGGTTTGCAAATGATGGGGCCTTAGAATAATAATAATAATTTTGCAACTCTTTAACCAATAAATTACGTGTGGTAAGAAATAGACTTTGTAGTCTTTCTTAGTGACACAGACCTTTTTTCATATTTGCATATGGCAACAACTTTCAGAATTTGTGCTTAACTTTGAATCTGCCCCCATCCTGAGGTTTGTGTCTGCCAAAAAACTGCACATTTTATATACACTATAGCTGTCATATGCAGGCCCATAGCCAGACATGTACTGGAGGGGGCAACATGGCTTTTTGTGGGGATTTTCTCAGAAGTGAGCAAAGTGTATAAGAATGTGTTAAGCCAAAGGCAACTTTAAATTTTGTAGGGGGCAAAACACTTTTTCGGGGGGAGGGGGGAGGCTTGCACCCTCTTGGCTATGTGTTTGTACATGACTATTCAAATCATTCTTCTGGTCTGTCTTTGAAGTAAATACACCCGTAGGCTACTGAACTACCTTAAAATTTTTCAAAAGCTTTATACTGATTCCTTGTATCATTGCAAGGCCTGTTCTGCTTTACTGACTGCTTACAATCCAAAATAGACAAAGTGCATCGCACTGCTTTGTATGAGCCTAATCTGTTGTACTATTAAACTGCCTGGTATTTTTTCAAGACAATCTCATTATGATTGCCTCTAGTGTCCATGCAAGGCACACGCTACTGTCCTGACTGCCTTTAACTATTGCAAGGGCAATTTTGCAGTGCTGACTGTCTCATATTGATAAAAATTCCATTCTTCATGCACATACTGACTGCATCGTACAGATTCTTACAAGGCCCATTCCTTTGGAGGCCCTCATCTGCTGACTGCCTTGTATTGCTAAAAGGCATGACCCACCATAGTGTCCAACCCCTGGAGCTGTACCTTGTTTAAATGTTGTTTTGTCAAAAACATACCCTGTATTGAATATGATGTATTATACTAAGGACCCATGTTATTATTGATACAATTAAAGCCATGATAAAATTAATGAAGCTTGGCAATTAATACAATTTTTTTATATTATTATTATTATCATCACCATCACCATCATTATCACCATCACCATCACCATCACCATCATCATTATTATTATTATTATTAAAACTTTCATGTGTGTACTAATTACTTACACAATTAAACATGATTCCTTACTTCAAACATAAGTATACATCAAAATTAAAAATAAAAGTACATACATATCAATGAAAGTTAACAAAAAATATGCTTCCATTTGTTCCAATTTTGGTCAAAAGTTGATGACTGTTATGAAATATGGAACACAAATATTTTTTGCAGTTGAACTGAGTTTTTAGATAAAAGAGGGAATTTTCCACCTGTAAAAATCTATCTTTTTCTGACATTTGGACATTTGAATTTAATATCTAGCACACATGAGAATTTTGTTAAGGCCTAAGTTCAAGCTATCCCTGACAGAATTTCCAAACATAAAATGCATAGGTGAGAGGAAACTAAGGTCATGGCCACATCGCTCATTAATAATATTGAGGAGCTCATTATAAAAATACAATTCCTACACTACATGTACTGAGGAGATGAGTAATTGTTTCGACTATTCATTAGAATAGGTACACCAATCTTAACAGCAAAATTATTGGTAGTGAGAATACCATTATTTACTTAATATTGAAAGGATAGAAGCCTAGAATCAATTGTAACTTTGAATGGATTTGTACTAATATCAAACCAATACTGATCCGTTAGGCTACTTTCAACTCCCACTTATCCCGAATTATAAAGTAATTATCACTAGGCAAATCAAAAATATTTCAGAAACTGCTACACCCCTTATGATTTCTGATTAAGAGAATAACCTGATACAGGCAAAAAGGTATAGGTACCTTACAAGAAATATTTTCATTGAGGAAGTCTTCAAAAACTTTACAAATGCTAGTTTTAACAGAGGTAAACTGAAAGAAATTGCATTGTACATCATAATAATCAATGAAGTCCTCATAAGTCATGAAAGAGCCATTTGCATTTATAAGATCATTTACAAAAATAACACCTTTTTCAATCCATTGTATGTACAGAATTATTTCTTTAACACCTTTTCCAATCCATTGTATGTATGGAATTATTTCTTAAAAGAGAACAACCTGTCATCCCAAACTGGTTGATACAAACATTTCTCCCTTGTATTAATTACTATTCTTCTTTCAAACATTTTCCAAGAATCCATAACATCATATCAAAATTTGTTAGAAGTAGATGGGATTGTTCCAATTACAAAAAAAAAAGAGCCAATGCACTTAACAAAACACTCAGATTATGCCATTCCCTTTTCCCATATTGAAGATAATGTCTCAACCAGGAGAGTTTGGAGACATGCATTAGTGATTTAATTGGTATCATTTTAAGATCCCCATACCAATTAATACAATTAATGAAGCATACCAATTAATACAATTAATGAAGCTTGGCAACCAGGAGGTTCTGGGTTTGATCCCCGGAGCTAGGGGTCAAATTAAGGTGGGTTTTCCATTCAAGAGCAATCTATGGTTTTCTCATCTGAACTGGCTTTTCAAAAGGAACCAAATTTGATCTAAATTGAATAGCTGGTTAGCCACCCAAAGTGAAGTTGTAATTCACAAGCCATATAGGCTTCTCCCACATTGTGGTAGCTAAGTGTCGTAAACAACTGAACTGCCCTTCAAGGCCTGAATTATTATGAAGGCTGGGTGGCAATGTGTTGTTTAAACTGCTTTATGACAGGTTTAGTTTAATAAATGACCACAAGAGAAGCATTGCAATCTACAAACAATGTATCAATCTATATCACCTGCTGTAAACAGAAGAAATATTAAAAGTCTCATTAGACAGAGATTGATAAATAATTCATATAGTGATATTAGTAAAAGTAAGGCAAGTACATTCAAGGTATAAGATATAAACATGTTTTAACAACTACTGCTTACAAGTTACATCTCCCGTGAAAGCTCAAAATGGCTGCAATAGTGGCTGTGGACTAGACTTTTATGAAATAAACCGCAATGAAGTCAATGGAAATATGAAAAACTTTACGTAACTTTTTACATCTCTATATACCTCTCATACAATACCATCAAATATTAGCTTAATGTTATACAGCAATTTTAAAGCAATAACACCAAATACATACTATCAGTTTTACACTTTTTGCAGAAAAATCCACTTGGTCCCGTTCTGTTGCAAGGTAATATGGTAAAATTTTACTAACAACACAAATTAGTACAATGGTCAAAGGTTATAGTTAAAATTAAAGGGAAGGGGTAACATGGCTAAGAACTGACTCAATGGAGGGACAATGCCTTCTCAGCATTCTTTAAAACTACTTAACTTAAACAATTTAAAATTAAACATGCTAGAAATCATAAAATGCCCCCTTTTAAAGACACAACTACATTTTATATGTTTGCATGCATATTTGAAATGATAAATGAATAAAGGCATCTCTGTAAAAATGCTAAATGCAACAAAAGGGCAATATTGGCAAAGAATAATGTTACTTGCATATGCATCAGTCTATACCTGTAACTCTATGGTTGAAATATCAAATAATCTTACCAGTAGCCCATGGCAGGGTACTTCCACTTGTGAAACTTTTCAACTTAAGTATAGTCCATTGGGATCAGAGAAATAACACTCAAATATTAAACAAAAGTAAGGGTAAGTTTGAACTCATGGCCCACTCTTTTGAATTTTATACACCACAGGCAACAATCTTTTACCAAGTTTTGGCCGGTTTTACTATTATGGAAGGTGGTATTAAATTGGTCAGTATTAGCTTTATGAAAATGATGCCAGGTACATATGAAAATTAAAATGAAAGCTGCAATTATGTAGCATAAAGAAACATTTGGCTACATGGATGCACAAATTTTCCCAGTCTTTTTTAAGCCACCTGTTATGTAGTTTTTACCATGCTTTACAGAGGAAAAAATAATCGACAGCATCGACGGCAAAAGCTGTGGCAGCTGGTTTTGCCGCCGATTATACCTAGAAACGGCAGCATGTTTTTGCCGTCGATCATTCTCTCTGCATTCGCAATTCTCATATTAAATTTTTTTAAAACATTGTCTACGTAACATTTCTTTCCCACGGACATAAGGAATTTTACGTAGACAAACTGATGTAATGCACAGCTACGTAGCTATCATTTTCTTTCTAGCTAATAGCTGTATGATCTACCAATTTGTACAGGTATTTAATACACTGGCTTTCCTTCAGCAGCCGCCATATCACATACCCATAAATGTGTTTCACGGCAAACCTAAATTATGCAGTATAGGTTTGAAAATAGGCTACAAAATCAACTTTTCCTTCTGCCTTGACTCTATGATTAGGCTTAACTGCTCACCCCACAGAAAAAAGATTAATTCTTTCAAAATAATCTCTGCCATCTGTGACCATGAATGCAAGTTTTTGATTCGAAAATGGAAGAGATTTCAGCTCCAAAGTATATGGTTCGACTGCACAAGTAATCTACAGCTTGCTGCATACATGTTGTACTGCAGAGAGTACCACTTCAAAACACATCGTTTTTCAGTACCAAACATAACCAAATTTGTCAAAAATGACAAAACATTCACCTGGCATGTTCAAAAGACTCTCAAACAACTACCTGTAATATATTGACAACTTTTAATGGGGAGGTTTACCCCCACGAGGCACATTTCTTTAGAGGGGCTTTGCAGTTTTGTCGTTGCCTAACGTGTAAAATACATGGATAGGCCTACTCAGATGCTAAAGCTACACAATACATGGCAAAAGTTGTCTGCTTACTTAAAGAGCTACAGGTCTAAAATTTCCCAATCGTTTTTTTTCCAAAATGTTAACAAATGTTGTCTAAGATGTTGATATGAGTGTTCAGACTTATTTATGGTCAAGATAGGGTCTTTGCTTGTCAAACCAACTTAGCTAAATATTTTGAAAGTCTTTTGAGTTTTGCCATATATATACTGTTACGAGAAACTGATAGTCTCATGACTTCAAGTCTGGCATGCAAAGTGAAGCCAATTAGTTCATATGAAACTAGCACCACTCTAAATCCTCTTTCCATTGCTATATGGGGGGGGGGGGTGTCATCAGTTACCAGCAGACAAGAACACTGTGCCCCACCATCCGGCCACCCCTGTCTTAACAAAGGTACTGGTGATAGCCCTTTACACTGGGTTTCAGTTCAACATTAGATGAACTGCACTGGGTAACATCACATGAACAGTGCAGTGCATGGTAGACTTGTACTCCATGGAACGCGTTGGGCTGCTGACACGACTTGTGGCCATGCGAGGGAATTTTAAAAATGCTGTGGACATCCCATAAAATGCCGTGGAGAGCTGCTGTCTCCACAGCATTTTTTTACAGAAATTGCTGTGGAGACATTTAGGGGAATTTTTTGGCCTGCTTTAAAATATGCCTGACACAGTTTGCCACTTTCTTTAAGTATTTCTCATTATAAAACTGAAATTTTTCGTCCATCACTTTCTCTTTGTCCTTTGACATAAAATAGACACAATCCTTTTCTTTAACCCTTTCTACTTTAACAATGATAACTTTTGATCTTATTCATGGGTATGTCCCTTTTGTTCAGTTTGCCTTTCATCCAGTCTGTAAGAAACTGTGTGTTAACCCATCCACTACCAACCTCTAACATCTTTCCTCGAAAACACCATTCCATTGTCCATCTTCCAGCTCATATTTGTTTAACTTCTTGTGATGTTATCATCTACAAAAGCAAAACAAAGATGCTTTTATTATCCAATCAAATATTTTATAGCTAAAGTGTTCCCCCTATAATTGTTCTTGGGCATCGAAGCAATGATAAAAAATGTGTTTTTGAGCCAAACCTAATGGGAGATTTTAAACACAATTTAAATTTTTATAAATTTAAAAAGGTTTCCCCAAGAAAGAAAAATTTCTACCAAATTCATTTTAAAAAGTTAAAATATTTTTATATTTTTTAAGGGAATAACAAAGTTGGAATTAAAACCTTCCCACATTTTCCCAAATCCTCTTACATTTTCTTAATATTGTTCCTTGAGGTGATACTTTACATCCAAATTTAACCGGGATATTATGGCCTACATATAAAGAATTTTTTAACTTCAGGATTTAAAGGGGGGAAAAGGGGTTAACCCAAAGGTCCCCCCCCAAAAAAAATTTTAGAGTGGTTTAACATTTTTTTACTAAAAAAAAAATTTCAAACATCAAACTCTTTAGGGGTTATTTGGGGATTGCCCTTCCAATCACATTTAATCATTTCATACAATGGAAAATTGGGCCAGATAAGTTTTATGAATTATGACTAAATAAAATTCAAGATTAAAAATTAAGCAGATTATTTGACCTTGAATACCCCTTTTAAGGAAAACCCAAAAACAATTCCTTTAATTGAACACAATTCCTTTTTTCAAATTGCTATTTTAAAAAAAAAATTAGCTGAATTTTTTAAATTTTAAAATTTAGGGGCTACTAGAAGGAGGCTTTCCCCAATTTACAGAAAAAAAAGGAGGAAATGAGCTAAAAAAAAGAGGGGGCCATGCTTTTGGGATTCTTAAATTGGATTAAAGGGACCGGCCTTTTTCAGCCCGAACTTTTTGGGAAATGAACATTCTTAATTTTGAAATTTTTACCCCCATTTTTTGTAAAATTTCCCCCGAAATAGGAAATGTTCAAAAGGGACTTTTTTGTTCTTTAACCCTTTTGGCAAAAAACGCCTCTTCATAAACCCAAATATAAACTTTTGAACTCATATTGGGTCAAAACCCAAAAACATTTGTCTTAAAACCTTAGTAAACCTTTTCCCGGGGGTTTTTTAAGGCCTTCCCAGAAACCCTTTTTCAAAAAATTAATTCCGAATATGAAATTCCACCAAAGGAAATTCCGGAAAAGCCAATTTCATTAAGCTTGAACAATTTCTACCAGGAGGAACTTCAACATTGTTTTCAGACCCCCTAACCAAATATGTAAATACAAAATTTTACTTTCATGATAAAATCAGTCAAAAAACTTACCTGTAATAATACAATTTTAATAGTTTACACCCCCATTCTAACAACTTCAGGGCGTCCCTTTATCTTCCTAAAAGCCTCTTGCAACAAAATACATAAAAGTTCTCTTCTAAAAGCTAAGTCAAAATTCCAACGTTTTTGCCAATGTTAACAAATTGCTAATTTAAATTTGTTAAAAGAGGTAAAACCATATTTAGCCTGTCAACCTAGAAATATTTATCAAAATTGAATTACAATTATTAACATTTCATATGTCATAAAAATTACAAGAGCAATTTGCATTTTGCTAAATAGCCCAATCAAATCCTCTTTCCTGCTAAGGGAGGGGGGGACTCTACCCAGACAAACACTTGACCCCCCATACAACAACCCTTACAGGTCTGGTGATAGCTTTTTACTTTTCAGTTAGATTGTGACCTGCGAATTCACATAGGAAAATTTATATTTCCCATTGAAGCCTGCCTTTCACCCCTTTGGTCTCGAAATTAAATCTGGGATCCTAAGGACGTGAAAGCTTTCCAAAGTATTTTAAAGAAATTCTTAGAATTTTCACTTTTTGGTTTTTAAAAGCTGAACAGTTTGACTCTTTAAGAATATTTTTTTATTAGATGTCCATCACTTTAAATGTGTTTACAAACTGACACAATCCTTTTCTAACTACTTTACATATGGGACTTTCATTAGGTCTTTTCAGGGCTACCCCAAAAGGGTTTTAAAATCTGTTAACACATTACCAACCTCTAAACTTTCCGAAAACACACCATGTCATTCCAGCCATTGTAAAACCCCTTTTGGGGTTTTTTTTCTCAGGGAAGATGCTTTTTAAACCACAAATCACCCAAATTGGGGCCCCAAAAAATTTTTCCCCTTTTTAACATTGGGGATTTTAATTTTGGGTTTCCCCTTTTTTTCAATTTTTATAAAAGTCCCCCCCCACCCCCCCCCCCCCCCACCCCCCCCCCCCCCCACCCCCCCCCCCCCCCACCCCCCCCCCCCCCCACCCCCCCCCCCCCCCACCCCCCCCCCCCCCCACCCCCCCCCCCCCCCACCCCCCCCCCCCCCCACCCCCCCCCCCCCCCACCCCCCCCCCCCCCCACCCCCCCCCCCCCCCACCCCCCCCCCCCCCCACCCCCCCCCCCCCCCACCCCCCCCCCCCCCCACCCCCCCCCCCCCCCACCCCCCCCCCCCCCCACCCCCCCCCCCCCCCACCCCCCCCCCCCCCCACCCCCCCCCCCCCCCACCCCCCCCCCCCCCCACCCCCCCCCCCCCCCACCCCCCCCCCCCCCCACCCCCCCCCCCCCCCACCCCCCCCCCCCCCCACCCCCCCCCCCCCCCACCCCCCCCCCCCCCCACCCCCCCCCCCCCCCACCCCCCCCCCCCCCCACCCCCCCCCCCCCCCACCCCCCCCCCCCCCCACCCCCCCCCCATGAAGGTGGTATCATATCTTAAAGAATCGTTACAAGATATTGAAATAATTGTCAATGGATCTTTCATGAAGGGATTTTTATTCTTTAACTGTCTAAGCAGAAACAGTCTATTTTGGTGGCAGTAACCATAACGTTTTTACAGTTGATGGTGACATGACACAATGACTTTATTTAAAACTGGGAAATACCAAGTATTCACATTCATTACTTCTTTCCAGATTTTTGTATTACTGGTTTGGCGATAGCTAAGTGGATGAGGGTGGTGGCATTTAGTAAAGACAATGATTACACCACCAGAAAACAAGGAAGTTTCTTAGCCCAGGGACTACAGCAAGGAAATGTTACAATCAGTGGACAGCATAGCACAAGAAGTTTTGGGACGTCATTCAATCCTAATCAGCTGCGTGGAGGTAAGGACTTATCTCACAATTAAAAAATGGTTTTTCCCACTGAAGTGATTACATCAAGATCTGAAGCTGTTCAGTTGCTATATCTCGCATTTTTTGTTAACGCTAGCTGATAACCTATTACATGAGTTACTGCCATAAACAATTGTATTTAAAGCTCAAATTTAATGTATAGTGACAGCTACTTAATGAGTGAATAGCATTTTATCTGTAGGAAATTTGTCTTCAGGAAAACCCATGATCTCGACAGCAGATATTCCTTAAAATCATGTGGTCCTTTATTCTGATCATTGACTCAAGGTTTTTTTCTTTTTTTTATCAGCTTACACTTATGTCTTTATATTTTTTGCTGCAAAAACCAATAAAAAAAAACAGTACCAAATGTTGGGTCAGTGGTCTGTTGTGAAATTTATCAAACTGCTTTCCGTATTAATAAAAGACCAATCCAAGGTCATCAACCAAAGTACATTTTTGATGGGGGCGGTATCAAAATTTCAGTTGGTCTTGCTCTTTCGATTGACATCACAAGTTTTTGAAAAATTCAAAGATGCAGAGTAACTCACATTCCACAAACAATGCAGATGGAGACGTGTTTGGATAACATTATAATCTGTGTTATGCTCACCCGGGACATAAACCTGAAGCAATAAAATAGGTTTGTGTCTGCACCAAGGAGGAGACTTATCACAGTTACTGGGAGGAGTAGCTACAAGTAGTTCTAGTTGGGAGAATTGGAAACTGTCTGGGAGGAAGAGAGAAGTGCCCTTTAAATAGTATATTACTGTTTAAATGCTAAATAGTGTGGTAAGTCTGCATCGCCCTTCCTTACCTCCTATTTACATATGCTAACCTCCAACTTATACCGCAGATTATTCCCGGCAAATTGAAAAGATAGCATACTGGAAGAGAAGCCCTCCGAAGAGGGCCCAATCATTCTTTCACTTGCGTAATCCAAAAGTTAGACGCAAGTTTTCCTAGTCGCTAGATATTTTTCCGCCTGTGATCGTATTTATGGAGGTCCTGCATCACTACCTTGTCAGTGTAAGAATCGATAGCCAGACGTGTTTGTCGATCGTCCCAAAGTGGTTTCGATGAAGTATCATTTTCCATTGGGCTGAGATTTCTAGTCACTTTTAGTTTCCCGCGTTTAGGGCGGGTGGGCGTTGGCTCGGTGCCATTGTTAGGCCTTCCATTGACTTTGTGTGGTTAGGACTAATATTAGGTCCGCGTTCGCCTTAAGTCTGTTTATTCGCGGACGTTAGTCAGCTGTCTTCCGACTTCGGTCGGTTCCCCCTCCCCCAATCCCATGTTTATGTTCCGGGTGTTGGGGATTCTCCGGAGGGACCTTTTCCAACGTTTCCGTTGATGGTTTCTGGTAGCGTGTGACCCACCAGCGATGTTCGGTTGGGTCGTTAGTTTATAGTTAGCCGTTTGGGGCGCTTTACGCATTTTAGCTTCTGGTTTTGAGTTTCACTTTTTAGCTGCCCTTCGTTTAAGTGTTCTTGGTTTTTGATTTTCATCCATCTTATTGCATTAGCATTGTTTTAAATGTCGTTTCTTGTCTTTAGGCCCCGAGGATAGTTCGCGGGCTTCCAGTTCAAGGAATCGGCGAAGGGGCTTTTCTCGGGAGGTCTTCATAACTCGGTATACGGCCGGGTTAGCGGCGACGTTTTGCCGAGGCAGCGGCTGTTTTGCCGGCTCTGCCCGGCTACGGCTGCGGGCCCTCCCAAGCATCGAGATGTTGTATGCTGAAGGCGCTCCCGCTAGAGGATGTTATTTTCGCCTCTTGTTGTCTAGGCTATGTATACGTCTATTTTTGTATCTTAAGTGCAGGTATGTTTTTCACAGATATTTTTCTATGGATTGCTAGGTAGCATGGAATTTTAAGGTGTGCGTCGTAGAAATTAATTCACGGAATTTCACATTGATGTATCGTTCTCTACTTTTTACTTTATGCAGTAGAGGTTACAAGTGACCTTGAGTTGTATTTATACGTATGTATGTGTATATTTGTAATATACTATATATTGTTATGTATATGTATATAAGGTATGTGTCACTAGTATGTTGTTATATATATATACTTATGTGCTTATGGAAGATGTTTGGGTATTTTCCTCACTCACAGGAATGTAATCTATATTGAATATTATCAAGGTGGTCGGTTTTTCCGGCCCGTGTACTTGTTTTCCTTAATTTTTTGCAACAGAAATGCAAAGTCCTTACATACAGGTGCCGTGAGGTGCCAAGAAGCCGGTGGCTACTTCTGAGTGGGCACCACAGTGAGCAGTGTCCTGTTGCAGGTCCATTCCATAATCAAAACCAACCTCTTGTCCGGCCCAACCGAGGGAAGTCAATCCACAAAAAGCCGTACGGCAAGCCAAGTCTCCCAGAAGATCTTCATGGGAGATCGCCACGACAGGAAGGCTACTGGTGCTGCCAAGGATAACCTTCGGCCAAGGGCAGTTCAAAGAGTCCAGCGCAGAAACTATCGTCTGCAAGGAAGAAGTCGACACCTGACTCCTCATGGGCTTTCGGGGAGGTTACCGGCCAGGAGTCTTGCCCACTCCAAGAGTACAAGGGGTAGGAGGGATCTACTCAGTCGGATGGGGACAAAGAAAGAACAACCGGACTCTATTGGCGGGGGTGTTACCGGGCAGGAGCCGTTCTCCGTCCAGAAGTCAAGGTGTAGGAGGTGATCTTACCCAGCCGGACGATGCTCAAGTAATGAACAGGAGACTCAACCAGATCTTCTCACGAAAGACAAGATTTTCACGAATGAGCTCTCAGGAGGTAACTAGACCTGGAAACGCCAAAGTCCAGCAAGCTGAGCAGGGAACGTTACCCTTACAGGCCTTCTGGTCCAGGTCCAGCCAGAATATGCCCAGCAGCCTTCAGCTCTTTCCGCGACTTGGGCAGGTTCAGGTCTAGTTACCTCCTGAGAGCTCATTTCAGGAAAATCTTGTCTTCGGTTAGGAAGATCTGGTTGAGTCTCCTGTTCAATTACTTGAGCATCGTCCGGCTGGGTAAGATCACCTCCTACACCTTGACTACTGGACGGAAACGGCTCCAGGCCGGTAACCCCCGAGCCAATAGAGTCAGTTGTCTTTAGTTGTGCACCATCCGACTGACTAGGAACACCTCCTACACCTTGTCTCTTGGATCCGCAAGACTACTGGCCGGTAAAACCCGAGCCAATAGAGTCAGGGGTCGACTTCTTCCTTGAAGACGAGGTTGCTGCGCTGGACTTCTTTGAACTGCCCTTGGCCGAATTATCCTTGGCAGCACCAGTAGCCTTCCTGGTCGTGGCAGATCTCCCTGAAGATCTTCTGGAGGACTTGGCTGCCGACGGCTTGTTTGGGATTGACTTCCCTCGGTCGGAAGAGGTTGGTTTTGATTTGGAAGTGGACCGGCAACAAGGACTCTGCTCACTGTGGTCCCACTCAGAAGTAGCCACCGGCTTCTTGCACGTACGGCACCTGAGGGAAGGACTTTGCATTTCTGTTGCAAAAAATTAAGGAAAACAAGTAACGGGCCGGAAAAACCGACCACCTGATAAAATTCAATATAGAGTACATTCCTGAGTAGGAAAATACCCAAACACTTCCATAAGCACATAAGTATATATATATACAAGCATAACAGTGACACATACCTATATACATATACATAACAATATATATATATATACATATATACACATACATACGTATAAATACAACTCAAGGTCACCTTATAACCTCTACATGCATAAATAAAAAGTAGAGAACGATACATCATGTGAAAATTCCGAATTAATTTCTACGACGCACAACCCCTTTAAACATTCCATGCATACCTAGCATTCCATAGAAAAATAGCGTGAAAAACATCCTGCACTTAAACAAAATACGTATACATAGCATAGACAACAAGGGCAAATACATCCTCGAGCGGGAGCGCACTCGAGCAGAACAACAGCTCATGCTGGGAGGCCGCACCCGGAGCCGGGCAGAGCCGGCAAAAACAGCCGGCTGCCTCGGCCAAAACTCGCCGCTGAACCCGGCCGGATACCGAGTTAGGAAGACCTCCCGAGAAAAGCCCCGGCGCCGATTCCTTGAAACCGGAAGCCCGCGAACGTATCTCGGGGGCCTAAAGACAAGAAACGACATTAAAACAATGCTAATGCAATAAATGTGAAAATCAAAAACCAGAACACTTTAACGAAGGAGCAGCTAAAAAGTGAAACTCAAAAACCAGAAGCTAAAATGCTAAAGCGCCCCAAACGGCTAACTATAAACTAACGAACCCAACCGCAACTCGCGGTGGGTCAAACGCTACCAAAAACCACCGAAACGGTGGAAAGGTCCCTCCGGAGAATCCCCAAACAACCCGGAACCATAAACATGGGATTGGGGAGGGGGGAACCGACCGAAGTCGGAAGACAAGCGAGCTACCGGCCGCGAATAAACGACTCGCGAACCGGACCTATATTAGGCCTAACCAACACAAAGTCAATGGAGGCCTAACATGCACCGAGCCAACGCCCAACCCCGCCTAAACGCGGGAACTAAAAGTGACTAGAAATCCACCCAAATGGAAAAGGATACTTATCCGAAACCACTTTGGGACGATCGAAAAACACGTCTGGCTATCTTCTTACGAACAAGTAGTGATGCAAGATCACTAAAATCCGATCACAAGCGGAAAAATATCTAGCGACAGGAAAACTGCGTCTAACTTTTGATACGGCAAGTGAAAGAATGAGTGGGCCCTCTTCAGGAGGGCTCTCTTCCAGTAGGCTATCTTTTCATTTGCCGGGAATAACTGCGGGTAAGTGAGGGTTACATATGTAAATAGGAGGTAAGGAAGGGCGATGTAGACTTACCACACTATTTAGCATTTAAACAGTAATATACTATTTAAAGGGCAATTCTCGTCTTCCCAGACAGTTCCAATTCTCCCAACTAAGCAACTTGTAGCTCCTCCCATAACTGTATGTCTCCTCCTTGTGCAGACACAAACCTATTTTATCGCTTCAGGTTATGTCCTGGTGAGCATACAAGATTATAATGTGTACTCCAAACACTCTCTCTGCATTTTGTGGAATGTGAGTTACTCTGCATCATTTGAATTTTCAAACTTTGATGTCAATCAAAGAGCAAGAACCAACTGAGAATTTTGATACCCCCACATCAAAAATGTACTTTGGGGTGATGACTGATTGTCTTTAAGTACTGAAAAGCATTTGATAAATTTCAACAGACCACTGAAAACATTTGGTACTGGGTTTTTTTGCACAAGAAATATAAAGACATAAGTGTATGCTGATAAAATAACCTTGACTAATGATCAAATAAAGGACCACATGAATTTTAAGGAATATCTGTCGAGGTCATTAGTTTCCTGAAGACAAATTTCCTACAGAGAAATGTATTAAAAGCTTGAACTGTAATACAATTCTTATGGCAGAAACATCAGGTAATGTGTTACAGCTAGGTAACAAAAAATGAGAGATATAGCGACTGAACAGCTTCAGATCTTGAGTAATCACTTCAGAAGGGAAAACCATTTTTTAATTGTGGATGAAGTCCTTACCTCTACACACTGATTAGGATGATGACTCCCAAAACTTCTTGTGCTATATGTCACTGATTTAAGTGCCTTGCTGTAATCCACTGGGCTAAAGAACTTCCTTGTTTTCTGGTGGTGTACATCATTGTTACGAATGCCACCACCCTCATCCACTTAGCTATCGCAAACAGTATAAAAAAATCTGGAAAGAAGAAAAATGTGAAGACTTGTATATCCAGTTTTAATAAAGCATTGTGTCATGTCACCATCAACTGTAAAAAAGTTATGGTGACATGCCACCAAAAAGACTGTTTCTACTTGACAGTTAAAGAATAAAATCCCTCAATGAAAGATCCATTGAAATTATTTCAATATCTTTTAACATTCTTAAGATATATACCCCTTCAAAATTTGATGGTTTGTCAAGTAACTCACTGCCTATGGCCCAAATTATGATGTGGAAGTGTTGCACAATGTTAGGATTTCTATTGTTAACACTAACATTAAGCCAATTTGGAAAGGCCATGCATCTTCAACATCACACACTTTGATTTCAAACATTTGCATACTTAGCTCATATTTATTCATGATACAAGTGTGAAATAGAAATAACCCTGTAAAATGGTCAATATTTGAAAAGAAATGCAGCTATTTTCTAGAAATTTAATACTTTTCACATAAAATATCAAACTATGTAATTTTCATGTCAATTACCAGACCTTTAAGTTATCTTTGACAGAAAACCCACCATTCAGGGAACATATACACAATGTAGATGATTTAAAGGACACTTTGTTGTTATATTCTCACACAACATGAACAAAAAAGCAAACCAGTATGAATGATGATAAAAACCTACAAAGCTTTCAGTGTTACTGTCATTATAACTATCTTTCTGGGCATATATGCCACAAAGTATCATCTTCAGATGTGCAAAGAGCACCCCGAGCAAAAAATAATATTCACCCTGAGCAAAAAATTGTAAGGTATAATTCAGGCCTCAAAGGAAACTTGTTTTACGATGCTCAATGACCACAAATGTGGAAGAAGCCTATGGCTAATAAATTACAACTTGCTCTTGGATGAAAAATCCACCTTACTTTTACCCAGATGGGGATGGAACCCAAATGTTCTGGTTGCTAGGCTCCATTGCTTCAAATGTCACTGCCTCCCTCCACTCGGCCACAGCACAGGTTCAAGAGTGTGATTTCAGCTTCCTGCAATCATTGCATAAACAACAAAAAGGGCTGAATTATGAAAAATATTTCTGTGATGAGTTAGTTAGATGAGGTTTTTCTGTGATGAGTATTTAACTTTATTCAAAATTTTACACTGTACAACACTTTTGAAAGCAGAAACTGGCAACATGCAACATATCACTAACAACAGAGCTGGCAATTGAACAAATCTGTTTAGTCCTTTTTCAAGGTCAGTGCAGATGGAAAATTCATTTATTGTTGATGGCAGATGAACCCCCTTTTACTATGAACTGCCTGATGATGGTACCCTGCAATTTCTGGATGCAGTATGCATCATTGTTTCAAGTGCCAGTGCCTTTATACACAGCTGTAGAACTTGTATAAAATAACTTCAGGCATTTCAAAGCATTCTGTATATTAGCTTTAACAGACAAAACCAACTGGTTCTGCTTCTCATATGAAAGAGGTAAAGAACCATTACATGTTTACAAAAACCTACAGTAATTATTCTACAAGAATTGAGAGAAATATTCCTATGGAAAAATGGTATCACAAACATTTAGTGTTTACTTATCCTTGTTTTGTGATCACTGACACAGCAGGCAACATGCAGCAGACAACAGTTATCAATTGAGCAATCCTGCTTACCTTCTGCAAATCTTGAAACTTCATTTGATGTGGAAAAAACCATTAATCGATCATCGGTTAACATCCACACTCACTATGAACAGCCAGATGATTGCTTCAGTTCCTGAACTTCCCAGATTTTTTTCATCAGTTTCAAATGTCACTATCTTTATCCAAGAACCATAGAACTGGTATATATGAATCTAAAATAGACAAAAATTGCTACACTATTTAGCATTTAAGAAATCATATACTATTTAAGTATTGGGAAGCAATTTGATTAACTTCGACAGACCACTGAAAACAATTTGGTACTGTATTTTTTTTGCACAAGAAATACAAAGAAATAAGTGTATGCTGATAAAAAGCTTTAGTAATGATCAAATAAAGAATATAAATTTTAAAGAATATTTGTCAAGGCCATGTGTTTCCTGAAGAGAAATTTCCTACAGAGAAATGTATCAACTCATTCAGCATTTCACTTATTAAAAGGTTGAAAAAGTGTAATACAGTTGTTATGACAAAAACATTAGGTAATTTTATTACAGCCAGGTAATTACAGAAAATGTGGGACATAACAACTGAACAGCTTTTTCAGATCTCATGTAATCACTTCAGATGCAAAAACCATTTATTAATAGTGGATGAAAAGTCCTTACCCCCACACTGATTAGGCTGAAGGCTCCCAAAACTCCTTCTTGCTATATGTCACTGTTTCAGTTCCATTGCTGTAATCCACTGGATTAAAGAACTTCCTTATTTTCTGATTGCTGTACATCATTGTTACAAATGCCACCACCATCATCCACTTGGCTATAGCACCAGGACAAATAAATCTGAAAGAAGAAAAATGTGAAGACTTATATCCAGTTTTAATACAGCACTGTGTCAGTCAGGCCATCAAGAAATAGTAACTTCAGGCTTTGAAGGTAACTTGTTTTATCATGCTTAGCAACCACAAATCATTAGAGAAAATGCTCCCATGAAAGTTGGACAAACTTCCTCGTTAAGGTACTGACAAGAAAGTGTGACCTTGATACATTCTTGTGGTTTACATGGTCAGAGTGAACGTTAATGTGCCTGATATAGTTGGGATTAAATTGTATGGCTATACATTTCTACTAATTGAAACCAAAATCAAGGCACTAATTAACATGAAATTAAACTTTAAAACGAAAAAATCGGTCCATATTTAGTATAAATATTGATCACACTTCCAAAGGAAATCTGCAAGCTAGTCATTTGGTGGACTCCCAGTCTGCTTCTATTAGCGTGTTTACAGCTTTCAGCTAGCCAAGGTCATTTAATTACCTGCGGTCAGTTGATGTCTAAGTATCGCCAAGTTTGAACCCTTATCGCCCAGTTTAAGCGCCGATTTTCAAGGGACGCATTTTTGTCATGTGTGAGAGAAGTCTGTCGATAATAAATAACAACTTTACATTGGGTGTTTAACCAACTCAACAATTAAGATCGAATTTGGCTTTTTTGAAATCCCAGTTCAGATGAGAAAACCATAATTGCTCTTTGATGAAAAGCCCACCTTACTTTTGACCCGGATGGGGTTGGAACTCAAATGTTTCGTTGCTAGGCTACCTTGCCTCAAATGTCACTGCCTTCCTCCACTCGGCCAGAGCACAGGTTCAAGAGTGTGATTTCAGGTTCCTGCAACAAATGCATAAACAACAAACGGGGATTGTAAAAAATATTTGTGATGAGTATTTAACTTTATTCAAATTTTACACTGTACAACACTTTTGAAGCAAAAACTGGCAACAACATATTACTAACAACAGAGCAGGCAATTGAACAAATCTGTTTAGTCCTATTTCAAGGTCAGTGCAGATGTAAAAATCCATGGATGATGGATGAATACCCTGCTATGAACTGCCTAATGATTGCACCCTGCAATTCCTGGATGCTATGCATCATTGCTTCAAGTCACTGCCTTTATACACAGCTGTACCACTAGCATGAAGGGGAAAAGAACCAGTATATGTTTATAAAAACCTACAGTAATGATACCATTAAGGACTCACATGATAAGTTGTCATAGCTGGCAAAGTGTGGTAGATAACAGCTAATTAAACTTAAATGAAAAATATCATAAGTTAAATTAAAAGAAAGATAACTGAGCAATCTCGCTTACCTTCTTGAAATGTCATTTGAGATGCGAAAACCTTTTACTAGGTTAACGTCCCCTTACTATGAACAGCTAGAAGATTGCACCCTGAACTTCCCCAATGCTTTTCATCAGTTTTGCACTGCATTTACCAAGAAAATAGAACTAGCAACAATGAATTTAAAAAAGACAAAAAGTGCTAGTTAGTATTTGGTCAGTATTATACTATTTAAGCATTGAAAAGCTTCAGACTATTGAAAGCAATTTGGAACTGTTTTTTTACTGCAAAAATGTAAAACTCGAAAAATAAGTGTATGATGCTAAAGAGCTTTAGCAGTGATCCAATGAAAGACACACATGAATTTTAAGAAATATCCCTGCTGAGATATGGTTCATGTCGAGAAGTGTATCAACTCATTAAACAGCAGTAAAAGACTGAACTGTAATACCTACAGTTTTTATGGCAGAAACATCAGGTAATGTATTATAGCTAGGTATCAGAAAATGTGTGAAGAGAGCAACTGAACTGCTTCTTCAGATCTTGAGTAAACACTTAAGATGGTTTAATACCATTTACTAATTGTGGATGAAAAGTCCTTACCCCACCACTGAGTATAGGGCTGATGACTCCCAAAACTACTTGTTTCTGTAAGTCATTGTTTGAAATTCTATTGCTGTAATCCACTGGATTTATCTTCTGGTTGCTGTATATCATTGTTACAAATGCCACCACCCTCATCCACTTTGCTATAGCACCAGTAAAACAAAAATGGAAAAAAATACCACCTAATTGCTTCTTTTTTTTTTTAAATGAAATGTAATATGTAAAAGAGGTCAGGTGAAAAACAGTTACTTTACTATGCATTGGTATTAAGCAATACCAATATTCTAGGAAACACAAACTGAAGTGTTATAGCTTAAATGAAACACACTATTGGTAACAGTTTCTAAGCTATTATGAAAAAAACCTTCAGCGATAGTCATATTAAGGGATGATCACATGAGTTACAGGAAACATCTCTATCATGAAATGTCTTTCCTTATAAATATATCACTCTTTGGGATATTCCATACCATAAAGCTACTCCAGACTATGCTTGAATTAAACTGAGTATAACTGATTTTGTAATTTAAAAACATCTGGGGTAATTGTGCCCACACTACATGAATGTCAGTGTTTTCTGTAGGATATTACACCTTCATATGCTGATATACCATTGCTCACAAGCTGTATCAATCTGCTAGACAATTTGACCCATTGTTGGGGCAAGGATGGAGCAGTGCCAGGATGTATAAATAAAGTTGGACCTACGCACTGTACCTCTGGGGTCCTTGCTACTCCGAGATCCCTTATAGTTTAGCCTGGGGTTAAATGATGCCCAGTTACCGTGTGTTGCCACTTGGAGGCACTATAAGAGTCTTAGTGGTGGAGAGGCTGTGTACTGGCAGAGGAAGTCTTATACAATAGACTAGCCAGTGGTAGCACCAAAAGATACTGCACATTACGCATCACACACACTCTGTGGCATAGCCACCAACACACACCTAGGAGAGATAGAGAAATGAATTAGTTTGCTGTGGAAAAATGGATTTGCTGTTGCTCCTCTTCGATCTGTTCTTCTGCGGTTGTTCTTCTTGGTTAAACTAAGTCATAAACTTAAACTTGTCATTGCCTGGTTTTTTCTCATCTTCTTCTCGTTCTCCCCTCTCATTTTTCCATTGTCATTTTTCTGGTTTTGCCTCATCTTCTTGTCCTTCTGTCTTCTCATTTTATCATTGTCATTTTTTACTGTCATTATTCTTGTCTTTCCTCATCTTCTTGTCCTTCTCTCCTTATTTTCCCATTGTCTTTTCTTATTGTCATTTTCTGGTTTTTTCTCATCTTCTTGTCGTTCTCCCCTCTCATTTTTCCATTATCATTTTTCTGGTTTTTCCTCATCTTGTCCTCCTCTCTTCCCATTTTTCCATTGTCATTTTTTACCGTCATTATTCTTGTCTTTCCTCATCTTCTTGTCATTCTCTCTTTTCATTTTTTCTGGTTATATACTTATTTTTGTCTCATCTTGGTTATGTTAATCTTCTCATGAACTCATCTTTCTTGTCATGTTTGTTCTGGTCCTACTTCAACTTCTGGTCATGCTTATTCTTCCTGCTGATGTTACATGAAAGCTAATCATGTAAATATTCCTGTAGCAACTTCCAAAAAGTGTCTTTCCTGTGAAGGAAATATATTATTCTGAAAATCTTCATTTTCTGCAGAAAAATATCGAGTTCATTTATCATTTTCTCTGCTAAAAGGTTTTAAGTTCTGTGCAGCAGTAGCAATGTATGCACATGAAGTGGTATGAACTTATGTTCCTCCATTTCTACCTCTAGCAATGATCACAAGCAAAACAGAGGCAAACAGGAAAATCCTTTCTGTGAAGAAAGATATTTAAACACATTAGACATTCCTGCTATCAGAGGGTTGGAATTTCAATCCAGCTGTGATATCACACAGAATGCATGCTCACAAAGAGATACATTTATGAACCCAGGCATATGAAGCAACATTGCCTACAAAAGAATTTTTGCCTCTGCCAATAATTGCATACACACTGCACATACAAATTATTAAACTACTGTTGTGGTTAATATAATTCCTGGAGGAATTTATTAAAATCACAACATATGTGTCATATCACTCCGTGGTGATCACAGAAGTACTGCATATGTGATCAGAGGTGTGCATGGCTAGCTTGTGATCGAAACCATTCTCAAGCCAAACAACGGTGGATGCCATCTCTGGCAAATCACTAGCAATGGCATGCAGAATCAGTACATGCATTCAAAAGAGAAATGTACACAGGTACATGCTAGCTTATAGCACAACCACATTTAATGGGTGATTTCCACATCTGGTAATGGTTCCATTCACACTGCTCGAAAATTTTGTTAAAATGTCGCTGAAAGTAGAAAACTAAAAAGTTAAAAATTTGACAGTGCATGCGGCCAGAGAGTATGCTCTCTCTTAAAAGGTGATTTCAACCTCTAGAAATGATCCCATGTACACTGCTTGAAAATTGTTAAAATATCGCTAAAATATTGCTAAAACGAGAAAATTGAAATTAAACCAATATTGAACAGTGTATACAGCCAGGGAGTGAGCTCTCATAATTAAAGCTGCTTTTCAACTCTGGCAATCATCCCATACACACTGCCTGAAAATTGTTAAAACATCAGTTAAAAGAGAGAATTAAAATTAAAATATTCAACAATGCATGTTGACAGAGAGAGCACCCTCATGCTTAAAAGGTGCTTTCCATCTCTGCCAATGTTCCCAAGCATTGCTTGAAAAATGTTAAAATATCGCTAAAAAGACAAAAGTAATATTAAAACAAAAATCAACTGTGCATACAGCCAGAGAGTACTCTCTTATGCTGAAAAAGTGATTTCACCTCTGCCAGTGATCTCATGCAGATTGCATGAAACAACTGTTAAAACATCGCTAAAAAGAGAAATTTAAAATTAAACCAACATCGAACAGTATATACAGCCAGGGAGTGAGCTCTCATAATTAAAGCTGCTTTTCAACTCTGGCAATCATCCCATACACACTGCCTGAAAATTGTTAAAACATCAGTTAAAAGAGAGAATTAAAATTAAAATATTCAACAATGCATGTTGACAGAGAGAGCACCCTCATGCTTAAAAGGTGCTTTCCATCTCTGCCAATGTTCCCAAGCATTGCTTGAAAAATGTTAAAATATCGCTAAAAAGACAAAAGTAATATTAAAACAAAAATCAACTGTGCATACAGCCAGAGAGTACTCTCTTATGCTGAAAAAGTGATTTCACCTCTGCCAGTGATCTCATGCAGATTGCATGAAACAACTGTTAAAACATCGCTAAAAAGAGAAATTTCAAATTAAACCAACATCGAACAGTATATACAGCCAGGGAGTGAGCTCTCATAATTAAAGCTGCTTTTCAACTCTGGCAATCATCCCATACACACTGCCTGAAAATTGTTAAAACATCAGTTAAAAGAGAGAATTAAAATTAAAATATTCAACAATGCATGTTGACAGAGAGAGCACCCTCATGCTTAAAAGGTGCTTTCCATCTCTGCCAATGTTCCCAAGCATTGCTTGAAAAATGTTAAAATATCGCTAAAAAGACAAAAGTAATATTAAAACAAAAATCAACTGTGCATACAGCCAGAGAGTACTCTCTTATGCTGAAAAAGTGATTTCACCTCTGCCAGTGATCTCATGCAGATTGCATGAAACAACTGTTAAAACATCAGTTAAAAGAGAGAATTAAAATTAAAATATTCAACAATGCATGTTGACAGAGAGAGCACCCTCATGCTTAAAAGGTGCTTTCCATCTCTGCCAATGTTCCCAAGCATTGCTTGAAAAATGTTAAAATATCGCTAAAAAGACAAAAGTAATATTAAAACAAAAATCAACTGTGCATACAGCCAGAGAGTACTCTCTTATGCTGAAAAAGTGATTTCACCTCTGCCAGTGATCTCATGCAGATTGCATGAAACAACTGTTAAAACATCGCTAAAAAGAGAAATTTAAAATTAAACCAACATCGAACAGTATATACAGCCAGGGAGTGAGCTCTCATAATTAAAGCTGCTTTTCAACTCTGGCAATCATCCCATACACACTGCCTGAAAATTGTTAAAACATCAGTTAAAAGAGAGAATTAAAATTAAAATATTCAACAATGCATGTTGACAGAGAGAGCACCCTCATGCTTAAAAGGTGCTTTCCATCTCTGCCAATGTTCCCAAGCATTGCTTGAAAAATGTTAAAATATCGCTAAAAAGACAAAAGTAATATTAAAACAAAAATCAACTGTGCATACAGCCAGAGAGTACTCTCTTATGCTGAAAAAGTGATTTCACCTCTGCCAGTGATCTCATGCAGATTGCATGAAACAACTGTTAAAACATCGCTAAAAAGAGAAATTTAAAATTAAACCAACATCGAACAGTATATACAGCCAGGGAGTGAGCTCTCATAATTAAAGCTGCTTTTCAACTCTGGCAATCATCCCATACACACTGCCTGAAAATTGTTAAAACATCAGTTAAAAGAGAGAATTAAAATTAAAATATTCAACAATGCATGTTGACAGAGAGAGCACCCTCATGCTTAAAAGGTGCTTTCCATCTCTGCCAATGTTCCCAAGCATTGCTTGAAAAATGTTAAAATATCGCTAAAAAGACAAAAGTAATATTAAAACAAAAATCAACTGTGCATACAGCCAGAGAGTACTCTCTTATGCTGAAAAAGTGATTTCACCTCTGCCAGTGATCTCATGCAGATTGCATGAAACAACTGTTAAAACATCGCTAAAAAGAGAAATTTAAAATTAAACCAACATCGAACAGTATATACAGCCAGGGAGTGAGCTCTCATAATTAAAGCTGCTTTTCAACTCTGGCAATCATCCCATACACACTGCCTGAAAATTGTTAAAACATCAGTTAAAAGAGAGAATTAAAATTAAATGATTCAACAATGCATGTTGACAGAGAGAGTACCCTCATGCTTAAAAGGTGCTTTCCATCTCTGGCAATGTTCTCATGTGCACTGCTTGAAAAAGGTTAAAATATCGCTAAAAAGAGGAAATTAATATAAAAACAATTATTACAGATCAGAACAGGAAATAGTTAAACATTTCAAAATAACTTTTTTTTTATTCTATAAAACAAACTAAATGAAGTGCAATAAAACACAGCAAAAAAAAAAAAAAAGCTGAAACAAAACTAAAAAACAGTGCAGTGCATTACCATGGAGAACCTTTTAAAATTGGTCCACATCCATGTTTTTTGTGACAACATCAAAGTGCAAGAAAAACACAACAAAATGAAAACCAATTGAAACAAGAACTACAAAGAGAACAGTGCAGTGCATTACCATGGAGAACATTTCAAAATTGCTCCACATGCATAAGTTTTTTTTGGCATTTTTTCTTTTGTTTGTTACAGCAGCAAGTGCAAGAAAAATAAGAAAACCAACTCAAACAGGAACAACAAGGAAACTAGTGCAGTGCATTACTGTGGAGAACATTTCAAAATTGCTCCACATTCATAATTTTCGTTTTGCCATTTTTTTTAATTTTTTTTTTTTTGTAACAACAACAGCAAGTGCAAGAAAGCAACAATAAGAAAACCAACTCAAACAAGAACAACAAGGAAAACAGTGCAGTGCATTACTGTGGAGAACATTTCAAAATTGTTCTATCATTCATAATTTTTGTTTTGGCTTTTTTTCTTTTTTTTTCTTCGTTTTTTGTAACAATAACAGCAAGTGCAAGAAAAGCAACAATAAGAAAACACACTCAAACAAGAACAACTAAGAAAACAGCAGTATTGCCGTGGAGAATATTTTAAAGTTACTCCACATTCATAATTTGTTTTTTTTTTTCCTTTTTTAGTTTTTTTGTAACAACAACAGCAAGTTCAAGAAAACCACTCAAAAAGGGAAAACAAAAAGAATAGTTCATTACCGTGGAACATTTTAAAATTGCTCCACATTCATCTTTTTTGAACACAACAACCACCACCACTACCAGGACCATGACCACCTCCATCAGGATCCCCACCACTACCAGGGCAACGACCAGGAGTAGGACCACCACCCAGAGCACCACAACCACCAGGACCACAACTGCCAACAGGACCAGGATCACCACCACAATGACTGCCACCAGGGCCAGCACCAACATCAGGACAACTACCACCACTAGGACTAAGACCACCACCAGGTGCACGACCACCACCCAGAGCACCACAACTACCAGGACCACAACTGCCAACAGGACCAGGACCAGGATCACCACCACAATCACTGCCACCAAGACCAGCACCAACATCAGGACAACTACCACCACTAGGACTAAGACCACCACCACCAGGACCTGGACCACCAACACCAGGAACAGGACCACCACCAGCACAGGGACCAGGACCATTAACAGGACCAGGGTCACTACCACCAGGATCAAGACCACCACAAGAACAATAATGACAATACATGCATGCAAAACTCTGAAAGATAAGAGTAAAATGCCAACTTCCCTACAAGTTATAATTGGCCTGTCAGCTTCTAGCCAGATGCTCTTTTCATCACATTGCCGATGGTTTAATTATAGCCCGGGAGGTGGTAGGCCTATTTGATTTAATTCATAGAAATCTTGAATTTATGGTGATCCACTTCAGTGGGTTGAGGAAATCCTGTAATGAAATATTTAACCCAACGGCTTCAGCCCAACAATGTCATACCCAAGCTTTTTAACGTTCATTGCTATTATTAAAGCAATAAAATTTTCACAGTAGCCTTATGTGACTGCTGTATGGATATTGTATAAGACTAAAATTTCTTGGATGATTTTGATCAATTTTGTCACAGTTGGCAAGTTCTGCAAATCTACTCGTGTTCACTCAATGAAGTACACCTTTATAGATGATAATATCTTCAAATCATCAGAACTAGTTGAAAACTTCAAATTAAATTTCAACTCAACCAATTGGCAATAATAAAAACTTGCCAAAATTCTCTGACTTGCTTTTCAAGGTGTAGCAGACAACATGGTCATGTTACACGATATTAGCGATGCTTTGTGCTATTACATATTTTGAGCACCTTGAATTTTTGTATAGCACCATCCCGACAGATTATTGGCAACAAGCAATGTTCAGAACGTATATTCTTCCATGTATTTCTAGCGAATTCCACCTTCCTAGGTCAACCCTGTCTTAATTCTTTCATGAACAAATCAAGTCTTCCTTCTGTGAAAGGGACAGCTTTAAGACCACCAGTACATAGTGAATCAGCCTGAAAGAGAAAAAGACTAAGAACGTTATTAGTTGCATGTTGCAAAGTTTATATAAAGATGAATGTTTTGTCATGCAATTGACAGTCTTGTGACATTTTTTTCATCTCAACTTGAAGATACTCTATTATCAGCCATGTCTGGTGACATGAAACTATTAAGCATTCTCTGGTGTCACAGTGAAGTTTGTTGTGCAGACCATCATTACATATTGGTTCAAGCTGAAAGAGAAGAAAAACTAAACACAGTAAGTGTTAATATGTGATCTACTGCAGTGGGTGGAGGAAATCCTGTGCGGTAATGAAACAAATTTTACCTAACGGCATACCTGCATGAAGACCTTACGATTTAAAGAGAAAATGTAGTCACCCCAATCAGAGTCACTATACCCATCACTCTGGTTAATGAATGGCCAATTTTGATCATGTGACAAAGTTTTTTGTTGGTGAACTGTAAAATTCAAGGAGAATTTCTTCTTGCTTTACCTATTGTTTGTAATAGTTACGTTCAGAATGTCTTCAGAGGTGCTTGTAATGCAATATGAGGAGATTTGCAAGAGTTTGCTGATTTTCCAAAGCAACTTTTGGGGTGACTGCCTATTGCCTTTAAGTGATAATCACAAAAATAACACACGCATGCTTAGAGGTGAGCATGCCAAGCATATAAGTTTCGAATTCCACCTCTGGCAATGATTACTTGCCCACTGCATGTAAGTTGCAAAAATATTCCTGAAAAAAATTGTTATTATCAGGAAATCATTATGAGGTAATATTCATTTCAACTCTCTGCAATATGATAGAACACAACACAAAAGTGAACCACATATACCCTCTAGAGAAATAATAAAAACATGTAAACAATAGTAGTGAATATACATATACATTTGTAAAGACAATAAGCCAATATTTTAACATGAACAAAAATAAAAAAAAGGGAAAAACAATGCACATGCATAAAGCAGCCAGTCTGCCTTGTCTTAAAAAGCTAGGTTAACAGACTTGCAGGTAAGATAGGGAGGTGAATACGAAGAATAGCTTTTGCCCAGTCACTCGATCCTAAAGGTTTGGTCTGCAAAATGATTAAACAAAGATTAGAAACATGCACACTTAAAGGCTGGTAGTCAAACAGGGAGTATTTGCTCTTCTCATAAGCTTTGCAATTTGTTAAAATCTCCTAATTCTGGATCAAGTTGTTTTGCCACACCCTTGAATCTGACACTTTGGAAATTAATACATTGACATTAGGAAGAAAACTTTGAATCCTCATGCTAGTGTTTAAAATTGTGGAATTTTAATTGTCAACATGAAGAAATTTGGAAGGGAATTAAAAGAAGGGAAGGGATGGAACAGGTCCCAACCTCACTTGCACGTGTGAGAGCCGTCCTTGAGTCATTTATGCTCTCCCCAAACCTCAAAACTGAATAAAAATTTTTAATGGTTACTGGGAGAAATATTTCAAAATTTAGAGGGACTAGTTACAGGTGTTTTCACTATCTTGAAGATAGCCAAAATGGCTATAAGGTGAAAATTCATGTTGTTCCCGGTCTTCTGAAAAAGGAAGAATAACATGACTAGGTATTTTAGGGGGGATATCAAATAAATCAATCACAAAAATCTAAACATTAAAAACACACACAAATATGACAATACACAGTCTGACTCATATAAAATAAACAGATAATATGTCATTATTAAAATACACAAAAACATAAAAGATACATATTACACATAAATTTTAAAAGTATTTCCCTGGCCCAATAAACTTCCTGTGGAAATAATATGTTTAAAGTCATTTTACATATTGGAAGTGGGATATAATTACAGAAATATATAAGACATTCACACTCAGAGGCATGCATTCAATACTATGACGTAGAGGACTAAAAAAATTATACCCTCCTGTGGAAAGATTTTTTAATAAAAAAATCAGTAAGGTGCATTCATTATCATGAAAATTGTCATTGTGAATATCATGAAAATGGCCAGATCAAAAGGTCATGTTCATGTCTGCTGAAAGAGAATCTGAAAAGAAAAAAGCAAAAAGAAAAGAAAAAAGAAGGAAATATTTTGGGATACTGAATAAATTGCTAACCAAACTGCAAAATGCACAGCAATCCCCATGTTCATGTGGACATATCTGAAATGTATCATTGTGTGTAGAATTGATGCTGTACAGAACATCTGTAAAGATAAAAAAATATGTAGACATTAGAAGTGAATGTACATTTGTAACAACAATGAGCCATGTTGTTACACAAACGAAAATAAAGCAAAAATAAAAAAATAAACACAAAGCAGACAGTCTGCCTTGTCTTAAAAGCTAGGTTTACAAACTTGAAGGTGAGACAGGAAGGTGAATAGGAAGAATCTCATCTCTTCCTTGTCAACTCCTGCTATTTGTATCTTTTGCCCAGTCACTCCTGAAGGCTGGTCTGTAAAATGATTAAACAAAGATTTATTAGAAACATGCACACTTGAAAGTTTGGTAGTCAAACAGGGAGTATTTGCTCTTTTCATATGCAGTGCAATTTTTTAAAATCTCCTAATTCTGGATCAAGTTGCTTTTGCACACCCTTGAATCTGACACTTTGGAAATTAATACATTGACATTAGGAAGGAAAACTTTTAAATCCTCATGCCAGTGTTAAAAATTGTGGAATTTTAATTGTCAACATAAATTAACTGGAAGAAATTTGGAAGGGAATTAAAAGAAGGGAGGGGGATGGAAGAGGCCCCAACCTCGCCTGCACCTGTGAGAGCCATCCTTCAGTCGTTTCTGCTCTCCCCAAATTTTGACACTGAGCAACAATTTTTGAACTTCCAATAATTTTGATGGTTGCTGGGAGAAATATTTCAAATTTTGGAGGGACTAGTTACAGGTGTTTTCACTATCTTGAAGATGGCCAATTTCAATATCATGAAAATTGCTATAAAGTGAAAATTCATGTTGTACCCGGTCTTCTGAAAAAGGAAGAATAACATGACTAGGTATTTTAGGGGGGATATCAAATAAATCAATCACAAAAATGTAAACATTAAAACACACACAAATATGACAATACACAGTCTGACTCATATAAAATAAACATAAGTTCAGATAATATGTCATTATTAAAATACACAAAAACATAAAAGATACATATTACACATTAATTGTAAAAGGATTTCCTTAGACCAATAAACTTCCTGTGGAAATAATATGTTTAAAGTCATTTTACATATTGGAGGTGGGATATAATTACAGAAATAAGGCATTCACACTCAGAGGCATGCATGGAAGGGAATTAAAAAGAAGGGAGTGGGATGGAAGAGGCCCCAACCTGGCCTGCACCTGTGAGAGCCATCCTTGAGTCGTTTCTGCTCTCTCCAAATTTTGACAATGAGGAACAATTTTTGAACTCCCAATAATTTTAATGGATGCTGGGAGAAATGTTTCAAAATATGGAGGGTCTCTTTTTGGAGGGTTGGAGTGATTCATGTTGTTCCTGGTCTTCTGAAAAAGAAAAAAATAACATAATTAGGTATTACTTGGAGATATCAAATAAACTGATCACCAAATTTCAAAAATTTACACACACACACACACACAAAATATGACAAAAGTAAAATTTGTTCAGATAATAGTCATTATTAAAAAACACAAAAACATGAAAAAATTAAAACAAAGCAGTCAATCTGGTTTGTCTCAAAAGCTGACGTTAAAGACTTGTAGGAAAGATGAAACTGAAATTTTAATAACAATTTAAAAAGAAGATAATTATAATTGTCAATCAGAAGGAATGTTATAAAATTTGGAGACACTCTTTAAAAGTGTATTGTCATGATAATGGCTGTTTTCAATATCATGAAAATGGCCAAAGTCAAAAAGCTGGTGTTGCTCTTCATCTGCTGCAACAAAAAAAAAAGAGGAAAAAAAAAGAAAGACATGATTAGGCAATACTTTGTGATACCAAATAAGTGAATAAACCAAAGAGCAAAATGAACAGCATTTCCATCATTCATGTGAACATAGCTGACATTCCGGCCTCATCTTGTGTGTAAAGCTGAAGCCAGACTTCTGAAAAGATGAAAAGATGTAGGCATTAATAGTGAACACAAGATCTCAATGTTTCTTTTCATGAAGGAAACTGATGACATTCTGACTGACTGATGATACCAACTGACTCAATACCCCTATTACATCTACTACATACAACAGGCAACATTATCACAGCTAAAACTGTTTTCAGATTTTCCGTGGTCACTTTGGATGGGGGAAATCATTTATCGGGACTGAATTTGTTGCACTCAACTGTCTTCATAAAAATCCTGCCAAGGATTGCACCCCTACCATCTGGTTGCTATTTAAGATGCTACCACCTTCATCTACTTGGCTATAACACCAGTATCAACAAATCTGAAAGGAAGAAAAACATTCCAAGACTTTATTATCCTTCCTTTTACAATGCAACACCTCAGATGGCAATCATTTTTCACTGTTAATTTCTCTTAATGCAAAACCCACTTTCCAGGGAACAAACACAACCCAACAATTTAAAGACTACTGGGTCCTATACAAAACACAAACAGTGAATGATGATGAAAACCAACAGCAAAGATCCCTAGAAGAAATTTAATGCACATATGCAAGTTATTATACCAGGGGCAGATCGACAGGGTGGCTTCCCCTCCCTATTTTGACATGCAACAACTTTTTTGAGACACTGTCAAAGCTTCACTTTACAATGTTATGTATGCTAAAATTTTATTTGTCTATCAGGAAATGGCTGCTATAACACTGCTTAATTTCATGATCTTCCTGAGGAAGCTACCCCCTGTGGGCTGGGGGTTGTAGAATACCCACGGTATTTCCCTCCTGTCCTAAGAGGGGACTAAAGGGAAGGACTAACACCGTATCTGAGCTGTATTTGAAACCGTATTAAACTTTACCTTTTATCTAGTTGACACTATATAACACATTCATGTTGGTTTCACTTAATCATATCTAACTAACAAATCCTGAGGAAGCCCAGACCCCATCATTTTTGCCACAGTAAAATGCCATTTAAAAAAGCAATGCATACCAAAACTATCCCACAAACCTTTGTAATTACTATTTGGAAAAGGTTCTCATTCCATTCCATAGCTTTAGCAGCTTAATTTTTTCCCCCATGATAAATCATGATCAGTTCTGTCACCAGACAGGTATAATTTATATTCTGTAGTTGATCTCAGGGAGTGAGAATGTACATATCTGTGTATAACCTCCTATTGACTGCAGTTGTACAATTCATTGATGTTTTTATAGGTTTAATGAATGATTTTGACTTCTAACGGGTACCATATATCCACTCTTCAATATTCATTCTAAAATTTATGTCCTTAGAAGTTTTTTAATATTGTCACCTGTTCTCACACTTTGACCAGATTTTAGTGTCAAAATTGGTTTATGGTAGCTCGTCTTGTTGTTTCATTACATGTTTGGTTTTGTTAACTTTTTCCTATTCCATGTTTTTAAATTTTCTCTTACTCCTTTATTTTGGTATATATCCTGTTTTCTTTGGTTCCTATGTTTACGCATTTTTTTTTTTTTTGTTTTGCTTTCTTGCTTCCCTTGTTTTATTCGTCTTTTACCTTCTCTACATTCACTGTTTTCATATGAGAGCCTTACAGGAGATGTATTGCCACATGGAGGCACTATAAGAGTCTTAGCGGTGTAGAGGCTGTGAACTGGCAAAAGAAGGCCAATACAATCTGCTCCCCTTTGTGCCAAGGCTAGCCAGTGGCAGCACCAAAATAGCTGCACAATATGCATCACACACACACACTCTGTGGCACAGCTACCAACACACACCTGTGGAGAGATAGAGAAATGAAATTAGTTTGCTGTGAACAGAAATGGAGAAATAAATTCGCCGCCTTGAGTCGAATGTCTTCCTCTTCAGTCTTCAGTCTTCTTCTTCTGTCGAGCTCTTCTGTTCTCCTGCCGTTGATCTTCTTGTTGAGAAAAAGCATTCAAAATGTACCTGCATGCATGCCAGCAGTTACACAGCCCAGTCTCTGTTTGGTTCTATCCCTAGGCCTTACTCTAATTAGCAGCCATTTAGCAAGGTGTGTCAGACCTATACGCTAAATGGTTCAACTCTAAGCCCTACTTAAATTACCACTCATTCGGCCAGGTGTGTCAGACCCATAGGCCGAATGATTCTTTTCTAGGCCCTACTTTAATTAGCAGTTGTTTAGCCAGGAGTGTTTCAGGTCCTTTCAGCTAAAACAATTGCTGATTCCCTAAGCCAACAGTGACATAGCCATGTCCTACTAGGCATACACAGGGGTACCTCCTGCATGCTCTTCTCCTGTTGTCGCCGTCTTCTTCATCTTCTCTGGTTTGTCTCCTTCCTAGAGAGAAATCAATGTCCTGTGGAGAGATAGAGAAATGAAATTAGTTTGCTGTGAACAGAAATGGAGAAATAAATTCGCCGCGTTGAGTCGAATGTCTTCCTCTTCAGTCTTCAGTCTTCTTCTTCTGTCGAGCTCTTCTGTTCTCCTGCCGTTGATCTTCTTGTTGAGAAAAAGCATTCAAAATGTACCTGCATGCATGCCAGCAGTTACACAGCCCAGTCTCTGTTTGGTTCTATCCCTAGGCCTTACTCTAATTAGCAGCCATTTAGCAAGGTGTGTCAGACCTATACGCTAAATGGTTTTCTCTAAGCCCTACTTAAATTACCACTCATTCGGCCAGGTGTGTCAGACCCATAGGCCGAATGATTCTTTTCTAGGCCCTACTTTAATTAGCAGTTGTTTAGCCAGGAGTGTTTCAGGTCCTTTCAGCTAAAACAATTGCTGTTTCCCTAAGCCAACAGTGACATAGCCATGTCCTACTAGGCATACACAGGGGTACCTCCTGCATGCTCTTCTCCTGTTGTTGCTGTCTTCTTCATCTTCTCTGGTTTGTCTCCTTCCTAGAGAGAAATCAATGTCCTGTGGAGAGATAGAGAAATGAAATTAGTTTGCTGTGAACAGAAATGGAGAAATAAATTCGCCGCGTTGAGTCGAATGTCTTCCTCTTCAGTCTTCTTCTTCTGTCGAGCTCTTCTTCTGTTCTCCTGCCGTTGATCTTCTTGTTGAGAAAAAGCATTCAAAATGTACCTGCATGCATGCCAGCAGTTACACAGCCCAGTCTCTGTTTGGTTCTATCCCTAGGCCTTACTCTAATTAGCAGCCATTTAGCAAGGTGTGTCAGACCTATACGCTAAATGGTTCATCTCTAAGCCCTACTTAAATTACCACTCATTCGGCCAGGTGTGTCAGACCCATAGGCCGAATGATTCTTTTCTAGGCCCTACTTTAATTAGCAGTTGTTTAGCCAGGAGTGTTTCAGGTCCTTTCAGCTAAAACAATTGCTGTTTCCCTAAGCCAACAGTGACATAGCCATGTCCTACTAGGCATACACAGGGGTACCTCCTGCATGCTCTTCTCCTGTTGTCGCCGTCTTCTTCATCTTCTCTGGTTTGTCTCCTTCCTAGAGAGAAATCAATGTCCTGTGGAGAGATAGAGAAATGAAATTAAGTTGCTGTGAACAGAAATGGAGAAATAAATTCGCCGCCTTGAGTCGAATGTCTTCCTCTTCAGTCTTCTTCTTCTGTCGAGCTCTTCTTCTGTTCTCCTGCCGTTGATCTTCTTGTTGAGAAAAAGCATTCAAAATGTACCTGCATGCATGCCAGCAGTTACACAGCCCAGTCTCTGTTTGGTTCTATCCCTAGGCCTTACTCTAATTAGCAGCCATTTAGCAAGGTGTGTCAGACCTATACGCTAAATGGTTCATCTCTAAGCCCTACTTAAATTACCACTCATTCGGCCAGGTGTGTCAGACCCATAGGCCGAATGATTCTTTTCTAGGCCCTACTTTAATTAGCAGTTGTTTAGCCAGGAGTGTTTCAGGTCCTTTCAGCTAAAACAATTGCTGGTTCCCTAAGCCAACAGTGACATAGCCATGTCCTACTAGGCATACACAGGGGTACCTCCTGCATGCTCTTCTCCTGTTGTCGCCGTCTTCTTCATCTTCTCTGGTTTGTCTCCTTCCTAGAGAGAAATCAATGTCCTGTGGAGAGATAGAGAAATGAAATTAGTTTGCTGTGAACAGAAATGGAGAAATAAATTCGCCGCGTTGAGTCAAATGTCTTCCTCTTCAGTCTTCTTGCTTTCGAGATCTTCTTCTGTTCCTGATGTATTGGCTTCTTCTGTTGTTGTCCTTCCTGCTGAGAGATGAATACCCTATGGAGACAGAACATTTAACATTAATATATGAATGTGTGCACACAATCAGTTACATATGTATGTATCTAGGCATAAGAGGTTGCCATACACGAACTACTTACATAGGTCCCTTGTTAGGCCTATATTTACATACCTATGCAAATAGGTAAACATGGACTTATAAACTGTTACACGTTTCTCCCTAAATGTATAAGGTGCACACCAGCTTGCAAGATTCTTTTTCTCATTGTGTTGGTTTTCTTCCTACTTGTCACTTTCCACCTTCCTCTTCTCATGTTTTCTTCTTATAAGCACTACTTTCAAGTGCTCCTCTTTTTTTTTCGTTTTGCTGGTGATTATCATTCTTGTTGTTTTTCATCTTCTTGTCCTTCCTCTTTTCATGTTTTCTTGTTTTTAAGGTGTTCACTGCTTGGAAGTTTTTCTCAGTTTGCCCTACCGAGGGTTCATGTAGTTAGGATAAGATTTAACGACACACCAACACGAATGTGTTATATAGTGTCAACTAGATAAAAAGGTTAAATTTAAAAACGGTTTCAAATACAGTTCAAGTTCAAGTTCAGTTTTAAAAACAGTCCAAACACAGTGCAAGTCGTTCCCTTTAGTCGCCTCTTTAGGACAGGCGGGAGATACCATGGACTAATTCTACAACCCCCAGCAGGGTCACAAAATCTAATACCAGGGATGCAACCACCACTACCAGGGCCACAACCACCACTACCAAGACCACAACCAGGGCTGCAACCACCACTACCAGGGCCACAACCACCACTGCCAAGAACACAACCACCACTACCAGGGCTGCAACCCGACACCACCAGGACCGCACCCACCACCACCAAGCATGCACTCGCCACCACCAGGGACGCAACCGCCACCACCAGGGCCGCACCCGCCACCACCAGGGCCGCACCCGCCACCACCAGGGCCGCACCCGCCACCACCAGGGCCGCACCCGCCACCACCAGGGACGTAACCCACGCAACCGCCACCACCAGGGACGCAACCCATGCAACCACCACCAGGGACGCAACCACCACAAGGGCCACAACCACCACGACCACCACCACCAAAAGAACAACAACAAATACAATCGAAACGTAAAAATCTGTAAAAGGTAAAAGTAAAATACCAACTTCCCTACAAGTTTGCCTGTCAGCTTCTAGGAAGGTGCTCTTTGCATCACATCGCGAATGGTGAAGTGGTTTGGAGATGGCTCTTATGGACAAGTGGAGTCTTAATACATCGGAGCAGATAAATTTGGTAGATCCTTCATTCATTCGCACATCTGGATTATGGTAACTGTAAAATAACAAGTTGGGCAAAAGAGATTAATAAAATATGTCAATTCCTATCACATGCTTTGAAAATCCAAAGATGTTCATTACTACCATTGATCAACAACAATGGTGTATATGAGTGGCATACGCTACTTTGTATAGTCTATGTATAACAGATGCTGAACTTCTTCTAAGTCACAGCATGGTGGCAGATCGTTACAATTTAATGTTTATGAATCAAAAAAATTTTGAAGGATCATTCTGTTGATCTTACCATGGGGCTATTATAATAACATTATGTAATAAAGTGAAATTTGGTACTTTGGGCTTTCCTTGGTCATCCCTGGCTTAAATGGCCTGGTGGCTTTCCATAGGCAGTCACAAGGAGAGAGCTACCTTGCTTTCCAGGGCAGCAGGATGTAGAGTATAAGGTTTCTTCGAGGTGCCTTGCCTCCCAGGGTGACACAGGATGTAGAAACTTTCTCAAGGTGAGGTACCTTGCTCTCCACTGGTGCCAGAGGATGGTATGCAAATTTAGCCCTCTTTAGGCTGGTGTTGTACCTCCAGAGTAAAAGTAACACTGAGAGAAATGAAATTGTTTTATCAGAATGCTGGCATAATTGGTATTGTTGAGGATGCTCTTGCCATCGGTTAATGTTGTTCTCCAAGTTCAGTAAATTTGGGGATCTGCCAGTTTGGAATTTTGGGGTTGGGAAGAGTTAGTACTCTATGTGAGTCGACTGGGTCTCTGTACCATGCCTGCACCCTTCCCACACTTCTCATCAGACACTCGAGAGAAGCAGAAGTGCTGCCTCGCAGGTGGCTGTCAGAGGGTCCGTTTTCCTCTTTGGGGTTGGTTTTTATCAGAAATATGGGAAAAGTGGTGAGTTAATGTTTTCATACCCTAAGTTTTATGATTGTACAATGAGCCACAGGTCACAGATTGCCGTCTACTGTCTTGAAGTGTGTGCCACGAGGTTAGGCCAAGCATACTGTGTAGTTACTGCATACACTGGTATAGTAGCTTGAGGTATAGCTAGTATAGGGTTCTGTTCAGCGAAATGATTCACAATTGTTATGTTCTATATTAACGTTAATGGCACACTGAGCTTGAGCCTGTGAAATATTTTGGCGGGAGACTAACCAAAGGAAGTCCTCATGTGCGAGCAGACTTTAAGGACAATTACAAAGATGGGAAGTCAGTGTTTTGGGCAGGATACTAAACCAGCCTGCTTGGGGGGATAGTGCTGAATTTGATGGTATTATTTACATTGTAGTTGGGCCAGTACTTAATGTTACGTGTTGGCAAAGATAATTTACCATGTTGTCATTTTATGAGATACTGTATTCTAGGGTCCTGTTGTACACTTGGAATGTTGAAGGGGTACGAGTCACCGCTTCAGGTTAGTGAGATTATGAAAGGTGCTTTTCTGGTTGTGAAGTCATACTATTTTGCATTATAGTCATTCATTGTATATAACCATGGTAGTTATATGTATCCTACATTATTCACATTTAGGAGACCATTGCCAGGACTAAAGGGTATGTGGTGCTCCTCGTTAAAAGCTTGTTTGAGACTTCTGTGAGTTACGGCAAATTCGAACCAGGGTTGCTAGGCAGGGTGTCTATCTTTCAAAAGAATGGAGAATGTTGCCCTCTACTCAGGGATACACTTGTTATGTGTAGACAATGTAAGAGTTACTATGAATATGTATTGTCATCTTTAATCCTAGGGTCAAGGTCACATTTGAATTGATGTGCTGCACTTGTCAGAATGGACAGTCCATAGCCCTGGATCCATTGGTTTAGTTGTTTATTGGGCCGGTGAGTGTAAAGTAGTTCATTAATCTAAGATGGTTCTTCAGCTATTAATGGTTGTATTGAGGCTCTAGCTGAGCCATGTTATTGTACCATGCTTTTGTATCTGTTCTAGCCCTCAGATGGAGCACTGATAGGGGCTCGTATAACCATAAGGATCTTGAGATGGGGTAGGGCTGCCTCCGGTGGGGTCTCTGTATGAACCTTGACAGGGTTTACCGTATTCAAGTGTAGTGTTGGTTGACAGTAAAAACTTAGGTACCAGCCCCCCCCCCCCTTTTCTCCTCGATGTGTACCCATGCAGCTGGACTTTGTGCTAATGATGAGAGGTGTGCATGACGTCATAACTTTGTAATTATGTTATCACTTCCAAACTTCATTTATTCATGCTGTACAAAATTCATATCTTTTCTCTCTTTCTAAGGTAATTATCAGTGTCTGATGCAGGTATGGTTCGGCAGCGTTTAGAATTATCCAAGTACAGGGTACATACTGGTGGTTGTGTCTCGTTACAGTTCTACTGGCTGATTATCGTCTTTATTTAGCCATGACATTGCACGAGTCAAGCATTACCTTATTTTCTCTCATGCAGCTTATGTTAATACTATGACTTTTCATTGTCTTGCCAGGTTTTACAACTTCAATTACAACCTTGATTATTTTATATTCATGCAAAACCCTGCCAGTGTCACCTGGCCATATCAAGTTCATAGTTGGTAAATTTCCAGAGAGATGACTATAGTTTTTAGACTGCATAAATTTTTATCTTTGCTAACCATACATGTGTTCTATTTTAAACTTACCGAGGCTGTTTGGTGAGGCTGTTTGTTGGGGTCAAAAGATTGAGAAATATACGTACCAGTCACTGATAACAGAACATCTACCGTGGTCATTTATTTGGCTAGTATCCACTTATCCTACTCATCGTTCCCTGTCGGGCTCGATCATCCGTCATCCTCCCCCCCCCCTTACTTCAATTATGATATTAAACATCAACATTGTACAAGAGAATCTGTAGGAGGAGAATCATTTTGCAGAATTTCTAAAATGGGCCATAGGGCCACATGGGACCTTGGATCAAAATGTCTGAACACCCCAAATGGCCCACCACCAAAGGAACATTGTGCCCAAGTTTCAAACAAATCAATGAAAGCATGTGGGAGGAGAAGCATTTTGAACAATTGTGGACAGACAGACAGACAGACCAGAGTGATGCCACATGATCACAATAGCTCACACCAGCATGCTGGTATGAGCTAATAATATGTAAACACAGTGTCCATGCAGTCACCGTGAGTGGCATGTAATACCTAAAACAATGTGTAGTGCATGGGAACTTGTGACCTTCAAGTAGAGTTGGGTAATAGAGTAGGGTAATATTGGTAATAAAACAAGAAGTTATCACGATAATTTGATAATTTTCCTATTAAAGACAATTCCCATGCGAGTTCTAAGCTGATACTGGAATTCTGGGTTAAGAATAATGACTGCACATGACTGCCAATTTGTTTCGTTCTCTCCTCGATGGAAAAATGTGGAGAGAAATGACAAACTTGCAATGATTTTACATCAGTTCTATGTAATAAAAGAACGTCTTCAATAAAACAATTATTTTGGAGACAGCAAAACAAAGAAAGAAAACAACACGAGGCAAATCATTTTCTCATTTTTTCCACAAAAACTTATCGTCATTTTCAAATTCTTATTATCATATTGTCTCACAAAACAAATCATCGCGATAACCATAATTTTGATATACCGCCCTACCTTATCTTCAAAATGCAAAAAAGTAGCAACGTTTAAAAAATGATATCAAAAAAGTACACATTCGCACACATTCAACAGGCATACCATAATGAAGATTAAGCAACTATCTCTTCGCTCAATCATTCCCTGTGTTTAAGATAGGGGCGAGGAACCTTTTTTCTTTGACAGGCCGTTTTGAAGGTAATAATCTACTCGCGGGCCGCACACAGAGAGGTGCAAAATAAGCTTTTTCAGAGGGCACAGATAAAGGGACCCCAAACAGGCCCTGGTGGGATCTAGGCTACTTGAAAGTATGGGCAAGAACTGGGAAAAGCTCCCTGGAAGCTCTGGAATTTTTACTAATTTGTTATACAATAGAATATTCATCCACTATCTTTAAAAATGGCATTGAATGTGCAAGGCTACTCAGACCAGAAGTATCACAATATGACCATTTGTCTCTTTACTAATGTATGAAGTAATAATGAATGAACGCACATGCCCTTTTCATTAATTGTATTAAATTGGGTAGGGATCTTAAAATGATCCATTAAATCCTAATGCTGTCCCCAAAACTCTCCTGGTTGAGCTTTTCTTCATGGGGAAAA
This sequence comes from Holothuria leucospilota, assembly GCA_029531755.1. Taxonomy (NCBI): domain Eukaryota; kingdom Metazoa; phylum Echinodermata; class Holothuroidea; order Aspidochirotida; family Holothuriidae; genus Holothuria; species Holothuria leucospilota. Next base: position 247,020 of record CM055982.1, read on the forward strand.
GGGAATGGCAAATCTGTTGATGTTTTTTAAGTCTTGGGCTTTTTTTTTTTTGTAATTGGAACAACCCCCATCTACTTCTTTAAATTTTGGGATTCTTGGAAATTTTAAAAAAGGGAATGTAATTAAAAAAGGGGGGAAATTTTTGTTCAACCATTTGGATGACGTTGTTCTCTTTTAAGAAAAAATTTTCCCATCATCAATGGTTGAAAAGGTTTAAAAAAAAATTTTTACATACAATGATTGAAAAAGGTTTTTTTTGTAAATGATCAAAATGCAAAGGCTTTTTTAAAGACTTTGGGGACTTCTGATTATTATGATGTACAATGTTTCTTTTAGTTTACCTCTGAAAACTACTTTTGAAATTTTGGGGGGAAAATTTCCCCAAAAAAAAAATTTTTCTTGTAAGGTACCTATACCTTTTTGCCTTTACAGGTTATTTTTTTAAATCAGAATCAAAAGGGGGTGTAGAAAAATTTCTGAAATATTTTTGATTGCCTAGTGAAAATTTACTTTAAATTGGGATAATGGGAGTTAAAGACCTAACGGATCGGATTGGTTTGATATTAGTAAAATCCTTTTAAAAGTAAAAATTTGTTTCTGGGTTTCTATCCTTTCAATATAAGTAAAAAAGGGTATTCTCACTACCAATATTTTGCGTTAAAGATGGGTGTCCCTATTGTTGAATATTTTTGAAACAATTACTCATCCCTCGTACTGTGGGTTTTTAGGAAATTGTTTTTTATAAGAGCTCCTCAATATTTTTAAAGACAATGTGGCCATGACTTATTTTTCCTCCCCTATGCATTTTATGTTTGGAAATTCTGGGGGAAGTTAAAATTGGCCCTTTCCCAAAAGTGTGCTAGATTTAAATTTCCTGTCCAAAGTCAGAAAAAGTAAAAAGGGGGAAAATTTCCTCTTTTATCTAAAAACTCGTTTGACTGCAAAAAATATTTTTTCCCTAAAAAAACATCTAAACTTTTGAAAAAAATTGGACTTGGAAGCATATTTTTTGTTAACTTTCATTAATGTAGTACTTTTATTTTTTAAATTTTTATGTAACTTATGTTTGAAGTAAGGACTCATGTTAATTGTGTAAGTAATTAGTACACACATGAAAGTATTAATATAATAATATATAAAAAAATGTATTAATGCCCAAGCTTCAAAATGTACATGCTTAAATTGTTATCAATAATTAAAACATGGAGTACTTAGGATAATACATCAATTCAGTACAGGCGTATGTTTTAACAAACAAACATTTACAACAACGTACAGCTCCAGGGGTTGGATCACGATGGTGGGTCATTCCTTTTTAACAATAATCAAGGCAGTCAGCAGATGAGGGCCTTCAAAGGGAATGGGCCTTAGAAGAATCTGTACGATGCAGTCAGTATGTGCATAAAGAATGGGTATTTTATCAATTTGAGACAGTCAGCACCGCAAAATGACTTGTAATAGTTTAGGCAGTCAGGACAGGAGCGTGTGCCTTGCAATGGACACTAGAGGCAAATTCTATAATGCCAGATTGTTGTGAAAACAATACCAGGCAGGTTAATAGTACAACGATTAGGCTCATACAAAGCAGTACAATGTCACTTTGTCTATTTGGATGGAAGCAGTCAGTAAGCAGAACGGGCCTGCAATGATACAAGAATCAGTATAAAAGCTTTTGAAAAATGTTAATGTAGTTCAGTAGCCTACGGGTGTATTACTTCAAAACAGACAGAAGAATGATTTGAATAGTAATGTACTAAACCACATAGCCAAGAGGGTGCAAGCTCCCCCCCTCCCATGAAAAGTGTTTTGCCCCATACAAATTTAAAGTTGCCTTTTGGCTAAACACATTCTTATACATTTCCCACTTCTGAGAAAACGTATAAGAAGTGTTAAGCAAAAGGCAACTTTACATTTGGGTAGGGGGCAAAACACTTTTTCAGGGGGAGGGGGGGAGGCTATGCACCTCTTGGCTATGGTTTTACATGACTATTAAATCCTTCTCTGGTCTGTCTTTGAAAGTAAATACCCGTCGGCTACTGAACTACCTTAAAATTTCAAACAGCTTAATACGTTTCTGGATCATTGCAAGGCCCGTTCGCTTTACTGACTGCCTACAATCCAAATCGACAAAAGTGCATTGTACTGCTGTATGAGACTAAATCTGTGCTACTATTAACCTGCCTGGTATTTGTTTACCACAACAATCTCATTATGATTGCTCTAGTGTCCATGAAGGCACACGCTACTGTCCTGACGCCTTAAATATTACAAAGGGAAATTTGCGTGTGATGACTGTTTCCAAATTGAGAAAAATCCAATCTTATCACATACTGACTGGACATTCGTTACAGATTTTACAAGCCAATTCCTTTGAAGGACCCTCATCTGCTGACTGCCTGTTATTGTTAAAAGGCAGGACCCCCATAGTGTCCAACCCCTGGGCTGTACCTTGTGTAAATGTTGTTTGTTTAAAAACATTACCCTGTACTGAATATGATGATTCTACTAAGGACCCATTGATTATTTGATACAATTAAAGCCATGATAAAATTAATGAAGCTGGCAATTAGACAATTTTTTATTATTCTTATTTATAATACTTTATGTGTGTACTAATATACACAATGTTAAACATGATTCCTTACTTCAAACATAAGTATACATCAAAATAAAAATAAAAGTACATACATATCAAGAAAGTTAACAAAAAATAGGCTTCGATGCTCCATTTTGGTCAAAGTTATGACTGTATTACAGAACACAAATATTTTTGCAGTCGAACTGAGTTTTAGCATGAAAAGGAAATTTCCACCTGTAAAATCTATCTTTCTGGCATTGGCAATCTGAATTAATATCTAGCACACATGAGAATTTTGTTAAGGCCTAAGTTTTAGCTATCCCTAATATAACAGAATATCCAAACATAAAATGTAGGTGAGGGGAAATAAGGTATGGCCACATTGTCATTAAAAATATGAGCGAGATCGTTATAAAAAATACAATTCCTACACTACATGTACTGATGGAGATGAGTAATTGTCGACATTTCATTACAATAGGTACACCGATCTTAAACAGCAAAATCATGTGGTAGTGAGAATACCATTTTTATTAATATTGAAAGGATAGAAGCCTAGAATCAATTGTAACTTTCATGGATGTGTACTATATCAAACCAATACCGATCCGTTAGGCTACTTTCAACTCCCACACTTATTCCGAATTAAAAAGTAATTATCACTAGGCAAATCAAAAATATTTCAGGAAATTGCTACACCCCTTATGATTTACCTGATTAAAAGAATAAACATGATACAGGCAAAAAAGGTATAGGTACTTACAAGAAATATTTACACTGACGAAGTCTCAAAAACTTTACAAATTGCTAGTTTTAACCGAGGTAAATGAAGACATATGCATTGTACTATCAATAATAAACAATGTAGTCCTCACAATCATGAAAGAGCCATTTGCATTTTATAAGATCATTTTACAAAAAAAACCTTTTCAAGCCATTGTACGTATGGAATTATCTTTAACACCTTTTCCAATCCATTGTATATGTACAGAATTATCTTAAAAGAGAAAACAACCGGTCATCCAACTGGTTGAGGACAAACATTTCTCACTTGTATTACTTACTATTCCGCTTCAAAAATTTTCCAAGAATCCAAAGAAGAGTAGATTCGGATGTTCCAATTACAAAAAAAAAGAGCCAATGCAATTAACAAAACACTCAACGATTATGCCATTCCATTTCCGACATGAAGATAATGTCTCAAACCAGGAGAGTTTGGAGACATGCCGTAGTGATTTCTAATTGGTATCATTTTAAAAGATCCCCATACCAAACTAGTACAATTAATGAAGTTGGAAAACCAGGAGGTCTGGGTTTGATCCCCGAAGTAGGGGTCAAATTAAGGGGTTTTCCATTCAGAGCAATCTACAGTTTTTCTCCTTTGGACTGGCTTGTCAAAAAGGAACCAAATTTGATCTAAATTGTAATAGCTGGTTTAGCCACCCAAAGTGAAGTTGTAATTCCAACAGCCATAGAGGCTTTCTCCCACATTGTGGTAGCTAAGTGTCGTAAACAACTGACACTGCCCTCACGGCCGGATTATGATGAGCTGCGGTGGCAATGTGTTGTTTAAACTGCTTTTGAAGGTTTTAGTTTAATAAATGACCACAAGAGAAGATTGCAATCTGCAAAACATGTATCAATCTGATAGCACCTGCTGTAAACAGAAAAAGAAATATTAAAATATTCTCATTATGCAGAGATTGATAAATAATTTCCTATAGTGATATTAGTAAAAAGTAAGGCAAGTACCAATTCAAGGTATAACATATAAAATGATGTTTAACAACTAGGCTACAAGTTACATTCTCCTGTGCAAAGACTTCAACAAAAGGGCCTTGCATAGTGGCTGGGACTCGACTTTTATGATCAATAAACCGTTCAATGTAAGTCAATGGAAAAAATATGAAAAAACTGTACGACTGTTTACATCTCTATATAAATCTCATACAATTACCATCACATATAGCTAATGTTATGCATTATATTTTAAAGCAATAAAAATCCAAATACATACTCATCCGCTTTTACACTCTTTTGCAGAAAAAAAAAATCCCTGGTCCTGTTCTGTTGCAAGGGTAATATGGTAAAATTTTACTAACACACAAATAGTTACACTGTCAACGGTTATAGTTAAATTAAAGTGAAGGGGTAACATAAGCTAATGAACTGACCTCAAATGGAGGGACAATGCCTTCTCAGCATTCTCAAAACTATTAACTTAAACAATTTAAATTAAACAGGCTTCAAATCATTGAAATGCCCCCTTGTTAAAGACACAACTACATTATATGTGTTTGATGCATATTTGAAATAATGAAATGAAATAAAGGCATCTCTGTAAAAATGCTAAAATTGCAACAACCGGCAATATTGGCCAAAGAATAAATGTACTTGCATATGCATCAGTTATACCTGAACGCTATGGTTGAATATCAAATAATATTACCAGTAGCCTCATGGCAGGTACTTCTACTTGTGAAAGCTTTCAACTTAAGTAAAGTCCATTGGATCAGCGAAAAACACCATAATATTAAACAAAAGTAAGGTAAGGAAGTTTTGCAATCATGCGTCACTCTTTTGCATTTTACACCACGGCAACACATCTTTACAAGTTTTGGCCGCGAGTTTTACATTAAAGTTTGGACAAAAAAAAAGGTGGTATAATGGTCAGCATTTAAGATATGAAAATGATGCCAAGACATATGAAAATACAAATGAAAGCTGCAACAGTAGCATAAAGAATATTTGGCTCCCTGGATGCCACAAATTTCCACCAGTCTTTTGAAGTCCACTCTTATGTAGTTTTTACAATGCTTAAAATAGGCCTGACACAGTTTGCACTTTCTGGTAAGTATTATCTCATTAACAACTGAAATTTTTCGTTTCTATCATTTCTCTTGTCCTTTAGACATAAAATAGGACACAAACCTTTTCTTAAACCCTTCTACTGAAACAATGGATAACTTTGAATCTTACTCAGGGTATGTCCCCTTTTGTTTTCAGCGTCATCAGTCTGTACAGAAAATGTGTGTTAACCCCATCACTACCAACCGCTAACACCCTTTCTCGAAACCACCCATTTCCATTGTCCATCCTCCAGCTCATCTTGGTAACTTCTGTGATGTATATCTACAAAAGCAAAACAAAGATGCTTTTATTACCCCAATCAAATACTCTCAAGATCTGCGAAAATTACATACTTGGTGAAGTCATCTTTGCACAAAATTGAATTATTACAGTACATAAAAATTCTTTACCAGCGGACAAATTTAAGGTAGGGTGTCCCCCATCCCTTTAAACATGAAAATATAAAGTCATTAAAAATTATTCCAGGTAAGTTCAAGTCAACCCACAAAGAGATCATTAATACACTTGCAGTGTAAGGGACGCATTTTAAAAGAATCATCTCTGTGGCCAATATATAACATGGTCCTTAATCATGAAAAGCTTAAGTCTTCCGGATCTTTCAAAAGATACCACGAAATCTTGTAATTTTAACTTTGAGAAAAGTTGAAACGTGAGTCGACTTATTAGGGATTATTATCAAGTAACAAAGAATTCCAGTGACCAGTTGAAAAAGCCATAGCAAAAGTAACAGACTATGCATGAAACCTTTTCTCACCAGTCTTGAGATGAGGCTACACTTGCAGGGTATGGCATTTAAATCTTAATATTTCTCCTTCAAAATGCAGCCACTATCATGACAACTAGGGTATCCAACTGCCTTGTCTTTGGTTCTTACCTGAAGGGGCAAACAGAGATGGTAATGAGCTTAAATCCATCAATATGATATTTTAATGGCATTTAGGTTAATGATTCCCTGCAGAAGGCAAAAGAAATCTATGCTTTGGTTTGATGTTATGTATGTATAAATGACAATTGTAAGCATAATACCTACGAAAGATAACCTGAGGGTCATCAATGGTATGTGGATAACTTTTATTGAGTAGATTTTTATTGTTTCTGGTGGAGGTCAAAAGTCATGGGGTAACATTGAATCTCAAGATGGGAAATTTTGATGGTGTGTAATTGTATGTCAGTTGCACAAATAAGTGAAGGAAACACCCCTCTGGAGTTTGTATTAGATTATAGCACATGAATTTAATATTAAAAACTACTAAGCACAGTACCCTCACATCAAATTTTCAATCTGGAATACAAAATTTTAAAAGTATGTGCAATGGCAAGGAATCAATAAGCCTTAATTTAGCTGTCCAGGTGTCAAGGCAACAATTTTCCCTGTATGTGCTGGCTATACTTGTAAATGACTATGGTTTGAATTGCTATAGTAAAGACCTTTTTTATTTCAAGAGGTAAATGCAATCAATTTCATGGAGGTGGTTGTAAGTTTTTCAAGATATTTAGGTGGTGTAAGTGGGCTCTAGCCTAATTTAACTGTAAGCCACAATGCTGGACTAGGTGCTGGCTTATGAGGCATGACTGATTTGTTCTGTACGTACTCTTTTTTCTACTTGATGCATATGAAAATTGTTTCTCACATATTTATCATTTTGAATAACCCTTACATTCGTCACAAGAAAAGGCAAATAAAAAATTGTTTTACATCAATGGAAATAGTTAGCATTTGAAGATGAAGGATATATCTCCCTAACTACAATCATACATTAACAAGTTTCAAACTAAACAACTACAACCAGTGTTTGTACTTCTTTTTTCCAGTTAGAAGACAGAGATATTTGCCATGTGCTTTTCTATCCAAACAATTGGTAACTAGTACATTCGTTCTCTTGCGGATGCCTCCTTCCATAGCACCGCTGTACAGAATTGTGATGCGGGCTTAGGAGGTGATCGGGGTTTTTCTTCTACTCCATTCACCACAAAGCTTGTCACTTTTGGCCCACACTTGCTGTCAAGTGTACATGTGTTCGTGCGGAGAAAGTTTAGTTCCAACTGCTTCCTCTGTGGAGAAAGTTTATGGAAAAAAACAGACCAAACTTTAATTACAGATGTAGAATGGAAGCCTGATCAGTGGAGAGGCTCGTAAACTACAAATCATGTACTTCATCTAATTATTGTGGGTCTTTCAATGACATTAATAAAGATAAAATCACGTTTTGTGAGTGCCACATTATATGGTTGCCGGTTTACTTTGCAATACAAACAAATCTATGTTTATTTGTGTTACTAGAAAATAAGTTGGTCATTATAGCACACAGCAGCATTTTCACTCTCTGTGAAGCTTTTATAACTTTAAATATATTATACTCATTGCAAGTTCAAATTAATCAGTTTCTGGCCCATCACACGGGGCTGGGAAATGGATTTGCCACTTGCATCAATGAGAAAAAGCCTGAAACACAGCCAATACTTTGAGTGTAAGCATAATTGTATCACAGACCAGCTATCTGTGCATGCAAAGTGAAGGTAAGGGTTTTCGTAAATGTGGCTGACTACATGGACCACAGGAAGTGCCAGGCAAGGTGTTCTCACCCACCACCTTTTACAATGACCTACAATTACCTCAAAGAGCTAAAACCCACATACCGGGCTGTGAAAATCAGGCTATGTGAAAGTGGCTCATTTATATGTTGACGGAAAATGAGCTTACTAATGCCTATGCAGTTCATGAGAAAAATGCATTTCAGAATCCAATCATTTACCATGTGTGCTTGCATCTAATAAGATACGTTGAAACTAACAATGCGACGTCTGACTTATGCCACTCTTTTTACTCAAGACACCGATCTAAGAAAAAGAATCCATATTTTAAAGTTCACCTGACAGGAACACCAAAAGAAAAACTTTTTATTTCAAGATCAGAAACTATAGAATATAGAAAAACAAGCCCCAAATCATACAAATATATAAATAGTTATATAGGATTTTTGAAATATATATATGAAAAAAACAAAAATTTTATTAGGAAATAAGGATCACTTTGATGCCTACACTTGCTTACGTGCAGTAATGACCCTCCTTGTGAAGTATTTGTTACTAAGCCTCAAATAGCATAATAATCCTTGCTTATTGAAAAACAATATAAAAATGCAGTGAATATGCAAAATGTGCAAACACTCCTGTAGGGCACTCAGTTACCAATGTTCTGTATAATACAAATAATCCAAACAAGAAGTTTACCATGACAGTTTCCCACAGACAGCTCAGTAACAGCTTCCTTGGTACATCCTGTTTGGTTTTTGAATAATAAAATTTGACCATATAACATGATGTAACAAATCATGCAGGATTTCTGTTTTAACTAAGTCAGAACTAAGAAGCAGATGAGAAGGCTATTAACCAAAAGGATGCTTTGTTTTATGGAAATTTTCAGGGGCCTAAAAAGTCAAAGTATCTGGGGCCTGTACCTAGGGTGCCTCCATTATCGGGTAACCAACACTGTCAACCATTGCAAAGTCTGTAGAGTATAGCTAGGTGCATAATTTACAAATTGCAAGGCTAGTTGTGAAAGGTTCTATAGCCTGGAGTAAATGTTTGTTCTACATAAGATATATTGCATGTATAGGAAAAGGGACTGCAGTGACCAACTCAAAAAATAATTCATTAACACAAGCTCTACAATTCATGCAAAATTAGGATAGTCGGGCGCCTAGGGTTATAAAATGATGGCCCAAGGCTAATCTCAGGCAGTACATGCACTAAAACAGCTGCCATAAGATTCTTCCCAAAAAGTTTAGTGTGAAAACTAGCTGAAATGAAGTACTGGCTACTGCAATTATTTAAAGTAATAATTTCAAGTAAACTGGCCCTCAGCTCCAAACACTTGAGAATCCCGGACTGGCGCATGCTTGCAACAGAAAATAAGAACCAGTGCCAATCCACCCAACAAAAACTTTTGACTTGGGTTGTAACATTTAACTGAATTTTCAAGTTAAGATTGTTCTTAAATAGGTCATTACCTTGCAAAATTGGAACTACAATTCTTGACCAATGGAAAATGTTGGAGATTCTCATGGGGTATTCTCTAGAAATCTGACATCATAAATTTTCATGTAAAGACTTTCTCAGTAATAGGCCATGTACCTTTGTTATCTATAAGAAGCAGACTTTGGTGTATCTCAACAGACTGGAAAACATGCCACTTCTGCAGTACAAGATCCTGAAAAGAAACAATAATAAGCAAACTTATTACATTACTATTTAAACTCATTCAATTCAACTGTTTTCACTCCCTACAAGTATCTGTAAAATTGTTTCCTACATTAGGACCACTATATTTTAGGCCTGTAGGGTGTAGTAATAAGTGGAAAATTATCTCATTCCGCAATCACATTAAATAAAGGCTACTAAGATTAATTGCAAAAAGCGGATCTTTTTTACTAAATTTTGAGTATCCTTTCCACATCTGTGAACCCTATTTTTTTCCTTACATGCACAATGGTGTAAATATGTTATTTTCAAAAGTAAAATTAGTTTTCAAAATATTAAAATAATTTAGGTGTGAATCACAAAAAAAGTAAGCATCAGTGAGGGAGCCAGGGCATAGACCCTTTCCCTAAAAGTGCCACTGCCACTTTGAATCTGTACAACTTGAGGACCGTATAGCCAAGGTCCTAAAAGAATGCAAAAATGCGACCATGAACATACCAACATCCTAAAATTCACTATGGAGGAATTGCATGACAAAGTAAGGAAAGGGCAACTGGCAGAGCCCCCACTTGCCACAATGATGGAACGCCCAGAACCATATCAATATATGGTATCAGATTTTTTATTTGATTTGGGAAATGTAGGGGATCCAGGGGCCGCCACAGAGCTGCTGGTGGGATTAGGGAAAACCTCCGTAGAAGTACCTGCATACTTGTAATACTTGCAAACAAGAGTGAGACTGAATTTGTCCAAGCAATGCTGTAATCTTCAGGGGAAACATTCGCAATTGTACAATAATGACCAACAACTGAATAATGGCTAGTCAGTTGAGAAAGAAGGTAGGACAGCAGGGAAAATAATGGGAGGTAGAACCATTGTACAAACATTTTGACTTTAAGAATTAATTGCATCACAGACCAGCTATCTGTGCCACAAAGTGAAGGTAAGGGGGTTCCCAAAAAGCCAAAAAGGTTATGATTCCCTTTCCATATTGATATATTGTAAAAAAAAAACATGAATCACCCACTACAAGCATGAATCCCTCACAGTTATCCTACTGGATATGATGTTTTAATCTGTCAAACGCTTTTGAAATCTTGCAACCCAAAATGACCTACATGCTAAAAAAATTAAAAATCCAAGGCTCAATATGTGATCCCTCATATTTCCCCCTTGAAATATGTTTACTAAGCTCTTGACTTTTGTGACCTTTTAAAAAACCTTTTTGAAAAATGCAACAAAAATAGTATGGCATCCCACATGGTCAATGTGAGATCCCTCCAGTTTTTCCTTTTTGAGTTATATTTTACAAAATTTTTTACCTTTTGACCCCTTGGGGACCCAAAAAGGACCCTTTGACCTGCACCAAAAAATTTAAGAGATGGGTCTACTCAAAAATTTTGCAATACACAAGCTAAGTATTTGGATCCCCTAACAGTTACCCTTTCTTGAATATCTTTAACAATGTTTTGACCTTTTCCTTGGGACCCTACGGGGGGGGAAAATTGACCTCCACCAAAAAAAAAATAACATCTATCAAAATTTGGGGCATCCACGTGTAAAACTATGAGATCCCTTTTCAGTTACCCCTTTTGACATATAGTATTTACAAGGGTTTTGACCTTTTGACCACTAGTGACCCCAAATGACCTTTGACCGCCACCAAACAATGGGTATCATTACTCAAAATGGACAATCCACATGGTGAGTATGAGATCCCTCACACTTATCCCTTCTGGGATATCATGTTTGCAAGGTTTTTATGTTTTAACGTCTGATGACCCCAATGACCTTTGACCTCCATCCAAAAAACAACAGAGATTATCTACTCAATGTGGGTAATCCACATGCTAAATATGAATCCATCACAGTTTTCCCTTCTTGAGATATCATGTTTACAAGGTTTTGATCTTTTGACCACTAGGGATCCCAAATGACCTTTGACCTCCACCAAAACAATAGGGATCATCTACCCAATACAGACAGTCCCACATGGTAAGTTTTGAGATCCCTCACACTTATCCTTCTGGATATATCGTGTTTACAAGGTTCTGATGTTTTGACCCCTGATGACCCCAAATGACCTTTGACCTCCACCAAAAAATGATAGGATTCTTTCTCTAAACATAACAAGGTCTATATACTGCCAAATATGAAAGGTCTGTCATTCCTATCTTGAGATATCGTGATTAACAAAGCTTACGGCTTTTTTTAACTTCGGTGACCCCCAAGTGACCTTTCACCTTCACCAAAAACAACAGGGTCTTCCTCTCAACATGACAAAATCTACATACAAAATATGAAAAGTGTCGGCATCCCTATCTCGAGATATCGTGATTACAAGGTTTTTTTGGTTTTGACCTCTGGTGGACCTCAGATGACTTTGACCATCTCACAAAAAATAATCGGGTTCTTCCTCATCAACACGACAAATCCATACAGGCCACTCCTATCTGAAAATATCGTGATTCAAGGTTTCGGTCAGTTCTTTCACCCTTTGGTGACTCAAATGACCTTTGACCTCCACCTAAAAAACAATTAGCATTCCTTTTCTCTCAAAAATGACAAAACCTATATATCAAATATGAAAAGTGTCTGTCATTCCTATCTTGAGATATGAGGCGATTACGAGCTTTTCGGCTTTCTCGAGCTCTGGTGACCTCAAATGACCTTTGGACCTTCACCAAAAACAATAGGGTTCTTCCCTCTCAACATGGACAAAATCTATATACCAAATATGAAAAAGTGTCAGTCATCGCGTAACTCAAGATTAGCGCGATTACAAGCCAATTTACGAGGTTTTCGCAGTTTAACTATGGTGACTCAGATGACTTTTACTCTACCAAAAAAACAATAGGGTTCTTCCTCTAAAACATGACAAATCTATATATACCAGAATATGAAAAGTGTCGGTCATCCCTATCTCAAGATAACGCGATTACAAGGTTTTCGGTTTGACCTCTAGGGGACCTCCCCCCCCCTGATGACCTTCGACCTCCTCCAAAAAACAATAGGGTTCTTTCCTCTCAACATGACAAATCTATATACCAAATATGTAAAAGTGTCGGTCAATCCTATCTTGAGATTATCGCGATTTACAAGCAGCGTCACAAACACACATACACACACATACACACACACACACACACACACACACACACACATACACACACACACACACGACATCACCATCGCATAGATTCCTTGCCTGCCTACGGCAAGGAATCAAAAAGGGAACCTACTGCCTTTGTGCTTGGTGCTCAGCATAAACAATGGAGTAGGGAAAACAAGCCAGTGAGCCACAACTGTGTAACACAAAAGGGCCGGGCACTGGTCGTTCTCGACCCCCTTTTTTGGAAAAAAACCAATTGGTTGGAAACTGGGACCTTAAACCTCATCTAACCTAACCTAACCTACATGCAGTCTGGTGTTACATATGTTATTTTCAAAAGTAAAATTAGTTTTCAAAATATTTACATAATTTAGGTTGTTAAATTAAAAATAAAAGTAAGCATCAGTGAGGGGGAGGGGGCCATGGCCCAATGACCCTTTCCCTAAAAGTGCCACTGCTCACTTTGAATCTGTACAACTTGGCAGAACAGTATAGCCCAAATGTCCCTACAGAATGCAAAAATGTCTGTCCAATAACATACTTAACATCAAAAATCTCACTTGAGGAATTGCATGACAAAGTAAGGGAAAGGGCACCTTGGCAAGAGCCCCCACTTGCCATCAATGATGGGAACTGCAGCACCAGATCCATATATGGATCAGATTTTCATCTTTGATTTGCTGGATAAATTGATGTGGGATCCAGGGGCCTGCCACAGAGCTGCTGGTGGAGTTTAGGGAAAACCTCCTTAGAATCATCTGCATATTGTAAACTTGCAAACATTAGAGTGAGACTGAATTTTCCCAAGCAATTAGTTGTTAATCTTCAGGGGAAACATTGCAATTGTACAACACATTGAACAACCAACTGAACTAATGGCTAGTCAGTCTGAGGAAAGAAGGTAGACAGCAGGGAAAATAATTGGTATGTAGAACCATTGTACCACAACATTTTGAGTTTAAGAATCAATTGCATCACAGACCAGCTATCTGTGCATGCAAAGTGAAGGTAAGTGTTTTTAAATGTGGATGACTATGCCACTACATAAAACCAAGAGGTTATAAGTGAGGCTTAATACCCTATCTAACTACATGACCACTGGGGATGCCAGGCACAGCACTCTCAGCCCACCCTTGATAATACCACTATATCTACCTCAAAGAGATGAAATCATAGTGTTTCAAATCAAAGGTATGAAAGTGGCTCATTTATGGTAGATAAAATAGGAGCTTATTAATGCCATATGCAGTTTCATGAGAAAATATTTCAGAATCCAATCATTTCCATTGTGTGCTTGCATCTAATTAAGATACTTGACATCTATACACTGCTACCTGTCTGACTAAGCCACTCTTTTTCTAAGACACAATCTGAGAAAAAGAATCCATCTGCAAATTTCACCCCAGAACACCAAAAGAAAAACAAAATTTTGGATTTCAAGATCAGAAAAATGTAGGAGAATATAGGAAAACAAGCCCCAAATCATACAAATATATGAAATATTTATATAGGATTTTTTGAAATATATATATGAAATAATAGAAAATAAGGATCACTTTGATGACTACACATACTTAAGTGCAAGTAATGACCTCTTTTGAAGTATTTTGTTACTAAGGCTTCAAAAATAGGATCATAAAATCCTGCTAATTGAAAACAAAACCAAAAATAATGGACCACAGGCCATTTGCGGCCAGTTACATGCACTTAAACGGCCCGCATAAGATTCGATTCCCCAACAATTTTTGTGTGAAAACTAGCTGATTAATGATGTACTGGCTACTGCAATTATTTTAAAGTAAAATTTCAAGTAAAACTGGCCCTCAGCTCCAAACACTTGAGAACCCCGGACTGGCGCAATGCTTGCAACAGAAAATAAGAAACAGATGCAAATTCACCCCCAACAAAAACTTTTGACTTGAGATTTAACATTTAACAGCAATTTTTCAAGTTTAATATTTGGTTCTTCAATAGGTAATCACCTGCATTGGAATTTACCATTCTTGTCCGATAGTAATAATTTTGTAGAATCTCATGGGGATTCTCTAGAAATCTGACATGCATACATTCTAATGTAAAGACTTTCTCTTATAACTAGGCCTATTTACCTTTGTTCTTACAAGAAGCAGACTTTGTGCATCTCAACAGACTGGTAACATGCCACTTCTGCAGCAAGACCCTGAAAAAGTAAACAAATAATAAAGACAAAACTTATTACATTATATTTAAACTCATTCAATTCAACTGTTTTTCATTACCTTACAAGTAATCTGTTAATTGGTCCTTCACATGACACTTTATTTAGGTCTGTGAGGGTGTCGTAATTAGTTGCAAAATGATCTCATTCAGAATCAGCAATGAGTTAAAGGCTACTTGAGATTAATTGCAAAAAGTGCATTTTTTTACTAAATTTTGATTATCCTTTTCACCATCTGTGAATTCCCTATTTTTTGTCCATACATGTAATCTGGTGTTACATATGTTATTTTCAACACTAAAATTAGTTTTCAAAATATTTACATATGTTAGGTTATTAAATTAAAAATAAAATTAAGCATCAGTGAGGGGGAGGGGGCCATGGCCCAATGAATGACCCTTTCCCTAAAAGTGCCACTGCTCACTTTGAATCTGTACAACTTGGCAGGACAGTATAGCCCAGATGTCCCTACAGAATGCAAAAATGTCTGTCCATTAACATACTTAACATCTAAAATCTCACTTGAGGAATTGCATGACAAAGTAAGGGAAAGGGCAACTTGGCATGAGCCCCCACTTGCCATCAATGATGGGAACTGCAGCACCAGATCCATATATGGATCAGATTTTCCACTTTGAATATGCTGGATAAATTGATGTGGGATCCAGGGGCCTGCCACAGAGCTGCTGGTGGAGTTTAGGGAAACCTCCTTAGAATCATCTGCATATTGTAAACTTGCAAACATTAGAGTGAGACTGAATTTTCCCAAGTAATTAGTTGTTAATCTTCAGGGGAAACATTTCAATTGTGCAACACTTTGAACAACCAACTGAACTAATGGCTAGTCAGTCTGAGGAAAGAAGGTAGACAGCAGGGAAAATAATTGGTATGTAGAACCATTGTACCACAACATTTTGACTTTAAGAATTAATTGCATCACAGACCAGCTATCTGTGCATGCAAAGTGAAGGTAAGGGTTTAAAAATGTGGATGACTATGCCACTAGATAAAACCAAGAGGTTATAAGTGAGGCTTAATACCCTATCTAACTACATGACCACTGGGGATGCCAGGCACAGCACTCTCAGCCCACCCTTGATAATACCACTATAACTACCTCAAAGAGATGAAATCATAGTGTTTAAAATCAAAGGTGTGAAAGTGGCTCATTTATGGTAGATAAAATAGGAGCTTATTAATGCCATATGCAGTTTCATGAGAAAATATTTCAGAATCCAATCATTTCCATTGTGTGCTTGCATCTAATTAAGATACTTGACATCTATACACTGCTACCTGTCTGACTAAGCCACTCTTTTTCTAAGACACAATCTGAGAAAAAGAATCCATCTGCAAATTTCACCCCAGAACACCAAAAAAAAATTTTGGATTTCAAGATCAGAAAAATATAGGAGAATATAGGAAAACAAGCCCCAAATCATACAAATATATGAAATATTTATATAGGATTTTTTGAAATATATATATATGAAATAACAGAAAATAAGGATCACTTTGATGCCTACACATACTTAAGTGCAAGTAATGACCTCCTTTGAAGTATTTTGTTACTATTAAAGGCCTCAAAAATAGTATGATTAAATCCTGCTAATTGGAAACAATACCAAAAATAATGGCCCACAGGCCATTTGCGGCCAGTTACATGCACTTAAACAGCCCGCATAAGATTCAATTCCCCAAAAGTTTCAGTGTGAAAACTAGCTGATTAATGATGTACTGGCTACTGCAATTATTTTAAAGTAAAATTTCAAGTAAAACTGGCCCTCAGCTTCAAACACTTGAGAACCCCGGACTGGCGCAATGCTTGCAACAGAAAATAAGAAACAGATGCAAATTTACCCCCAACAAAAACTTTTGACTTGAGATTTAACATTTAACTGCAATTTTTCAAGTTTAATATTTGGTTCTTCAATAGGTAATTACCTGCATTGGAATTTACTATTCTTGTCCGATAGTAATAATTTTGTAGAATCTCATGGAGCTTCTCTAGAAATCTTACATGCATACATTCCAATGTAGAGACTTTCTCTTATAACTAGGCCTATTTACCTTTGTTCTTACAAGAAGCAAACTTTGTGCATCTCAACAGACTGGTAACATGCCACTTCTGCAGCAAGACCCTGAAAAAGTAAACAAATAATAAAGACAAAACTTATTAAATTATATTTAAACTCATTCAATTCAACTGTTTTTCATTACCTTACAAGTAATCTGTTAATTGGTCCTTCACATGACACTATATTTAGGTCTGTGAGGGTGTAGTAATTAATTGCAAAAAGTGCATTTTTTTTACTAAATTTTGATTATCCTTTTCACCATCTGTGAATTCCCTACTTTTTGTCCATACATGTAATCTGGTGTTACATATGTTATTTTCAAAACTAAAACTAGTTTTCAAAATATTTACATATTTTAGGTTAAATTAAAAATAAAGCATTAGTGAGGGGGAGGGGGAATGGCCCAATGAATGACCCTTTCCCTTAAAGTGCCACTGCTCACTTTGAATCTGTACAACTTGGCAGGACAGTATAGCCCAGATGTCCCTACAGAATGCCAAAATGTCTGTCTATTAACATACTTAACATCTAAAATCTCACTTGAGGAAATTGCATGACAAAGTAAGGGTAAGGGCAACTTGGCAAGAGCCCCCACTTGCCACCAATGATGGGAACTGCAGCACCAGACCAGTACATGGATCAGATTTTCTACTTTGTTCTGTTGGATAAATTGATGTAGCATCCAGGGGCCTGCCACAGAGCTGCTGGTGGAGTTTAGGGAAAACCTCCTTTATAGAGATCTGCATTTAGTAGACTTGCAAACATTAGAGTGAGACTGAATTTTCTCAAAGCAATAAGTTCTTAATCTTCAGGGGAATCATTTTAATTGTGCAACACTTTGAACAACCAACCAAACTAATGGCGAGTCAGTCTGAAGAAAGAGAGAAGTCATAGTGTTTAAAACCATAGGTATGAAAGTGGCACTTTTATGGTTGATAAAATAGGAGCTTGTTAATGCCCTATGCAGTTTCATGAGAAAATATTTCAGAATCCAATAATTTCCATTGTGTGCTTGCATCTTATTAAGATACTTGACATCTATACACTGCTACCTGCCTGAGTAAGCCACTCTTTGTCTAAGACACTATCTAGGAAAATAATCCATCTGAAAATTCACCCCAGAACACCAAAAGAAAAAAGCTTTTTTTTCAAGATCACAAAAAATAGGAGAATAGAGGAAAACAAGCCCCAAATCATACAAATATATGAAATATTTATATAGGATTCTTTGAAATATATAGGAAATTGTAGGAAATAAGTTTTCTTTGATGCCTGCACTTGCTTAAGTGTAGGCAATGACCCCCTTTGGAGTATTTTGTCACTAAGGACTCAAAAGTAACATCAATAAATCCTGCTAACTGAAACTAACGTCAAAAATACAGTGAAAACGCAAAAGTGCGAACACTCCTGTAGGGCACTCATGTTACCATGTTCTGTATAAATACAATATAATACCTAACAAGAAGATTACCATGAATTCCTTTTCCTACTATAACATGCCTCAGTAACAGCTTCCTCCTTGGTACATTCTCTCCGTTTTCTGATTCATAAAATTTCCGACCATATAATATTACAGACTACAGAGTTAGACTAGTGCTCCAGAGTTCATATTATCGAACATAGAAATTATCTGGTCAGGATTTCTGTTTTAACTAAGTCAGAAACTCAGAAGCAGATGAGAAAGATAAGCCAAAAGGATTTTGAGGGGTTTTAAAAGTCAAAATATCTGGAGGCCTGTAACCTGCAGGTTACCTCTATTATTGGGTAAATCCAACCCTGTCGACCACTGAGAAGTCTGAACAGTATAAGCTTACTGATGTATTAATTTACAAATTGGTGGGGTAGTTGTAAACAGATTACAGCCGCTGAGTAATTATGTTCCTGCGTCAGATATGACGTAATTGAATAGGAATGGGGCGACAGGTAACCGACTCAAAAAATATTCCAGTTGCCCAAGTCTACAACACATGGCAAAATTGAGGTTAGCCTGGAGCATTACTTGCAATAGAAAATATGAAATAGATGCAAATTCACCACCAACAAAATGTTTTGGCTAGAGTTACAACATTTAGCTGCACATTTTTAAAGTTTCATATTTGGTTCTTTAATAGGTAATTACTGCATTGGACTTTGCAATAATGAAAGATAGTAATTATTTTGGAGATTCTCTAGAAATGAGTATATTCTAATATAAATTTACTTTCTCTTATTACTGGGCCTATTTACCTTTGTTCTTACAAGAAGCAGACCGCTGTCATTTCAACGGACTGGTAAAATGTCCCTTCTGCAGAAATATCCTGAAATAGAAAACAAATAATAAAGACAAAACTTATTACATGTAAACTCTTCCAATTCAACTGTTTTTCATTACCTTACATGTAATCTGCAAATTGCTCTTACACATGACACAATATTTAGGGCTGCTAGGGTGTAGTAACTAGAAAATGTGGTTACGAAAATCGTAACCACTTACTGTCCATGATTGTTTCTGTGCTGGTATTTTGAAACGTCCTCAGTGGTTACGCTAGCTTAGAAGCGTAGCCAGGATTGTGTCATGGGGAGGGTTTTGGAGTACGACATGAGGGAAAGGTCTAAGGGGAGGGAGAAAAACGGCTATTTTAGGTCTCCAGATGCAAAATGGTGCAATGTTTGTGCCTCAAATGTAATGAAGTTTATAGTGATCATGTATTTTTGCAATTATATTTTTCAAGGTTGGGTCGTGGGGGGTTTCAACCCCCAAAACCCTCCTTGTGGCTACGCCACTGTGCTAGCTTTAGAATATCGCTCTTTCAATTTTCAGTGCTGGCACAGTGAAGATGTGAGAAAGATCGACCAAATCCGTCAGACAATAGGCCTATATGTACTTGAAGATAATTAAATCCTCTTCATGCACCGAAATTTGAGTGACAGATCATTTTGCTTTTACTGTTTGACTTCGAGAAGCACAAATTTTGGGCTTTGCATGCAGGAAATGGTAGGCCTACTCTCAAGGTCTTGTGGGAAGTATTCAAAAATATTTCATGTCTAAACAAATTAGCCTATAGCTGTACTTCTCCGCAGATATCATCAGGCTGCAAGCTTCATTTCTTGCTTCAAAATGCTTCAAGAAATCTCACCTTTCGTGATTGACCTTACCTACATATATACTCTAAGCAATCGACCAATCAGCAAACGCGACAGCACTTACAGCCGCACAGTGTGTGTATGTCAATGGCAGCTCCCTGGTTTTACGACATAAGAAGCGTGCGTAGAGTAGGCCTACTGTGTGCGAAATACGACAGTACGACCATGTACCACAATATACTGTAGGCCTACCACTGTTTAGGTAGTTTGACTTACTCAAGCCATTCTTAACAAAACAATAAAATACAAAACCGCTAAAATAAAAACCAATCATGCTCAGCCCCATTCCAACCAAAAGTGACCAAGACGTCTCGTTCCCATCTACATGATTCACTCTACATAACGAGCTCAATGGTAGAACAAAGCACTCAATGAGAATCAAGAAACATTGAACGAAAGAACTGCTTCTCGAAAATGAGAAGCGTGCCTAAGGTACTGTCCATGACGTCATGGACAGTACAATTAACGGCAAAATGACAAAAAAAATATTGGAATAATATTAGGTGAAAGGCTAACTTAGATTCATTGCAAAAATGGGTTTTTTTTACTACTGTTTGATTATCTCCTTTCAACATTTCCCCACTTTTTGCCCTTACATGCAATCTGGTGTTACATATGTTATCTTTACAAGTAAAATTAATTTTCAAAAATTTACATATTTTCGGTTAACAAATAAAAAAAAATCCCATCAGTGAGGGGAGGGTATCTACCACATAGAGACTACTGAATGGGCTAGGGTGCCAGACTTTCCATGTCAAGAAACTCTTTAGCAGTCCAAATGAAAGGAAATCCTACGGGTAGTAATATCGAATTTAGAAATAACTGAAATGTAATGGCCTAGTGGCTTAAAGCATCTGCTTTCAGCAGGGACACTGGGGTTCAAAAACCCAGTGTGGCCATACCAAAGACTTGAAAAATGAGACCTACTGCCTTCTGCACTTGGTGCTCAGCACAAGAGGACAGTAAGCAGAAAAAATATTACACATGGGAGACATTTTAAGTGGGTAGCACTGTACAGATTAAATAGTATAGTCCCCCAAGGGCTGGGACAAGATTGTGATGGAAATTTGGAAAGCACTTTGATGTCAATCAAAAAATCTTACATAAGAGCAGACAGTATTATTTCTAATAAGTACTAAGAAACAAGTTTTTGTCACAATAATTGCTTGAATTGACCCAAAGAGAATACAAAGAGTACAGAGTTAAAAAACCTTTTATTCAATCTAAAAACAACAAACATACAGTATGACATTTTGTGCATGTTATTGACAGTGCTCAAAAAATTCCCCAGCTTGAAACTCTACAGGACAGTGACGTCATGCAAACCCAACTCCAGTGCAGGAATTACAACTGTGAAGTCAGAGCTAATACCAAACCAAGTATAATAAAAACCATGCTGAATTTTTAAGAGAATCTTGTGATACATAAGAAAACCAAGAGTTAATTCAAGCTGAAGTCCTGAAAAGTGGATAGTGTTGCCTTAAAATTCTCCATTGTCCAATGAAGACATGACATAAAACTGCCTATGGGATGGTCAAGACAGCTGCCATGAGTAACTATGGCATGAAATCTAACACGAAAATAAAGATCACAGCTTCAATCCCAATGTGAATTACAGTTTTATTCCTTTTGTCACAAAAAAAAAAACTTCTTTCTTTTCGTTATGTTATTTTCATTCAGCATACATTGTGTTTTCAAGGTATAGTACTTTATCTTTATGTAAAACCCCATAGTAAGATTTACCTTGGTGAAACATAGCACAATTTAAGTGGACATAGTCTCACATAATACCCTTTTCAGCAAATTGCCCTAGCCTGAGTCCACACAGTCTGATTGTCACAAGTCATTCAGCTGTGGTAGGGACATGACATACAATTCTCTTGCGTTGTTCAGGTTTGTTTTCATTAACATGGTGGAAGGGCAGTCCTACACTGGTATGTATTCTAATATTACAGCAGCACAGTAGTACATAAAACATTGAAATGAATAATGTTCAACATAATTTGTGGTATGAGGTAAATTAGTTGTACAGTAGAGGACCTCATTCCTGAAATTAGCTGTACGCAGACCTCATCTCTCTTCCGCTTCAGTACCCATACCAGCATGAAAAACCCCTGCATATATTATGTTTACATTATAGGCCACTCTCAAGTACTGCTGTAAGCAGTATATCCAGCCCACACTCTACTTGCGTGCACTAACGAGTTCTGCAGTCTTACTGTACTAACACTTGCATGTCCGACGCCAGCAGTCCTGAACTTCTCCACACGTTACCAGCAAATATGGAGATGACATAATCTTGCAGAGAGTACAACGGTACCATAGGGTACTTAGCATTTGCAGATAACATTATATTACCAGTTATCGCTTCATTTTACTACAGTTTTACCGGAACTTATTCGCTTCGGCCTTAATTTCAGTTTAAACACGTTCACTTGCAATTGTTAGCACTGCAAGGTGCCACTGGGAATAACAATAAAAGTTTCCATCGCTTGTGTAATTAGGCCTTGCGTATACCATTCCCTAACAAGTAAATTGGTGTAGACTCTAGGGGTGTAGGTCATGTCCGTAATAACTAACCAACAGCATTTAGCCAATACAGCTGTCTACATTCAGCTTTCACCTACATAAATAAATCCCAGCCCATGTGTCATATCATCCTAGCCACAACTTGCATGCTAACCGGTTAAACCATTTTGCTTAACTTTACAGATCTGCCAAGGGACATGACAGGCACAACATGGAGGATATTGAAACACTGGGATTGGAGACCCAACCACGACCAGTTGTAAACCACTGGTTATAACAACCGTCTGTATTAGAAGTAGTATACTTTTGTATATTAAATTCTCCAAACCTCTTGTGAGTCCTTGTCCACTGGACTAGTCATTATTGTCTCACATAGGCCACATGCCTTTAAGAAAATGGATTCTGCTTGCATTGTATTGAAAGACCTGAAGAATTGTGCAATTGATATCACAGCGCTGGAAGAAGGACAACCCAAACAAGGCCCCTTGTCACATGGAACTCAAAGTTACAAAACTGTCTTAGAACGCAAGCAACGCTCCAAAGAGAAAGAAAAGGGTAAAAAAGGGACTTACAGCCACCTGCTGGTATCAATAAAAGGATATACAGGATTCCAGCCAATTAAAATGAGAGATAAATCCGAAAAGGAATGAACAACAGTCTTTATCGGTTCTGGAGGAGATACAGGTTAACCTCAACTTATTAGAAAAGCCAAGCAACAAATATGTCAAGGAAGAATAGTTAAATTCAAACAAAGGAAACTCTAAGGGCTATCTGGGAAAATTCTAGAAATGCACAGTCTAACGACCCGCAACAAAAAGAACAAACACCACACCTCAAATGATAATTTATGATATGAGAAAGAAGTATCAGATACTTTTTGAAATCGCAAACACTAGTTTAATAAGTTTTGTTACTTCTATTACTTTCCCAATATGTTCATGCACTGTGATTACTAATAATTCTTCGTGTTTGGAAAGGAGTCACAAAAAACTTATGTTTCTTCTAGGACTCCGGGACTGGAGTAAAATTTAATTATACCCAACTTGTATCTACCGTAATATGTTTCTTAAGTCATTGAAATCTGTTTTTAATTCTTCGTAAAGCTAACTGGTCTTGATGGTATTAGCTGCATACGTCTTAAAAAATGGCCGCAGAACGAAGCTCGCTTGTAGCTTAAACTCATTTATCCTGAACAGAAGCATTCAAAGTAAACAAATTTCCATACAGAAATGGAAGAAATGCAAAAGTTAAACCCAGTTTCACAAAAAGTGGACTCAAAGCTGATGTGCTCAAAATTATAGACCTATATCCGTCCTAAACAGTTCTGTCAAAGATCCTTGAAAAGGGATTTTGGGGAAGGGGGTCATTGGACCATGCCCCCTCCCCCTCACTGATGCTGATTTTTTTTATTTAATAACCGAAAATATGTAAATTTTTGAAAATTAATTTTACTTGTAAAGATAACATATGTAACACCAGATTGCATGTAAGGACAAAAAGTGGGGAAATGTTGAAAGGAGATAATCAAACAGTAGTAAAAAAACCCATTTTTGCAATGAATCTAAGTTAGCCTTTCACCTAATATTATTCCAATATTTTTTTTGCCTTTTTGCCGTTAATTACTACACCCTAGCAGCCCTAAATATTGTGTCATGTGTAAGAGCAATTTGCAGATTACATGTAAGGTAATGAAAAACAGTTGAATTGGAAGAGTTTACATGTAATAAGTTTTGTCTTTATTATTTGTTTTCTATTTCAGGATATTTCTGCAGAAGGGACATTTTACCAGTCCGTTGAAATGACAGCGGTCTGCTTCTTGTAAGAACAAAGGTAAATAGGCCTAGTAATAAGAGAAAGTAAATTTATATTAGAATATACTCATTTCTAGAGAATCTCCAAAATAATTACTATCTTTCATTATTGCAAAGTCCAATGCAGTAATTACCTATTAAAGAACCAAATATGAAACTTTAAAAATGTGCAGCTAAATGTTGTAACTCTAGTCAAAACATTTTGTTGGTGGTGAATTTGCATCTATTTCATATTTTCTATTGCAAGTAATGCTCCAGGCTAACCTCAATTTTGCCATGTGTTGTAGACTTGGGCAACTGGAATATTTTTTGAGTCGGTTACCTGTCGCCCCATTCCTATTCAATTACATCATATCTGACGCAGGAACATAATTACTCAGCGGCTGTAATCTGTTTACAACTACCCCACCAATTTATAAATTAATACATCAGTAAGTTATACTGTTCAGACTTCTCAGTGGTCGACAGGGTTGGATTTACCCAATAATAGAGGTAACCTGCAGGTTACAGGCCTCCAGATATATTGACTTTTAAAACCCCTCAAAATCCTTTTGGCTTATCTTTCTCATCTGCTTCTGAGTTCTGACTTAGTTAAAACAGAAATCCTGACCAGATTTCTAAACTCTGTAGTCTGTAATATTATATGGTCGGAAATTTTATGAATCAGAAAACGGAGAAGATGTACCAAGGAAGCTGTTACTGAGGCATGTCATGTAGGAAAAGATTCATGGTAATCTTCTTGTTAGGTATTATATTGTATTTATACAGAACATGGTAACATGAGTGCCCTACAGGAGTGTTCGCACTTTTGCGTTTTCACTGTATTTTTGACATTAGTTTCAGTTAGAAGGATTTATTGATGTTACTTTTGAGTCCTTAGTGACAAAATACTTCAAAGGGGGTCATTGCCTACACTTAAGCAAGTGTAGGCATCAAAGTGATCCTTATTTCCTACAATTTCCTATATATTTCAAAGAATCCTATATAAATATTTCATATATTTGTATGATTTGGGGCTTGTTTTCCTCTATTCTCCTATTTTTTGTGATCTTGAAAAAAAAGCTTTTTTCTTTTGGTGTTCTGGGGTGAAATTTGCAGATGGGTTCTTTTTCTCAGATTTTGTCTTAGAAAAAGAGTGGCTTAGTCAGACAGGTAGCAGTGTATAGATGTCAAGTATCTTAATTAGATGCAAGCACACAATGGAAATTATTGGATTCTGAAATATTTCCTCATGAAACTGCATAGGCATTAATAAGCTCCTATTTTATCAACCATAAAAGTGCCACTTTCACACCTATGATTTTAAACACTATGACTTCTCTCTTTCTTCAGACTGACTCGCCATTAGTTCGGTTGGTTGTTCAAAGTGTTGTATAATTGATATGTTTCCCCTGAAGATTAAGAACTTATTGCTTTGAGAAAATTCAGTCTCACTCTAATGTTTGCAAGTCTACTAAATGCAGATCTCTATAAAGGAGGTTTTCCCTAAAATCTACCAGCAGCTCTGTTGCAGGCCCCTGGATGCTACATCAATTTATCTAACAGAACAAAGTAGAAAATCTGATCCATGTACTGGTCTGGTGCTGCAGTTCCCATCATTGGTGGCAAGTGGGGGCTCTTGCCAAGTTGCCCTTTCCCTTACCTTTTCATGCAATTTCCTCAAGTGAGATTTTAGATGTTAAGTATGTTAATGGACAGACCTTTTTGCATTCTGTAGGGACATCTGGGCTATACTTTCCTGCCAAGTTGTACAGATTCAAAGTGAGCAGTGGCACTTTTAGGGAAAGGGTCATTCATTGGGCCATGCCCCCTCCCCCTCACTGATGCTTAATTTTATTTTTAATTTAATAACCTAAAATATGTAAATATTTTGAAAACTAATTTTAGCGTTGAAAATAACATATGTAACACCAGATTACATGTATGGACAAAAAATAGGGAATTCACAGATGGTGAAAAGGATAATCAAAATTTAGTAAAAAAAATGCACTTTTTGCAATTAGTTACTACACCCTCGCAGACCTAAATATAGTGTCATGTGAAGGACCAATTAACAGATTACTTGTAAGGTAATGAAAAACAGTTGAATTGAATGAGTTTAAATGTAATGTAATAAGTTTTGTATTTATTATTTGTTTACTTTTTCAGGGTCTTGCTGCAGAAGTGGCATGTTACCAGTCTGTTGAGATGCACAAAGTCTGCTTCTTGTAAGAACAAAGGTAAATAGGCCTAGTTATAAGAGAAAGTCTTTACATTAGAATGTATGCATGTCAGATTTCTAGAGAATCCCCATGAGATTCTACAAAATTATAACTATCGGACAAGAATGGTAAATTCCAATGCAGGTGATTACCTATTGAAGAACCAAATATTAAACTTGAAAAATTGCTGTTAAATGTTAAATCTCAAGTCAAAAGTTTTTGTTGGGGGTGAATTTGCATCTGTTTCTTATTTTCTGTTGCAAGCATTGCGCCAGTCTGGGGTTCTCAAGTGTTTGGAGCTGAGGGCCAGTTTTACTTGAAATTTTACTTTAAAATAATTGCAGTAGCCAGTACATCATTAATCAGCTAGTTTTCACACTTAAATTTTTGGGGAATCGAATCTTATGCAGGCCGTTTAAGTGCATGTAACTGGCCGCAAATGGCCTGTGGTCCATTATTTTTGGTTTTGTTTTCAATTAGCAGGATTTTATGATACTATTTTTGAGGCCTTAGTAACAAAATACTTCAAAAGAGGTCATTACTTGCACTTAAGTATGTGTAGGCATCAAAGTGATCCTTATTTTCTATTATTTCATATATATATTTCAAAAAATCCTATATAAAGATTTCATATATTTGTATGATTTGGGGCTTGTTTTTCTATATTCTCCTATATTTTTCTGATCTTGAAATCCAAAAACTTTTTTTTCTTTTGGTGTTCTGGGGTGAAATTTGCAGATGGATTCTTTTTCTCAGATTGTGTCTTAGAAAAAGAGTGGCTTAGTCAGACAGGTAGCAGTGTATAGATGTCAAGTATCTTAATTAGATGCAAGCACACAATGGAAATGATTGGATTCTGAAATATTTTCTCATGAAACTGCATAGGGTATTAATAAGCTCCTATTTTATCAACCATAAATGAGCCACTTTCACACCTTTGATTTTAAACGCTATGACTTCTCTCTTTCTTTCTTCAGACTGACTCGCCATTAGTTCGGTTGGTTGTTCAAAGTGTTGTATAAATGATATGTTTAACCTGAAGATTAAGAACTTATTGCTTTGAGAAAATTCAGTCTCACTCTAATGTTTGCAAGTTTACAATATGCAGATGATTCTAAGGAGGTTTCCCTAAACTCCACCAGCAGCTCTGTGGCAGGCCCCTGGATCCCACATCAATTTATCTAACAGAACAAAGTAGAAAATCTGATCCATGTACTGGTCTGGTGCTGCAGTTCCCATCATTGGTGGCAAGTGGGGGCTCTTGCCAAGTTGCCCTTTCCCTTACCTTTTCATGCAATTTCCTCAAGTGAGATTTTAGATGTTAAGTATGTTAATGGACAGACCTTTTTGCATTCTGTAGGGACATCTGGGCTATACTTTCCTGCCAAGTTGTACAGATTCAAAGTGAGCAGTGGCACTTTTAGGGAAAGGGTCATTCATTGGGCCATGCCCCCTCCCCCTCACTGATGCTTAATTTTATTTTTAATTTAATAACCTAAAATATGTAAATATTTTGAAAACTAATTTTAGCGTTGAAAATAACATATGTAACACCAGATTACATGTATGGACAAAAAATAGGGAATTCACAGATGGTGAAAAGGATAATCAAAATTTAGTAAAAAAATGCACTTTTTGCAATTAATCTTAAGTAGCCTTTAACTTATTGCTGATTCTGAATGAGATCATTTTGCAATTAATTACTACACCCTCGCAGACCTAAATATAGTGTCATGTGAAGGACCAATTAACAGATTACTTGTAAGGTAATGAAAAACAGTTGAATTGAATGAGTTTAAATGTAATGTAATAAGTTTTGTATTTATTATTTGTTTACTTTTTCAGGGTCTTGCTGCAGAAGTGGCATGTTACCAGTCTGTTGAGATGCACAAAGTCTGCTTCTTGTAAGAACAAAGGTAAATAGGCCTAGTTATAAGAGAAAGTCTTTACATTAGAATGTATGCATGTCAGATTTCTAGAGAATCCCCATGAGATTCTACAAAATTATAACTATCGGACAAGAATGGTAAATTCCAATGCAGGTGATTACCTATTGAAGAACCAAATATTAAACTTGAAAAATTGCTGTTAAATGTTAAATCTCAAGTCAAAAGTTTTTGTTGGGGGTGAATTTGCATCTGTTTCTTATTTTCTGTTGCAAGCATTGCGCCAGTCTGGGGTTCTCAAGTGTTTGGAGCTGAGGGCCAGTTTTACTTGAAATTTTACTTTAAAATAATTGCAGTAGCCAGTACATCATTAATCAGCTAGTTTCCACACAAAAAATTTTGGGGAATGGAATCTTATGCAGGCCGTTTAAGTGCATGTAACTGGCCGCAAATGGCCTGTGGTCCATTATTTTTGGTTTTGTTTTCAATTAGCAGGATTTTATGATACTATTTTTGAGGCCTTAGTAACAAAATACTTCAAAAGAGGTCATTACTTGCACTTAAGTATGTGTAGGCATCAAAGTGATCCTTATTTTCTATTATTTCATATATATATATTTCAAAAAATCCTATATAAATATTTCATATATTTGTATGATTTGGGGCTTGTTTTCCTATATTCTCCTATATTTTTCTGATCTTGAAATCCAATTTTTTTTTTCTTTTGGTGTTCTGGGGTGAAATTTGCAGATGGATTCTTTTTCTCAGATTGTGTCTTAGAAAAAGAGTGGCTTAGTCAGACAGGTAGCAGTGTATAGATGTCAAGTATCTTAATTAGATGCAAGCACACAATGGAAATGATTGGATTCTGAAATATTTTCTCATGAAACTGCATATGGCATTAATAAGCTCCTATTTTATCAACCATAAATGAGCCACTTTCACACCTTTGATTTTAAACACTATGATTTCATCTCTTTGAGCAGACTGACTAGCCATTAGTTCGGTTGGTTGTTCAAAGTGTTGCACAATTGAAATGTTTCCCCTGAAGATTAAGAACCTATTGCTTTGAGAAAATTCAGTCTCACTCTAATGTTTGCAAGTCTATACTAAATGCAGATCTCTATAAAGGAGGTTTTCCCTAAACTCCACCAGCAGCTCTGTGGCAGGCCCCTGGATGCTACATCAATTTATCCAACAGACCAAAGTAGAAAAACTGATCCATGTACTGGTCTGGTACTGCCATTCCCATCATTGGTGGCAAGTGGGGCTCTTGCCAAGTTGCCCTTTCCCTTTTGTCATGCAATTTCCTCGAGTGAGATTTTAGATGTTAAGTATGTTAATGGACAGACATTTTTGCATTCTGTAGGGACATGTGGGCTATACTGTCTTGCCAAGTTGTACAGATTCAAAGTGAGCAGTGGCACTTTTAGGGAAAGGGTCATTGGGCCATGCCCCCTCCCCCTCACTGATGCTTAATTTTATTTTTAATTTAACAACCTAAAATATGTAAATATTTTGAAAACTAATTTTAGTTTTGAAAATAACATATGTAACACCAGATTGCATGTATGGACAAAAAATAGGGAATTCACAGATGGTGAAAAGGATAATCAAAATTAGTAAAAAAAATCCACATTTTGCAATTAATCTTAAGTAGCCTTTAATTTAATGTTGATTCCGAATGAGATCATTTTGCAATTAATTACTACACCCTCACAGACCTAAATAAAGTGTCATGTGAAGGACCAATTAACAGATTACTTGTAAGGTAATGAAAAACAGTTGAATTGAATGAGTTTAAATGTAATGTAATAAGTTTTGTCTTTATTATTTGTTTACTTTTTCAGGGTCTTGCTGCAGAAGTGGCATGTTACCAGTCTGTTGAGATGCACAAAGTCTGCTTCTTGTAAGAACAAAGGTAAATAGGCCTAGTTATAAGAGAAAGTCTTTACATTGGGATGTATGCATGTAAGATTTCTAGAGAATCCCCATGAGATTCTCCAAAATTATTACTATCGGACAAGAATTGTAAATTCCAATGCAGGTAATTACCTATTGAAGAACCAAATATTAAACTTGAAAAATTGCAGTTAAATGTTAAATCTCAAGTCAAAAGTTTTAGTTGGGGGTAAATTTGCATCTGTTTCTTATTTTCTGTTGCAAGCATTGTGCCAGTGCCGGGTTCTCAAGTGTTTGGAGCTGAGGGCCAATTTTACTTGAAATTTTACTTTAAAATAATTGCAGTAGCCAGTACATCATTAATCAGCTAGTTTTCACACTAAAATTTTTGGGGAATTGAATCTTATGCAGGCCATTTAAGTGTATGTAACTGGCTGCAAATGGCCTGTGGGCCATTATTTTTGGTATTGTTTTCAATTAGCAGGATTTAATCATACTATTTTTGAGGCCTTAGTAACAAAATACTTCAAAGGAGGTCATTACTTGCACTTAAGTATGAGTAGGCATCAAAGTGATCCTTATTTTCTATTATTTCATATATATTTCAAAAAATCCTATATAAATATTTCATATATTTGTATGATTTGGGGCTTGTTTTCCTATATTCTCCTATATTTTTCTGATCTTGAAATCCAAAAATTTTTTTTTCTTTTGGTGTTCTGGGGTGAAATTTGTAGATGGATTCTTTTTCTCAGATTGTGTCTTAGAAAAAGAGTGGTTTAGTCAGACAGGTATCAGTGTATAGATGTCAAGTATCTTAATTAGAAGCAAGCACACAATGGAAATTATTGGATTCGGAAATATTTTCTCATGAAACTGCATAGGGCATTAATAAGCTCCTATTTTATCAACCATAAATGAGCCACTTTCACACCTTTGATTTTAAACGCTATGACTTCTCTCTTTCTTCAGACTGACTAGCCATTAGTTCAGTTGGTTGTTCAAAGTGTTGTACAGTTGAAATGTTTCCCCTGAAGATTAACAACAAATTGCTTTGGGAAAATTCAGTCAGTCTCTAATGTTTGCAAGTCTACTAAATGCAGATCTCTATAAAGGAGGTTTTCCCTAAACTCCACCAGCAGCTCTGTGGCAGGCCCCTGGATGCTACATCAATTTATCTAACAGACCAAAGTAGAAAATCTGATCCATGTACTGGTCTGGTGCTGCCGTTCCCATCATTGGTGGCAAGTGGGGGCTCTTGCCAAGTTGCCCTTTCCCTTACTTTGTCATGCAATTTCCTCAAGTGAGATTTTAGATGTTAAGTATGTTAATGGACAGACATTTTTGCATTCTGTAGGGACATCTGGGCTATACTGTCCTGCCAAGTTGTACAGATTCAAAGTGAGCAGTGGCACTTTTAGGGAAAGGGTCATTCATTGGGCCATGCCCCCTCCCCCTCACTGATGCTTAATTTTATTTTTAATTTAATAACCTAAAATATGTAAATATTTTGAAAACTAATTTTAGTGTTGAAAATAACATATGTAACACCAGATTACATGTATGGACAAAAAATAGGGAATTCACAGATGGTGAAAAGGATAATCAAAATTTAGTAAAAAAATGCACTTTTTGCAATTAATCTCAAGTAGCCTTTAACTTATTGCTGATTCTGAATGAGATCATTTTGCAATTAATTACTACACCCTCGCAGACCTAAATATAGTGTCATGTGAAGGACCAATTAACAGATTACTTGTAAGGTAATGAAAAACAGTTGAATTGAATGAGTTTAAATGTAATGTAATAAGTTTTGTATTTATTATTTGTTTACTTTTTCAGGGTCTTGCTGCAGAAGTGGCATGTTACCAGTCTGTTGAGATGCACAAAGTCTGCTTCTTGTAAGAACAAAGGTAAATAGGCCTAGTTATAAGAGAAAGTCTTTACATTAGAATGTATGCATGTCAGATTTCTAGAGAATCCCCATGAGATTCTACAAAATTATTACTATCGGACAAGAATGGTAAATCCCAATGCAGGTGATTACCTATTGAAGAACCAAATATTAAACTTGAAAATTGCTGTTAAATGTTAAATCTCAAGTCAAAAGTTTTTGTTGGGGGTGAATTTGCATCTGTTTCTTATTTTCTGTTGCAAGCATTGCGCCAGTCCGGGGTTCTCAAGTGTTTGGAGCTGAGGGCCAGTTTTACTTGAAATTTTACTTTAAAATAATTGCAGTAGCCAGTACATCATTAATCAGCTAGTTTTCACACAAAAATTGTTGGGGAATCGAATCTTAAGCGGGCCGTTTAAGTGCATGTAACTGGCCGCAAATGGCCTGTGGTCCATTATTTTTGGTTTTGTTTTCAATTAGCAGGATTTTATGATACTATTTTTGAGGCCTTAGTAACAAAATACTTCAAAAGAGGTCATTACTTGCACTTAAGTATGTGTAGGCATCAAAGTGATCCTTATTTTCTATTATTTCATATATATATATTTCAAAAAATCCTATATAAATATTTCATATATTTGTATGATTTGGGGCTTGTTTTTCTATATTCTCCTATATTTTTCTGATCTTGAAATCCAAAAACTTTTTTTTCTTTTGGTGTTCTGGGAGGAAATTTGCAGATGGATTCTTTTTCTCAGATTGTGTCTTAGAAAAAGAGTGGCTTAGTCAGACTGGTAGCAGTGCATAGATGTCAAGTATCTTAATTAGATGCAAGCACACAATGGAAATGATTGGATTCTGAAATATTTTCTCATGAAACTGCATAGGGTATTAATAAGCTCCTATTTTATCAACCATAAATGAGCCACTTTCACACCTTTGATTTTAAACGCTATGACTTCGCTCTTTCTTCAGACTGACTCGCCATTAGTTCGGTTGGTTGTTCAAAGTGTTGTATAATTGATATGTTTCCCCTGAAGATTAACAACTAATTACTTGGGAAAATTCAGTCTCACTCTAATGTTTGCAAGTTTACAATATGCAGATGATTCTAAGGAGGTTTCCCTAAACTCCACCAGCAGCTCTGTGGCAGGCCCCTGGATCCCACATCAATTTATCCAGCATATTCAAAGTGGAAAATCTGATCCATATATGGATCTGGTGCTGCAGTTCCCATCATTGATGGCAAGTGGGGGCTCATGCCAAGTTGCCCTTTCCCTTACTTTGTCATGCAATTCCTCAAGTGAGATTTTAGATGTTAAGTATGTTAATGGACAGACATTTTTGCATTCTGTAGGGACATCTGGGCTATACTGTCCTGCCAAGTTGTACAGATTCAAAGTGAGCAGTGGCACTTTTAGGGAAAGGGTCATTCATTGGGCCATGCCCCCTCCCCCTCACTGATGCTTAATTTTATTTTTAATTTAATAACCTAAAATATGTAAATATTTTGAAAACTAATTTTAGTGTTGAAAATAACATATGTAACACCAGATTACATGTATGGACAAAAAATAGGGAATTCACAGATGGTGAAAAGGATAATCAAAATTTAGTAAAAAAATGCACTTTTTGCAATTAATCTCAAGTAGCCTTTAACTCATTGCTGATTCTGAATGAGATCATTTTGCAATTAATTACTACACCCTCACAGACCTAAATAAAGTGTCATGTGAAGGACCAATTAACAGATTACTTGTAAGGTAATGAAAAACAGTTGAATTGAATGAGTTTAAATATAATGTAATAAGTTTTGTCTTTATTATTTGTTTACTTTTTCAGGGTCTTGCTGCAGAAGTGGCATGTTACCAGTCTGTTGAGATGCACAAAGTCTGCTTCTTGTAAGAACAAAGGTAAATAGGCCTAGTTATAAGAGAAAGTCTTTACATTAGAATGTATGCATGTCAGATTTCTAGAGAATCCCCATGAGATTCTACAAAATTATTACTATCGGACAAGAATGGTAAATTCCAATGCAGGTGATTACCTATTGAAGAACCAAATATTAAACTTGAAAAATTGCTGTTAAATGTTAAATCTCAAGTCAAAAGTTTTTGTTGGGGGTGAATTTGCATCTGTTTCTTATTTTCTGTTGCAAGCATTGCGCCAGTCCGGGGTTCTCAAGTGTTTGGAGCTGAGGGCCAGTTTTACTTGAAATTTTACTTTAAAATAATTGCAGTAGCCAGTACATCATTAATCAGCTAGTTTTCACACAAAAATTGTTGGGGAATCGAATCTTATGCAGGCCGTTTAAGTGCATGTAACTGGCCGCAAATGGCCTGTGGTCCATTATTTTTGGTTTTGTTTTCAATTAGCAGGATTTTATGATACTATTTTTGAGGCCTTAGTAACAAAATACTTCAAAAGAGGTCATTACTTGCACTTAAGTATGTGTAGGCATCAAAGTGATCCTTATTTTCTATTATTTCATATATATATTTCAAAAAATCCTATATAAAGATTTCATATATTTGTATGATTTGGGGCTTGTTTTTCTATATTCTCCTATATTTTTCTGATCTTGAAATCCAAAAACTTTTTTTTCTTTTGGTGTTCTGGGAGGAAATTTGCAGATGGATTCTTTTTCTCAGATTGTGTCTTAGAAAAAGAGTGGCTTAGTCAGACAGGTAGCAGTGTATAGATGTCAAGTATCTTAATTAGATGCAAGCACACAATGGAAATGATTGGATTCTGAAATATTTTCTCATGAAACTGCATAGGGTATTAATAAGCTCCTATTTTATCAACCATAAATGAGCCACTTTCACACCTTTGATTTTAAAGGCTATGACTTCTCTCTTTCTTCAGACTGACTCGCCATTAGTTCGGTTGGTTGTTCAAAGTGTTGTATAATTGATATGTTTCCCCTGAAGATTAAGAACTTATTGCTTTGAGAAAATTCAGTCTCACTCTAATGTTTGCAAGTCTACTAAATGCAGATCTCTATAAAGGAGGTTTTCCCTAAACTCTACCAGCAGCTCTGTTGCAGGCCCCTGGATGCTACATCAATTTATCTAACAGAACAAAGTAGAAAATCTGATCCATGTACTGGTCTGGTGCTGCAGTTCCCATCATTGGTGGCAAGTGGGGGCTCTTGCCAAGTTGCCCTTTCCCTTACTTTTTCATGCAATTTCCTCAAGTGAGATTTTAGATGTTAAGTATGTTAATGGACAGACATTTTTGCATTCTGTAGGGACATCTGGGCTATACTTTCCTGCCAAGTTGTACAGATTCAAAGTGAGCAGTGGCACTTTTAGGGAAAGGGTCATTCATTGGGCCATGCCCCCTCCCCCTCACTGATGCTTAATTTTATTTTTAATTTAATAACCTAAAATATGTAAATATTTTGAAAACTAATTTTAGTGTTGAAAATAACATATGTAACACCAGATTACATGTATGGACAAAAAAAAGGGAATTCACAGATGGTGAAAAGGATAATCAAAATTTAGTAAAAAAATGCACTTTTTGCAATTAATCTTAAGTAGCCTTTAACTTATTGCTGATTCCGAATGAGATAATTTTGCAATTAATTACGACACCCTCACAGAACTAAATATAGTGTCATGTGTAGGAACAATTAACAGATTACTTGTAAGGTAATGAAAAATAGTTGAATTGAATGAGTTTAAATGAAGTGTAATAAGTTTTTTCTTTATTATTTGTTTACTTTTTCAGGGTCTTGCTGCAGAAGTGGCATGTTACCAGTCTGTTGAGATGCACAAAGTCTGCTTCTTGTAAGAACAAAGGTAAATAGGCTTAGTTATAAGAGAAAGTCTTTATTAGAATGTATGCATGTCAGATTTCTAGAGAATCCCCATGAGATTCTACAAAATTATTACTATCGGACAAGAATGGTAAATTCCAATGCAGGTAATTACCTATTGAAGAACCAAATATTAAACTTGAAAAATTGCTGTTAAATGTTAAATCTCAAGTCAAAAGTTTTTGTTGGGGGTGAATTTGCATCTGTTTCTTATTTTCTGTTGCAAGCATTGCGCCAGTCCGGGGTTCTCAAGTGTTTGGAGCTGAGGGCCAGTTTTACTTGAAATTTTACTTTAAAATAATTGCAGTAGCCAGTACATCATTAATCAGCTAGTTTTCACACTAAAACTTTTGGGGAATCGAATCTTATGCGGGCCGTTTAAGTGCATGTAACTGGCCGCAAATGGCCTGTGGTCCATTATTTTTGGTTTTGTTTTCAATTAGCAGGATTTTATGATACTATTTTTGAGGCCTTAGTAACAAAATACTTCAAAAGAGGTCATTACTTGCACTTAAGTATGTGTAGGCATCAAAGTGATCCTTATTTTCTGTTATTTCATATATATATATTTCAAAAAATCCTATATAAATATTTCATATATTTGTATGATTTGGGGTTTGTTTTCCTATATTCTCCTATATTTTTCTGATCTTGAAATCCCAAATTTTTTTTTCTTTTGGTGTTCTGGGGTGAAATTTGCAGATGGATTCTTTGTCTCAGATTGTGTCTTAGAAATAGAGTGGCTTAGTCAGACAGGTAGCAGTGTATAGATGTCAAGTATCTTAATTAGATGCAAGCACACAATGGAAATTATAGGATTCTGAAATATTTTCTCATGAAACTGCATAGGGCATTAATAAGCTCCTATTTTATCAACCATAAATGAGCCACTTTCACACCTTTGATTTTAAACACTATGATTTCATCTCTTTGAGGTAGTTATAGTGGTATTATCAAGGGTGGGCTGAGAGTGCTGTGCCTGGCATCCCCAGTGGTCATGTAGTTAGATAGGGTATTAAGCCTCACTTATAACCTCTTGGTTTTATCTAGTGGCATAGTCATCCACATTTTAAAACCCTTACCTTCACTTTGCATGCACAGATAGCTGGTCTGTGATGCAATTAATTCTTAAACTCAAAATGTTGTGGTACAATGGTTCTACATACCAATTATTTTCCCTGCTGTCTACCTTCTTTCCTCAGACTGACTAGCCATTAGTTCAGTTGGTTGTTCAAAGTGTTGTACAATTGCAATGTTTCCCCTGAAGATTAACAACTAATTGCTTGGGAAAATTCAGTCTCACTCTAATGTTTGCAAGTTTACAATATGCAGATGATTCTAAGGAGGTTTCCCTAAACTCCACCAGCAGCTCTGTGGCAGGCCCCTGGATCCCACATCAATTTATCCAGCAAATCAAAGTGAAAAATCTGATCCATATATGGATCTGGTGCTGCAGTTCCCATCATTGGTGGCAAGTGGGGGCTCTTGCCAAGTTGCCCTTTCCCTTACTTTGTCATGCAATTCCTCAAGTGAGATTTTAGATGTTAAGTATGTTAATGGACAGACATTTTTGCATTCTGTAGGGACATCTGGGCTATACTGTCCTGCCAAGTTGTACAGATTCAAAGTGAGCAGTGGCACTTTTAGGGAAAGGGTCATTAGGCCATGGCCCCCTCCCCCTCACTGATGCTTACTTTTATTTTTAATTTAACAACCTAAATTATGTTAATATTTTGAAAACTAATTTTACTTTTGAAAATAACATATGTAACACCAGATTGCATGTAAGGACAAAAAATAGGGAATTCACAGATGGTGGAAAGGATAATCAAAATTTAGTAAAAAAGATCCACTTTTTGCAATTAATCTTAGGTAGCCTTTAATTTAATGTTGATTCAGAATGAGATAATTTTCCACTTAATTACTACACCCTAGCAGGCCTAAATATAGTGTCCTGTGTAGGAATAATTTACAGATTACTTGTAAGGGAGTGAAAAACAGTTGAATTGAATGAGTTTAAATGTAATGTAATAAGTTTTGTCTTTATTATTTGTTTACTTTTTCAGGATCTTGCTGCAGAAGTGGCATGTTTCCAGTCTGTTGAGATGCACAAAGTCTGCTTCTTATAAGAACAAAGGTAAATAGGCCTAGTTATATGAGAAAGTCTTTACATTAGAATTTATGCATGTCAGATTTCTAGAGAATCCCCATGAGAATCTCCAAAATTATTACCATCGGACAAGAATTGTAAATTCCAATGCAGGTAATTACCTATTGAAGAACCAAATATTAAACTTGAAAAATTGCAGTTAAATGTTAAAACCCAAGTCAAAAGTTTTTGTTGGGGGTGAATTTGCATCTGTTTCTTATTTTCTGTTGCAAGCATTGCGCCAGTCCGGGGTTCTCAAGTGTTTGGAGCTGAGGGCCAGTTTTACTTGAAATTTTACTTTAAAATAATTGCAGTAGCCAGTACTTCATTAATCAGCTAGTTT
This sequence comes from Holothuria leucospilota, assembly GCA_029531755.1. Lineage (NCBI taxonomy): Eukaryota > Metazoa > Echinodermata > Holothuroidea > Aspidochirotida > Holothuriidae > Holothuria > Holothuria leucospilota. The sequence continues at coordinate 285,720 of CM055982.1, forward strand.
TCACACTAAAACTTTTGGGGAATTGAATCTTATGCAGGCTGTTTAAGTGCATGTAACTGGCCGCAGATGGCCTGTGGGCCATCAGTTGAGAACCTAGGCTCCAGACTATCCTAAATTTTGCATGAATTGTAGACTTGGGTTAATGAAGTATTTTTTGAGTTGGGTCCTGCAGTCCTTTTCCTATACAATGACATTATAACTTATGTAGGAACAACATTACTCAGAGGCTATAAACCTTTCACAACTAGCCTTCCAATTTGTAAATTAATGCACCAGTAAGCTTACTCTACAGACTTTGCAATGGTTGACAGGGTTGGATTTACCCAATAATGGAGGCAACCTGTAGGTTACAGGCCCCAGATACTTTGACTTTTAGGGGCCCCTGAAAATTTCCATAAAACAAGCATCCTTTTGGGTTAATAGCCTTCTCATCTGCTTCTAAGTTCTGACTTAGTTAAAACAGAAATCCTGACCTGATTTGTACATTCAATGTTATATGGTCAGAAATTTTATTATTCAGAAAACCAAAAAGATGTACCAAGGAAGCTGTTACTGAGGCATGTCATGTGGGAAATGATTCATGGTAAACTTCTTGTTTGGTATTATATTGTATTAATACAGAACATGGTAACATGAGTGCCCTACAGGAGTGTTCGCACTTTTGCATATTCACTGCATTTTTGATATTGTTTTCAATAAGCAGGATTTAATTATGCTAATTTTGAGGCCTTAGTAACAAAATACTTCAAAGGAGGTCATTACCTGCACTTAAGCAAGTGTAGGCATCAAAGTGATCCTTATTTCCTATAATTTCATATATATATTTCAAAGAATCCTATATAAGTATTTCATATATTTGTATGATTTGGGGCTTGTTTTTCTATATTCTATATTTTTCTGATCTTGAAATAAAAAAAAAATTTTTCTTTTGGTGTTCTGGGGTGAAACTTTAAGATGGATTCTTTTTCTTAGATAGTGTCTTAGAAAAAGAGTGGCATAGTCAGACAGGTAGCAGTGTATAGATGTCAAGTATCTTAATTAGATGCAAGCACACAATGGAAATTATAGGATTCTGAAATATTTTCTCATGAAACTGCATAGGGCATTAGTAAGCTCATATTTCATCAACTATAAATGAGCCACTTTCACACCTTTGATTTTTAACACTATGATTTTATCTCTTTGAGGTAATTGTAGGTCATTGTAAAGGTGGTGGGTGAGAACCCCTTGCCTGGCACTTCCTGTGGTCATGTAGTCATCCACATTTCAAAACCCTTACCTTCACTTTGCATGCACAGAAAGCTGGTCTGTGATACAATTATTCTTACACTCAAAGTATTGCTGTGTTCAGGCTTTTTCTCATTGATGCAGTGGCAAATCCATTTACGTAGCCCCAGTGTGATGGGGCCAGAATACTGAGTATTTGAACTTGCAATGAGTAGAATATATTTAAATTATAAAAGCTTCACAGAGATTACAAAAGTGCTGCATGTGTGCTATAATGACCAACACATTTTCTAGTACACAAATAAACATAGATTTGTTTGTATTGCAAAGTAAACAGGCAACACATAATGTGTCACTCACAAAATCTTGATTGTCTTCTATTAATGTCATTGAAAGACCCACAGAATTAGATGGAAGTACATGATTTGTAGTTTAACTAGCCTCTCCAAACTGTCAGGCTTACCATTCACATCTGTAATTAAAGTTTTTTCTGTTTTTCCATGAACTTTCTCCACAGAGGAAGCAAGTTGGAACTAAACTCCAACACCATGTACACTTGACAGCAAAGTGTGGCCAAAAGTGACAAGCTTTGTGGTGAAGTGGGAGGAGAGAAAAACCCCAGATCAACCTCCTAAGCCACCATCACAATTCTGTACAGCGGTGCTAGGGAAGGCAGGCAGCAGCAAGGAACTAATGTACATAGTTACCAAGTTGTTGGAGAGAAAAGCAACATGGCAAGATATTCTCTGTCTTCTACTGGAAAAAAGAAGGTACCAAACACTGTTGTATTTGTTTAGTTGAAACTTGTTAATGTATGAGTGTAGTGTAATGGAGATAAAATCCTTCATCTTCAAATGCATAACTATTTCCTTATGTACAAACAATTTTTTATTTGCCATTTTCTTTGGACAAATTGTAAGGGTTAATTCAAAATGATAAATAATTTGAGAACAATTTCATATGCAATCAAGTATAAAAAAGAGGACTTACAACAAAATCAGTCAATGCCTCAGAAGCCAGCACCTAGTCCAGCATTGTGGCTTACAGTTAAATTATAGGCTAGAGCCCACTTCCACCACCTAAAATAATCTTGAAAAACTTAACAACAACCTCCATGAAATTGATGGCATTTAACTCTTGAAAATAAAAAAGGTCTTTACTATAGCAATTCAAACCATAGTCATTTAAGTATAGCAGCACATACAGGGGAGAATTGTTGGCCTATACACCTGGACAGCTAAATTAAGGCTTATTGATTCCTTGCCAATTGCACATAATTTTAAAATTGTATTACCAGATTGAAAATTTGATTGTGAGGGTACTGTGCTTAAAGTTAGTTATTTAAAGTTAAAAATTCATGTGCATATGAAATCTATACCAAACTCAGAGGGGTTCTTCACTTAATTTGAGGCACTGACATACCAAGTACAACATTCATCAAAATTTCCCTTCTTGAGATTTCATGTTAACCCCAGTGACTTTTGACCTCCACCAGAAACAATAAAAATCTACTCAATAAAAGTTATCCACATACCAATTATGACCCCTCAGGGTTATCTTTCGTAAGGTATTATGCTTACAAAGTGTCATTTATACATACATAACATCACCAAAGCATAGATTTCTTTTGCCTTCTGCAGGGAATCAATTAACCTAAGTGCCTTAAAATATCAAGTAATTGATGTGATGTTATATGCTCATTACAATCTCTGTTTGCCCCTTCAGGTAAGAACCAAAGACAAAGGCAGTTGGGATACACCTAGTTGTCATGATAGTGGCTGCATTGAAGGAGAAAATATTTATATTTAAAATGCCAGACACTGCAAGTGTAGCCTCATCTCAAGACTGTGAGAATAAGGTTTCATGCATAGTCTGTTACTTTTGCTATGCATTTTTCAACTGGTCACTGAATTCAGTATTGTTACTTGATAATAGATCCCTAAATAATTCACTTCACTTTCCAACTTTTCTCAGAAGTTAAAATTACAAGATTTTGTTGGTATCTTTTGAAAGATCCGGAAGACTTAAGCTTTTTCATGAATTAAGGACCATGTTGATATATTTGCACAGATATTGATTCTTTGAAATATGCGTCCCTTTACCTGCAATTGTATTAATGATCTCTTTGTTAGGGTTGACATTGAAACTACCTGGAAATAATTTAATGAAATTATATTTTCATGTTAAAGGGATGGAGGGGGACACCCTACACTTAAATTTGTCCCTGGTAATAGAATTTTTATGTACTGTAATAATTCAATTTGTAACAAAGTGACTTCACCAAGTATGTAATTTCCAGATCTTGAAAGTATTTGATTGGGTAATAAAAGCATCTTTGTTTTGCTTTTGTAGATGATAACATCACAAGAAGTTAACAAAGATGAGCTGGAAGATGGACAATGGAATGGTGTTTTCGAGGAAAGGTGTTAGAGGTTGGTAGTGGATGGGTTAACACACAGTTTCTTACAGACCGGATGAAAGGCTGAACAAAAGGGACATACCCATGAGTAAGATCAAAGTTATCATTGTTAAAGTAGAAAGGGTTAAAGAAAAGGATTGTGTCTATTTTATGTCAAAGGACAAAGAGAAAGTGATGGACGAAAAATTTCAGTTTTATAATGAGAAATACTTAAAGAAAGTGGCAAACTGTGTCAGGCATATTTTAAAGCATGGTAAAAACTACATAACAGGTGACTTAAAAAAGACTGGGAAAATTTGTGCATCCATGAAGCCAAATATTTCTTTATGCTACATGATTGCAGCTTTCATTTTAATTTTCATATGTACTGGCATCATTTTCATAATGCTAATACTGACCAATTTAATACCACCTTCCATAATAGTAAAACCGGCCAAAACTTGGTAAAAGATGGTTGCCTGTGGTGTATAAAATGCAAAAGAGTGGGCCATGATTGCAAACTTACCCTTACTTTTGTTTAATATTTGAGTGTTATTTCTCTGATCCCAATGGACTTTACTTAAGTTGAAGTTTCACAAGTAGAAGTACCCTGCCATGGGCTACTGGTAAGATTATTTGATATTTCAACCATAGAGTTACAGGTATAGACTGATGCATATGCAAGTAACATTATTCTTTGCCAATATTGCCTTTTTGTTGCATTTAGCATTTTTACAGAGATGCCTTTATTTCATTTATTATTTCAAATATGCATGCAAACATATAAAGTGTAGTTGTGTCTTTAAAAGGGGGCATTTCATGATTTGTAGCATGTTTAATTTTAAATTGTTTAAGTTAAGTAGTTTTAGAGAATGCTGAGAAGGCATTGTCCCTCCATTTGAGTCAGTCGTTAGCCATGTTACCCCTTCCCTTTAATTTTAACTATAACCTTTGACCATTGTACTAATTTGTGTTGTTAGTAAAATTTTACCATATTACCTTGCAACAGAACAGGACCAAGTGGATTTTTCTGCAAAAAGTGTAAAACTGATAGTATGTATTTGGTGTTATTGCTTTAAAATTGCTGCATAACATTAAGCTAATATTTGATGGTATTGTATGAGAGGTATATAGAGATGTAAAAAGTTACGTAAAGTTTTTTCATATTTCCATTGACTTAATTGCGGTTTATTTCATAAAAGTCTAGTCCACAGCCACTATTGCAGCCATTTTGAGCTTTCACAGGAGATGTAACTTGTAAGCACTAGTTGTTAAAACATGTTTATATCTTATACCTTGAATGTACTTGCCTTACTTTTACTAATATCACTATATGAATTATTTATCAATCTCTGTCTAATGAGACTTTTAATATTTCTTCTGTTTACAGCAGGTGATATAGATTGATACATTGTTTGCAGATTGCAATGCTTCTCTTGTGGTCATTTATTAAACTAAACCTGTCATAAAGCAGTTTAAACAACACATTGCCACCCAGCCTTCATAATAATTCAGGCCTTGAAGGGCAGTTCAGTTGTTTACGACACTTAGCTACCACAATGTGGGAGAAGCCTATATGGCTTGTGAATTACAACTTCACTTTGGGTGGCTAACCAGCTATTCAATTTAGATCAAATTTGGTTCCTTTTGAAAAGCCAGTCCAGATGAGAAAACCGTAGATTGCTCTTGAATGGAAAACCCACCTTAATTTGACCCCTAGCTTCGGGGATCAAACCCAGAACCTCCTGGTTGCCAAGCTTCATTAATTGTATTAGTTGGTATGGGGATCTTAAAATGATACCAATTAAATCACTAATGCATGTCTCCAAACTCTCCTGGTTGAGACATTATCTTCAATGTGGGAAAAGGGAATGGCATAATCTGTTTGAGTGTTTTGTTAAGTGCATTGGCTCTTTTTTTTTGTAATTGGAACAATCCCATCTACTTCTTATGGATTCTTGGAAAATTTTTGAAAGCGGAATAGTAATTAATACAAGGGAGAAATGTTTGTCTCAACCAGTTTGGGATGACAGGTTGTTCTCTTTTAAGAAATAATTCTGTACATACAATGGATTGGAAAAGGTGTTAAAGAAATAATTCCATACATACAATGGATTGAAAAAGGTGTTATTTTTGTAAATGATCTTATAAATGCAAATGGCTCTTTCATGACTTATGAGGACTTCATTGATTATTATGATGTACAATGCAATTTCTTTCAGTTTACCTCTGTTAAAACTAGCATTTGTAAAGTTTTTGAAGACTTCGTCAGTGGAAATATTTCTTGTAAGGTACCTATACCTTTTTGCCTGTATCAGGTTATTCTTTTAATCAGAAATCATAAGGGGTGTAGCAATTTCTGAAATATTTTTGATTTGCCTAGTGATAATTACTTTATAATTCGGAATAAGTGGGAGTTGAAAGTAGCCTAACGGATCGGTATTGGTTTGATATTAGTACAAATCCATTAAAAGTTACAATTGATTCTAGGCTTCTATCCTTTCAATATTAAGTAAATAATGGTATTCTCACTACCAAATGATTTTGCTGTTAAGATCGGTGTACCTATTGTAATGAATATGTCGAAACAATTACTCATCTCCTCAGTACATGTAGTGTAGGAATTGTATTTTTATAACGAGCTCCTCAATATTATTAATGAGCAATGTGGCCATGACCTTAGTTTCCTCTCACCTATGCATTTTATGTTTGGATATTCTGTTAGGGATAGCTTGAACTTAGGCCTTAACAAAATTCTCATGTGTGCTAGATATTAAATTCAGATGTCCAAATGTCAGAAAAAGATAGATTTTTACAGGTGGAAAATTTCCTCTTTTATCTTAAAACTCAGTTCGACTGCAAAAAATATTTGTGTTCTGTAAATAACAGTCATCAACTTTTGACCAAAATTGGAGCATATGGAAGCATATTTTTTGTTAACTTTCATTGATATGTATGTACTTTTATTTTTAATTTTGATGTATACTTATGTTTGAAGTAAGGAATCATGTTTAATTGTGTAAGTAATTAGTACACACATGAAAGTATTAATAATAATAATATATAAAAAAATTGTATTAATTGCCAAGCTTCATTAATTTTATCATGGCTTTAATTGTATCAATAATAACATGGGTCCTTAGTATAATACATCATATTCAGTACAGGGTATGTTTTTAACAAAACAACATTTAAACAAGGTACAGCTCCAGGGGTTGGACACTATGGTGGGTCATGCCTTTTAACAATACAAGGCAGTCAGCAGATGAGGGCCTTCAAAGGAATGGGCCTTGTAAGAATCTGTACGATGCAGTCAGTATGTGCATAAAGAATGGGATTTTTATCAATTTGAGACAGTCAGCACCGCAAAATTGCCCTTGTAATAGTTTAAGGCAGTCAGGACAGTAGCGTGTGCCTTGCATGGACACTAGAGGCAATCATAATGAGATTGTCGTGAAACAATACCAGGCAGTTTAATAGTACAACAGATTAGGCTCATACAAAGCAGTGCAATGCACTTTGTCTATTTTGGATTGTAAGCAGTCAGTAAAGCAGAACGGGCCTTGCAATGATACAAGGAATCAGTATAAAGCTTTTGAAAAATTTTAAGGTAGTTCAGTAGCCTACGGGTGTATTTACTTCAAAGACAGACCAGAAGAATGATTTGAATAGTCATGTACAAACACATAGCCAAGAGGGTGCAAGCCTCCCCCCCTCCCCCGGAAAAAGTGTTTTGCCCCCTACCAAATTTAAAGTTGCCTTTGGCTTAACACATTCTTATACATTTTCCCCACTTCTGAGAAAATCCCCACAAAAAGCCATGTTGCCCCCCTCCAGTACATGTCTGGCTATGGGCCTGCATATGACAGCTATAGTGTATATAAAATGTGCAGTTTTTTGGCAGACACAAACCTCAGGATGGGGGCAGATTCAAAGTTAAGCACAAATTCTGAAAGTTGTTGCCATATGCAAATATGAAAAAAGGTCTGTGTCACTAAGAAAGACTACAAAGTCTATTTCTTACCAAGTGTAATTTATTGCCCCAATTTCTACCTACAGCAGAATTTCAACTTTGATATGTGCCTAAATTTTGTAACATCATGAACTCCTCCTGCATATTGCAAAAACTCTGATCTGTTGTTTGAAATATTTGTAGAAGTATTAGAAAGCTGGAATTGCTGCATGGTTAAAGAGTTGCAAAATTTTTTATTATTATTCTAAGGCCCCATCATTTGCAAACCAAGCTTTGGGCCCTTCAAATTTTCCACAGGGTAGTCCCCACAGGGGCTTTGCTATAGATACATCTATGGTTTCTCTTTAATGATTGGTTCCTCTTGGAGGTTGATTTACTTTTAGTCACTCATATTCATACCATGGAATCCTGTATGTGGCCTTACATATGAATTATTTGTCAAAAATGTAATCGTCGTAAGGGACTATTGAAGTAGAATAATTTAGTCTCAAGTGATTTTACCAAGTGAAATTTGTCTCTTATTTAAACCTTATTTGTTCATAAGTGTAGATTTCAAAAACATATGCATGTTTGCATCCAGTTTGACAGTCATTGGTAGTGCCTTTTTATACAGTATTGATCCACTTTGCAGAAAAGATGTGGTACATGCTGCACAGAAGCTGGCCAGTTTGCCATAGGTAGATATTACCACACTTGAAGGGGACACTTCCACATCTCAGGTTTGTCTAATTCTCCAGGTACAGCTGACCCCAGTTCAAGCCTGTTAAAAGTCCATACTGCATGTGAACAGCAGTGTAGCAAGACCCATGGACAAGAGAAAGCGAGGGCCCTCAAATCAATGGTATGCACAAACCCATGTGGTAAGACCCCTCCAATCTCTATGGGAAGATGCGGGGTAAGAGCGAGGCCTTGCACGCACCAGATCTGGGTTCAATTCCCAATCCAATTCTTGCCTGGTTCTTTAAATGCAGTTCTGCAGTTGTTGATAGCTTTGTGGTTCCTTTTGCATGTAATTTTAAGCAACTGGTGTGGACTAAAGGAGGGTGTGCCCGTGCGCCCCATTCAGAGCCATAATTATAGGTTGTCAAGGGGTACAAATAAATATATTCCTTTACTTTGAAACTACCTAATATCATATTCTAAGCCTAATTTTCTGGATCCACCCCGAGCAATGGTATATCAAGGGGCACTGCTGCTTTGCAGTGGCGGCCTTTAGGGAAAGTGGTTTCATGCAGGTATAGGAGACTCACCCACTCCCTTCGTATGGAGCCATTAAATGGTGGTGCCAGATGCATGGTGATGTATGAAACATGCCTGCCTCAGTAAACTCTAGTCAACTGTCAATAAAAGAAGACAGGTTATTATTGCCAATGTCCATCCATGAACACATGGCCAGTGTTTTTTATCGGGCATCCTATATACCAGTAGAGATGTATTTAGTTTATTACTTGTAAACAACAGGAAGATATAAGATAACCCATTCACTCTCTTGGCTGGTTTTGTTTGGCATGGATGGCATCTAAATAGATGGTGCTATTCTGTTAATTTATTGAAGACATATATTTTGTAATCTATTTTTAACAATAATTGTAGATTTTTGTTGGGAACTGGTGATGAGATAACAGAGTGTAATTTAGGTCTGTGGGGGATAGACGGTAGGGTTACGATTTGTTGAGAATTTTTTACACATTTGGATGTGGCTCCCTGAACCCTCTGGGGGCCCCTGGACATTGTCCACCCTGTCCACCTGCATGCTACGTGCCTGCATGTGAACCTTTTAAGAACCCATTTTTGTTCATTTTGGACCTTTATAGGAAAAACATACTTGATGGTTGGGGTATATGCATAATAGTGATATATTTATTGTGGCATTGTGCAATAGGTTATACGTACAGCACCACATTATCAACACTCCTAATTCTACCATTAGAGTGAATGTGTCCTTGGATTAGGAGTTGCCACTAGATCAATCAGAGGTTTATTACAAGGGGTTTGAAATGTTTTCTGAAAAAACAGGCTACATTGGGGAGTTGTTTGATGTCCACATGCAATGGGAAGTGGGTGGCAGCAGGCGCGGTTGCCCCGATCCGCAGCCCCTCCAAGAACTTTAGAAAATTTGTATCACATCCATGTGTATAAATTTCTAAGATTTAAAATATTTTTTAGAAGGAATGAAGTGCAATTTCTGGAAACATGAGAAGTACTTTTGGCAATCCTTCAGGTATATAATGAAAAAGAACATTGGAGGGCAAGGTGGGGGAGGGGGTAAATGGTCAGAGTTGCCAAAACTATTGGATTAGCTAGAATGTGGGACACATGGCATAAAATTAGTAATGCAAAAGGTGGGTTTCAACCTTTGGGTCATCAAAGCAGGATATGCTCAGTGTGGTCCTAATATACTTTGACTGGCCTTGTCAGGCCAGGTGTTGAAGGGGAGAGACAAATCTTAAAGAGGACTAATATGTTTAGGAGGCAAGATATGTTTATGTCTTAACTAGCAATAGAAATTTTTGTTCACAAAAGTTTTCTAGAGGTAAACATATCTTCTTAAGGGAGAAAACATCTTCCTAGTATGTGTTGCTGCCCGGCCTGACCCCAGGCCTAAAGGGTATGTCTGATTTTCTTTTCTTTTTGAGAGAGAGAGATGGATACACACAAAAAGGGAAAAGCCAGGCCAAGCTTAGCAAAACATGCTTGTAATTGCAGACATGGATTACCAGCTAATCAATGTTAAAAACATGCACAGCATATATGAATTGAGTCAAAACAATATGACATGAATATAGAAGGATAATCTTGATGAAGGCAATATGAACATACGTGCAATGCATATAACGTAAACATATTCCGACCTATAGTAATGATATGCAGAATCATTCTTGAGATAAACAGTTACAGCTAAAACTGTACCCTTTGGTAAAAGCCTTGAAAGGACAACTTGTGAAATCCCATATTCATTTCATACTCAGTTCCCAAGCACAAGATCCTTGCCCTGATCATCTGAAGATGATGCTGTAGAGTTTGACAAAGAGCTTGCCCTTGGACCAAAAACAATTCAATTTCCTCCGCCCCTCCTAGTTCAAAGGAACTTTATGGGCCAGGTGAGTCAAGAGAGATGGAAAGAAGTCTTTGAGTATGGTGCAAAATTTGGGTGGAGGCCGCAAGAGAATTAGGATGAGGATTTGATGGGGAAAATTTGGAGCACCAAGATCAATGAGCTGTCTTATTGTGGTTTTTGTCTAGATGGGTGAAAGGATGCAAGAGTGTGAGAAATTTTGACGATGTAAACAGTAAGATGTGTAAAGTAAATTGAATAGGCCTACTAGGAGTGGAGTCGTGTGGGTTAGTGATTTTGTGAATTCGAAATATTGAAACCAAACAGGGCTTTTGAGAGCCACCAAAAAAAAAGTTTGTAAAAAGGCTGAAAAAAAAACTGAGCAATGAGCAGTCTGTACAATTGTCAAGTGTGGTGTTGTGATGTGTGAGGGTGCAGATAAGAGGTGGAAAAAAGGGGTGAGAGTGGGTGTGGTGTGTGTAGACAGCCCAGACCTAGGCTCGGAAGCTTTTCGCGGCCCAGGCTGTTGTGAGGTGTGTGTGTGAGTAAAGTGTGTAGGCAACCTGGACCTAGGCCTGCAGGCTTTTCCCGGCTCAGGCTGCTGAATGGTGTAAATTATGTTCTGTTGTACCAGAGGAAGTGTTAGAAAAAAAAAACTGACAAATGAGCAGTCTGTACAATTGTCAAGTGTGGTGTTGTGTGTTGTGATGTGTGAGGGTGAAGAAAGAGGTGGAAAAAAGGGGTGAGAGTGGGCGCATTGTGTGTAGACAGCCCAGACCTAGGCTCGGAAGCTTTTCGCGGCCCAGGCTGTTGAGAGGTGTGTGTGTAGATAGGTATACAAGTGAGTAAAATGTGTAGACAACCTGGACCTAGGCCCAGAGGCTTTTCGCGGCTCAGGCTGCTGGATGGTGTAAATTATGTTGGTTGTGTTCTACCAGAGGAAGTGTTGGAAAAAAAAAACTGAGCAATGAGCAGTCTGTACGATTGTCAAGTGTGGTGTTGTGATGTGTGAGGGTGCGGAAAAAAGGGTTGGGAGTTGGTGTGGTGTGTGTAGGCAGCCCAGACCTAGGCTCAGAAGCTTTTCGCGGCCCAGGCTGTTGAGGTGTGTGTGTATAGATGGGTATGCATGTGAGTAAAGTGTAGGCAACCTGGACCTAGGCCTGGAGGCTTTTCGCGGCTCAGGCTGCTGGATGGTGTAAATTATGTTGGTTGTGTTGTACCAGAGGAATTGTTGGAAAAAAAACTGAGCAATGAGCAGTCTGTACAATTGTCAAGTGTGGTGTTGTGTGTTGTGATGTGTGAGGGTCGGGGGGGGGGGGAATGCTGAAGGGCAAGGCGGAGAATGGTCGAGAGGCTGAAAGACGAGGCGCTCTGTGGTCATAGTGGAAATGAGTCAGGAGGAAGAGCAAGGGGGATCAAGGTCAGGGCAAGCAAAGGGTCAGTTGGGGTGCAGAGCAAGGACCAAAGGCAACAATGTGGCTTTGTTCTTGTCAGAAATCTGGCCACTTTTCTGTCCCAGTCAAGATGCTTTATAAAGCATCTTGTTCCCTCTCCATCCCTCCTCTTCTCTGTCCTCCCCTTCTCTTTGCTCTCCTTCACTTTCCTCCCCTTCCCTACCTTCCACCTTCTTCCTTCCTTCCCCTACCTTTCCTCCCCTTCCCTCTTCTGCCTTCCTCTCACATCTACTAATAATTCATTTTACTCATAGCAAAATATGTAAGAGTATGAACCGGAGAACTAGTCTGACTCATAATCATGCAAGCAGATAAGCACCTTAATATAATAAAATATTGATTTAAGTTTTGGAGAACAAATATATAAAGTTCATTACGAGTATTAATACATAACAAAATTAATATAAAAGTATTACATTGTAATACACATATGCAAAGTAAATGAAAATCTTCAAATTCTTAAATATATAAAAGTAACATTATGCAAATGTGAAGACATATACTTATTGCCTAAACTCTTGCGTCCAATGTCACAAAACAGTCAACTTGGCTTGCTGCATATTTAATCAGAAGAGCAGATGATGGAACCATCATTCACTCTCTTTCAATCCTTAACTTCATCTCTGACATGCTGACATGGAGACATTGTCATGAACAAGTAGATGTGCTACCTAATTTTAATTACTTAAGTAATTAACTACCTATTATAATGACCTTGAAGCTTTTCCCCCTGCCTTTTATCTGTCACCAATAGTTTTCAGCAGAATAGCCACCTATCACTGATTACAAAAGTACAGTATGAAGCAAAGCCTCTCCATCCAACCCCTCCTATAGCTCGCCTACACCCATGAACAAACTTTTTTGTTCACATTCAGGCAGACCAGTCACTTATTATTCACAGCTAAAGTAAAGTAATTTCACCCGTGACCAATAGTGAGGTTTATGACCAGGCAGATAAGCTTTCCAGTATTAACCATTTTTAGTACAAGACTAAAATCTTCACCAACCCCCTTATACACAAACTATTTTTTTTCTACCTAAGCTGAGTGGTAACTATGGGAACATGCTATAGTAAAAACTGCATGTTAGATATAAATGTAAATATAAAGCAGTCAATAAGTATACAATGGAGAATAAAAGTACACTCAAGCATAGTAAATGAAGTCATCCAACTCCTAACCAGCTACAACATACATATACACAGAATTAATATAAAAACACAGTGTAAACGGTTTCAACTCTTTTACTTGATGGTTTCAAAAGTCATTTGGTCTGCTATATGATAAGCCGATAGACGATTTACCTTTCAGTGAATCTCTTTTAACCCTAAAATAAAGTTTGTCTTTTGAAGGGAAAACCGGATAGTTCATAACAAGCAAATAAGCCACTTATTATTAATCATTTCAGTAAAATATAAGGTGTAAGCTCTTCAATCCTCTCTCCTTAACCCCTGACCAATAGTTTAGTTCAAGATAAAGCAGATTAGACACCCACTATCAATTACTAAAGAAAAATACAATGCTGGGGCTCCCTCTCCTTTCCTATTACTGCTGACCAATAATTTAATTGATCATTCAGGTATTAAACAACCTGTTATTATATGTACTTCACTACAATGTGAGTTTTAAACCCCTCTTTCCCTTACACAAATGGAAAAAATTTTGGTTTACAAACAGATTAGCCAGCTGGTATTAATTGGTATATAGGACAATCTTGGGCTTAAGTTCCCCTCTTATCATACCCGTGAACAATAGTTTGGTCCAGTACAGAGCAATAAGTTAGAGCCAGCTAGTATTGACCACACAATGTAACATTAAGCTGAATCTTTATTATCCCCACTCATCCCGACCAATAAGTTTGATTTAAATTCACTACTAGAATACAAACAAAATGTAATGTGGGAAACCGAGCATCGTTGAACTTCGCCAGCAAAGACCTTAAAGATCCTTGAATTCTGATGTCATTCAACTGTCACCTGGTTTGCTAAATATTTCATTGAAACACAAAGGATCGAAACTATTGATGAATCTCTTACAATCCTTACAAAATTCTGTTACAATGGAAAAAGAAACTTTTTGATTCATTAACAAGCAGATAATTAACCACCTAGCATTAACCCCTACAGTGCAGAATGTGCTTACATTTTCTCCTACCACCCCTAGACAACAGTGCGTTCATTCTCTTCCCTTCCCCCTCCCCTCGACTGCCCTCTCCTTCCCTCCTATTGACTTTCCTCCCCTTCCCTACCTTCCTCCCTTACCCTACCTTTCCCCCTTCCCTATCCCTACCTTAATTTTCTCCCCTTCCCTCTTCTCCCTTACCCTCACATCTATTAATACTTTGTTTTACTCATAGCAAAATAAATAATTATTGATTTAAGTTTCCGAGAACAAATATGTAACGTTTAATACGAGTATTAATACACAACAAAATTAACATGGAAAGTATTAATACACATAAGCAAAATAAATGAAAATCTTCACATTCTAAAATGTATATAAAAAGCTCCCATTAAGCAAATGTGAATACTAATCCCCTAAAACCCTTACATCCAAGGTCAACTTGGCTTGCTGCATATTTAATGAGAAGACCAGATAATTGAACCATCTCTGACATGCTGACCAGGAGACATTGTCCTGATTAAGTATATGTGCTACCTAATTTTAATTACTAAAATTTTAATTACTAAAGTAAAATATGAGCTAAAGCCTCACCCCCCTTCCTTTTATCCATCACCAATATTCAAGCAGAATAACCACCTATTACAGATTACTAAAGTACATCCTTACCATCTAGTATGAACACCTACAGCACACAATGTGGTTAAATTTTCCCCCTACAACCCATTCCCTTCCCTCCCTCCCCTTTCCTCTACTTAGCTCCACTTATCTGTCCTCTAATCCCCTCCCATTCTCTTTCCTCCCCTTCCATCCCCTTCCCCACATTCCCTTCCCTTCACTTTCCTCCCCTTCCCTCCCATTCCCTACTATTCCTCTCCTTCCCTACCTTTCCTCCCTTTCCCACATCTACTAAGATTTACTCATCTACATTTACTTATAGCAGTGTAAGAGCGTGAACCAGAGAACCGGATGCAGTTTCATTCATAATCAAGCAGATAAGCCACCTTTTGCTAATTACTACACTTTAATAGGATGCTGAATCTTACCATCAAATTTCACCCAGATAAATAAACATATGAATAAATATGAGTATATTAATACACAACCAAATTAATATGGATTAAAGTATTACATAATAATACACTTAAGAAAAACAAATGAAAATCTTCAGATTCTAAAATATACATAAAAAGCTCCAATTAAGCAAATGTGAAGACAATCCTGATCGCCTAAAACCCAAGCTTACATCCGATGTCACAGAATAGTCAATTTGGTTTGCTGCATATTTAATTAGGAGACCAGATGATTGAACCATCATTGACTCTCTTTCAATCCTAAAAGTTCATCTCTGACATGCTGACATGGAGACACTGTCATTATCAAGTAGATGTGCTACCTAATTTTAATTACTAAAGTAAAATATGAGGCTAAAGCCTCACCCCCACCCTTTACTCCAGCTGATAAAAAGGTTGGTTCGAGATCAAGCAGATTAGTTACCTCATTATGTGTACAACCCCAATAGCTTTGTTGACAATTCATCCTTGAGTGAAACAGATTTACTCGGTACGTGTCATGTAACCAGATTCAGTATGTCTGCATACAAAATATCTGCGTACAAAAAGCCCTAATGGGAATGCACACGTAATGTATTATAATGTGACCTTGAAGCTTTTCCCCTACCTTTACTTATCTGTCACTAAGTCACTAATAGTTTTATTCAGGCAGAATAGACACCTATTACTGCTTACTAAAGTACAGTATCGAGGCAAAGTCTGGCCATCCAACCCCCAACCCCTATTCTCACTCACCACCATCAACAAACTTTTTTGTTCTCATTCAGGCAGATTAGTCACTAATTATTATTCACAGCTAAAAGTAAAGTACTTTCACCCATGACCAATAGTTAGGTTTATAATCAGGCAGATAAGCCTTCCAGTATTGAACCATTACAGAGTACAAGACTAAATTTTCACCAATTCCCTTATATCCAAACTAATATTTTTTCTACTTAAGCTGATATAACTATGAGAACATGCTATGGTAAAAAAGTATGTTAGATACAAATATAAAACATTCAATTAATAAGTATACAATGGAGAATAAAAATACACTCAAGCATAGGAAATGAAGTCATCCAACTCCTATCCTATTACATAAATATACACCTGAATGCTTTAACCCCTTTTATTTGATGATTTCAAAGGTCATTTGCTTTGCTACATGAATAGCAGAAAGACAATGTATTTTTCAATGAATCTCTTTCAATCCTAAAATAAGTTTGTCTTTTAAAGGGAAAACCGGATAAGTTCATGAACAAGCAGATAAGCTACTTGTTATTAATCACTTCAGTAAAATATGAGGTATAGCTCCCCCTTCCCTTCTCCTTAACCCCTGACCAAAAGTGTAGTTCAGGATAAAGCAGATGAGACAGCACCATCAATTACTAAAGAACAAGCCTTATGTTCATAGCACAAAGTGGGCACTATGGTATGTGCAATAGATGCTAATGCCAGAAAGTAAAAGACCTAACAATTTTACTTTCTCCAAACTCCTAAATTGTCTTTTTGTTTTAGAGAGATTCATGTCTGTATATTACGCAGTAGACTACTAAACCGATATTTAGATTCAACCAGGTCCGCTAACTGGCCATTGGATTTTTCGCCATGAAAGCTGGAGTTCAGGGAACTCTGGGTAGCACAAGGGCTGCTTCAAAGGGAAGGCCGTCTGCTATACGAATGCATCATTTGGGAGGTCCAGCTGAGCACCAAACATTATTTCAGATAGGTGTTAGACACTGCATACAAACAGGAATCAGTCTCCACCATGAATGAAGCTTTTGTTCTTCGGACAAGTGTCTTCAGCACAAAGCAGCCTTAATCCTTTTGTTTCACATGTGGTTATATTGTGTCTCTTTAAAGAGCAAGACAGATCACTTGGAGGAACTGCAATGATGAGGAAAAGATAATTGTTGGTGAAATTAATACTGTGAGAAAGAACAATGAAATCAACGGCTGATCCGGGCGGGGGGTGGAGGCCCCCTTAGGTTGACCAAGAAAATATTTAAAAAATACATAATTAAAAAATAAAATGAAAACATATAACTCACACATTTTAAGGGACATTTTTGGAATATGGGGTATAGTAAGGCATGTATATCTCAGTTCAATACAAACTGAATCATCTCTGGCGTACTGACTGTAAGAACTGGACGCTCTTTTAAAATGTCTAAATTCTTAGTTTACAAAATACCTTACATACCCTCAATTAAAATTCCAGTCGCTGCATATAGGCCTAGGTGGCTGACTCGAGTCGAAATAAGGGTATTTAAGGATACTATGCCCCAAAGTTGTCCTCGTTCTGGCGAAATTTCATGGTGAATTATATGTCTGGTGTTAAGTTGAGGAGACGTTTAGGTTGCGGACAGACTGTCGTCTGCCATTGATGTAGGCGCGATTCTACTGGGGAAAGGGGGTTTTAGCCCGCAATTCCCCCCCCCATGTGCAAAATTTTTATATTATAGTAATGGTGAAGACATAGCTATGCTCAATATGTATTCCTCATGGCCCTTTATCAGGCCCGTAGGCAATAAGTTCTGTAAAAATTCTTCCATGGAAACACAAAAATGCATTGTTGCAAATTTCTAACCTCTTTTTCCTATCTTTTTTAAGATTCTTTCTTCAGCCTCATCACCGTGGCAAACATATTTTGTGATGAAAATACATTTTACAGTTTAGTCAGGGAGGATTAATTAATGGGTAAGATGAAGAACGCAATCCCCGACGAAGACCATGCAGGCCCCCATTCAATTTCTTGGCTTGCTCTAACAGTAAGTAGGGCAGATTCTTCAATAAAACCCAAACTTTTCAACTTTTTTTTAATCAAAGCAAAAATATGAAACCTTTAAATTTCACCCAAACTTTTTCTGGGCTCTTCGTGCCACTTATACTTCGAGTATGGCATCCTTTTGGCAACCCAATGCATCTGTCAGGGTTTAGAGTAGCTGGCCCCAGTCAGGGCACTTGACCCCTATAAAGGCAAATCCAAGGACCAGGCTTCGCTGAGCCTGCAAACTGCCATCATTCGGTGTCATCCCTAGCTACACATATGATCTTGTTTGGTAGCAACCTTTGCGGCACCTGTGATGCCTGTGTCAGAATTCATGGCCACGAGCTTCCTCTTTATGTGGTTTCACTAGGGTCAATGACAACATAGCCCCCAAAATATGTCCCTACAACCGCAGCTGCATGCACTTTTGCCTGTGATGAAAAACCGTACCCGCTACTGAAATGCTTGCTTAGGACTGCTCAACTCACCAAGTAAAAGTGGCAACAGGAGAAAGTTTTTCTGGATTAAAAAGGTTGAATACATGGCTATAAGGAGTAGGATGAGTGGAGAACGCTTAAACAGGCTATGCTGATACATGTGAAAAGAGGTGTTGCAATTTGTAATCTGTAAGTCATAGATCGATACGCCAAACGTGTGGATCGTTGCCTAGGATTTTTATTGTGACTTTACGTTTGTGATCAGAGTCACGCAGGTGGCAGGAAAACACTCCCTGAGCCAGGAAAAGAAATGTGCCAGCTTTACCTTACGGCTCAAGTAGCTTGTGCCCCCTAAGGGTAGTCAGTTTTTTTCTTCCATGGAATGAACATGTATTAAGCTATAGTTTTCAAAATACGTAACTGGGCCATGGCGAATTGTTCTTTTCTGATAACCAACAAACTAACAATCAGAAAAGCATGGGACAGTCGTGATCACATTTTGACAATCTCCAATAATGTTAAGGAGAAGGGTCTTCCATCCAAGAAAATACTGACAAAACCATAAGTTCCAGGAGCTCACCTGCTAAGCCTAGAAATGGCGATTTCCGGCGACGGGGGGTGGGGGTATTTTTATCGAAAAATGTTCGAGTATGCTCCGCTCCACTTAGATAGTCTTCCCTCAAGTTTCAGTCCCATCTAGTCCAATATCCTGGGCGGGCCACTGCGTGTGGTTTTGAGTATGGAATAACAAAAGGAAAAAGGTGGCGATGCAAGATCTTGTTCCAAACTTTGGCGAAAAAGAAAAAGGGTGATTATTTCTTGTCCAAAGCAGGGACAGATGATTAATTATGTACCTACATCATTAAGCCACTTGATAAAAACAAATTTTGATATATTTCTATAATGAAGATCTCTTTAGCGGAGGGAAATGAACAGCAAAATTATAATTACAAATAGATTTGTATATGTTTTATCTTAATTTCCCTTAGATGTTTGAGACAGATAAGTTTTACTTTTCATTTTGCACAACAATGACATTTTCATATGATTCTGATAATAACTTTCGTATAAATTCGAGTAACATCCTTCCCTTCAGTTGGGTTGTAAATATTTGTAAACTTCTGCCACTGACTGGAAAGTACCTTTTACTGAATCCGGATCATTAAAAGGTAGAACTGATGGAATCACCGCTAAGTTCTTCTGGACTCTTGGGACAATTTAAACTAATTTTCTGTGTTTAAATTGTCTCACATTGCAAGAGCTTCCGGGGGCTTCCCCCCTGGACCCTGCCGGGGCTTCCCCCCTGGACCCCATGCGGAAATACTCGCGCTTCGCGCTCATGGTGCACCTTCAGTGCATTGCATCTGCCCCCACTTACAGTTATTCCTGGATCTGCCCTTGAATGAAATTTGCACTTGACTTTCCTGTAGATAATATGTGAACAATAATTAATGCATCAAATTTGACATGTAGCTTACGTTCAGTCTTAGTAAATATTATGAAATTGTCACTGCATTACACAACAGACACATGCACTTTAAACAACATTGGCCACTATGGGATTTATCCATCCAGTTTAAATTGTTTTAAAGCTCTTGGTGCGGACCAAGATTCTTGTTCAGCTCATTGCTGCAGGAATATTATTGGCGGAGAAGCCTTTCATACAGTGTAGTCCTGTGAACAGTGCATAACAAGGCAAGCATGATGTATGCAGGCTTTGGGTGCCATGTTGAGTAAAGCTTTCTAGATTTAAAATACCATTTTGTTTCTCAACAACAATGTTGGTATAATAAAAGGCATATGGCTCTAAGAAAAGAAACTTCTCCCAAATAATTAATGACTCCAAGGAGCTAATAATCTTTTAAAAGAAACCAACAATAGAATTAAACAACTTACACAGAGTTTATTCAGCAGAAACTGCACAGATTCTTGGGGCACATTCCTACAGCACAGACACAGATGCTAGTTATCTTAGGACTGTCTTGTAACAGGAATCCACCCTCCTGGGTATAGGGCGTCATTCAGACCTCAGACCATACCATGGTTATATAGGCTGAGAGAGTAAAACACTTGAAACGAAACTGTAAGTTGCATGTTGCAATACAACAAAGGGTTGAAGTGTTGTGATATGATTATAATTCTTGTATCAATAATAATTATCTTCAAAAGGGGAAGGGACACTCTCTTTAGGCCACCTTTTTACATGAATAAATAGATCATCCATCCATGTTAGGACCATTGTTCAGACCATAGAGCTAATACATAGTTTAATTAACTGAAAGGAAAAATAGACCATGCGCAGCATATCACAATATGACAAAGATTTCTGATGTAACATGTTAATGATTCTTGTAGCATATTTTGCTTCAGTATGGAATAAAACACAATAATAAGGGACAATATAATCAACCCTGTCTTTAGTTTCATGAACCACCATGCCATCATTTGTGACCAGCCTTCTATTCAATGGTGGGTGAAGCTGAAAGAGATAAGAAGCCTATAAAAGCAGTAAGTTGCATGTTTTTGAAAGACAGAAATATTGTGTGCTGTAATGCAATTCTGATGAGTGTAGCATTTTGCTGGGGAGGGGCATTTTATGGCAATATCTGATACACTTCAGTGGGTGGAGGAAATCCTGTAATGCAAAACATTTTACCTAACGGCTTCAGCCCAATAATGAACCAAAGCCTCTTTAATGCTCATTGCTATTATTAAAGCAATAAAATGTTTGCAATAGCCTTATGCGACTGCTGTATGGATATTGTATAAGACTGAAATTTCTTCGATGATTTTGATCAATTTTGTCATAGCTGGTAAGTTCTGCAAATCTAGTCATGTTCACTCAATAAAGTACATCCTTGATGATAATATCTTCAAATCATCAGAACTAGTCGATCATCCAAATTAAATTTCAACTCAACCGATTTGCAATAATAAGAACTTGCCAGAATTCTCTGACTTGCTTTTCAAGGTGTAGCAGACAACATGGTCATGTTACACAATATTGACGATGCTTTGTGCTATTACAAATTTTGAGCACCTTGAATTTTTGTATAGCACCATCCCGACAGATTATTGGCAACAAGCAATGTTCAAAACGTATATTCTTCCATGTATTTCTAGCGAATTCCACCTTCCTAGGTCAACCCTGTCTTAATTCTTTCATGAACAAATCAAGTCTTCCTTCTGTGAAAGGGACAGCTTTTAGACCACCAGTACATGGTGAAATAGTCTGAAAGAGAAAAAAACTATTCAGAACGATGTTAGTTGCATGTTGCAAAGTTATAAAGATAAATATTTTGTCATGCAATTGATATTCTTGTGAGATTTTTCATCACAACCTGAAGATACTCTAATATCAACCCTGTCTGGTTACATGAAACCATTAGGCTATTCTCTGGTGTAAAGTTCATTGTCCATCCGGACTGTCATTACATTTTGGTTCAAGCTGAAAGAGAAAAAAAACTAAACACAGTAAGTTGCATGTTGTTGAAGACAAAACAGTTTTTATGTGTTGTAATGCAATACTGATGCTTGTAGCACTTTGCTTCAGTATGGGAAGCAACAGTTTAATTATAGCCCGGGAGGTGGTAGGCCTATTTGATTTAATTCATAGAAATCTTGAATTTATGGTGATCCACTTCAGTGGGTTGAGGAAATCCTGTAACGACACATTTAACCCAACGGCTTCAGCCCAACAATGTCTTACCGAAGCTTTTTAAGGTTCATGGCTATTAAAGGCAATAAAATTTTCACAGTAGCCTTATGTGACTGCTGTATGGATATTGTATAAGACTGAAATTTCTTCGATGATTTTGATCAATTTTGTCACAGTTGGCAAGTTCTGCAAATCTACTTGTGTTCAACTCAATGAAGTACACCTTTATAGATGAATATATCTTCAAATCATCAGAACTAGTTGAAAACTTCAAATTAAATTTCAACTCAACCAATTGGCAATAATAAAAACTTGCCAGAATTCTCTGACTTGCTTTTCAAGGTGTAGCAGACGACATGGTCATGTTACACAATATTGGCGATGCTTTGTGCTATTACATATTTTGAGCACCTTGAATTTTTGTATAGCACCATCCCGACAGATTATTGGCAACAAGCAATGTTCAGAACGTATATTCTTCAATGTATTTCTAGCGAATTCCACCTTCCTAGGTCAACCCTGTCTTAATTCTTTCATGAACAAATCAAGTCTTCCTTCTGTGAAAGGGACAGCTTTAAGACGGCCAGTACATTTTGAATCAGCCTGAAAGAGAAAAAGAATAAGAACGTTATTAGCTGCATGTTGCAAAGTTTATATAAAGATGAATGTTTTGTCATGCAATTGACAGTCTTGTGACATTTTTACATCTCAACTTGAAGATACTCTATTATCAGCCATGTCTGGTGATATGAAACTATTAAGCATTCTCTGGTGTCACAGTGAAGTTTGTTGTGCAGACCATCATTACATATTGGTTCAAGCTGAAAGAGAAGAAAAACTAAACACAGTAAGTGTTAATATGTGATCTACTGCAGTGGGTGGAGAGAATCCTGTACGGTAATGAAACAAATTTTACCTAACGGCATACCTGCATGATGACCTTACGATTTAAAGAGAAAATGCAGTCACCCCAATCAGAGTTACTATACCCATCACTCTGGTTAATGAATGGCCAATTTTGATCATGTGACAATGTTTTTTGTTGGTGAACTGTAAAATTCAAGGAGAATTTCTTCTTGCTTTACCTATTGTTTGTAATAGTTACGTTCAGAATGTCTTCAGAGGTGCTTGTAATGCAATATGAGGAGATTTGCAAGAGTTTACTGATTTTCCAAAGCAACTTTTGGGGTGACTGCCTATTGCCTTTAAGTGATAATCACAAAAATAACACACGCATGCTTAGAGGTGAGCATGCCAAGCATATGAGGTAGCAAAAAAGTTTCGAATTCCACCTCTGGCAATGATTACTTGCCCACTGCATGTAAGTTGCAAAAATATTCCTGAAAAAAATTGTTATTATCAGGAAATCATTATGAGGTAATATTCATTTCAACTCTCTGCAATATGATAGAACACAACACAAAAGTGAACCACATATACCCTCTAGAGAAATAATAAAAACATGTAAACAATAGTAGTGAATATACATATACATTTGTAAAGACAATAAGCCAATATTTTAACATGAACAAAAATAAAAAAAGGGAAAAACAATGCACAGGCATAAGGCAGCCAGTATGCCTTGTCTTAAAAAGCTAGGTTAACAGACTTGCAGGTAAGATAGGGAGGTGAATACGAAGAATCCCATTTTCTCCTTGTCAACTCCTGCTTTTAGTAGCTTTTGCCCAGTCACTCGATCCTGAAGGTTTGGTCTGCAAAATGATTAAACAAAGATTAGAAACATGCACACTTAAAGGCTGGTAGTCAAACAGCCTGGAGTATTTGCTCTTCTCATAAGCTTTGCAATTTGTTAAAATCTCCTAATTCTGGATCAAGTTGTTTTGCCACACCCTTGAATCTGACACTTTGGAAATTAATACATTGACATTAGGAACAAAACTTTGAATCCTCATGCTAGTGTTTAAAATTGTGGAATTTTAATTGTTAACATGAAGAAATTTGGAAGGGAATTAAAAGAAGGGAAGGGATGGAACAGGTCCCAACCTCACTTGCACGTGTGAGAGCCATCCTTGAGTCGTTTATGCTCTCCCCAAACCTCAAAACTGAATTCAAATTTTTACCTCCCATTAATTTTAAAGGTTACTGGGAGAAATATTTCAAAATTTGGAGGGACTAGTTACAGATGTTTTCACTATCTTGAAGATGGCCAATTTCAATATCACGAAAATGGCTATAAGGTGAAAATTCATGTTGTTCCTGGTCTTCTGAAAAAGGAAGAATAACATGACTAGGTATTTTAGGGGGGATATCAAATAAATCAATCACAAAAATCTAAACATTAAAAACACACACAAATATGACAATACACAGTCTGACTCATATAAAATAAACAGATAATATGTCATTATTAAAATACACAAAAACATAAAAGATACATATTACACATAAATTTTAAAAGTATTTCCCTGGCCTAATAAACTTCCTGTGGAAATAATACGTTTAAAGTCATTTTACATATTGGAAGTGGGATATAATTACAGAAATAAGACAATCACACTCAGAGGCATGCATTCAATACTATGACGTAGAGGACTAAAAAAATGATACCCTCCTGTGGAAAGATTTGTCAAAAAAAAACAGTTCTCTTTAATAAACAAATCAGTAAGGTGCATTCATTATCATGAAAATTGTCATTGTGAATATCATGAAAATGGCCAAATCAAAAGGTCATGTTCATGTCTGCTGAAAGAGAATTTGAAAAGAAAAAACCAAAAAGAAAAGAAAAAAGAAGGAAATATTTTGGGATACCGAATAAATTGCTAACCAAACTGCAAAATGCACAGCAATCCCCATGTTCATGTGGACATATCTGAAATGTATCATTGTGTGTAGAGTTGATGCTGTACAGAACATCTGTAAAGATAAAAAAATATGTAGACATTAGAAGTGAACGTACATTTGTAACAACAATGAGCCATGTTGTTACACAAACGAAAATAAAGCAAAAATAAAAAAAATAAACACAAAGCAGACAGTCTGCCTTGTCTTAAAAGCTAGGTTTACAAACTTGAAGGTGAGACAGGAAGGTGAATAGGAAGAATCTCATCTCTTCCTTGTCAACTCCTGCTATTTGTATCTTTTGCCCAGTCACTCCTGAAGGCTGGTCTGTAAAATGATTAAACAAAGATTTATTAGAAACATGCACACTTGAAAGTTTGGTAGTCAAACAGGGAGTATTTGCTCTTTTCATATGCAGTGCAATTTTTTAAAATCTCCTAATTCTGGATCAAGTTGCTTTTGCACACCCTTGAATCTGACACTTTGGAAATTAATACATTGACATTAGGAAGGAAAACTTTTAAATCCTCATGCCAGTGTTAAAAATTGTGGAATTTTAATTGTCAACATAAATTAACTGGAAGAAATTTGGAAGGGAATTAAAAGAAGGGAGTGGGATGGAACAGGCCCCACCCTCGCCTGCACCTGTGAGAGCCATCCTTCAGTCGTTTCTGCTCTCCCCAAATTTTGACACTGAGCAACAATTTTTGAACTCCCAATAATTTTGATGGTTGCTGGGAGAAATATTTCAAATTTTGGAGGGACTAGTTACAGGTGTTTTCACTATCTTGAAGATGGCCAATTTCAATATCATGAAAATGGCTATAAAGTAAAAATTCATGTTGTTCCTGGTCTTCTGAAAAAGGAAGAATAACATGACTAGGTATTTTAGGGGGGATATCAAATAAATCAATCACAAAAATCTAAACATTAAAACACACACAAATATGACAATACACAGTCTGACTCATATAAAATAAACATAAGTTCAGATAATATGTCATTATTAAAATACACAAAAACATAAAAGATACATATTACACATTAATTGTAAAAGGATTTCCCTAGACCAATAAACATCCTGTGGAAATAATATGTTTAAAGTCATTTTACATATTGGAGGTGGGATATAATTACAGAAATAAGGCATTCACACTCAGAGGTATGCATGCAATATTATGTGGTAGAGGAATAAAAAAAAATGATACCCTCCTGTGGAAAGATTTGTCCAAAACAAAAACAGTTCTCTTTAATAAACAAATCAGTAAGGTGCATTCATTATCATGAAAATGGTCATTATGAATATCATGCAAATGGCCAAATCAAAAGGTCATGTTCATGTCTGCTGAAAGAGAATTTGAAGAAAAAAAAAACCAAAAAGAAAAGAAAAAGAAGGAAATATTTTGGGATACCGAATAAATTGCTAACCAAACTGCAAAATGCACAGCAATCCCCATATTCATGTGGACATATCTGAAATGTATCATTGTGTGTAGAGTTGATGCTGTACAGAACATCTGTAAAGATAAAAAAATATGTAGACATTAGAAGTGAATGTACATTTGTAACGACAATGAGCCATGTTGTTACACAAACGAAAATAAAGCAAAAATAAAAAAAAAAAACACAAAGCAGACAGTCTGCCTTGTCTTAAAAGCTAGGTTTACAAACTTGAAGGTGAGACAGGAAGGTGAATAGGAAGAATCTCATCTCTTCCTTGTCAACTCCTGCTATTTGTAGCTTTTGCCCATTCACTCCTGAAGGCTGGTCTGTAAAATGATTAAACAAAGATTTATTAGAAACATGCACACTTGAAAGTTTGGTAGTCAAACAGGGAGTATTTGCTCTTCTCATATGCAGTGCAATTTTTTAAAATCTCCTAATTCTGGATCAAGTTGCTTTTGCCACACCCTTGAATCTGACACTTTGGTTAAGACATTGACATTAGGAAGAAAAACTTTAAATCCTCATGCCAGTGATTAAAACTGTGGAATTTTAATTATCAACATAAATTAACTGGAAGAAATTTGGAAGGGAATTAAAAGAAGGGAGTGGGATGGAAGAGGCTCCAACCTCGCTTGCACCTGTGAGAGCCATCCTTGAGTCATTTCTGCTCTCTCCAAATTTTGACAATGAGGAACAATTTTTGAACTCCCAATAATTTTAATGGATTCTGGGAGAAATGTTTCAAAATATGGAGGGTCTAGTTACAGGTGTTTTCACTATCTTGAAGATGGCCAATTTCAATATCACAAAAATGGCTATAAGGTGAAAATTCATGTTGTTCCTGGTCTTCCGAAAAAGGAAGAATAACATGACTAGGTATTTTAGGGGGGATATCAAATAAATCAATCACAAAAATCTAAACATTAAAAAACACACAAATATGACAATACACAGTCTGACTCATATAAAATAAACAGATAATATGTCATTATTAAAATACACAAAAACATAAAAGATACATATTACACATAAATTTAAAAGTATTTCCCTGGCCCAATAAACTTCCTGTGGAAATAATATGTTTAAAGTCATTTTACATATTGGAAGTGGGATATAATTACAGAAATAAGACATTCACACTCAGAGGCATGCATTCAATACTATGACGTAGAGGACTAAAAAAATTATACCCTCCTGTGGAAAGATTTGTCAAAAAAACAGTTCTCTTTAATAAACAAATCAGTAAGGTGCATTCATTATCATGAAAATTGTCATTGTGAATATCATGAAAATGGCCAAATCAAAAGGTCATGTTCATGTCTGCTGAAAGAGAATTTGAAAAGAAAAAACCAAAAAGAAAAAAGAAGGAAATATTTTGGGATACCGAATAAATTGCTAACCAAACTGCAAAATGCACAGCAATCCCCATGTTCATGTGGACATATCTGAAATGTATCATTGTGTGTAGAATTGATGCTGTACAGAACATCTGTAAAGATAAAAAAATATGTAGAAATTAGAAGTGAATGTACATTTGTAAAGACAATAAGCCAATATTTTAACATGAACAAAAATAAAAAAAAGGGAAAAACAATGCACATGCATAAAGCAGCCAGTCTGCCTTGTCTTAAAAAGCTTGGTTAACAGACTTGCAGGTAAGATAGGGAGGTGAATACGAAGAATCCCATTTCCTCCTTGTCAACTCCTGCTTTTAGTAGCTTTTGCCCAGTCACTCGATCCTGAAGGTTTGGTCTGCAAAATGATTAAACAAAGATTAGAAACATGCACACTTAAAGGCTGGTAGTCAAACAGGGAGTATTTGCTCTTCTCATAAGCTTTGCAATTTGTTAAAATCTCCTAATTCTGGATCAAGTTGTTTTGCCACACCCTTGAATCTGACACTTTGGAAATTAATACATTGACATTAGGAACAAAACTTTGAATCCTCATGCTAGTGTTTAAAATTGTGGAATTTTAATTGTCAACATGAAGAAATTTGGAAGGGAATTAAAAGAAGGGAGGGGGATGGAACAGGTCCCAACCTCACTTGCACGTGTGAGAGCCGTCCTTGAGTCGTTTATGCTCTCCCCAAACCTCAAAACTGAATAAAAATTTTTAACTCCCATTAATTTTAATGGTTACTGGGAGAAATATTTCAAAATTTGGAGGGACTAGTTACAGGTGTTTTCACTATCTTGAAGATGGCCAATTTCAATATCACGAAAATGGCTATAAGGTGAAAATTCATGTTGTTCCTGGTCTTCTGAAAAAGGAAGAATAACATGACTAGGTATTTTAGGGGGGATATCAAATACAACAATCACAAAAATCTAAACATTAAAAGCACACACAAATATACAAATATGACAATACACAGTCTGACTCATATAGAATAAACAGATAATATGTCATTATTAAAATACACAAAAACATAAAAGATACATATTACACATAAATTTTAAAAGTATTTCCCTGGCCCAATAAACTTCCTGTGGAAATAATATGTTTAAAGTCATTTTACATATTGGAAGTGGGATATAATTACAGAAATTAGACATTCACACTCAGAGGCATGCATTCAATACTATGATGTAGAGGACTAAAAAAATTATACCCTCCTGTGGAAAGATTTGTCAAAAAAACAGTTCTCTTTAATAAACAAATCAGTAAGGTGCATTCATTATCATGAAAATTGTCACTGTAAATATCATGAAAATGGCCAAATCAAAAGGTCATGTTCAAGTCTGCTGAAAGAGAATTTGAAAAGAAAAAACCAAAAAGAAAAGAAAAAAGAAGGAAATATTTTGGGATACCGAATAAATTGCTAACCAAACTGCAAAATGCACAGCAATCCCTATGTTCATGTGGACATATCTGAAATGTATCATTGTGTGTAGAGTTGATGCTGTACAGAACATCTGTAAAGATAAAAAAAATATGTAGACATTAGAAGTGAATGTACATTTGTAACAACAATGAGCCATGTTGTTACACAAACGAAAATAAAGCAAAAATAAAAAATAAACACAAAGCAGGCAGTCTGCCTTGTCTTAAAAGCTAGGTTTACAAACTTGAAGATGAGACAGGAAGGTGAATAGGAAGAATCTCATCTCTTCCTTGTCAACTCCTGCTATTTGTATCTTTTGCCCAGTCACTCCTGAAGGCTGGTCTGTAAAATGATTAAACAAAGATTTATTAGAAACATGCACACTTGAAAGTTTGGTAGTCAAACAGGGAGTATTTGCTCTTTTCATATGCAATGCAATTTTTTAAAATCCCCTAGTTCTGGATCAAGTTGCTTTTGCACACCCTTGAATCTGACACTTTGGAAATTAATACATTGACATTAGGAAGTAAAACTTTTAAATCCTCATGCCAGTGTTAAAAATTGTGGAATTTTAATTGTCAACATAAATTAACTGGAAGAAATTTGGAAGGGAATTAAAAGAAGGGAGGGGGATGGAACAGGCCCCAACCTCACCTGCACCTGTGAGAGCCATCCTTCAGTCGTTTCTGCTCTCCCCAAATTTTGACACTGAGCAACAATTTTTGAACTCCCAATAATTTTGATGGTTGCTGGGAGAAATATTTCAAATTTTGGAGGGACTAGTTACAGGTATTTTCACAATCTTGAAGATGGCCAATTTCAATATCATGAAAATGGCTATAATGTGAAAATTCATGTTGTACCCGGTCTTCTGAAAAAGGAAGAATAACATGACTAGGTATTTTAGGGGGGATATCAAATAAATCAATCACAAAAATGTAAACATTAAAACACACACAAATATGACAATACACAGTCTGATTCATATAAAATAAACATAAGTTCAGATAATATGTCATTACTAAAATACACAAAAATATAAAAGATACATATTTCACATTACTTGTAAAAGGATTTTCCTAGACCAATAAACTTCCTGTGGAAATAATATGTTTAAAGTCATTTTACATATTGGAGGTGGGATATAATTACAGAAATAAGGCATTCACACTCAGAGGCATGCATGCAATATTATGTGGTAGAGGAATAAAAAAAAATTATACCCTCCTGTGGAAAGATTTGTCAAAAAAAAAACAGTTCTCTTTAATAAACAAATCAGTAAGGTGCATTCATTATCATGAAAATGGTCATTATGAATATCATGAAAATGGCCAAATCAAAAGGTCATGTTCATGTCTGCTGAAAGAGAATTTGAAAAGAAAAAACCAAAAAGAAAAGAAAAAAGAAGGAAATATTTTGGGATACCGAATAAATTGCTAACCAAACTGCAAAATGCACAGCAATCCCCATGTTCATGTGGACATATCTGAAATGTATCATTGTGTGTAGAATTGATGCTGTACAGAACATCTGTAAAGATAAAAAAATATGTAGAAATTAGAAGTGAATGTACATTTGTAACGACAATGAGCCATGTTGTTACACAAACGAAAATAAAGCAAAAATAAAAAAATAAACACAAAGCAGACAGTCTGCCTTGTCTTAAAAGCTAGGTTTATAAACTTGAAGGTGAGACAGGAAGGTGAATAGGAAGAATCTCATCTCTTCCTTGTCAACTCCTGCTATTTGTAGCTTTTGCCCATTCACTCCTGAAGGCTGGTCTGTAAAATGATTAAACAAAGATTTATTAGAAACATGCACACTTGAAAGTTTGGTAGTCAAACAGGGAGTATTTTCTCTTCTCATATGCAGTGCAATTTTTTAAAATCTCCTAATTCTGGATCAAGTTGCTTTTGCCACACCCTTGAATCTGACACTTTGGTTAAGACATTGACATTAGGAAGAAAAACTTTAAATCCTCATGCCAGTGATTAAAATTGTGGAATTTTAATTATCAACATAAATTAACTGGAAGAAATTTGGAAGGGAATTAAAAGAAGGGAGTGGGATGGAAGAGGCCCCAACCTCGCCTGCACCTGTGAGAGCCATCCTTGAGTCGTTTCTGCTCTCTCCAAATTTTGACAATGAGGAACAATTTTTGAACTCCCAATAATTTTAATGGATGCTGGGAGAAATGTTTCAAAATATGGAGGGTCTCTTTTTGGAGGGTTGGAGGGATTCATGTTGTTCCTGGTCTTCTGAAAAAGAAAAAATAACATAATTAGGTATTACTTGGAGATATCAAATAAACTGATCACCAAATTTAAAAAATTTACACACACACATGCACACACAAAAATATGACAAAAGTAAAATTTGTTCAG
This sequence comes from Holothuria leucospilota, assembly GCA_029531755.1. NCBI lineage: Eukaryota > Metazoa > Echinodermata > Holothuroidea > Aspidochirotida > Holothuriidae > Holothuria > Holothuria leucospilota. The sequence goes on from CM055982.1 coordinate 317,323, forward strand.
ATAATAGTCATTATTAAAAAACACAAAAACATGAAAAAATTAAAACAAAGCAGTCAATCTGGTTTGTCTCAAAAGCTGACGTTAAAGACTTGTAGGAAAGATGAAACTGAAATTTTAATAACAATTTAAAAAGAAGATAATTATAATTGTCAATCAGAAGGAATGTTATAAAATTTGGAGACACTCTTTAAAAGTGTATTGTCATGATAATGGCTGTTTTCAATATCATGAAAATGGCCAAAGTCAAAAAGCTGGTGTTGCTCTTCATCTGCTGCAACAAAAAAAAGAGGAAAAAAAAAAGAAAGACATGATTAGGCAATACTTTGTGATACCAAATAAGTGAATAAACCAAAGAGCAAAATGAACAGCATTCCCATCATTCATGTGAACATATCTGACATGCCGGCCTCATCTTGTGTGTAAAGCTGAAGCCAGACTTCTGAAAAGATGAAAAGATGTAGGCATTAATAGTGAACACAAGATCTCAATGTTTCTTTTCATGAAGGAAACTGATGACATTCTGACTGACTGATGATACCAACTGACTCAATACCCCTATTACATCTACTACATACAACAGGCAACATTATCACAGCTAAAACTGTTTTCAGATTTTCCATGGTCACTTTGGATGGGGGAAATCATTTATCGGGACTGAATTTGTTGCACTCAACTGTCTTCATAAAAATCCTGCCAAGGATTGCACCCCTACCATCTGGTTGCTATTTAAGATGCTACCACCTTCATCTACTTGGCTATAACACCAGTATCAACAAATCTGAAAGGAAGAAAAACATTCCAAGACTTTATTATCCTTCCTTTTACAATGCAACACCTCAGATGGCAATCATTTTTCACTGTTAATTTCTCTTAATGCAAAACCCACTTTTCAGGGAACAAACACAACCTAACAATTTAAAGACTACTGGGTCCTATACAAAACACAAACAGTGAATGATGATGAAAACCAACAGCAAAGATCCCTAAAAGAAATTTAATGCACATATGCAAGTTATTATACCAGGGGCAGATCGACAGGGTGGCTTCCCCTCCCTATTTTGACATGCAACAACTTTTTTGAGACACTGTCAAAGCTTCACTTCACAATGTTATGTATGCTAAAATTTTATTTGTCTATCAGGAAATGGCTGCTATAACACTGCTTAATTTCATGATCTTCCTGAGGAAGCTACCCCCTGTGGGCTGGGGGTTGTAGAATACCCGCAGTATTTCCCTCCTGTCCTAAGAGGGGACTAAAGGGAAGGACTAACACCATATCTGAGCCGTATTTGAAACCAAACTTGATCTTGAACTGTATTTGAAACCGTATTAAACTTTACCTTTTATCTAGTTGACACTATATAACACATTCATGTTGGTTTCATTAAATCATATCTAACTAACAAATCCTGAGGAAGCCCAGACCCCATCATTTTTGCCACAGTAAAATGCCATTTAAAAAGCAATGCATACCAAAACTATCCCACAATCCTTTGTAATTACTATTTGGAAAAGGGTCTCATTCCATTCCATAGCTTTAGCAGCTTAATTTTTTTCCCTATGATAAATCATGATCAGTTCTGTCACCAGACAGGTATAATTTATATTCTGTAGTTGATCTCAGGGAGTGAGAATGTACATATCTGTGTATAACCTCCTATTGACTGCAGTTGTACAATTCATTGATGTTTTTATAGGTTTAATGAATGATTTTGACTTCTAACGGGTGCCGTATATCCACTCTTCAATATTCATTCTAAAATTTATGTCCTTAGAAGTTTTTTAATATTGTCACCTGTTCTCACACTTTGACCAGATTTTAGTGTCAAAAATGTGTTTATGGTAGCTCGTTTTGTTGTTTCATTACATGTTTGGTTTTGTTAACTTTTTCCTATTCCATGTCATGTTTTTAAATTTTCTCTTACTCCTTTATTTTGGTATATATCCTGTTTTCTTTGGTTCCTATGTTTACGCATTTTTTTTTTGTTTTGCTTTCTTGCTTCCCTTGTTTTATTCGTCTTTTACCTTCTCTACATTCACTGTTTTCATATGAGGGCCTTACAGGAGATGTATTGCCACATGGAGGCACTATAAGAGTCTTAGCGGTGGAGAGGCTGTGTACTGGCAAAAGAAGGCCAATACAATCTGCTCCCCTTTGTGCCAAGGCTAGCCAGTGGCAGCACCAAAATAGCTGCACAATATGCATCACACACACACACACTCTGTGGCACAGCTACCAACACACACCTGTGGAGAGATAGAGAAATGAAATTAGTTTGCTGTGAACAGAAATGGAGAAATAAATTCGCCGCGTTGAGTCGAATGTCTTCCTCTTCAGTCTTCTTCTTCTGTCGAGCTCTTCTTCTGTTCTCCTGCCGTTGATCTTCTTGTTGAGAAAAAGCATTCAAAATGTACCTGCATGCATGCCAGCAGTTACACAGCCCAGTCTCTGTTTGGTTCTATCCCTAGGCCTCACTCTAATTAGCAGCCATTTAGCAAGGTGTGTCAGACCCATAGGCTAAATGGTTAATCTCTAAGCCCTACTTAAATTACCACTCATTCGGCCAGGTGTGTCAGACCCATAGGCCGAATGATTCTTTTCTAGGCCCTACTTTAATTAGCAGTTGTTTAGCCAGGAGTGTTTCAGGTCCTTTCAGCTAAAACAATTGCTGGTTCCCTAAGCCAACAGTGACATAGCCATGTCCTACTAGGCATACACAGGGGTACCTCCTGCATGCTCTTCTCCTGTTGTTGCTGTCTTCTTCATCTTCTCTGGTTTGTCTCCTTCCTAGAGAGAAATCAATGTCCTGTGGAGAGATAGAGAAATGAAATTAGTTTGCTGTGAACAGAAATGGAGAAATAAATTCGCCGCGTTGAGTTGAATGTCTTCCTCTTCTGTCGAGCTCTTCTGTTCTCCTGCCGTTGATCTTCTTGTTGAGAAAAAGCATTCAAAATGTACCTGCATGCATGCCAGCAGTTACACAGCCCAGTCTCTGTTTGGCTCTATCCCTAAGCCTTACTCTAATTAGCAGCCATTTAGCAAGGTGTGTCAGACCCAATACGCTAAATGGTTATCTCTAAGCCCTACTTAAATTACCACTCATTCGGCCAGGTGTGTCAGACCCATAGGCCGAATGATTCTTTTCTAGGCCCTACTTTAATTAGCAGTTGTTTAGCCAGGAGTCTTTCAGGTCCTTTCAGCTAAAACAATTGCTGTTTCCCTAAGCCAACAGTGACATAGCCATGTCCTACTAGGCATACACAGGGGTACCTCCTGCATGCTCTTCTCCTGTTGTTGCTGTCTTCTTCATCTTCTCTGGTTTGTCTCCTTCCTAGAGAGAAATCAATGTCCTGTGGAGAGATAGAGAAATGAAATTAGTTTGGTGTGAACAGAAATGGAGAAATAAATTCGCCGCGTTGAGTTGAATGTCTTCCTCTTCAGTCTTCTTCTTCTGTCGAGCTCTTCTTCTGTTCTCCTGCCGTTGATCTTCTTGTTGAGAAAAAGCATTCAAAATGTACCTGCATGCACGCCAGCAGTTTCATAGCCTAGTCTCTGTTTGGTTCTATCCCTAGGCCTCACTCTAATTAGCAGCCATTTAGCAAGGTGTGTCAGACCCATAGGCTAAATGGTTAATCTCTAAGCCCTACTTAAATTACCACTCATTCGGCCAGGTGTGTCAGACCCATAGGCCGAATGATTCTTTCCTAGGCCCTACTTTAATTAGCAGTTGTTTAGCCAGGAGTGTTTCAGGTCCTTTCAGCTAAAACAATTGCTGGTTCCCTAAGCAAACAGTGACATAGCCATGTCCTACTAGGCATACACAGGGGTACCTCCTGAATGCTCTTCTCCTGTTGTCGCTGTCTTCTTCATCTTCTCTGGTTTGTCTCCTTCCTAGAGAGAAATCAATGTCCTGTGGAGAGATGGAGAAATAGAGAAATGAAATTAGTTTGCTGTGAACAGAAATGGAGAAATAAATTCGCCGCGTTGAGTTGAATATCTTCCTCTTCAGTCTTCTTCTTCTGTCGAGTTCTTCTTCTGTTCTCCTGCCGTTGATCTTCTTTTTGAGAAAAAGCATTCAAAATGTACCTGCATGCACGCCAGCAGTTTCATAGCCTAGTCTCTGTTTGGTTCTATCCCTAGGCCTCACTCTAATTAGCAGCCATTTAGCAAGGTGTGTCAGACCCATAGGCTAAATGGTTAATCTCTAAGCCCTACTTAAATTACCACTCATTCGGCCAGGTGTGTCAGACCCATAGGCCGAATGATTCTTTCCTAGGCCCTACTTTAATTAGCAGTTGTTTAGCCAGGAGTGTTTCAGGTCCTTTCAGCTAAAACAATTGCTGGTTCCCTAAGCAAACAGTGACATAGCCATGTCCTACTAGGCATACACAGGGGTACCTCCTGCATGCTCTTCTCCTGTTGTCGCTGTCTTCTTCATCTTCTCTGGTTTGTCTCCTTCCTAGAGAGAAATCAATGTCCTGTGGAGAGATAGAGAAATGAAATTAGTTTGCTGTGAACAGAAATGGAGAAATAATTTCGCCGCGTTGAGTCGATCGTCTTCCTCTTCAGTCTTCTTCTGTCGAGCTCTTCTTCTGTTCTCCTGCCGTTGATCTTCTTGTTGAGAAAAAGCATTCAAAATGTACCTGCATGCACGCCAGCAGTTACACAGCCCAGTCTCTGTTTGGCTCTATCCCTAGGCCTCACTCTAATTAGCAGCCATTTAGCAAGGTGTGTCAGACCCATACGCTAAATGGTTAAACTCTAAGCCCTACTTAAATTACCAATCATTCGGCCAGGTGTGTCAGACCCATAGGCCGAATGATTTTTTTCTAGGCCCTACTTTAATTAGCAGTTGTTTAGCCAGGAGTGTTTCAGGTCCTTTCAGCTAAAACAATTGCTGGTTTCCTAAGCCAACAGTGACATAGCCATGTCCTACTAGGCATACACAGGGGTACCTCCTGCATGCTCTTCTCCTGTTGTCGCTGTCTTCTTCATCTTCTCTGGTTTGTCTCCTTCCTAGAGAGAAATCAATGTCCTGTGGAGAGATAGAGAAATGAAATTAGTTTGCTGTGAACAGAAATGGAGAAATAATTTCGCCGCGTTGAGTCGATCGTCTTCCTCTTCAGTCTTCTTCTGTCGAGCTCTTCTTCTGTTCTCCTGCCGTTGATCTTCTTGTTGAGAAAAAGCATTCAAAATGTACCTGCATGCACGCCAGCAGTTACACAGCCCAGTCTCTGTTTGGCTCTATCCCTAGGCCTCACTCTAATTAGCAGCCATTTAGCAAGGTGTGTCAGACCCATACGCTAAATGGTTAAACTCTAAGCCCTACTTAAATTACCAATCATTCGGCCAGGTGTGTCAGACCCATAGGCCGAATGATTATTTTCTAGGCCCTACTTTAATTAGCAGTTGTTTAGCCAGGAGTGTTTCAGGTCCTTTCAGCTAAAACAATTGCTGGTTTCCTAAGCCAACAGTGACATAGCCATGTCCTACTAGGCATACACAGGGGTACCTCCTGCATGCTCTTCTCCTGTTGTCGCTGTCTTCTTCATCTTCTCTGGTTTGTCTCCTTCCTAGAGAGAAATCAATGTCCTGTGGAGAGATAGAGAAATGAAATTAATTTGCTGTGAACAGAAATGGAGAAATAAATTCGCCGCGTTGAGTCGAATGTCTTCTTCTTTAGTCTTCTTGCTTTCGAGATCTTCTGTTCCTGATGTATTGGCTTCTTCTGTTGTTGTCCTTCCTGCTGAAAGATGAATACCCTATGGAGAAAGAACATTTAACATTAATATATGAATGTGTGCACACAATCAGTTACACATGTATGTATCTAGGCATAAGAGATTGCCATACACGAACTACTTACATAGGTCCCTTGTTAGGCCTATATTTACATACCTATGCAAATAGGTAAACATGGACTTATAAACTGTTACACGTTTCTCCCTAAATGTATAAGGTGCACACCAGCTTGCAAGATTCTTTTTCTCATTGTGTTGGTTTTCTTCCTACTTGTCACTTTCCACCTTCCTCTTCTCATGTTTTCTTCTTATAAGCACTACTTTCAAGTGCTCCTCTTTTTTTTCGTTTTGCTGGTGATTATCATGCTTGTCGTTTTTCATCTTCTTGTCCTTCCTCTTTTCATGTTTTCTTGTTTTTAAGGTGTTCACTGCTTGGAAGTTTTTCTCAGTTTGCCCTACCGAGGGATCATGTAGTTAGGATAAGATTTAACGACACACCAACACGAATGTGTTATATAGTGTCAACTAGATAAAAAGGTTAAATTTAAAAACGGTTTCAAATACAGTTCAAGTTCAAGTTCAGTTTTAAAAACAGTCCAAACACAGTGCAAGTCGTTCCCTTTAGTCACCTCTTTAGGACAGGCAGGAGATACCATGGACTAATTCTACAACCCCCAGCAGGGTCACAAAATCCAAAACCAAGGATGCAACCACCACTACCAGGGCCACAACCACCACTGCCAAGAACACAACCAGGGCTGCAACCACCACTACCAGGGCCACAACCACCACTGCCAAGAACACAATCACCACTACCAGGGCTGCAACCCGACACCACCAGGGCAACATCCACCACCACCAAGCACGCACCCGCCACCACCAGCGCCGCAACCGCCACAACCATGGCCGCACCCGCCACCACCAGCGCCGCAACCTCCACCACCAGGGACGCAACCTCCACCACCAGGGCCTCAACCGCCACCACCAGGGCCGCAACCGCCACCACCAGGGACGCAACCGCCACCACCAGGGACGCAACCGCCACCACCAGGGACGCAACCGCCACCACCAGGGACGCAACCGCCACCACCAGGGACGCAACCGCCACCACCAGGGCCGCACCCACCACAACCAGGTCCGCACCCGCCACCGCCAGGGCCGCACCCGCCACCGCCAGGGCCGCACCCGCCACCGCCAGGGCCGCACCCGCCACCGCCAGGGCCGCACTCGCCACCACCAGGGACGCAACCCACGCAACCAGGGATGCAACCCACGCAACCACCACCAGGGACGCAACCACCACCAGGGCCACAACCACCACGACCACCACCACCAAAAGAACAACAACAAATACAATCGAAACGTAAAAATCTGTAAAAGGTAAAAGTAAAATACCAACTTCCCTACAAGTTTGCCTGTCAGCTTCTAGGAAGGTGCTCTTTGCATCACATCGCGAATGGTGAAGTGGTTTGGAGATGGCTCTTATGGACAAGTGGAGTAATACATCGGAGCAGATAAATTTGGTAGATCCTTCATTCATTCGCACATCTGGATTATGGTAACTGTAAAATAACAAGTTGGGCAAAAGAGATTAATAAAATATGTCAATTCCTATCACATGCTTTGAAAATCCAAAGATGTTCATTACTACCATTGATCAACAACAACGGTGTATATGAGTGGCATACGCTACTTTGTATAGTCTATGTATAACAGATGCTGAACTTCTTCTAAGTCACAGCATGGTGGCAGATCGTTACAATTTAATGTTTATGAATCAAAAAAATTTTGAAGGATCATTCTGTTGATCTTACCATGGGGCTATTATAATAACATTATGATAAACATCAACATTGTACAAGAGAATCTGTAGGAGGAGAATCATTTTGCAGAATTTCTAAAATGGGCCATAGGGCCACATGGGACCTTGGATCAAAATGTCTGAACACCCCAAATGGCCCACCACCAAAGGAACATCGTGCCCAAGTTTCAAACAAATCAATGAAAGCATGTGGGAGGAGAAGCATTTTGAACAATTGTGGACAGACAGACAGACCAGAGTGATGCCACATGATCACAATAGCTCACACCAGCATGCTGGTATGAGCTAATAATATGTAAACACAGTGTCCATGCAGTCACCGTGAGTGGCATGTAATACCTAAAACAATGTGTAGTGCATGGGAACTTGTGACCTTCAAGTAGAGTTGGGTAATACAGTTGGGCAATATTGGCTTTTTACTATTACGATAATAAAACAAGAAGTTATCGCGATAATTTGATAATTTTCCTAAGACAATTTCCATGCGAGTTCTAAGCTGATACTGGAATTCTGGGTTAAGAATAATGACTGCACATGACTGCCAATTTGTTTCGTTCTCTCCTCGATGGAAAAATGTGGAGAGAAATGACAAAGTTGCAATGATTTTACATCAGTTCTATGTAATAAAAGAACGTCTTCAATAAAACAATTATTTTGGAGACAGCAAACGAAGAAAGAAAACAACACGAGGCAAATCCGTTTCTCATTTTTTCCACAAAAACTTATCGTCATTTTCAAATTCTTATTATCGTATTGTCTCACAAAACAAATCATCGCGATAACCATAATTTCGATATACTGCCCTACCTTATCTTCAAAATGCAAAAAAGTAGCAACGTTTAAAAAATGATATCAAACAGGTACATATTCGCACACATTCAACAGGCATACCATAATGAAGATTAAGCAACTATCTCTTCGCTCAATCATTCCCTGTGTTTAAGATAGGGGCGAGGAACCTTTTTTCTTTGACAGGCAGTTTTGAAGGTAATAATCTACTCGCGGGCCGCACACAGAGAGGGTGCAATAAGCTTTTTCAGAGGGCGCAGATAAAGGGACCCCAAACAGGCCCTGGTGGGATCTAGGCTACTTGAAAGTATGGGCAAGAACTGGGAAAAGCTCCCTGGAAGCTCTGGAATTTTTACTAATTTGTTATACAATAGAATATTCATCCACTATCTTTAAAAATGGCATTGAATGTGCAAGGCTACCAGAAGTATCACAATATGACCATTTGTCTCTTTACTAATGTATGAAGTAATAATGAATGAACGCACATGAGAAGTGCCTACTTTTAAACCAATTTTGTTTTTTATCTCGTCGCTCCGTGAGGAGGATGTGATATTGTAGTCACTTAGCCTGTTGGGCTATATATGGCAATACCAGCTAAAATAGCAATGGTTGCCATGGTAACAGTTAATTTTCCCAAGTTACTAGTCTAAAGGGCTAACCCATGGTGAGGTACCCCAGGATGACCAGAAGTCCATAACTGAAGGAGGGGTCAAAATGTGTCTGTGTGTGTGTGTGTGGGTGGGTGTGTGCGTGTGCGTGTATGTGTGTGTGTCCAATTTTGTTTTGTTAATATCTCCTAAACGGTGAAGCCAATTTTCTTCAAACTTGGTGGGAAGGTGCCCTAGGTAGAACCCCTGTACTACAATGACTTCCGGAAGTAAACGTCAAAGGTCAGAGGTCAAAAGGTCAAATTATGTGAAAATGACTTTTTTACAATAAATCCAAGAGGGAACATCCCATTGACATGAAATTTCACATACATAATAAACACATCTAGTACTACTAAAATATGTGGTTGCCATGGCAACCAAGGTCAAAGGTTAGGTGATGGAAGGGAAAATGCCTATTTTTAAGCCAAAAAAGTGTGACATGAACTCCTCCTTGTGGGCCAGACCGACTCTTTTCAAACTTGGTGGGGATGGTACCCCAGGGTGGAAACTTGTGTCTTGCAGACCCTTGGAAGTAAAGGTCAAAGGTCAAATTTGGTGAAAATTCAAAAATCTGCACTTTTTTTAGTATTATTTCAAAAAGAAACATCCCACGCAATTGAAACTACACACATATATTAAATGTGTCTAGTACCATACAAATATATAATTGCCATGGCAACCAAGGTCAAAGGTCGTGTGACAGAAGGTCAAATGTAACATTTTCTTATTTTGCTACTGCTACTCAACGGCTACACCGGCTCTCTTCAAAATTGGTGGGAAGGTACCCCAGTGTCAGAACTTTTGTCTCCCAGAACCCTTGGAAGTGAAGGTCAAAGGTCAAATTGTGAAAAATCACAATTTTTAGTATTTTTTAGTATAATTTCAAAAGAAAACATCCCACTTACATGAAACTTCACACACATATTAAACGTATCTAACAAAGTATATGGTTGCCATGACAACCAAGGTCTAAGGTCACGTGACAGAAGGTCAAATTTACATCTTATTATTTTGGAAACTACTGCCAAACGGCTGGACCAATTCTCTTCAAACTTGGTGGGAATGTACCCGAGGGTGGGAAAATATGTCTCACCCAGCCCGGAAACAGAGGTCAAGAGGTAGAGGTAAATAATAGCTTTGTGGGCCTGCTCTTGGTATCATCAAACAGAATACATTTCTCTGTGTGTCAATCTTAAATATACTTGATGGCACCCTAGCGCATGTTAAAAGAAACAAACTTTGCGAGAATTACTTCCCCGCAGTAAGCATGTAAGATACCAACGCGACCTTGACGCGTTGTCCAGTATTTTTAGTGTAAGGTGTGTTATTGCACACTAAACAGAGCCTCGGTACGCGATGGCTTCTGATAACACTGATGATAGCAACATACAGTAAATGAACAGTACACAGTATAGGCCTGCCTGTACTGTACTGCTTGTCTATTCCAATGATGCACATGCTAACGCGGGCTAGTATTCACATGATATTATGTGCACAGATTTTCAGTATACAGGGATTTCATGTGACGCCACACAAGTGGGCTTCTCAGACACTGAAGGGCAAAACACATGCACAGTAAAGAACCTACAGCCCATGCGCAAGACATAACCATTGATAATACTCGACACAATGAACCTGTGCCCTTCAAAACCAAAGAGACGCGTCACATGACGTTCTGAAACCTTTCTATAGAGCACTGAAAGCGTTTTGCGCAACAAAAGGACGCATATTGGGAATAGTTAACACGCGCACAGAAGCCTCCAACATTGTCCCACTGATCCATATATGTAGGTTCTACACATCTAAGATATTATAGGTCCTAGCTATACCAAACTACTCTACCTAAACTGTTACGAAAAATGATCGACTCTTCATGGAAACGCAAATATCGCAGAAGCAGAAGCGTAAATTTGGTACGCACGCCGTTCTTATATTGGAATCTGCGTACGATACTTAGACCGCGTCACAGAAAATTCCATCCTTTATAAAGGTTAGCGTGCGTGCACTTTTTCAACGCGTTCCGTACACGCGCAGTATACATTTTTATTTTTATCCGCTGAAATACTTGACACAAACTTCTGCGAACATGGAGAGCGAACCTGCTAGTTGCTTTCCCGCTGTGAGCGGGTGAGAAATCAAATGTGCATATAAAAGTGCGTAACTTGAAGATGCCATAGAAATTACTGGCCTATGATAAGTCTATAAACTTCAAACCAGTCATTGTGCGTTCATATTCAAGGGCACTTATGTGTAATGCTACTATAGAAAGAGATAAACTGCAGTATTCATATAAATGCCAGTAATTAATAGGCTACTTTTGTAAAACATTCATTTGCCTGTTTGTTCTTCAAATGACTGAACTGTCATCAGCATTTCCGCCATGATATTGTAGCCTCCATGAGGAGTCACCACCATGTTAGAGAACAAATACATTTACAACCACTTTGCAACAACAATTATTGAACGATTTTAATGGGCCCTCCAGCTCTGGGAGCTTGCATTAACTTGTGCACAGATACACATGCTGTAGGTTAGGCTCGATGTATAACAGGTTAGACAATGGAAAATGTTATAAGCCTTTCTGTAGAAAATTTCCCCGTAGAGAAAAATATGCTGAAACTTGCGAAAATATTTCAGATTCTCATTTGTGGGTGTGTTGCACATGTCACTGACATGATTTGGATATTCTTGACCAGTTTGGGTATTTTGGATGCTTGAATTTGGACGATCAGTTTGCTCAATTTGAGACATACTGTCTACAGTATACACTGAGTGAAGAAAGCTGGAGCTGCACTATGGTCTGTGCCAATCGTAAGTACTTATGGGACTAAGTAAACTCTTCATGTTTGGGATTTGTCACAATTATGAGCACATATTTACCGATTCCAAGTTGACACTGCTAGAATATTAATGGTTTACATAATATAATGTTTTGGGTCAAGATTCTGAGGGGTACGTACAGTACGCTACAGAAATTTGTTACTTCAGACAAATCGACGTTGGTGCATACTGTACCTGCATGCACTGAATTACTGCACATGCACATGAAAGACACACACACCACATGCTGCACCAGACAATATCTGACATATGGTCACAATACATGTACGGTGCTCTTCATATGAGATTTGTTTACATTTGACTGACATACTGCTATGTTCGTCAGATACATAGGGGAAATTTCTCTGTTTTTTGCAATAAATGAAAAACTTGCCGGGGAACGGATTGAAGACTTTCAAATCTTGTTTTTCATAAACAGTATTCTTGTGATGATTAAGGCGGGGCTCATAGCCACAGCCACAGCTGAAAATGCATCGCAAAAAATGCTACACACACTGAGAACTGCATTGCACGGAGGTGCACTTTGCATCGCAAATTGCGATGCAGAACCGCTTATTTCCATCACTGTATACATAGTGTACCACCAAAATACCTAAAATGCATTAAAAACTAGAGCAATGCTACTTCGGCTCAACCCTTTTGAATGACTCAAACCACATGCACTGCACCATTCAGGTTTCAATATTCTATTTGGGGAATTCCATGGAGGGGGGGGGGGTGTCTTGTGGATATGCACGATTGTTATGGGGCTTTTGCTCTTGGTAGCCATCATTTCCCCTTCAAATGAAATGCAGTTTTTTTGCAAAAGGTTTAAAATGTGACTAGATGAAGTGTTTTTGCTACATTCTTGGCAGAAAATGCCCCAGGTAAGTATATTATGTATTATAATATCCACTTTGAAGATATTTTCCCTCAAATATGACAAATTTTCCAAACCCCAAATCCGGCATGATAGCTACAGTGTAGGAAGGGGCCATGCAGAACCAATGTTAAATGAGCCACAACTCCCATATTAGTTGAAATTTTTGAACGTCAACAATTACTGTGTGTTCTGTTTACTACTTTATAATGTTAGGAGTTTGTTTTGGCAAATTCCCAGTCAGTGTCTTTCTATGATTTTTTCAAAATTTGAGTTGGCAGGGACCAAAATATCTTCTAATAGTTCTTAAATTTCATACTTTAAATTTGGTCATCATTTGACCAACACTGCATGCACAAGATATTCAAGTAATCAACTCCAAATGCTCCTTCACAGTGTTCAGGTGCAGGGGTCGAAATAAGCCTTCAACCTTTGGGGCCAGCTGGGCCCCTAGTCCATGGAATCTAGGGGCCAAATGAGAAATCAAGGGGCCCAAAACTAACCAAGAAAAAAAGACTGTTAAAGTGTACGAGTACTTTTCATGTGCTTGGAAACGTGTAGTGTAGGTATAATTAAGGTAGGCTATAAGTACTGTAGATGCTGAAACTAGCCTGAAATCTGTCCACACCCTCTTAGACCAGTACTTAACAACTGTACATGTTGCATGTAATGTACATTTTCAAAATTTACTCGTAACTTCGGAATTATTCCCCGGTAAAATGAAGGGCACTGTCCAATTCCCGCCAACCAGTCAGTCATGAAGGCTAAGTATTTGCCTGAGCAGCCTACCCGTAGTACGGCAGGTTTTGCAAATCCCCTCAGTCACTCAAGCATGTTATTGTTTATTGTAATCTGATTGGATTAACCCAACATCATGCATATGTGCAGCCAATGATCTAGGCCTACAGTGTTACGTAACCAGGGAGCTGCCACCGGCAGCTCACTGGCATAACAGTACACAAGCCAGCTTGCGATATTAGAATACCACCTCGGAGGTATAACTCCATGATTAGAACCCAGGGAGCTGCCACTCTAACAGCTCCCTAGTAATAGCTAATTTACTATTCTACCTGTGAGGCTCTGCCTACATTACTCATGAATGACACCAGTGTGCGTCTGCGTGAGTGATCTTCCGTGTTGTGACAAAGCAGAACGTTAATGAGCGATGTGAACTGATTTCAGAAATAATGTGTTTCGCAGGTTTTTAGTGACTGTCAGGGTACGAAATACTGTACACAGGCCGTGCGAGATACTGTATAAGATCGTTTACTTGTGGGTGGAGAGATTCATGTGCAGACTGTACAGTTATACTTGAAATATTTAGGAGCCAGCCCGGGCCCCTTTCCCTGTAGAAGCTACGGGCCCGAGTGAATTTCTAGGAGCATCGGGCCCACGGGCCCCCGTTATTTCGAGCCCCGAGGTGGAAACTGTTCTCATAAAGTAGTTAAAATATACCCACCTTACTTTTTCCTGACCAGGGATAGAACCATTACTAGCTCTGCTACTAAGCTCCATCAGGCCATCACATTCCACTATCTCCATCCACTCTGGTACAGCACAGGCTTCCTCTCTTTGCTATCAAGAGAAAGTGAGGTTTTATTAGAACTTAGGAAGAGAATTAAATGCATGCAAGTTTGGGTACATGTTACACAGTGAATACACTGCATACAGTAAACAACATCAGCCTGAGGTCCAAAACACATTTTTATTAAATACTTCATTGCATCACTGTAAATGCTCAAAGATGTACAGTAGTCTACCACATTGGTAAATGCATGTATACAGCCAGTTCAGATTTAGATTACTGCCATGAAGTGCTAATAAACAAAAAACAATGTGTTGAAAATGTAAATCATTCGTAATAACAAGCACCATGCTATTGCTATTTAATTATTGCTGGACACAATTGCATCAACTACATAGGTATTAAAGTTATAGGAATATAGAATGAACAGCTGAAGACTGAAATAAAGCCACACGTGTAGCTGTTTGTATGGCAAGAAAGCACTGCAGTGTGATACAAACATTTCTTGTGTCCCAAGTTCATACTGGCAGAAGAACTACAAGTTTTCAAAGTCAGAAATATGTAACAAAAAAGCACTTAAGCACAATTACTTGATTATCTGTATCAAAGGGCTTAAAATCTCAATTGACAATGTGATTTTTGTTGATCCAAGGGAATTTTGTTTCCATTTAGGTTACATAACATTATACATATCTTACAGATTCTTTGACTTGCAACTCCACAAAATTTTTCAGTTTGTGATTAAATTTTTACATGTTCTGCTTCCTGACATCCAGGTGTCATACTGGAAAGTATGTATGTTGCACCGAACATATTCAGGGCAGGTTTATGGCTTTTTGTCAAGTTCATGTTTCATGACATAAATTGCATACAAATTGTATGTGATGAGACAATTATGCTGACAGTTTACCATGGTGTACATAGAACTTTTTGCTTGGATAACTCAAGTGTAAAAAACTGGCAGATCAGATATGAATTTTCCAGTATAATGGAGTTGTAAGTTCTATAAAGCAAAAAGAAAGAAAAAACCTCACCCCTTGCAGTAAAGATAAGTTTTGGTAAAGTGTCTAAGTGACATATGAAGCTGATAGAGAAATTACTTTGGTCTGAAACTATGTTATTTACCCTCATGCAGTTACGTTGAAATCATTGAGTATCAAAGCAAGAGTCCTACTGGTAATTAAGTCATTCCCTGGAAGGATCCTTGTGCAGTCGTATATACCCACACTGAAT
The DNA here is from genome assembly GCA_029531755.1 of Holothuria leucospilota. NCBI lineage: Eukaryota > Metazoa > Echinodermata > Holothuroidea > Aspidochirotida > Holothuriidae > Holothuria > Holothuria leucospilota. The sequence continues at coordinate 332,787 of CM055982.1, forward strand.
GAAAGAGGATGTCTTTACTGTACTAGAATAGGCATGGGCATATAAGGTGGGGGCAGGGAAAAATGTGCCCCCCCCCCCAAATTTCGGAAAAACCCGAAAATTCTTATAAAACAGCTTTGAAATTTGGGCAAAATACATTAGAATTAAGCATTAATACTTAATCATGATAGTACTGCAGTTTTAAGCCCAATGATGGCCTTACCATTACACAAAACATCCCTTCAAAACTTTACACAGCTACAACTTTTCAGGGTTTTCTCCTATTGTTTCCGAGTGCTCTCAGATTTTGTGAAGGCCGAGAACCTTTTTAAGGATATACAGTGACTAAAGTGTGTTTGCACCATTGAGCAATTGTTGCCTATACAAATACCATAAGCATTGGCACATGGTTATCTTTAAAGTGTAACACTGTCAGATGATACAAGAGTGTATTGGTGAACAAATAGTAAGCAAGCACCATACTGGTGATTAGCATATTTCTTTTCTCATTTTGTTTACTGTTTTTTTCTAATGTCACATATTACTTTAACCATTGTAAATTAGCATGACCTTTGGATTACACTTCTTTAGAATTGTTTGTTTTAGAAATAAATTCAGTCTTATTACCATTGCACATTCTTCATTTAAATACTTTTTCTATAGCCTAATTATACTACACAGGTACTAAACTGATTCTGTACGTGTCCACTGAATTTGGTCCACTCTGTGGCTTCCAAACCCTTGTGGAAGTTTTCAACAGTGTAAACACTGCCCCTCATATTGAAAACCAGGCCTTTCATACCTATTTCAACTTTGTGTACCATATGACCACTGGATATATACATATAAACAGGATGGTTATTCCTCTCTTTTCACTTCAAATACAAATGCCTTTTTTGTAGCAGAAGGATATGCAGAAAAGTGCTTTAAATAATGTCAGTTTTCTATATTTTCCACAATCAGTTTATGATGGTAGGGTTAAAGTGGAAACACATGTAGGCCTAAGTATCAAAATTTAGTAAGTAGTTCCTTTACCTGAGAATTATGTTGTAGTATTTATTTGCTTAAATATACGAGTTCATCAGAAAAAAGTAACCAAGTAAGTCAAAGAGCATTAGGAGGGCTAAGGCCCCATAAGATGCCCTGAAATCATTCCCCCTTAACGAAAAACAACCAACCAACCAATACCAAACAAGCCCAGTACAATTAGATTCTACCACAGTCATGGAAGAACTTGTCAATGGACTGATGTGGAGTTAACTACCCACTCAGGCAGACTATTCCACTTGTGGACAACTCTATGAGAAAACCTCAAAGTGTTCTCCACTAGCTGTTTTGTTAGTGTGCTGCACCCAGACGAAATTTGCAGAGGGTGCTGAGCACCCGGAAAAAAATGTACCCACCCAGACAGAAATAAGCAATTCAAAACCTTGAAACTAAGCAAACAGCAATAATTTTAGTGTGAAAATTCAGAAATGATAATCAGAAATGTATTCAGTCATCAAAGAAGGCCATAATTAAATTTATCTTATTTTAGGAAACATTTTGTAAAGAGAGCACCCCAGTCTCTACATAGACAGTGGTCACTATTAACCATAGGCATAGGAAGCTTTTTGAGACAGGGGCTGAAGCTTGTTTTGGATTGCCGTCCTGAGGGAGGGGGTCTCCCTCCCCTTTGGAAAATTTTTGGGTATTTGAGGGTCCTCAGATGCAATTTGGTGCAACATTTTGGACAAACTTTAAGGAAAATTATAGTAAAAGTATACTTCAGCCCCCCATATTTTTGACTGGGAGGCTAAAACCATCAGCCCCCCACTTCCTATGCCTATGCTATTAACCTTTAGAGCACCCAGACAAAAATCAGTGGAGAACAATGAAGCTGAACTTCCTAATGTCAAGCCTTGCAAAACACTACTAGCTTCTTACAATGGCTATGAACCCAAAAATTACTTTGAACCTTTAAATAGCTACAAGGTAACAAATGATTCCTTTCTAAGATAAATGTGTAAACCTGGAGTATGTCCCTAATCCTCAACTCCAGGGTGGTAAGATCAAGATGTTTAAGTCTAAAATAATATGGCAGATTTCTCACCTCTGGTATATGGCAAGTGGCTCTCCTCTGAACTTGCTCTAAAAGAAACTTGTCCTTTTCATAAAAGGGTACTCCAAGCCTGAGCGGCATAGTGAAGATGGGGCTTACCAACTCCTTATACAGATTAAGTACTATTTCTTTACTAAAACTATTGAAATTCCTCTTGATTAATCCAAGCACCCCATTAGCCCTAGCACCAGCAGTTGTACACCAGATCTTGCTCAGAAACCACATCACTCAAAACACTACCATTCATGTTACAATCACAGCTGAATTTTTAGGACCAAAGTGAAGGACTTTGCACTTATCTGCATTAACAGACATTTGCCAAGTCTGAGAACATGAAAATAATCTATCCAAGTCTTTTTGCAACAATGAGGCATCATCCTTATCACTAACCTTCGTATAGACCTTAGTATCATCAGCAAACTTACTTATACTAGATGTGAGAGAGCTATCAATATCACTGATGAAAATTAAGGAAAGGAGTGGGCCAAGAACAGAACCCTGTGGTACTCCACTTGTGACTTCTTTCCAAGAAGAGAAATTACCATTTACAACAACTCTCTGAGATCTACCATGGAGCCACAAATTTATCCAGTCAGCACAACTGCCCTTGATGCCTAACATACGCAGTTTAACCATAAGTCTACCTAATGGAACTTTATCAAAGCCTTTTTGAAAATCATGGTAAATGGCACCAACACTGTGACCAGAATCAAGAGATACAGAAACATCTTCAAGAAAGCTTAGTAAATTGGTAATACAAGATCTACCTAGTAGGAAACCATACTGTGACAGATTAATATAACCCATTATCTAAAAGTAATTTAAGTAAACAATCCTTGATTACAGATTCCATAACTAATTTGCACACAACACTATGTAAACTGACCGGCCTGTAATTGCAAGGCAAGCTTCAATCCCCTTTTTTGAGAATTGTTGTAACATTGTCTACCCGCCAGTTGGCAGGAACAAAGTTTGAATCCAGAAACTTCTGAAAAATAAGTAAAGAGGAACTAACAAAATCTCAGATCTGCATTCATAAAGAATAGCAGGATGGATCCATCTGGCCCAAGGGCCTTACTAGCCTTTAATTTAAACCTAGGCCAGTTCTTCGGAGAAAACAACATCACTAACTGAAGAAGAGAAACCCCTACAGTACAAGTCCCCAAAATAGATGATTCCTTAGTTTACAAAACAGATACAAAATAATCATTGAACAAATTAGCCATATCCTGATGACCACTATAACTACTTTACCTTGATTACCTTGAAGAGGCCCAACACACCCTCTGCTTGGACCTGACATAGGTATGAAAAGATTTTGGATTTACCCTAACCTCCTTGGCTAACTGCATTGCAAACCTAACTTTTGTGTCAATTTAACAAATTTTTTAAGTAAGTGTTCCTGATTCTTGTAGACTGCAAAGACATCAGAATTCCAGGTGACCCTATGGTGACCCTGCCAACATTAATGTTTCTTCCTGGCTGCTTCAAGTACCTCTCTAGAAATCCAAATTGGCCGTTTTTAACCACAGCTTTCTTGAGTGGGATACACAAATTTGAAGTGTCAGTAACTATACTACGAAAGACACTCCATGCCTCTGCAGGGCCTAAGTGGGACAAACGTGCAGCCCAACCTATGGTAAGAACCTCTTTAGCATGAGTATAGTTAGCCTTGCTGAAATCTAAAACAGTTCTACTACCTTGAAGAGTTTCCTGCAACAACGGAACTCAAAGCTAACAAGGTCATAGTCACTAGATCCTATCTTACCACTAGCTACATTTCTAACCATGTTTTCATCAGTACTTAACACCAAATCCAGACAATTATCCTCATGAATGGGCAACAGAACATGCTGGGTAAAGAAACCATCAGACACTGCCTCAGGAAAAGTGACCCACTAAGTACACGAATACCAGTCAATATCAGGAAGTTGAAATCCCAAAACACAACTGCCCTTTTTGCAGAGACTTTCCCTAAACTTGCGAACAACTCTTGTTATTTTCAGCACAAGAATTTGGTGATTGATAAATACCAACAACTGAAAGAGTGCCACACTCATTGATAAAACTAAGTCCACTACACCACAAACTGTTTGAAAACCCCAGAAGAAAACTTGTTGGTAACATCAACACGTATAATTTATGCTATCCTTAACATACAGTTAAACCCCTCCACCTCTACCACAGACGGTGTCAGTCCTATCTTGGATGAAAAATTATACCCAGGAACCTGAATTTCAGAGTTACTAATCTTGCTATGGAGTCAAGTTTTGGTACCCCAACTATGTCTGGATTGTCTATGGAAATATGTGCAAGGAACTCATTAACAAGGCTGCAAACATTAGCAAACGTGATCTTCATTCCACCAACTGCCCCAGATAAATGCTTCCCCTTCTTAATAATAAAATCACTCTGAGCACAACTGACCTTAGAAATGCCCCCATTTTTGGCTGACCTTGCCCCTGAACCTTGTTGACACCTGACAGTCAAGAGCCCAAGAAACCAGCCTACCCAACTCATAAGCCCCCATACTCGACAAGTGCAACCCATCTTTAGCAAAAATATCCTTCCTATTTATGAAACCAGCCCAGGTAGGTTTCAACAAAGAAAAAACCCTCAAGAGCACACTCATTTTTCAACCACTTATTTAATCCCAGAATTAGACCTTCCTATTGAACCGGGGAGAATACAGTACCACAAACAACCCCTTTCGTATGTGTGGACTTTAGCCTACAAATCAGTTCCTTGTACTTTGACCTAAGCAAAATTTGATTGTGCCAGCTGAGATTACTAGTGCCCACTTGCACAGCTACAACTTCCTTGTCCCCTACAATTTTGCTTCCTCTGGCCGAGATGTCCTTAATTCTTTGGGTCTCTGCATAAACTGTGTATTTTACCTACAAGTTACTTGGTATGGTGGACAGAACTCATCCTATCTAGCTATGTGGAATGGAACTATTGAAGAAACTGGAGCGACGAGTAGCATGCCAAAAATTTTGGGTGCTTGAGAAATTTTCCTCTTAAGGACAAAAACAGGTAAACCGTCAGGGCAACTAGTCACCATCGGGGACTGCATATACTTTTTATAGTATCGGCTAGGACTCCCAAACAAAACTGTAAAAATTTCCCAGATGGGGGGCCATGGCCCCCTGCCTCCCTGGCACTACCCCTGAATCCCTGAGAAAACTAGCAAAATTTACAAGCACCGAGTTAAGCACTGTTGTCACTTAGACAACTACTGACCACTGTCCCACAACCTAGAATACCTTAATTCCTTCACTACCACATACGCTTTTAAAACAATTGAACACATCCCTTTAGCAACTGTAGTCTAAACACTACCCCCTGACCCTCTTAGGATATTTAATTTGTAGGGTGGTTCAATGCCATGCAGTAACAATTTCACAGCACATAGGCTACTGATGAGTGATAGTTACTGCAGACTGGTAATGATAGCATGGGCACATCAAAAAAGTAGAGTATGTTAAATCAAATATACATCATATCAAAAATCTGGTAGAACAAAAGAAAATCATGAAAAATGGTGCATGTAAAACAGCTGAGATAGATCACTTTCCTGTCATAATCTTTAACTTAAGCCTTTCAATCCAGAGACAATTAACGTACATCAAAGTAACAGCCTAAGAAATGATGCATTTCCTGAATGGGCTGGGTCATTTCCAGCAAAAAGATGGCATCTTTTTGAAATGTTAGCCTTGTTATTTTGGTAAACAATCATTTCATTTGAATGTATTTGTACATTTTCTTGCTTTCTTCTTTACAAAATCGCAAAATATCCAGGGACTTCTACAACATGATTGATGTAGAACGGTGCTGGATGCTTCTGGTGGCCTATACAGGCCTATCATTTTTAGACTGGTGACAGCAAGCCAAACTTTATGTGCAATTTTCAGAATGAGCTGGGTCAGTAAATTTGGTGAATTTTATATGATTTTAACAAAAAAGATGCTATCCGTACATACACAAGTATTTCTACAACAATTTTCATATTTAAAAGAGTTTAATCATTCAGAACAGGTGAAGCCAGACCAGACAATGGACTGAAAGGGGCGAGATACCTTCCAAGTGCCAATATTTTTGGGGGGGAGGGGGGAGAGGGAAGGTGTACTAAAATGCACTAGGCTAACAACAATTTTTTATTTATACTTTTCTTGGCTTCGCAAAATTTTTCCAAGGGCCAGGCTCCTCCCCAACCCACTTGGTTGCCGGCTTGAATTAGAGCACATGAAAATAAACTGTAGGCTAGGCCTAATTAAGAAGTTCAAGAAAAGAACGGTGCTGGTCTATAAAGGCCTTACCTCCAGGCAAGCTGGTTCAGAAGAAGGTCCATCTCTAGGCTGTTCACACCCAGGATAAAGCTGGTGAGAAATATAAAATAAAGTGAACATAGCACATGAGAGTCCTGCACTCAAGGTGTACATGGAACATATGTTGAGGCCAATGGGCAGGGCTAGGCCTAACGTTAAGCCCATGGTGGAAGCTATTACCCGACAGTCGGGAAAATTACACAACTTTCCTTCCTTATTTTCCCCGACTATTGGCCAAAGTGATGGCGCTATCCTAAATTTGTAGCCTCTAAAAATACTTGAAGTGTATGTCCGGAAAATAAGGTTAACGCTATTTTCCCAACAGTCGGGAAAATTATAGGACGTGTTTCCTTATTTTTCCGACAGTGGACAAAAGTGATGGGGCCATTCTAAGTCTGTAGCCTCAGAAAATATTTGAATTGCATGTCAGGAAAATAATGTTCCTTATTTGCCCTACCGTCGAGCCTAGGGAGCAGTGGCGTGGGCAACTTTTTTTTTTTTGAACGCAAAACTCCTTCGGACTGCATTTCTTGTTTCCTTCCTTTATGATTCTAATTGTGTTAGAGTATGTACGCCAAAGAGGAGTACATATTCGACACCTGCTTTGAAGGTAACTGTTTCTATTGTTCTACAAACAATTATGCTAAACACGCAAACGTTTCTTTGGATAGTTTTTAACATAATCCGATGGGACTCAATGGGAATTGCCTGGAATTTTCTCCTGAGTGTGCTGATAAATCATCGAAGCTATGGAAGTCCATAGGCTGATCTAAGTAGTGACCACACATGCGTATGGCATACATCTACACACCACAGAATTATACATTGTTCTGTGGTACACACATGTGTACACCTCACCGTGCCAACTAACATTTCTTACGTCACAAGCTCGTTGGGGTGATATGATTGGTCGATTGTTGTCGGGAAAATAAGAAAACTAAACTTCCAATTTGCCCGACTGTCGGGCAAATAGTCACAAGCACAACGTAAGCCCATACCCTACAATATGTGGACCAATAGGGTGAAACACATTTCTGGATTGTATTTTTCAGAATTTTTTCTTCTTCTTCTTCTTTCAAATGCAGCACAAATGCCAGACAAGGCTATCCCATGCTGTTGAACTAGAGCTAAGGGAATCGGATGAATAAAGTAATCTAGCTACAACAATTTGATCAAGGGCTAAGAGCTGGTTTTTAAAGCTGTCCACTGAAGGGGCACAGCGAACCTGTTCTGGTAATAGGTTCCAGCTAGGGATAGTTCTTGGACAGAGAGATTTCTGATAGCAAAGCTTATTTGTGGAGGGATGATGGTATAGATACCTACCCCTAGTACAACGGGTAGTCCGTCGATTAAGATTTGAAGGGTCAAAAAGATGATTCCTTACATTACTTGGAAGTAATCCATGCGTTTCTTTATACATAACAACAAGACGAGCCCTAAATCATCGCGTTTCAAGGCTGTCCCATGTAAGATCTTTAATCATCTCAGAAACACTTGATTGGCGACTGTAGTTGTTAAAGATGAATCTGGCAGGATGCACGCCTCTGGACATTTTCTATAGAATTCTTTTCGGATTGGGTATAGGGGTCCCATACCGTACTACAATAATCGAGAATGGGTCGAACAAGAGCAAAGTACGCTGCAGTCTTAGTATCTTTATCACAGTGCGAGAGGTTTTGCCTCAATAGGCCCAAGGTCCGGTTTGCTTTGGATACAATTTGGTTAATATGTCTTTTGCCATATAATAAAGCCTATAGTTTTCTTTGATAGTAGGTCTTCTGTACTATAGGTTATGAGGACTTGCACCATGAAAACATCTTAGTTTTAGGAAGATTTATTAGTTCCTTATCAGCATCTTTACAACCACTTAATTAGGTCTGTGATACAGTATGTAAGGGCATCAGGAAGCAATTGCATGCATGTCCATACAACTATGATAATGCTTAATGCTGACATTTTTACGTGTGTAAGTGTGTATGTGTCTGTCTTTTCAGTGTTCTCCACAAGGGTTTTTAGGGGGCCGCCTGCCCGCCCGGAGTGGAAATTGCTGCTCCCCTGAAATAGCGAGCGCCCCTTAAAAAATCCATTCCCCTAAAAAAGCTCCGCTCTGCCCCGCCTCCGAAAAAAAGTTAACAATAGGCTACTCCTTTTTTTCAAATGAAGGCCGATCCGCACATATTTTTAAACAAATCAAGTGATGAATTTGTACCTATGAGTACTGGGTACGATCTGTCAACTTGAAAAAGAAAGCAAGTCAGCAAAGTCCCTCACATACTAACAACGTGCTTCACCATCGCCTGTGCTCTTTGCGCTTGACCGCCTCTCTTGAAAATCTGTGGAGAACACTGATTTTCGTAGTTTCCTTTGGGAGACCGTAGATTAGATGGATTACCTAAGGTATGATTGAATCCGAAAGTAGGTCCTGATTACTACAGCAAGCTCCTCTTACACAGGCTACAATTAAGGCCTACATTGTGTTACCTGGGTTAGGCCTATGGAGGATATCATAAGCTACAGTGTTTATGGTACTGTTGTGAACATGTAATATCTTACAATAATTTCATTCAGTTTGACATGAGGTTTTTCTAATTTGTTTTGGTCAGTTTGTAGTAGCTTATTGAGCTTAGTGCTAGCAGGGAGCTGTCAAAGCCAAGAACCAGAAAATTTTACAATTTTGGACTTGGACTCGAGAACACTGGACTCGGACTTGGACTTGGACTCGAACCCATGGACTTGGACTCGAACCCTCGCACTTTGACTTGGACTCGGACTTGACCTTATGGACTTGGACTCGGACTTGACCTTATGGACTTGGACTCGGACTTGGACTCGACCTTGGTGGACTTGACTACAGCCCTGCCAGGTACAAGCTTCACCTCACAAGAAAGCTGACAAGTTGGCCATTCATGGCAAATTCAATTTACCATACCATAACCGTCAAGATTTTTTGCTAGCAGAGCTCAAAGCTTCCGTACCTTTTCCAAGAGCCTTTTTACTCAGTCAAAGCCTAATATAAAGCCGCCAGCTTCTAAGCCCATAATTTTCCCAAAAATGCTTCAATTGACCCCATTTTGCCACCAGTAAAACTTTATCTAGTCTGCTTTCATATCAAATTGACAAAAGACCCCATCCTGTTTGGTAACATATCACAAAAGTTATCTCAATGTCCCTTATTGGTGTTATTTATGAAGGAGAACAAATGGCGCATTAATATTGAGTTATAAATGGGGGCGTGCTTCCTTAATTAGCCAAGATAACAACTCCGTGTATGTAGTGCGTCATGCTTTAGTCGATATTATATACACAACAGTGTCAAGAGAGTCAGCTCGTGTGCGGAATTCGCGAATACTGTACATTCCCTTCCATAGGTGTAATCGAAGGTGTGTCAACTTTTAGCCAATCAGAAAGTTTGTTTACATTTTCACTCAAAGTAAATGAACGAACGTAGGTATATGCAGGGAGCTGTGAGCCCTGGTATAAGAAGCTGTACAATTCACACGTAATGTAATCGTAGACCTTGTCATGTTCCCATATTTTTTTCATTTGTAGACTTAGTGCCATTTAATCAGAGAGGATGTCTCTCTTTACACTTTGCCTTATTTTATGCTCTCTAATTGGGAGTTAGCCAACCCTACTGTAGGTTTTGCAGAGCTGTCCTTGAATTTTTTTTACCAAATTTGCACAACTGTGTTTTTTTTTTCATAGTGGCGCCAATGGGTTCTGAAAGTTTTGCCACTGCAAGGAATTGCATTATTGTCAGATAGTTGCACATGATTGGGTTTACACAAAATTAATTTTGACATTTGTATGAATACAGAAGAAAGGATTTTGCATTTCATATATGCATGTGATGTTGATTTAACTGAATGAAAGAAATTTTAGGAATGGTGAATGGACTCAACAACTTAGAAACTTTAATCTTTGAAACGCGTTTACAATCTCCGATATTTAAACAGCAATGTTCATTTTACAAGTATGGTGATAGTGTTGTTCACTTACTTCTAGCCTTTTGACAAATTTTAACATCTGAATGGTCACTTATGATCTGGAAGTTATGTGCTTGTGGTACAGTTGGTCATTCACAATCAATGATGTGAACTTTTAGGATGAACTTTTAGGATGAGCTGAAATGTGGAACCACCCTTTCAGTGTTCTCTCCATTTAGGGATGAGCCACCATCAAACCACTTCACGAGTAACAGAGACACCCTCACCCCTTAAGGTTGAAATGCTCTCTTCTGCAAACTCCTCATGCCGTTTCACCCGGTTATTCCTGAGGAGAAGGAGGTAGAAATCTATTTACTTACTTTTACTGTGCATGAGTAATGTACAACTTTGTCTTTTTTAAAACAAACATGCTGAAGACTGTCACATTAGAAATCCTAAATGAAAAGTGAGGACACTGTTTACAGGGCTCTGGGATCTCTGTCAGGAGGTATATCACGAATAATTTTTTAGTACTGCATGGAGCACTTCGGTCACATGAGGGTCTATAGCTGGCACATACAACATAAAGTGACAGGTGTTTACAATCAGAACCTAAACTGAATTTTTTCATTTGGCAACTACTTTTAGAGCTTGAAAAGGACAGTGCTTTGCAAGGAGCCATGCCAGAGTGAACAACTTCACCAAATCTAAATTCTTCAACATTCTCTAGAACTAATTTTTGATACAATGAAAGGGTTACAGACTCCTACTCACTCTACAATATCAGAAGCCATTACTTCTTACTGTTACAGTATGAGAAGTAGAAAACGAAATAACAAACCTCCCCCACAGGGTTTCATCGGTTGATTGCTAGTCTACACTTAGGACTGTAATCATCTGCGCAGGCTGTTGATGACTACACAGATCCCCCAGTAGAAGAGTCACGTCTTTCAACCAGCCACAGTATGTTGCAAAGGTCGCATAAAATTGGAGCCCCCAGCTGTAAGGGACACAACATAACAAGTGAAACAAATATATAGAAAAATTAATTAAAATTAAAGACAATATATGGATTACCTGATGACCATCAAATATAAGCTGACCATTATCATTGGTAGGCAACAGCAAAGGTAGTTTTTACCCATGCTGCCAACAGCAAGACCTTTACAACTTGCAAATACCAGCCAGTTAACCACACATAGGCTTACATGCTGTGCGCAAGGCTACAGTGACCACTGCACTACACTTACAAAGTCAGTGGTTCTTGATAAGTTAAATAGCCAAAGAAGAATGGCATTGGTCTATGACTAAATCTGTCTCCAAATGTAGCAACAGTAGGCTAATGGAAACATTTTTATTGCTCGTTGCTAGGTCAGTTGTGGGGGGTGGGGGGTGCAGGCACACCTATAACCTTTGCCTATGCAGGATCCACAAGCCTGAAGGTCAGAGCAATTTTTCTAAATCAATCTCGCAAACCTACTAGCCTACATTACTGATGCTGGGTCAGGGTACCAAGCCTAATAACTAACGCTAAGCCTTGTTGAGCTACACACAAAAGCAAAGGCATAACATTAGGCCTAGGGTCTAGGCCTACAACTCTTTTTTCCAAGCTATTTTATTCCCTGAATTAAATGCAAAATCTATCCTGCACTCCCCTGGAAGCTTCAACGTACTTACAATATACTCAGACGGACTACACAAGCAAGCAAAAACTCTCATGTTGAAGCAATCAATGAATTTCGCAGATTTGCAACATGCTTTGACAGCACACCACAGTGAGTAGCCTATTTGAAGACCCGCTTAGTGAAGCCAAGAACTGATATAAACATTACGGTAGCTTCTATGTGACAGAAGAATGTTTTTGCACAGCCCAAGGGAATGGTTTCTGCTATTTTCGGAGTACTTTTTTACCTTTAACGAGTGGAATTTCACCCAGTTTGGGCTATTTTTAACATTTTGAGCTAAAATCAACAAAATTGGCCTCAAAAACCACTCAAGCATGAAATTGTGTGACGTCTGCCCCTAATTGGTGTACACACAGCATATGAAGTATAGTAAGCTATGTTTGGTGCTTCTCCATACCGATCTCAAAATTTTCAGTTTCTTACTTAAGGTAGCATACCCCCAATAATTCCTCCATTGACTTACACACTAATTTGGAAAAGTAAAGTGCCCTCTAAAACCTTGTAGAAGTTTTCGCCAGCTACCAGGGGTGGAGGACTCGCTTTTTTTTTTTTTTTTTTGGACTCTGACTTTGACTTTAGTTTTCTGGACTTGGACTTGGACTCGGACTTTGTGGACTCGGACTTTGGCTTGGACTTGAAGTAGAGTCCATCAAGTCCGGCCTTTTTCTTCATCACATTATTTTACATTTCATAATCCTCCCAAGAACAATGGTATTTGCCATGTAATAAAGCCTATAGTTTTCTTTGATAGTAGGTCTTCTGTACTATAGGTTATGAGGACTTGCACCATGAAAACATCTTAGTTTTAGGAAGATTTATTAGTTCCTTATCAGCATCTTTACAACCACTTAATTTGGTCTGTGATACAGTATTTAAGGGCATCAGGAAGCAATTGCATGCATGTCCATACAACTATGATAATGCTTAATGCTGACATTTTTACATGTGTAAGTGTGTATGTGTCTGTCTTTTCAGTGTTCTCCACAAGGGTTTTTAGGGGGCCGCCTGCCCGCCCGGAGTGGAAATTGCTGCTCCCCTGAAATAGCGAGCGCCCCTTAAAAAATCCATTCCCCTAAAAAAGCTCCGCTCTGCCCCGCCTCCGAAAAAAAGTTAACAATAGGCTACTCCTTTTTTTCAAATGAAGGCCGATCCGCACATATTTTTAAACAAATCAAGTGATGAATTTGTACCTATGAGTACTGGGTACGATCTGTCAACTTGAAAAAGAAAGAAAGTCAGCAAAGTCCCTCACATACTAACAACGTGCTTCACCATCGCCTGTGCTCTTTGCGCTTGACCGCCTCTCTTGAAAATCTGTGGAGAACACTGATTTTCGTAGTTTCCTTTGGGAGACCGTAGATTAGATGGATTACCTAAGGTATGATTGAATCCGAAAGTAGGTCCTGATTACTACAGCAAGCTCCTCTTACACAGGCTACAATTAAGGCCTACATTGTGTTACCTGGGTTAGGCCTATGGAGGATATCATAAGCTACAGTGTTTATGGTACTGTTGTGAACATGTAATATCTTACAATAATTTCATTCAGTTTGACATGAGGTTTTTCTAATTTGTTTTGGTCAGTTTGTAGTAGCTTATTGAGCTTAGTGCTAGCAGGGAGCTGTCAAAGCCAAGAACCAGAAAATTTTACAATTTTGGACTTGGAATCGAGAACACTGGACTCGGACTTGGACTTGGACTCGAACCCATGGACTTGGACTCGAACCCTCGCACTTTGACTTGGACTCGGACTTGACCTTATGGACTTGGACTCGGACTTGACCTTATGGACTTGGACTCGGACTTGGACTCGACCTTGGTGGACTTGACTACAGCCCTGCCAGGTACAAGTTTCACCTCACAAGAAAGCTGACAAGTTGGCCATTCATGGCAAATTCAATTTACCATACCATAACCGTGAAGATTTTTTGCTAGCAGAGCTCAAAGCTTCCGTACCTTTTCCAAGAGCCTTTTTACTCAGTCAAAGCCCAATATACAGCCGCCAGCTTCTAAGCCCATAATTTTCCCAAAAATGCTTCAATTGACCCCATTTTGCCACCAGTAATACTTTATCTAGTCTGCTTCCATATCAAATTGACAAAAGACCCCATCCTGTTTGGTAACATATCACAAAAGTTATCCCAATGTCTCTTATTGGTGTTATTTGTGAAGGAGAACAAACGGCGCATTAATAGAGTTATAAATGGGGCGTGCTTCCTTAATTAGCCAAGATAACAACTCCGTGTATGTAGTGCGTCATGCTTTAGTCGATATTATATACACAACAGTGTCAAGAGAGTCAGCTCGTGTGCGGAATTCGCGAATACTGTACATTCCCTTCCATAGGTGTAATCGAAGGTGTGTCAACTTTTAGCCAATCAGAAAGTTTGTTTACATTTTCACTCAAAGTAAATGAACGAACGTAGGTATATGCAGGGAGCTGTGAGCCCTGGTATAAGAAGCTGTACAATTCACACGTAATGTAATCGTAGACCTTGTCATGTTCCCATATTTTTTTCATTTGTAGCCTTAGTGCTATTTAATCAGAGAGGATGTCTCTCTTTACACTTTGCCTTATTTTATGCTCTCTGATTGGGACTTAGCCAACCCTAGGTTTTGCAGAGCTGTCCTTGAATTTTTTTTACCAAATTTGCGCAACTATGTTTTTCTTTTCATAGTGACGCCAGTGGGTTCTGAAAGTTTTGCCACTGCAAGGAATTGCATTATTGCCAGATAGTTTCACATAATTGGGTTTACACAAAATTAATTTTGACATTTGTATGAATACAGAACAGAGGATTTTGCATTTCATATATGCATGTGATGTTGATTTAACTGAATGAAAGAAATTTTAGGAATGGTGAATGGACTCAACAACTTAGAAACTTTAATCTTTGAAATGCGTTTACAATCTCTGATATTTAAATAGCAATGTTCATTTTACAAGTATGGTGATAGTGTTGTTCACTTACTTCTAGCCTTTTGACAAATTTTAACATCAGAATGGTCACTTATGATCTGGAAGTTATGTGCTTGTGGTACAGTTGATCATTCACAATCAATGATGTGAACTTTTAGGATGAACTTTTAGGATGAGCTGAAATGTGGAACCACCCTTTCAGTGTTCTCTCCATTTAGGGATGATCTACCATCAAACCACTTCACGAGAAACAGAGACACCCTCACCCCTAAAGGTTGAAATGCTCTCTTCTGCAAACTCCTCATGCCGTTTCACTCGGTTATTCCTGAGGAAGAGGTAGAAATCAATTTACCTACTTTTACTATGCATGAGTAATGTACAACTTTGTCTTTTTTAAAACAAACATGCTGAAGACTGTCACATTAGAAATCCTAAATGAAAAGTGAGGACACTGTTTACAGGGCTCTGGGATCTCTGTCAGGAGGTATATCACGAATAATTTTTTAGTACTGCATGGAGCACTTCGGTCACATGAGGGTCTATAGCTGGCACATACAACATAAAGTGACAGGTGTTTACAATCAGAACCTAAACTGAATTTTTTCATTTGGCAACTACTTTTACAGCTTGAAAAGGACAGTGCTTTGCAAGGAGCCATGCCAGAGTGAACAACTTCAACAAATCTAAATTCTTCAACATTCTCTAGAACTAATATTTGATACAATGAAAGGGTTACAGACTCCTACTCACTCTACAATATCAGAAGCCATTACTTCTTACTGTTACAGTATGAGAAGTAGAAAACGAAATAACAAACCTCCCCCACAGGGTTTCATCGGTTGATTGCTAGTCTACACTTAGGACTGTAATCATCTGCGCAGGCTGTTGATGACTACACAGATCCCCCAGTAGAAGAGTCACGTCTTTCAACCAGCCACAGTATGTTGCAAAGGTCGCATAAAATTGGAGCCCCCAGCTGTAAGGGACACAACATAACAAGTGAAACAAATATATAGAAAAATTAATTAAAATTAAAGACAATATATGGATTACCTGATGACCATCAAATATAAGCTGACCATTATCATTGGTAGGCAACAGCAAAGGTAGTTTTTACCCATGCTGCCAACAGCAAGACCTTTACAACTTGCAAATACCAGCCAGTTAACCACACATAGGCTTACATGCTGTGCGCAAGGCTACAGTGACCACTGCACTACACTTACAAAGTCAGTGGTTCTTGATAAGTTAAATAGCCAAAGAAGAATGGCATTGGTCTATGACTAAATCTGTCTCCAAATGTAGCAACAGTAGGCTAATGGAAACATTTTTATTGCTCGTCGCTAGGTCAGTTGTGGGGGGTGGGGGGTGCAGGCACACCTATAACCTTTGCCTATGCAGGATCCACAAGCCTGAAGGTCAGAGCAATTTTTCTAAATCAATCTCGCAAACCTACTAGCCTACATTACTGATGCTGGGTCAGGGTACCAAGCCTAATAACTAACGCTAAGCCTTGTTGAGCTACACACAAAAGCAAAGGCATAACATTAGGCCTAGGGTCTAGGCCTACAACTCTTTTTTCCAAGCTATTTTATTCCCTGAATTAAATGCAAAATCTATCCTGCACTCCCCTGGAAGCTTCAACGTACTTACAATATACTCAGACGGACTACACAAGCAAGCAAAAACTCTCATGTTGAAGCAATCAATGAATTTCGCAGATTTGCAACATGCTTTGACAGCACACCACAGTGCGTAGCCTATTTGAAGACCCGCTTAGTGAAGCCAAGAACTGATATAAACATTACGGTAGCTTCTATGTGACAGAAGAATGTTTTTGCACAGCCCAAGGGAATGGTTTCTGCTATTTTCGGAGTACTTTTTTACCTTTAACGAGTGGAATTTCACCCAGTTTGGGCTATTTTTAACATTTTGAGCTAAAATCAACAAAATTGGCCTCAAAAACCACTCAAGCATGAAATTGTGTGACGTCTGCCCCTAATTGGTGTACACACAGCATATGAAGTATATTAAGCTATGTTTGGTGCTTCTCCATACCGATTTCAAAATTTTCAGTTTCTTACTTAAGGTAGCATACCCCCAATAATTCCTCCATTGACTTACACACTAATTTGGAAAAGTAAAGTGCCCTCTAAAACCTTGTAGAAGTTTTCGCCAGGTACCAGGGCTGGAGGACTCGCATTTTTTTTTGGACTCTGACTTTGACTTGGACTTGAGTTTTCTGGACTTGGACTTGGACTCGGACTTTCTGGACTCGGACTTGAAGTAGAGTCCATCAAGTCCAGCCTTTTTCTTCATCACATTATTTTAAATTTCATAATCCTCCCAAAAACAATGGTATTTGCCATGTAATAAAGCCTATAGTTTTCTTTGATAGTAGGTCTTCTGTACTATAGGTTATGAGGACTTCCACCATGAAAACATCTTAGTTTTAGGAAGATTTATTAGTTCCTTATCAGCATCTTTACAACCACTTAATTAGGTCTGTGATACAGTATGTAAGGGCATCAGGAAGCAATTGCATGCATGTCCATACAACTATGATAATGCTTAATGCTGACATTTTTACGTGTGTAAGTGTGTATGTGTCTGTCTTTTCAGTGTTCTCCACAAGGGTTTTTAGGGGGCCGCCTGCCCGCCCGGAGTGGAAATTGCTGCTCCCCTGAAATAGCGAGAGCCCCTTAAAAAATCCATTCCCCTAAAAAAGCTCCGCTCTGCCCCGCCTCCGAAAAAAAGTTAACAATAGGCTACTCCTTTTTTTCAAATGAAGGCCGATCCGCACATATTTTTAAACAAATCAAGTGATGAATTTGTACCTATGAGTACTGGGTACGATCTGTCAACTTGAAAAAGAAAGAAAGTCAGCAAAGTCCCTCACATACTAACAACGTGCTTCACCATCGCCTGTGCTCTTTGCGCTTGACCGCCTCTCTTGAAAATCTGTGGAGAACACTGATTTTCATACTTTCCTTTGGGAGACCGTAGATTAGATGGATTACCTAAGGTATGATTGAATCCGAAAGTAGGTCCTGATTACTACAGCAAGCTCCTCTTACACAGGCTACAATTAAGGCCTACATTGTGTTACCTGGGTTAGGCCTATGGAGGATATCATAAGCTACAGTGTTTATGGTACTGTTGTGAACATGTAATATCTTACAATAATTTCATTCAGTTTGACATGAGGTTTTTCTAATTTGTTTTGGTCAGTTTGTAGTAGCTTATTGAGCTTAGTGCTAGCAGGGAGCTGTCAAAGCCAAGAACCAGAAAATTTTACAATTTTGGACTTGGACTCGAGAACACTGGACTCGGACTTGGACTTGGACTCGAACCCTCGCACTTGGACTCGAACCCTCGCACTTGGACTTGGACTCGGACTTGACCTTATGGACTTGGACTCGGACTTGGACTCGACCTTGGTGGACTTGACTACAGCCCTGCCAGGTACAAGTTTCACCTCACAAGAAAGCTGACAAGTTGGCCATTCATGGCAAATTCAATTTACCATACCATAACCGTGAAGATTTTTTGCTAGTGGAGCTCAAAGCTTCCGCACCTTTTCCAAGAGCCTTTTTACTCAGTCAAAGCCCAATATACAGCCGCCAGCTTCTAAGCCCATAATTTTCCCAGAAATGCTTCAATTGACCCCATTTTGCCACCAGTAATACTTTATCTAGTCTGCATCCATATCAAATTGACAAAAGACCCCATCCTGTTTGGTAACATATCACAAAAGTTATACCAATGTCTCTTATTGGTGTTATTTGTGAAGGAGAACAAACGGCGCATTAATATTGAGTTATAAATGGGGGCGTGCTTCCCTAATTAGCCCAAAGATATTACAAGCATAGATTCCAAACTTAAAATGGCGCGTTGACTCCTCATGGAGGCCAATATATCGGGGCGGAAGTGCTGATCACTGCTCAGTCGTTCTGAAAACAAACAGGCCAATAAATGTCTTACAAAAGTATTAATACTTGTTATTTCGGAATGTTGTTGACTGAAGAAGTACTATGCCTCAATAAATTCCACTTGAACAAGAATAACTTATTTCTTCAACGCGGCATTCCACGTATTTACACTTGAACATGAACGCACAATGACTGGTTTTGCAAGTTCATGGACATTCATTGGTCAGTTTCTATGGTATCATCAAGTGACGCACTTTGATATGCGCGTTCAATTACTTACGCGCTCACAACGGGAAAGCAACTAGCGCGTTTGTTTCCAGAGCGCGCAGAACTGTGCATCAAGTTATTCCGGACAATACACAGAGAAATGTATTCTGCGCGTATAGAACGCGTTGTAAAAGTGCACGCACACTAACCTCTTTTAACAATGGAATTTTCTGTGACGCGTTCTTATTTTTGTACGCAGATCGCGGAATAGAACGGCGCGCATGTCAAATTCACACTTCCACCCCGATATTAGCGTCTCCATGAGGAGTCACTGAGCGTTACAGTGTAGGTATAGGAGTTTGGAATCTGTGCTTATAATATCTTTGAATTAGCCAAGATAACAACTCCGTGTATGTAGTGCGTCATGCTTTAGTCGATATTATATACACAACAGTGTCAAGGGAGTCAGCTCGTGTGCGGAATTCGCGAATACTGTACATTCCCTTCCATAGGTGTAATCGAAGGTGTGTCAACTTTTAGCCAATCAGAAAGTTTGTTTACATTTTCACTCAAAGTAAATGAACGAACGTAGGTATATCCAGGGAGCTGTGAGCCCTGGTATAAGAAGCTGTACAATTCACACGTAATGTAATCGTAGACCTTGTCATGTTCCCATATTTTTTTCATTTGTAGCCTTAGTGCTATTTAATCAGAGAGGATGTCTCTCTTTACACTTTGCCTTATTTTATGCTCTCTAATTGGGACTTGGCCAACCCTAGGTTTTGCAGAGCTGTCCTTGAATTTTTTTTACCAAATTTGCACAACTATGTTTTTTTTTTCATAGTGGTGCCAATGGGTTCTGAAAGTTTTGCCACTGCAAGGAATTGCATTATTGCCAGATAGTTTCACATAATTGGGTTTACACAAAATTAATTTTGACATTTGTATGAATACAGAACAGAGGATTTTGCATTTCATATATGCATGTGATGTTGATTTAACTGAATGAAAGAAATTTTAGGAATGGTGAATGGACTCAACAACTTAGAAACTTTAATCTTTGAAACGCGTTTACAATCTCTGATATTTAAATATCAATGTTCATTTTACAGTAATGGTGATAGTGTTGTTCACTTACTTCCAGATCAAAATTTGTCAAAAGGCTAGAAGTAAGTGAACAACACTATCACCATACTTGTAAAATGAACATTGCTGTTTAAATATCAGAGATTGTAAACGCGTTTCAAAGATTAAAGTTTCTAAGTTGTTGAGTCCATTCACCATTCCTAAAATTTCTTTCATTCAGTTAAATCAACATCACATGCATATATGAAATGCAAAATCCTCTGTTCTGTATTCATACAAATGTCAAAATTAATTTTGTGTAAATCCAATTATGTGAAACTATCTGGCAATAATGCAATTCCTTGCAGTGGCAAAACTTTCAGAACCCATTGGCACCACTATGAAAAAAAAAACATAGTTGTGCAAATTTGGTAAAAAAAATTCAAGGACAGCTCTGCAAAACCTAGGGTTGGCCAAGTCCCAATTAGAGAGCATAAAATAAGGCAAAGTGTAAAGAGAGACATCCTCTCTGATTAAATAGCACTAAGGCTACAAATGAAAAAAATATGGGAACATGACAAGGTCTACGATTACATTACGTGTGAATTGTACAGCTTCTTATACCAGGGCTCACAGCTCCCTGGATATACCTACGTTCGTTCATTTACTTTGAGTGAAAATGTAAACAAACTTTCTGATTGGCTAAAAGTTGACACACCTTCGATTACACCTATGGAAGGGAATGTACAGTATTCGCGAATTCCGCACACGAGCTGACTCCCTTGACACTGTTGTGTATATAATATCGACTAAAGCATGACGCACTACATACAAGGAGTTGTTATCTTGGCTAATTCAAAGATATTATAAGCATAGATTCCAAACTCCTAAACCTACACTGTAACGCTCAGTGACTCCTCATGGAGACGCTAATATCGGGGTGGAAGTGTGAATTTGACATGCGCGCCGTTCTATTCCGCGATCTGCGTACAAAAATAAGAACGCGTCACAGAAAATTCCATTGTTAAAAGAGGTTAGTGTGCGTGCACTTTTACAACGCGTTCTATACGCGCAGAATACATTTCTCTGTGTATTGTCCGGAATAACTTGATGCACAGTTCTGCGCGCTCTGGAAACAAACGCGCTAGTTGCTTTCCCGTTGTGAGCGCGTAAGTAATTGAACGCGCATATCAAAGTGCGTCACTTGATGATACCATAGAAACTGACCAATGAATGTCCATGAACTTGCAAAACCAGTCATTGTGCGTTCATGTTCAAGTGTAAATACGTGGAATGCCGCGTTGAAGAAATAAGTTATTCTTGTTCAAGTGGAATTTATTGAGGCATAGTACTTCTTCAGTCAACAACATTCCGAAATAACAAGTATTAATACTTTTGTAAGACATTTATTGGCCTGTTTGTTTTCAGAACGACTGAGCAGTGATCAGCACTTCCGCCCCGATATATTGGCCTCCATGAGGAGTCAACGCGCCATTTTAAGTTTGGAATCTATGCTTGTAATATCTTTGGGCTAATTAGGGAAGCACGCCCCCATTTATAACTCAATATTAATGCGCCGTTTGTTCTCCTTCACAAATAACACCAATAAGAGACATTGGTATAACTTTTGTGATATGTTACCAAACAGGATGGGGTCTTTTGTCAATTTGATATGGATGCAGACTAGATAAAGTATTACTGGTGGCAAAATGGGGTCAATTGAAGCATTTCTGGGAAAATTATGGGCTTAGAAGCTGGCGGCTGTATATTGGGCTTTGACTGAGTAAAAAGGCTCTTGGAAAAGGTGTGGAAGCTTTGAGCTCCACTAGCAAAAAATCTTCACGGTTATGGTATAGCAAATTGAATTTGCCATGAATGGCCAACTTGTCAGCTTTCTTGTGAGGTGAAACTTGTACCTGGCAGGGCTGTAGTCAAGTCCACCAAGGTCGAGTCCAAGTCCGAGTCCAAGTCCATAAGGTCAAGTCCGAGTCCAAGTCCAAGTGCGAGGGTTCGAGTCAAAGTGCGAGGGTTCGAGTCCAAGTCCGAGTCCAGTGTTCTCGAGTCCAAGTCCAAAATTGTAAAATTTTCTGGTTCTTGGCTTTGACAGCTCCCTGCTAGCACTAAGCTCAATAAGCTACTACAAACTGACCAAAACAAATTAGAAAAACCTCATGTCAAACTGAATGAAATTATTGTAAGATATTACATGTTCACAACAGTACCATAAACACTGTAGCTTATGATATCCTCCATAGGCCTAACCCAGGTAACACAATGTAGGCCTTAATTGTAGCCTGTGTAAGAGGAGCTTGCTGTAGTAATCAGGACCTACTTTCGGATTCAATCATACCTTAGGTAATCCATCTAATCTACGGTCTCCCAAAGGAAACTACGAAAATCAGTGTTCTCCACAGATTTTCAAGAGAGGCGGTCAAGCGCAAAGAGCACAGGCGATGGTGAAGCACGTTGTTAGTATGTGAGGGACTTTGCTGACTTTCTTTCTTTTTCAGGTTGACAGATCGTACCCAGTACTCATAGGTACAAATTCATCACTTGATTTGTTTAAAAATATGTGCGGATCGGCCTTCATTTGAAAAAAAGGAGTAGCCTATTGTTAACTTTTTTTTGGAGGCGGGGCAGAGCGGAGCTTTTTTAGGGGAATGGATTTTTTAAGGGGCTCTCGCTATTTCAGGGGAGCAGCAATTTCCACTCCGGGCGGGCAGGCGGCCCCCTAAAAACCCTTGTGGAGAACACTGAAAAGACAGACACATACACACTTACACACGTAAAAATGTCAGCATTAAGCATTATCATAGTTGTATGGACATGCATGCAATTGCTTCCTGATGCCCTTACATACTGTATCACAGACCTATAAGTGGTTGTAAAGATGCTGATAAGGAACTAATAAATCTTCCTAAAACTAAGATGTTTTCATGGTGGAAGTCCTCATAACCTATAGTGCAGAAGACCTACTATCAAAGAAAACTATAGGCTTTATTACATGGCAAATACCATTGTTTTTGGGAGGATTATGAAATTTAAAATAATGTGATGAAGAAAAAGGCTGGACTTGATGGACTCTACTTCAAGTCCGAGTCCAGAAAGTCCGAGTCCAAGTCCAAGTCCAGAAAACTCAAGTCCAAGTCAAAGTCAGAGTCCAAAAAAAAATGCGAGTCCTCCAGCCCTGGTACCTGTCGAAAACTTCTACAAGGTTTTAGAGGGCACTTTACTTTTCCAAATTAGTGTGTAAGTCAATGGAGGAATTATTGGGGGTATGCTACCTTAAGTAAGAAACTGAAATTTTTGAAATCGGTATGGAGAAGCACCAAACATAGCTTAATATACTTCATATGCTGTGTGTACACCAATTAGGGGCAGACGTCACACAATTTCATGCTTGAGTGGTTTTTGAGGCCAATTTTGTTGATTTTAGCTCAAAATGTTAAAAATAGCCCAAACTGGGTGAAATTCCACTCGTTAAAGGTAAAAAAGTACTCCGAAAATAGCAGAAACCATTCCCTTGGGCTGTGCAAAAACACTCTTCTGTCACATAGAAGCTACCGTAATGTTTATATCAGTTCTTGGCTTCACTAAGCGGGTCTTCAAATAGGCTACGCACTGTGGTGTGCTGTCAAAGCATGTTGCAAATCTGCGAAATTCATTGATTGCTTCAACATGAGAGTTTTTGCTTGCTTGTGTAGTCCGTCTGAGTATATTGTAAGTACGTTGAAGCTTCCAGGGGAGTGCAGGATAGATTTTGCATTTAATTCAGGGAATAAAATAGCTTGGAAAAAAGAGTTGTAGGCCTAGACCCTAGGCCTAATGTTATGCCTTTGCTTTTGTGTGTAGCTCAACAAGGCTTAGCGTTAGTTATTAGGCTTGGTACCCTGACCCAGCATCAGTAATGTAGGCTAGTAGGTTTGCGAGATTGATTTAGAAAAATTGCTCTGACCTTCAGGCTTGTGGATCCTGCATAGGCAAAGGTTATAGGTGTGCCTGCACCCCCCACCCCCCACAACTGACCTAGCGATGAGCAATAAAAATGTTTCCATTAGCCTACTGTTGCTACATTTGGAGACAGATTTAGTCATAGACCAATGCCATTCTTCTTTGGCTATTTAACTTATCAAGAACCACTGACTTTGAATGTGTAGTGCAGTGGTCACTGTAGCCTTGCGCACAGCATGTAAGCATATGTGTGGTTAACTGGCTGGTATTTGCAAGTTGTAAAGGTCTTGCTGTTGGCAGCATGGGTAAAAACTACCTTTGCTGTTGCCTACCAATGATAATGGTCAGCTTATATTTGATGGTCATCAGGTAATCCATATATTGTCTTTAATTTTAATTAATTTTTCTATATATTTGTTTCACTTGTTATGTTGTGTCCCTTACAGCTGGGGGCTCCAATTTTATGCGACCTTAGCAACATACTGTGGCTGGTTGAAAGACGTGACTCTTCTACTGGGGGATCTGTGTAGTCATCAACAGCCTGCGCAGATGATTACAGTCCTAAGTGTAGACTAGCAATCAACCGATGAAACCCTGTGGGGGAGGTTTGTTATTTCGTTTTCTACTTCTCATACTGTAACAGTAAGAAGTAATGGCTTCTGATATTGTAGAGTGAGTAGGAGTCTGTAACCCTTTCATTGTATCAAATATTAGTTCTAGAGAATGTTGAAGAATTTAGATTTGGTGAAGTTGTTCACTCTGGCATGGCTCCTTGCAAAGCACTGTCCTTTTCAAGCTCTAAAAATAGTTGCCAAATGAAAAAATTCAGTTTAGGTTCTGATTGTAAACACCTGTCACTTTATGTTGTATGTGCCAGCTATAGACCCTTATGTGACCGAAGTGCTCCATGCAGTACTACAAAAATTATTCGTGACATACCTCCTGACAGAGATCCCAGAGCCCTGTAAACAGTGTCCTCACTTTTCATTTAGGATTTCTAATGTGACAGTCTTCAGCATGTTTGTTTTAAAAAAGACAAAGTTGTACATTACTCATGCATAGTAAAAGTAGGTAAATTGATTTCTACCTCTTCCTCAGGAATAACTGAGTGAAACGGCATGAGGAGTTTGCAGAAGAGAGCATTTCAACCTTTAGGGGTGAGGGTGTCTCTGTTTCTCGTGAAGTGGTTTGATGGTAGATCATCCCTAAATGGAGAGAACACTGAAAGGGTGGTTCCACATTTCAGCTCATCCTAAAAGTTCATCCTAAAAGTTCACATCATTGATTGTGAATGATCAACTGTACCACAAGCACATAACTTCCAGATCATAAGTGACCATTCTGATGTTAAAATTTGTCAAAAGGCCAGAAGTAAGTGAACAACACTATCACCATACTTGTAAAATGAACATTGCTATTTAAATATCAGAGATTGTAAACGCATTTCAAAGATTAAAGTTTCTAAGCTGTTGAGTCCATTCACCATTCCTAAAATTTCTTTCATTCAGTTAAATCAACATCACATGCATATATGAAATGCAAAATCCTCTGTTCTGTATTCATACAAATGTCAAAATTAATTTTGTGTAAACCCAATTATGTGAAACTATCTGGCAATAATGCAATTCCTTGCAATGGCAAAACTTTCAGAACCCACTGGCGTCACTATGAAAAGAAAAACATAGTTGCGCAAATTTGGTAAAAAAAATTCAAGGACAGCTCTGCAAAACCTAGGGTTGGCTAAGTCCCAATCAGAGAGCATAAAATAAGGCAAAGTGTAAAGAGAGACATCCTCTCTGATTAAATAGCACTAAGGCTACAAATGAAAAAAATATGGGAACATGACAAGGTCTACGATTACATTACGTGTGAATTGTACAACTTCTTATACCAGGGCTCACAGCTCCCTGCATATTCCTAAGTTCGTTCGTTTACTTTGAGTGAAAATGTAAACAAACTTTCTGATTGGCTAAAAGTTGAGACCCCTTCGATTACACCTATGGAAGGGAATGTACAGTATTCGCGAATTCCGCACACGAGCTGACTCTCTTGACACTGTTGTGTATATAATATCGACTAAAGCATGACGCACTACATACACGGAGTTGTTATCTTGGCTAATTAAGGAAGCACGCCCCATTTATAACTCTATTAATGCGCCGTTTGTTCTCCTTCACAAATAACACCAATAAGAGACATTGGGATAACTTTTGTGATATGTTACCAAACAGGATGGGGTCTTTTGTCAATTTGATATGGAAGCGGACTAGATAAAGTATTACTGGTGGCAAAATGGGGTCAATTGAAGCATTTTTGGGAAAATTATGGGCTTAGAAGCTGGCGGCTGTATATTGGGCTTTGACTGAGTAAAAAGGCTCTTGGAAAAGGTACGGAAGCTTTGAGCTCTGCTAGCAAAAAATCTTCACGGTTATGGTATGGTAAATTGAATTTGCCATGAATGGCCAACTTGTCAGCTTTCTTGTGAGGTGAAACTTGTACCTGGCAGGGCTGTAGTCAAGTCCACCAAGGTCGAGTCCAAGTCCGAGTCCAAGTCCATAAGGTCAAGTCCGAGTCCAAGTCCATAAGGTCAAGTCCGAGTCCAAGTCCAAGTGCGAGGGTTCGAGTCCAAGTCCAAGGGTTCAAGTCCAAGTCCGAGTCCAGTGTTCTCGAGTCCAAGTCCAAAATTGTAAAATTTTCTGGTTCTTGGCTTTGACAGCTCCCTGCTAGCACTAAGCTCAATGAGCTACGACAAACTGACCAAAACAAATTAGAAAAACCTCATGTCAAACTGAATGAAATTATTGTAAGATATTACATGTTCACAACAGTACCATAAACACTGTAGCTTATGATATCCTCCATAGGCCTAACCCAGGTAACACAATGTAGGCCTTAATTGTAGCCTGTGTAAGAGGAGCTTGCTGTAGTAATCAGGACCTACTTTTGGATTCAATCATACCTTAGGTAATCCATCTAATCTACGGTCTCCCAAAGGAAACTACGAAAATCAGTGTTCTCCACAGATTTTCAAGAGAGGCGGTCAAGCGCAAAGAGCACAGGCGATGGTGAATTTGTTAGTTAGTTAGTTAGATAAGATTTAACGACACACCAACACGTATGTGTTATATAGTGTCAGTCAACTCCATAAAAAGTTTAAATTTATTTTCAAGTATGGTTCAAGTTCAAGTTTGGTTTCCCTTTAGTCGCCTCTTACGACAGGCAGGAAATACCGTGGGCATATTCTACAACCCCCAGCCCACAGGGGGAGGCGATGGTGAAGCACGTTGTTAGTATGTGAGGGACTTTGCTGACTTGCTTTCTTTTTCAAGTTGACAGATCCTACCCATTACTCATAGGTACAAATTCATCACTTCATTTGTTTAAAAATATGTGCAGATCGGCCTTCATTTGAAAGAAAGGAGTAGCCTATTGTTAACTTTTTTTCGGAGGCGGGGCAGAGCGGAGCTTTTCTAGGGGGATGGATTTTTTAAGGGGCGCTTGCTGTTTCAGGGGAGCAGGAAATCTGTGCCTGTCATGCAAATTTTTCTTGATCATTGGGTTCATGGCTGAGTCTACAAAAATTTCTCAATAGTCACTTTCTATGGTACCGATGGCATACTTGACGTCCCACCAGACACCAGTAAGAGGAAAATATTTCTTTCAGTCTCTGTACCCATCAACAAAGTTGCATTTCAGAAGCCTCAGTGGGTAAGCTTGTGTAACAGGCAACTGCCAATCTTAAAGAAAACAAAATAAAAATAATAGTTTGCCACTCTCTCTGTCTTTCATGTCAGGTCGATAACCTCCACTTTTCCTCTACTTATTTAACTTTCCATATGGATGAAGCAATAGCCCTTCTGAAACTTAACACTTTCTAGCTACAAACTACCTGCTCTAATTTACTTATAAAGGAAGGGACACTCACTTGTATACCAACTGTAATGAGCATTCCATGGGATAGCAATACCTTTTTAAATTCTGACGTGCATGCATGCACCCTTCAACTTTAAACTACACCACCTTCCTTTGTTCCTTACCTTAGCAATATTTACATGCATTTACTATACACCATATACAGACTTCAGAGTGCTACATAACAGAAATATAGGTTTTGTGGGAAAGATAGCATTGAATATACAGAATTTTACTGGGTTTTCTGGGAGACTACACTAAGTACAGGAATTTCACACACTAGCGGTGGTTATCACCCTGACTCAAGTTTGCAGATGAGATAAGTACTGTACCTTAGAAAACTAAACAGTTTAAATGACAGAAATGACATTCACAATAACAAAAGGTGTAGGCCAAATGGTAGAAGTGTCATTTAACCACCAACAGGGGACATTAGAAACCATGTATTTTAGTGGAATGGCAAAGGCAAATCCACTGACTTGGAAAAATTTGCAAATTTTCCTCTGGTGCAGTGTTGCAAATGGTGGTAGCTCCATCACGAGTCCTCTTAGAGGAATTAGGTTTCCTCAAGGCCAAGATGCTTCCCTGTCAGTCTCGTGGGCCTGAACCATAAGGGACTGAGAGAGACCTAGCTCTTGCTGTCCTCTTGGTCAAAGCCCCTGAAACCACCCAAGTGGGTATATGGCATGCCTTTGCCTGATTGAAAGATATTTGGTTATTCCCTTTCTATTGTGACCTTACTAATTTCTTTGATATTCTCAAAATTCTAATGGTCCTATAAATTTTATTACCACCACAACCAGAAGGGCCCTGGTGATCTATGCTTTATGCCAAAGGTTGGCTTCTTTGGGTTGTGTTTGCCACATTTGTGAATAAGGTTTGTTAAGCCACTGTCCAGGTGTAGAAGTAATATTTCATTATTACATATTGACATGCCAGTCAAAATTAGAAATACAGATCAAAACTATTTTACTGCAATCTCTTTCGACCCTACAACCTTGTCCCATACCATAACATATTCCCTACTAAGTTTCATTCTAGCCTCATCCTCCAATTTAAAACAAGAAGGAGACCATCTAGCTCATCTACCTGACAAAGCTACAGTGGCCTCACTGAGTTTAAATTACTTAAAGCCATATGAACATACTAAGTATGCATTCCCTCACTACTGTCAGCGGAAGTCTGATTTCACTCTTCTAAGAGAAATACCCGGGGCTCCAATTCCTGTTCTGCTTATTGAACAGACCTTTCTCTTTCCACCATGCAAGAATATACAATCTGATCACAGCCATATAAAATAAGTGAGAACCAGCATGGGATCTCTGGACCTCTGACAAGGGACTCTGTCCTTTTACTGTATACTTCCAATGTTTCTTGATAATTAAAGCAGCAGCACTGTGGTATATGCAGTTTGTTAGAATGGGTCAGTGGTCAAGTGCTATACTCTGCTACAAGGGCATGTCCTCGTAAAATTTGGACTGATTGTGGTGAATGTGGTGAACTGATGAAGAGAAAGGTGTACCAGCTGGGTTCACTTAATTACTGAACTTCACCCATTGTGATTCTGATCTACCAGTAATAGGACTCAAGAAAAATTCACCAAGACCTGAAGACAACCAAGATAAAAAAGGTTTCTAAAAAATAGGAATTTTTGGTGATGTATTCAGTTTACATTTAGCACCACATGTGGCACCATTTTGCATCTAGCCCACCTTATATGAGCAAAAATCACCCCCTACCCTTACACCCCTCCCCCAGGACGGCGATTTTTGCATTTCTTGTCTATTTTTCACATGTCCACATGATGTCACTCACACTATTTCTTTTGGCTCTTCCTCAGTTTAAACCTAATTTGAAGAGAGGTTAGCCAACTATTTTGCAGGGTTCACATGGCTACTGGAAGCCTTTCCACCAATGCTGATTGCATTTGCTACATTCTCTGAGTTGTTGCAAGTGTCATTCTACATCATGTGTCCCTTGTTATGCCTGAAATGGTCCATTTAAAACCACTTCACGAGTAACAGAGACACCCTCACCCCTTAAGGTTGAGATGCTCTCTTCTGCAAACTCCTCATGCCGTTTCACCCCGTTATTCCTGAGGAGGAGGAAGAAATCTATTTACTTACTTTCACTTTGTATGAGTAATGTACAACCTTGTCTTTTTTAAAACAAACATGCTGAAGACTGTCACATTCCAAATCCTAAATGAAAAGTGAGGACACTGTTTACAGGGCTCCAGGATCTCTGTCAGGTGGTATACCACGAATAATTTTCAGTACTGCATGGAGCACTTCGGTCACATGAGGGTCTAGCTGGCACATACAACATAAAGTGACAGGTGTTTACAATCAGAACCAAACTGAATTTTTTCATTTGGCAACTACTTTTAGAGCTTGAAAAGGACAATTGCTTTGCAAGGAGCCATCCCAGAGTGAAAAACTTCACCAAATCTAAATTCTTCAACATTCTCTAGAACTAATTTTTGATGCAATGAAAGGGTTACAGACTCCTACTCACTCTACAATATCAGAAGCCATTACTTCTTACTGTTACAGTACGAGAAGTAGAAAACGAAATAACAAACCACCCCCACAGGGTTTCATCAGTTGATTGCTAGTCTAAACTTAGGACTGTAACCATCTGCGCAGGCTGTTGATGACTACACAGATCCCCCAGTAGAAGAGTCACGTCTTTCAACCAGCCACAGCATGTTGCAAAGGTCGGATAAAATTGGAGCCCCCAGCTGTAAGGGACACAACATAACAAGTGAAACAAATATATAAAAAAATTAATTAAAATTAAAGACAATATATGGATTACCACTGCTACAGTGACCACTGCACTACACTTACAAAGTCAGTAGTTCTTGATAAGTTAAATAGCCAAAGAAGAATGGCATTGGTCTATGACTAAATCTGCCTTTAAATGTTGCAACAGTAGGCTAATGGAAACATTTTTATTGCTCGTCGCTAGGTCAGTTGTGGGGGGTGGGGGGTGCAGGCACACCTACAACCTTTCCCTATGCATGATCCACAAGCCTGAAGGTCAGAGCAATTTTTCTAAATCAATCTCGCAAACCTACTTGCCTACATTACTGATGCTGGGTCAGGGTACCAAGCGGAATAACGAACGCTAAGCCTTACTGAGCTACACACAAAAGGCATAACATTAGGCCTAGGGTCTAGGCCTACAACTCTTTCTTCCAAGCTATTTTATTCCTTGAATTAAATGCAAAATCTATCCTGCACTCCCCTCGAAGCTTCAACGTACTTACAATATACTCAGAAGGTCTACACAAGCAAGCAAAAACTCTCATATGAAGCAATCAATGAATTTCGCAGATTTGCAACATGCTTTGACAGCACACCACAGTGCGTACCTATTTGAAGATGCGCTTAGTGAAGCCAAGAACTGATATAAACATTACGGTAGCTTCTATGTGACAGAAGAATGTTTTTGCACAGCCCAAGGGAATGGTTTCTGCTATTTTCGGAGGTACTTTTTTACCTTTAACGAGTGGAATTTCACCCAGTTTGGGCTATTTTTAACATTTTGAGCTAAAATCAACAAAATTGGCCTCAAAAACCACTCAAGTGTGAAATTGTGTGACGTCTGCCCCTACTTGGTGTACACACTGCATATGAAGTATATTAAGCTATGTTTGGTGCTTCTCCATACCAATTTCAAAATTTTCAGTTTCTTACTTAAGGTAGCATACCCCCAATAATTCCTCCATTGACTTACACACTAATTTGGAAAAGTAAAGTGCCCTCTAAAACCTTGTAGAAGTTTTCGCCAGGTACCAGGGCTGGAGGACTCGCTTTTTTTGGACTCTGACTTTGACTTGGACTTCAGTTTTCTGGACTTGGACTTGGACTCGGACTTTGGCTTGGACCTGAAGTAGAGTCCATCAAGTCCAGCCTTTTTCTTCATCACATTATTTTAAATTTCATAATCCTCCCAAAAGCAATGGTATTTGCCATGTAATAAAGCCTATAGTTTTCTTTGATAGTAGGTCTTCTGTACTATACGTTATGAGGACTTGCACCATGAAAACATCTTAGTTTTAGGAAGATTTATTAGTTCCTTATCAGCATCTTCACAACCAATTAATTTGGTCTGTGATACAGTTCGTAAGGGCATCAGGAAGCAATTGCATGCATGTCCATACAACTATGATAATGCTTAATGCTGACTTTTTTACGTGTGTAAGTGTGTATGAGTCTGTCTTTTTAGTGTTCTCCACAAGGGACTTTAGGGGGCCACCTGCCTGCCAGGAGTGGAAATTGCTGCTCCCCTGAAATAGAGAGCGCCCCTTAAAAAATCCATCCCCCTAAAAAAGCTCTGCTCTGCCCCGCCTCCGAAAAAAGTTGACAACAGGCTACTCCTTTTTTTCAAATGAAGGCTGATCCGCACGTATTTTTAAACAAATGAAGTGATGAATTTGTAAAATGGTACCTACGAGTACTGCGTAGGATCTGTCAACTTGAAAAAGAAAGCAAGTCAGCAAAGTCCCTCACATACTAACGATGTGCTTCACCATCGCCTGTGCTCTTTGCGCTTGACCGCCTCTCTTGAAAATCTTTGGAGAACACTGATTTTCGTAGTTTACTTTGGGGACCATAGATTAGATGGATTACCTAAGGCATGATTGAATCCGAAAGTAGGTCCTGATTACTACAGCAAGCTCCTCTTACACAGGCTACAATTAAGGCCTACATTGTGTTACCTGGGTTAGGCCTATGGAGGATATCATAAGCTACAGTGTTTATGGTACTGTTGTGAACATGTAATATCTTACAATAATTTCATTCAGTTTGACATGAGGTTTTTCTAATTTGTTTTGGTCAGTTTGTCGTAGCTTATTGAGCTTAGTGCTAGCAGGGAGCTGTCAAAGCCAAGAACCAGAAAATTTTACAATTTTGGACTTGGACTCGAGAACACTGGACTCGGACTTGGACTCCAACCCTTGGACTTGGACTCAAACCCTCGCACTTGGACTTGGACTCGGACTTGACCTTATGGACTTGGACTCGGACTTGGACTCGACCTTGGTGGACTTGACTACAGCCCTGCCAGGTACAAGCTTCACCTCACAAGAAAGCTGACAAGTTGGCCATTCACGGCAAATTCAATTTACCATACCATAACCGTGAAGATTTTTTGCTAGCGGAGCTCAAAGCTTCCGTACCTTTTCCAAGAGCCTTTTTACTCAGTCAAAGCCTAATATACAGCCGCCAGCTTCTAAGCCCATAATTTTCCCAAAAATGCTTCAATTGACCCCATTTTGCCACCAGTAATACTTTATCTAGTCTGCTTTTATATCAAATTGACAAAAGACCCCATCCTGTTTGGTAACATATCACAAAAGTTATCCCAATGTCTCTTATTGGTGTTATTTGTGAAGGAGAACAAATGGCGCATTAATATTGAGTTATAAATGGGGGCGTGCTTCCTTAATTAGCCAAGATAACAACTCCGTGTATGTAGTGCGTCATACTTTAGTCGAAATTATGGCTTCACACCCCCAATAATTCTCCCATTGACTTACACACTTAATTAGCTCCGTTTCGAGGCCCCTGCAGCCTTGTCAAAGTTCTTAGCTATTTCGAGCTACCCCTCATATGAAAGCTGAGAAGTTTGCCATTCATGGCACTACAAAATTTCTATACCATGACCGTTTACATTTTGAGCTAGGAGTTAAAGTTTTGGAAGGGTACACCCACCATAACAGAAAACTGTTTGATATGAATTTAAAAAACAGTCTAAATCACATTCAGTTCACCCCAAATTTTCAACATCCACACTTTTTTATGTTCTCTTTGAGATTCATGGAGATTCATTACCCGATGAGCAGGTTATGATGACAAAATTTGATCTAAACCGGAGTTGACAGTACTACTTTTTTGAGGGGGTACACCTGACGCTCACGAACATTACGCTAATGGGGTTGTGAGGCCTAAAAAGAATAAAAGTTTGGAAGTTGCCACACAAATTTTGCCTGAGTATTCCTGGTGTGATGCTTACTAATGTCTTCAAGTTGCGTTTTGTTTTCATTTGTCCTATTTATAGAAATCTGAGTCTGTCATAATGGCATACTTATTCATTTTTGTGCACTAATTCACACACACATTTGTACAGTGATGAAAACTGATGCACCTGAGAAAGCCTTCTCTATGGCATTTCTTCTGCTCCAAACTGAGCCAAGGTGACTTTCCATTCATCTCAGAATACACTGGAAGCTGCCAAACTATTCTGTTGTTGAGATCCCTCTGATTTTCTCTGTTAAAACAAGCTACAAGGGGAAATATGCAAAACCTAGGGGGAATTATACAAAACTGAAAAATCTGCAAAGGACAATAAAAGGATGTTCTGAAATACATCCAAATTTCACAGACTGCAGTGTTAAATGAAAGAGGGTGTAACTTAGGGCATACAGGCATACTTTCCAATGTAGTTAGAGCCCTCTGTCAACTGAGAAGGTCAAATTTTAACACTTTCCAAAATAGAGGGCGCTTTTCTCTTTACTTAAAAAGCTTACCTCAAATTTGAAAATTTTACTGACAAGCCATGCACCGGTTGTTTTACAGAAGCTTGAATACAGAATTTCTTGCGGAATTAAATTAAACCTGCATTTTCATTTTTTTAAAGCTCAGTGACTTACATGATAATGTAGTGGGTCTAAAAGACAGGGAGCATCAAGGACAATCGAACACACCATAGCCAAAAGGAAAGGAAGGAAAAGCAGAAAGTCAACTGCGCCCAAGCCCCACAACAAGGTAGCCTGCAAACCTAGCTCCAACCAAAAGTTTCAGTGAATGTTATAAGGATGCTTCTGACAAAGTCTATGTGAATTCTACCCAGTTATAGTAAAAGAGGTTGCCTTAAATGAGTATAAAAGGATTGTTCTCTCACCAGATGAAAGTGGAGAAAAATGTCCTTCTGAAAATGCTATGCTACTTAGGCCTCTTGCTAAGTGCAGGAAAGGAAAGTTGGATCAATTTGAGGAAACTGCTCAAGAAGAACTGAATCTAATCCTTTTTGCAATGTTGAAGGTTACAGGATAGTGCACCTGGGGATTGCAATTCCCAAGTGCTATTCAATAAGCTGCCCTTGCCCACCAAAGAAAGCATCCAAGCTGTATTTGTCTTATAATAGCTTTGGCCAACTGTAAAATTAAGTGGGGGGAGGGGGTGGAGTTGAACTTGAAGATTTTGGATGCCCTGTCTGTCACTAAAAGAATAGCAGAAAAGCCTTATTTAAAGAAATACCTCAAAAGAAGCCCGGGAGAAATCCTTACGAACTGAATGTTGCTTTGCAGCTGGCCCTGTACAATACCTCCTTCTCAAGCAAGTACCGGCACAAAGATTACGGAGTTGTCTAAATTTGACTCCAGTCCTACCACAGATAACTTGCAGAAGGCAGCCAACAGGGTAGCTCCAGTACTGAAACAAGAAAATGAAAGAGACAGGCTATGTCAGTCAAGCGTAAAATAGTGAGGGATACTCCACAGGCCAGAGGGTTGCCTCCGGACACACCGATACATACTGATTATGATAGGCAGTACAATAACCCCTTAAAAAATACAGGTAAAACCAAAAGAAAGCCCCTTCTGCTCCAGTCAGTCAAAGCAGGGATGTTGCCCTTGAAAATGCCACACATGAAAATGCATCATTGGTTTCCAACACACAAACAAGCTTCCACAGCTGTTAGTCGTGTACGTAGGCTATAACTGAGCAAACGTGTGTGTACGTAGGACTGTACTAGCCTAGCATTGCTTTTCGTTGCTATGCATTGTCTAGCGCAACTAGTTCACATGTAGTGACTGCCACACCTACGGCAGCCCCAATCAAAAGGATGGCCATCATTATGTAACCTCCCATGGACCAAAAGCCTGGACCTGGGTGACCTCATAACTGGTTTATTGTCCCAAACAGCCCAAAACAGCCGTTTTGACCTTAAAATGCTGTTTAGGGCCGCAAAAATCACTCAAGCGTAAAATGTCTAGATGTTTCACCAAATTGCAATGAGAGTGCCTAAACAAGTCATCTGAACACAATTTAGGCAATCTTAATGTCAAAACTTTCGAAATCCCATTTTCTCTAAAGTTTAGGCTTCACACCCCCAATAATTCTCCCATTGACTTACACACTAAATTAGCTCCTTTTCAAGGCCCCTGCAGCCTTGTCAAAGTTCACAGCTATTTCGAGCTACCCCTCATATGAAAGCTGAGAAGTTTGCCATTCATGGCACTTCAAAATTTCTATACCATGACCATTTACATTTTGAGCTAGAAGGAGTTAAAAGTTTTGGTAGGGTACACCCACCCCTAATTCTCTTCAACATAACAGAAAACGTCACTGTTTGATATGAATTTAAAAAACAGTCTAAATCACCTTCAGTTCACCCCAAATTTTCAACATCTACACTTTTTTATGTTCTCTTTGAGATTCATGGAGTTTCATTACCCAATGGACAGGTTATCATGACAAAATTTGGTCTAAACCGGAGTTAATAGTACTACTTTTTTGAGGGGGTACACCTGACGCTCACGAACATTACGCTAATGGGGTTGTGAGGCCTAAAAAGAATAAAAGTTTGGAAGTTGCCACACAAATTTTGCCTGAGTGTTCCTGGTGTGATGCTTACTAATGTCTTCAAGTTGAGTTTTGTTTTCATTTGTCCTATTTATAGAAATCTGAGTCTGTCATAATGGCATACTTATTCATTTTTGTGCACTAATTCACACACACATTTGTACAATGATGAAAACTGATGCACATAGGAAAGCCTTCTCTATGGCATTTCTTCTGCTCCAAACTGAGCCAAGGTGACTTTCCATTCATCTCAGAATACACTGGAAGCTGCCAAACTATTCTGTTGTTGAGATCCCTCTGATTTTCTCTGTTAAAACAAGCTACAAGGGGAAATATGCAAAACCTAGGGGGAATTATACAAAACTGAAAAATCTGCAAAGGACAATAAAAGGATGTTCTGAAATACATCCAAATTTCACAGACTGCAGTGTTAAATGAAAGAGGGTGTAACCTAGGGCATACAGGCATACTTTCCAATGTAGTTAGAGCCCTCTGTCAACTGAGAGGGTCAAATTTTAACACTTTCCAAAATAGAGGGCGCTTTTCTCTTTACTTGAAAATTATACCGACAAGCCATGCACCGGTTGTTTTACAGAAGCTTGAATACAGAATTTCTTGCGGAATTAAATTAAACCTGCATTTTCATTTTTTTAAAGCTCAGTGACTTATATGATAATGTAAGGGGTCTAAAAGACAGGGAGCATCAAGGACAATCGAACACACCATAGCCAAAAGGAAAGGAAGGAAAAGCAGAAAGTCAACTGCGCCCAAGCCCCACAACAAGGTAGCCTGCAAACCTAGCTCCAACCAAAAGTTTCAGTGAATGTTATAAGGATGCTTCTGACAAAGCCTATGTGAATTCTACCCAGTTATAGTAAAAGAGGTTGCCTTAAATGAGTATAACAGGATTGTTCTCTCACCAGATGAAAGTGGAGAAAAATGTCCTTCTGAAAATGCCATGCTACTTTGGCCTCTTGCTAAGTGCAGCAAAGGTAAGTTGGATGAATTTGAGGAAACTGCTCAAGAAGAACTGAATCTAATCCTTTTTGCAATGTTGAAGGTTACAGGTTAGTGCACCTGGGGATTGCAATTCCCAAGTGCTATTCAATAAGCTGCCCTTGCCCACCAAAGAAAGCATCCAAGCTGTAGTGGTCTTTTTATAGCTTTAGCCAACTGTGAAATTAAGGGGGGGGGGGGAGAGGGGGTGGAATGGAAGATTTTGGATGCCCTGTCTGTCACTAAAAGAGTACCAGAATAGCCTTATTTAAAGAAATACCTCAAAAGAAGCCCGGGAGAAATCCTTGTGAACTGAATGTTGCTTTGCAGCTGGCCCTGTACAATACCTCCTTCTCAAGCAAGTACTGGCACAAAGATTACGGAGTTGTCTAAATTTGACTCCAGTCCTACCACAGATAACTTGCAGAAGGCAGCCAACAGGGTAGCTCCAGTACTGAAACAAGAAAATGAAAGAGACAGGCTATGTCAGTCATGCGTAAAATAGTGAGGGATACTCCACAGGCCAGAGGGTTGCCTCCGGACACACCGATACATACTGATTATGATAGGCAGTAAAATAACCCCTTAAAAAATACAGGTATAACCAAAAGAAAGCCCCTTCTACTCCAGCCAATCAAAGCAGGGATGTTGCCCTTGAAAATGCCACACATTGGAAATGCATCACTGGTTTCCAACACACAAACAAGCTTCCACAGCTGTTAGTCGTGTACGTAGGCTATAACTGAGCAAACGTGTGTGTAAGTAGGACTGTACTAGCCTAGCATTGCTTTTCGTTGCTATGCATTGTCTAGCGCAACTAGTTCACATGTAGTGACTGCCACACCTACGGCAGACCAAATCAAAAGGATGGCCATCATTATGTAACCTCCCATGGACCAAAAGCCTGGACCTGGGTGACCTCATAACTGGTTTATTGTCCCAAACAGCCCAAAACAGCCGTTTTGACCTTAAAATGCTGTTTAGGGCCGCAAAAATCACTCAAGCGTAAAATGTCTAGACGTTTCATCAAAATTGCAATGAGAGTGCCTGAACAAGTCATCTGAACACAATTTAGGCAATCTTAATGTCAAAACTTTCGAAATCCCATTTTCTCTAAAGTTTAGGCTTCACACCCCCAATAATTCTCCCATTGACTTACACACTAAATTAGCTCCATTTCGAGGCCCCTGCAGCCTTGTCAAAGTTCACAGCTATTTCGAGCTACCCCTCATATGAAAGCTGAGAAGTTTGCCTTTCATGGCACTACAAAATTTCTATACCATGACCATTTACATTTTGAGCTAGAAGGAGTTAAAGTTTTGGTAGGGTACACCCACCCCTAATTCTCTTCAACATAACAGAAAACGTCACTGTTTGATATGAATTTAAAAAACAGTCTAAATCACCTTCAGTTCACCCCAAATTTTCAACATCTACACTTTTTTATGTTCTCTTTGAGATTCATGGAGTTTCATTACCCAATGGACAGGTTATCATGACAAAATTTGGTCTAAACCGGAGTTAATAGTACTACTTTTTTGAGGGGGTACACCTGACGCTCACGAACACTACGCTAATGGGGTTGTGAGGCCTAAAAAGAATAAAAGTTTGGAAGTTGCCACACAAATTTTGCCTGAGTATTCCTGGTGTGATGCTTACTCATGTCTTCAAGTTGCCTTTTGTTTTTATTTGTCCTATTTATAGAAATCTGAGTCTACAATAATGGCATACTTATTCATTTTTGTGCACTAATTCACACACACATTTGTACAGTGATGAAAACTGATGCACATGAGAAAGCCTTCTCTATGGCATTTCTTCTGCTCCAAACTGAGCCAAGGTGACTTTCCATTCATCTCAGAATACACTGGAAGCTGCCAAACTATTCTGTTGTTGAGACCCTCTGATTTTCTCTGTTTAAACAAGATACAAGGGGAAATATGCAAAATCTAGGGGGAATTATACAAAACTGAAAAATCTGCAAAGGACAATAAAAGGATGTTCTGAAATACATCCAAATTTCACAGACTGCAGTGTTAAATGAAAGAGGGTGTAACTTAGGGCATACAGGCATACTTTCCAATGCAGTTGGAGCCCTCTGTCAACTGAGAGGGTCAAATTTTAACACTTTCCAAAATAGAGGGCGCTTTTCTCTTTACTTAAAAAGCTTACTTCAAATTTGAAAATTTTACTGACAAGCCATGCACCGGTTGTTTTAAGGAAGCTTGAATACAGAATTTCTTGCGGAATTAAATTAAACCTGCATTTTCTTTTTTTTAAAGCTCAGTGACTTATATGATAATGTAGTGGGTCTAAAAGACAGGGAACATCAAGGAAAATCGAACACACCATAGCCAAAAGGAAAGGGAGGAAAAGCAGAAAGTCAACTGCACCCAAGCTCCACAACAAGGTAGCCTGCAAACCTAGCTCCAACCAAAAGTTTCAGTGAATGTTATAAGGATGCTTCTGACAAAGCCTATGTGAATTCTACCCAGTTATAGTAAAAGAGGTTGCCTTAAATGAGTATAACAGGATTGTTCTCTCACCAGATGAAA
This sequence comes from Holothuria leucospilota, assembly GCA_029531755.1. Taxonomy (NCBI): domain Eukaryota; kingdom Metazoa; phylum Echinodermata; class Holothuroidea; order Aspidochirotida; family Holothuriidae; genus Holothuria; species Holothuria leucospilota. Next base: position 372,941 of record CM055982.1, read on the forward strand.
GTGGAGAAAAATGTCCTTCTGAAAATGCCATGCTACTTTGGCCTCTTGCTAAGTGCAGCAAAGGTAAGTTGGATGAATTTAAGGAAACTGCTCAAGAAGAACTGAATCTAATCCTTTTTGCAACATTGAAGTTCACAGGTTAGTGCACCTGGGGATTGCAATTCCCAAGTGCTATTCAATAAGCTGCCCTTGCCCACCAAAGAAAGCATCCAAGCTGTAGTGGTCTTTTAATAGCTTTGGCCAACTGTGAAATTAAGGGGGGGGGGGGAGGGGTGGAATGGAAGATTTTGGATGCCCTGTCTGTCACTAAAAGAGTAGCAGAAAAGCCTTATTTAAAGAAATACCTCAAAAGAAGCCCGGGAGAAATACTTGCGAACTGAATGTTGCTTTGCAGCTGGCCCTGTACAATACCTCCTTCTCAAGCAAGTACTGGCACAAAGATTACGGAGTTGTCTAAATTTGACTCCAGTCCTACCACAGATAACTTGCAGAAGGCAGCCAACAGGGTAGCTCCAGTACTGAAACAAGAAAATGAAAGAGATAGGCTATGTCAGTCATGCGTAAAATAGTGAGGGATACTCCACAGGCCAGAGGGTTGCCTCCGGACACACCGATACATACTGATTATGATAGGCAGTAAAATAACCCCTTAAAAAATACAGGTATAACCAAAAGAAAGCCCCTTCTACTCCAGCCAATCAAAGCAGGGATGTTGCCCTTGAAAATGCCACACATGGAAATGCATCACTGGTTTCCAACACACAAACAAGCTTCCACAGCTGTTAGTCGTGTACGTAGGCTATAACTGAGCAAACGTGTGTGTAAGTAGGACTGTACTAGCCTAGCATTGCTTTTCGTTGCTATGCATTGTCTAGCGCAACTAGTTCACATGTAGTGACTGCCACACCTACGGCAGACCAAATCAAAAGGATGGCCATCATTATGTAACCTCCCATGGACCAAAAGCCTAGACCTGGGTGACCTCATAACTGGTTTATTGTCCCAAACAGCCCAAAACAGCCGTTTTGACCTTAAAATGCTGTTTAGGGCCGCAAAAATCACTCAAGCGTAAAATGTCTAGACGTTTCATCAAAATTGCAATTAGAGTGCCTGAACAAGTCATCTGAACACAATTTAGGCAATCTTAATGTCAAAACTTTCGAAATCCCATTTTCTCTAAAGTTAAGGCTTCACACCCCCAATAATTCTCCCATTGACTTACACACTAAATTAGCTCCGTTTCGAGGCCCCTGCAGCCTTGTCAAAGTTCACAGCTATTTCGAGCTACCCCTCATATGAAAGCTGAGAAGTTTGCAATTCATGGCACTACAAAATTTCTATACCATGACCGTTTACATTTTGAGCTAGAAGGAGTTAAAGTTTTGGTAGGGTACACCCACCCCTAATTCTCTTCAACATAACAGAAAACGTCACTGTTTGATATGAATTTAAAAAACAGTCTAAATCACCTTCAGTTCACCCCAAAATTTTCAACATCTACACTTTTTTATGTTCTCTTTGAGATTCATGGAGTTTCATTACCCAATGGACAGGTTATCATGACAAAATTTGGTCTAAACCGGAGTTAATAGTACTACTTTTTTGAGGGGGTTCACATTACGCTCACGAACATTACGCTAATGGGGTTGTGAGGCCTAAAAAGAATAAAAGTTTGGAAGTTGCCACACAAATTTTGCCTGAGTATTCCTGGTGTGATGCTTACTCATGTCTTCAAGTTGCCTTTTGTTTTCATTTGTCCTATTTATAGAAATCTGAGTCTACAATAATGGCATACTTATTCATTTTTGTGCACTAATTCACACACACATTTGTACAGTGATGAAAACTGATGCACATGAGAAAGCCTTCTCTATGGCATTTCTTCTGCTCCAAACTGAGCCAAGGTGACTTTCCATTCATCTCAGAATACACTGGAAGCTGCCAAACTATTCTGTTGTTGAGATCCCTCTGATTTTCTCTGTTAAAACAAGATACAAGGGGAAATATGCAAAATCTAGGGGGAATTATACAAAACTGAAAAATCTGCAAAGGACAATAAAAGGATGTTCTGAAATACATCCACATTTCACAGACTGCAGTGTTAAATGAAAGAGGGTGTAACTTAGGGCATACAGGCATACTTTCCAATGCAGTTGGAGCCCTCTGTCAACTGAGAGGGTCAAATTTTAACACATTCCAAAATAGAGGGCGCTTTTCTCTTTACTTAAAAAGCTTACTTCACATTTGAAAATTTTACTGACAAGCCATGCACCGGTTGTTTTAAGGAAGCTTGAATACAGAATTTCTTGCGGAATTAAATTAAACCTGCATTTTCATTTTTTTAAAGCTCAGTGACTTATATGATAATGTAAGGGGTCTAAAAGACAGGGAACATCAAGGAAAATCGAACACACCATAGCCAAAAGGAAAGGAAGGAAAAGCAGAAAGTCAACTGCACCCAAGCCCCACAACAAGGTAGCCTGCAAACCTAGCTCCAACCAAAAGTTTCAGTGAATGTTATAAGGATGCTTCTGAAAAAGCCTATGTGAATTCTACCCAGTTATAGTAAAAGAGGTTGCCTTAAATGAGTATAACAGGATTGTTCTCTCACCAGATGGAAGTGGAGAAAACTGTCCTTCTGAAAATGCTATGCTACTACGGTGATAAGTCAAGTCCTCGAAAGTCCCGAATTTGAAACTAAGCTACAACGTTGTCTCGACAGAGCTGTGGCCAAGAAAATGGACGAGCTACTGGAGCGAATTGATATTCATGCCGGTAAAATCCACGACATAGAGGTAACCATCGACAAATCCTCGAAAGATATGCAGGAGATACGAAACCAAATCTGTAAGCTCGAAGACAGCTGTGATCGTTCCCTAAAGGAGATAAATGAACTTGAACAGTATTCCCGTAGAAACTGCCTCCGAGTATTTGGTATCGAGGAAAAACAGGACGAAAATACTGACAGTATCGTGAGTGAAATCGCCAGCAAATATTTGGGGTACTCACTTAGTCCTAACGACCTCGACAGAACCCACCGAGTTGGTCACAAAGAAACCAGCAAGGCTAGGGCTATAATCGTGAAATTCTCCAGTTACGATGCTAGGGATCGTTTCATCAAGAATAGGAGGAAGTTGAAAGGCACCAAAATTGTTGTCAGGGAGGACCTTACGAAGGTCAACCAAGACCTCCTGAATGCCACTAAGAACAATCCCATGATTAAGGCTGCCTGGTCACACGATGGAAGAATCCTAGCTCTTGTGAACAAGAATGGCACCGAATTTACGAAAAGGATCAGGGGGGCTAACGACTTACAACGACTGTAACCAATTTCCTGTATCATCACACGTGGCTACAAACTTACAATCCCCTGCAAACCAAAGGTTTACTTTGTTGTTTAATCAGTTTATTATTTATTCTTTTCTTTAATCTCTGTATTGTATTACAAAATATTAATTTCTTTTTTCCCTTCTCTTACTGACATGTCTTTCATGCAACCATTTGATACCCTAACTAATGATGAACTTGTTAACACCATTCAGGCTACCCTTGGTACGGATACTTATGGTGATAATAGGAACAGTTTTCAAAATTATGTTGGTGAAGTTTTAAACGATAGTGTAAATTTCAGCTCTTGTAAATTTTATAGTGACGGTCAATTCAAGGAGAGCTTTATTTCTAATTCCTCTGCGCTCTCAGTCTTTCATCTTAACATCAGGAGCTTACCTAGAAATCATCTTCAATTAGTTGCTTACCTGGAAAGCCTTTCCTTTAAATTTGATATAATTCTCCTGACAGAGATTGGTCATAATGATGTTGATCACTTGAGTTATATCTTACCTGATTATGAGTTTGAGTATGTTTTACCTTCAATCAGATGTGGTGGTGCTGGGATTTATTACAAAAATGTTTTCAGTTTACGTCAGGTGAGAAAGCAAGTTATTGCCACTCATATGAACTGCTCATGTTCTAATTGCCAAGTTGAGGATATCTGGCTTGAACTCAGTTATAATAACACTTCCTATAATGTTGCATCTTGCTACCGCCATCCTAAAGGTAACATTAGGCACTTTGTTGATGCCCTTGATAAATGTCTGGATTCATTCTCTGTCACTCCTCTGACTATTTTGGGGGGTGATTTCAACATCGATTTACTTAAGTTTGAGGATTGTCCTATCATTAATGATTATGTCAGTGTGGTTTTGGGTCATAATTTTATACCTACTATTAACTTACCGACTAGAATGAGTGAATCTAGCTTTACGCTTATTGATAACATTTTCCTCAAGTTACCTTCAGACTTACTTCATAACAAGGTCTCTTCTGGTAACTTCTACACAGATATAAGTGATCATTTGCCCAATTTCTGTATTATTGAAGGAAATGAAAAGTCAAATAATATAGAAAGACCAATGATCAGATGTTATAATCAACGAAACTTTAATAATTTTATCCAGGCAATTGAATCTGTAGATAATACTTCTATTTTTGATACTACGAATGTCAACAGATCTTATGACCAGTTGAATGTGGTTTTACAATCATATCATAATGTATATTTTCCTCTTAGAAGATTGTCCAGAAGAAAGTTTAACGATAAGCCATGGATAACTCAAGGTATCAAAAAGTCTATATCGCATAAAAATATTTTGTATCGGAAGTATATCAACAATCCTACCAACAACAACAAATCAAAGCTATCTTCTTATCGGCGTGTACTTCATCGGATTATTCGTAGTGCCCAAGCATCACATTACAAAAATATTTTGTTGTCTAGACAAACCAGTTCAAAGCAAGCTTGGTCACTTATCAATTCTTTAGTTAAGGGTAAACAAAAGCGTCGTTTTCCTGTGAACTTAATCTGTCATGAAGGTACAACGTATTTCAGTGATTTTGATATAGCCAATGCTTTGAATGACTTCTTTTCTTCAATAGGTCGCAAGCTTAGTCATGAGCTGGATTCACCCATAAGTCCTTCTGATTTCCTGGGTAATCCTAATACTGATTCGATTTTTCTTACACCTGTATCCGAGTGGGAAATTCTAAAACTTATTCATGCCCTTAAGGATGGGAAAGCTCCGGGTGCGGATGGTATTCCTACTAAGCTTGTAAAGTCTATCTCTCACGTGTTAGCTCCCATACTTACACATATCTTCAACAACGTATTTACATCTGGTGTATATCCAGACGCACTTAAAATAGCAAAGGTTATTCCACTTTTTAAAAAGGGTGATCGCTCTCTACCAGAAAATTATAGACCCATTAGTTTACTCCCTTGCATAAATAAAATTCTTGAAAGTGTTATAGAAAAAAGGATGAGATGTTTCTTAAACAGACACGATGTTATTTATAAATTTCAGTTTGGTTTTAGGGAAGGTCATTCAACATCTTATGCATTATTAGAAATTGTAAATAATATTCGTTCCCAATTGGATAATGGTAATAACGTACTAGGACTTTACTTAGACTTGAAGAAAGCATTCGACACAGTCGATCATGCTATTCTCTTAAAGAAGCTGTCACACTATGGTATCCGAGGAACGGCATATAACGTTCTGTCAAGTTATTTATCCAATAGAAAGCAATGTACTTTTGTTAATAATACGTATTCGCATTATACTTATGTCACCACTGGAGTACCACAAGGTTCTGTACTGGGACCGCTCCTTTTTCTCCTATATGTTAATGACATTCAAAATGCTGCCCCCAATGTATCAATTCGCCTCTTCGCTGACGATACCAATGTCTTCTTAAGCAACAAAAATTGTACAAAGTTAATTGAAATGGCTACTAAAACGTTAAGCCTATTAAATATCTGGTTTGAATCCAATAAACTTACACTGCATATCGGCAAAACCACTTATACAATTTTTCATGCAGGTAAACAAAATAATCACGAATGCTTTGAGAGCTTTTGCTTTAACGGTACTCAAATTACCAAGTCACCTTATACAAAGTACTTAGGACTGACCATTGATGAGAATTTAACTTGGAAGCAGCATGTGAATGAATTACGTAACTCCCTACTTAAGTATATTGGTATTTTCTACCACATAAGTGGCATCCTTCCAGTTGATACGGCAGTACAGATTTATTATTCCTTTGTTTATTGTAGGCTCTCCTATGCTATTGAAGTTTATGGCACAGCCTGTGCCACTGTACTTAAACCTCTACAGACTATACAAAATAGATTACTCAAGCTGCTTACTAGAAAACCAAGGCGTTATTCAACTGATCAGTTGTACTTGGATAGTAACCTATTAAAACTTAAAGATATTCATATGTATTGTATGGGGGTACTTGTATATAAATATGGTCATAACTTACTACCAAATGCATTAGCAAATGTCATAAAACCCCCACATTCAACTGAAGTAACGATGTTTACTCGTAATAATAATCTTTTTTCTGTATCACGTCACAAATCTGTGCATGGTAAATTACTTCTTCGAAATTATTGTTATAATGTTTGGCACAACCTTCCCCTTGATGTAAGATCTAGTACTTCACTTCGTTCTTTTCAAAAGAATCTTAAATACTCACTCATAAGCTGTTATCACTTTTAAGCTCTAAATGTTTATCTGAATGTCTTAGAAAAGTGTTCTTTCTATTCTTCTGACCGTCTCTTCTTTTTCTTTTTTTTTTCTTTTGTTTCATGGTCACTAGCTTTGATGAACAGTAATGTTTTTTCTAGTGTCCATCATATGTATGTAAACTAATTCATTTGAATGTAATTTTGTTGATGAGAATGTACATATGAGAAATAAATTGAATTGAATTGAATTGAACTTTGGCCTCTTGCTAAGTGCAGCAAAGGTACAGTAAGTTGGATGAATTTGAGGAAACTGCTCAAGAAGAACTGAATCTAATCCTTTTTGCAACATTGAAGGTCACAGGTTAGTGCACCTGGGGATTGCAATTCCCAAGTGCTATTCAATAAGCTGCCCTTGCCCACCAAAGAAAGCATCCAAGCTGTAGTGGTCTTTTAATAGCTTTGGCCAACTGTGAAATTAAGGGGGGGGGGGGGAAGAGGGGGTGGAATGGAAGATTTTGGATGCCCTGTCTGTCACTAAAAGAGTAGCAGAAAAGCCTTATTTAAATAAAATACCTCAAAAGAAGCCCGGGAGAAATACTTGCGAACTGAATGTTGCTTTGCAGCTGGCCCTGTACAATACCTCCTTCTCAAGTACTGGCACAAAGATTACGGAGTTGTCTAAATTTGACTCCAGTCCTACCACAGATAACTTGCAGAAGGCAGCCAACAGGGTAGCTCCAGTACTGAAACAAGAAAATGAAAGAGATAGGCTATGTCAGTCATGCGTAAAATAGTGAGGGATACTCCACAGGCCAGAGGGTTGCCTCCGGACACACCGATACATACTGATTATGATAGGCAGTACAATAACCCCTTAAAAAATACAGGTATAACCAAAAGAAAGCCCCTTCTACTCCAGCCAATCAAAGCAGGGATGTTGCCCTTGAAAATGCCACACATGAAAATGCATCACTGGTTTCCAACACACAAACAAGCTTCCACAGCTGTTAGTCGTGTACGTAGGCTATAACTGAGCAAACGTGTGTGTACGTAGGACTGTACTAGCCTAGCATTGCTTTTCGTTGCTATGCATTGTCTAGCGCAACTAGTTCACATGTAGTGACTGCCACACCTACGGCAGACCAAATCAAAAGGATGGCCATCATTATGTAACCTCCCATGGACCAAAAGCCTGGACCTGGGTGACCTCATAACTGGTTTATTGTCCCAAACAGCCCAAAACAGCCGTTTTGACCTTAAAATGCTGTTTAGGGCCGCAAAAATCACTCAAGCGTAAAACGTCTAGACGTTTCATCAAAATTGCAATTAGAGTGCCTGAACAAGTCATCTGAACACAAATTAGGCAATCTTAATGTCAAAACTTTCGAAATCACCTTTTCTCTAAAGTTTAAAGAATAAAAGTTGGGAAGTTGCCACACAAATTTTGCCTGAGTATTCCTGGTGTGATGCTTACTAATGTCTTTAAGTTGCGTTTTGTTTTCATTTGTCCTATTTATAGAAATCTGAGTCTACAATAATGGCATACTTATTCATTTTTGTGCACTAATTCACACACACATTTGTACAGTGATGAAAACTGATGCACATGAGAAAGCCTTCTCTATGGCATTTCTTCTGCTCCAAACTGAGCCAAGGTGACTTTCCATTCATCTCAGAATACACTGGAAGCTGCCAAACTATTTTGTTGTTGAGATCCCTCTGATTTTCTCTGTTAAAACAAGACACAAGGGGAAATATGCAAAACCTAGGGGGAATTATACAAAACTGAAAAATCTGCAAAGTACAATAAAAGGATGTTCTGAAATACATCCAAATTTCACAGACTGCAGTGTTAAATGAAAGAGGGTGTAACTTAGGGCATACAGGCATACTTTCCAATGTAGTTGGAGCCCTCTGTCAACTGAGAGGGTCAAATTTTAACACTTTCCAAAATAGAGGGCACTTTTTTCTTTACTTAAAAAGCTTACTTCAAATTTGAAAATTATACTGAAGAGCCATGCACCGGTTGTTTTGCAGAAGCTTGAATACAGAATTTCTTGCAGAATTAAATTAAACCTGCATTTTCATTTTTTTAAAGCTCAGTGACTTATATGATAATGTAGTGAGTCTAAAAGACAGGGAACATCAAGGACAATCGAACACACCATAGCCAAAAGGAAAGGAAGGAAAAGCAGAAAGTCAACTGCGCCCAAGCCCCACAACAAGGTAGCCTGCAAACCTAGCTCCAACCAAAAGTTTCAGTGAATGTAATAGGGATGCTTCTGACAAAGCCTATGTGAATTCTACCCAGTTAATAGTAAAAGAGGTTGCCTTAAATGAGTATAACAGGATTGTTCTCTCACCAGATGAAAGTGGAGAAAAATGTCCTTCTGAAAATGCTATGCTACTTAGGCCTCTTGCTAAGTGCAGCAAAGGTACAGTAAGTTGGATGAATTTGAGGAAACTGCTCAAGAAGAACTGAATCTAATCCTTTTTGCAACATTGAAGGTCACAGGTTAGTGCACCTGGGGATTGCAATTCCCAAGTGCTATTCAATAAGCTGCCCTTGCCCACCAAAGAAAGCATCCAAGCTGTAGTGGTCTTTTAATAGCTTTGGCCAAGTGTGAAATCTAGGGGGGAGGGGGGGAGAGGGAGTGGAACTGAAGATTTTGGATGCCCTGTCTGTCTCTCTTTGCCTTCGGCAATTTTGCCCCATTTGTCATGAAATGCAAGTACGAGATAGCAGTATTTCTAATTTACGAAATTTGTCTTGTCAGTGTGTAACAGGGGAAGCAACTATGTTTTTTTTTTTTTTCATAGTGGCGCCAATGGGTTCTGAAAGTTTTGCCACTGCAAGGAATTGCATTATTGCCAGATAGTTTCACATAATTGGGTATACACAAAATTAATTTTGACATTTGTATGAATACAGAAGAGAGGATTTTGTATTTCATATATGCATGCGATGTTGATTTAACTGAATGAAAGAAATTTTAGGAATGGTGAATGGACTTAACAACTTAGAAACTTTAATCTTTGAACACCGCTAACAATCTCCAATATTTAAACGGCAACATTTTACAAGTATGTTGATAGTGTTGTTCACTTACTTCTAGCCTTTTGACAATTTTAACATCAGAATGGTCACTTATGATCTGGAACTTATGTGCTTGTGGTACAGTTGGTCATTCACAATCAATGATGTGAACTTTCAGGATGAACTTTTAGGATGAGCTGAAATGTGGAACCACCCTTCAGTGTTCTCTCCATTTAGGGATGATCCACCATCAAACCACTTCACGAGTAACAGAGACACCCTCACCCCTTAAGGTTGAAATGCTCTCTTCTGCAAACTCCTCATGCCATTTCACCTGGTTATTCCTGAGGAGAAGGAGGTAGAAATCCATTTACTTACTTTTACTATGCATGAGTAATGTACAACTTTGTCTTTTTTAAAACAAACATGCTGAAGACTGTCACATTAGAAATCCTAAATGAAAAGTGAGGACACTGTTTACAGGGCTCTGGATTCTCTGTCAGGAAGTATATCACAAACAATTTTTTACTACTGCATGGAACACTTCAGTCACATGAGGGTCTAGCTGGCACATGCAACATAAAGTGACAGGTGTTTACATTCAGAACCTAAACTGAATTTTTTCATTTGGCAACTATTTTTAGAGCTTGAAAAGGACAGTGCTTTGCAAGGAGCCATGCCAGAGTGAACAACTTCACCAAATCTAAATTCTTCAACATTCTCTAGAACTAATTTTTGATACAATGAAAGGGTTACAGACTCCTACTCACTCTACAATATCAGAAGCCATTACTTCTTAATGTTACAGTATGAGAAGTAGAAAACTTCCTTAAGTTATGCAAGCAGAGGGTTGTGGTGGGTGGTGATTTCTCTGATTGGGTGGATGTCATCTCTGGTGTCCCCCAAGGTACTTTTTTAGGTCCTCTCTAATTTTTAGTCTATAGGGCAAGTTCAAGCTAAGGTCCCCTCAAACAGCAAATTATGAAACTAATAATATGAATGCATAATTGGTATCATTGTAAAGCTAACAGTTCATATTAAATCATGACAGCTTTTGTTTCATGAAAAAATCCATAAATCAGGGGAATAATACCACCTAATTTGCATAATTAGCATAACTGGCATTTCGTATGGGACATTTATTAATTGATGTAACTTACTGAAGAAGTACATTTAATCTACTTTTTTCCATGGACATATGTAACTAACCACAAGGTTTCAAATAAGGCTGAAAAGTTTGTAAAAAATTAATTAAATATGCTAATTAGGCTATCGCCAAAGGTCATTTGTCCCATACGAAACATTTTCACTCGATATTTTTGACCTTACAGGAAGAGTTGAGAGTTTTTTTTCAAAATTTTCTCAAAACCTCTAATTTACAAGACATTCATCTTATTAAATCACTTTGTGTTTCATGAATATTTTTTGCTTTTAATTAATGGCTAATTACTTATTTGTTTCGTATGGGACATTTGCGTTTCGTATGGGACATTTGCACAGAGGTGGATTCTAACAATGGAGGTTTTTATGTACCGTATCCCCATAGTTATGGCTAGGAATAGGTGCATGGGGATTTGGAAACCTAAATCAAACTTGGGGCACATCTTTTACCCTACCCCACCCACATAATAGCCCCTCCCCCATCCCCCACGTTTAATGCATTTAAAAGCCAACCTGTAGCAAACTACCAGACACAAATCACAGTTGTAAACACAGGTAGTGTCAATTTCACTTTGATACGCCCAAAAGGCACAAGACAGTCAAATCAACAACGATTTTCACAATCCATACCTTTCCCTCCCTCCTCCCCCCCCCCCCCTCCACCTTCAAGTTACCCACACACACTCCTGGACCTGGACGTTAAGCAGGCACATGGCCTTCAAGCAACATTGTTGGGTGTTCTTGCCTTAGGGCGTGTTTGCCTTCGGGCGTGGTGTCGCCTCTGGGAGTGTTGTTACCTGTGGACGCGTGTTGCCTTCAGGTGTGAGATTTGGGGTGATTCTGGTCTGTGGTTGTTTGGGGGCTCAGGTGTTGATTTGGGGCTGGGGCTGAGGTAGTTGCTGTTGGGATAAGTGTTTGTAGTGAGGGTGGTCGTTGGTGATGGGTGTGGTGGCGGTTTCTGTTTATTAGTGGTAACAAAGACTGTTTGGTTTACCTTGCTGTGTGTGGATAGTGTCTGGTACTACATGTCCGACAGGTTCGGTTTAGCTTTACAGATGCCCCTTCCTGCTTAAGAGTTTCCACTACTTTCGCCTTTGACATGCCTTGATGGTGTAGCGCTATTACTCTTGACCATAGATACTCGGGAATTCATGAAGGCATTTTAAACTTCCAAAGAAAATATGTCGCTGTATCTTGCAAATAAAATATTAGAAGTCTTTACTATGGGTCTAAATTTTGATGTCTAATTAGTTTGACTTTCGTGAGGCTAAAGGGGTTGCGTACTGAACACGCATCAAATGAAACCGTGGCCCTTGGGTATATAGTGCCAAACTGGCCCTCTCGGACTTAAGCTCTTTCAATAGTGGACTCTTCGCAAAGAGTGGACTTGACCTATTGATTTTGTCAAAAAGAGTGAGCCTTCCGTTTCTTTCAATAACCCTTCAACAACAACCTCTTGCGAATAAAAGGATTCTCTGTCTTAATTTCAGGACATAATAGGGACTTCTACCAGTTTCCTAGAAATCTCAGTAGTGTCGATTAGGTCAATTGATAAGCCTACTTCACGAGTGAGAGGTTTCTGAACTTGACTGTCTTTGTACTGTTGGCACAGTCAAGCGAAGCTCAACTCAAAATGGAATTCACATGTCAATGTTTGTTGTGAATAGGGGTACAAAGTTATATAAGGAACCAGGAAGTTGCTATTTGAACAACAGAATCTACTTGAGAGAATACTGTAAATTTCAAGAGTGCGAACGGTGTTTCCCGGGAAAATGTCACCAGTAAATCGGCAATCTACTATGACGTTGCCGCGGCTGACACTTTTTTTTTTGTTTTTTGTTTTTTGTTTTTGTTTTTGTTTTTTTTTTTTGTTTTACGATTTCGTGTTTTGTGTTGCTAATTGGGGAGAAGTAGCTATATCGTTCCTTGAACCCCCTTACAACATGTTTTCTCACTGTTTCTCCGGTTTGTCATCTACATATCCTTCACACTTTTGTTTCCTTTATACGCCTCCATAGAAAATATACTGAGTTTGAAAACTATTGACCCTTCTTGAAACGTTACGTAACTGAAAAACACTTTCTAGTTATAACGGGGAACCAATCTGGTTTGTTTCGTTATTACGAGCTCTTAAGTCCACAAACTCAGAGCAACAACTTGAGACTTTCCACTTGGGGTACCAAGGGCGGAGCCAGGGGATGGCCTTGGAGAAGTTGCCCACCCCCAGCCATGACCAATCAAATACAAGAAAATGCGCCCCTCCTGTCTCATAATTGTATTATATTTTTCGCACATGCTGCCCCCCCCCTTTCGAACTGTTCTCATGAGCTAGAGGCTGGATCCGTCTCGTAGAGTATCAGTTGGGGGTGGTGCTAAGTAGAGTCAGGGAGGGAAACCCTTCGCCATTGAAGAACCCTCCACACCACTTCGTACTGGTTACAATGAAGTTTGCGTGACTCCCCGCACGCGACCTGTGGTCTGATGGTTCAATTACTGCTCTTGCTGCCAAGGAGGGTAGATCCAACTTGATTACATCACATTTAATTCCGTCCTCAACAAACCCAAATTTCCTCAATTTTGCCCCTAATTTTCTTGAATGAAAACCCCAATAAGTATGCACGCCAAAAGTTCTACAATCACCATTTCCTAGGTAATTCGTCGCCGCTGTTGTTGGGGTTTCGGGGGACTGCCCAACCCCTCCCTCCTCCCCACTTACCTGGGCAAATTTGCAGGGCCACCATTGCAATCATGTTTCATGACTGCACTAAATTTATTGAAAGCCAGAATTCTACAACATCTAATAGAACCGAATCCTTTAGCCCCGATGTCAAACCTCATTAAATAACAGTTCGTTCTTTGGTTGAACTTCGTATATTTCTCCATTTAGTGAAAGATAATTATACATCTTTAAAATATTGATACTGAGTGAATTATGCAAGGGAGTTGTTATTAATAACACCTCCCTGATTATGCCTAACTTTGAACTCTTCCGACACCAGTTTGCTGCTTACTGTTTATACACATCTAGCGGGTCAAAATAGGTTGTGTAACACGTCATTTTTCTGAATGGGACTTTCCGAAGTTGGATATGCCCAACAAGTTGGTGACTAGTAATTTCGGCGACCCCGGTAAAGTTTGAAAACATGAATCTGCTAGCATTAGCGTTCTATGTAGAATGAAAAAAAAGGCAGGGAGGGGGTAAACATGCTGACAGTTAGAAGTTCCTTCAAAGATTAACTCTGCAGAAATCTAGCTGTAAGCAGGTTTATGGACTAACGGAAATGATTTTACCCTTTTTTCGGGGGGAGGGGGGGGAGGGCGGAGGGCGGTGATGGTCCCATGGATCCTTTTCTCCTTCTTCTTTGAAGCTGCAGACACTACAGTCATTCGAAGTAATGTTTTGTTGCAGCAACCAGTGTTATTTTTGCACCAACTTTTAGGTAAGTACTTCTTTTACGTTAGTAGTCTAGGTCAGTAGCTAGTAGCTTTTAGTGTATGCTGTGATAAAGAAAGCAAAGATCATAACTACGCAAGGTCATCAGGGTGTGCCCATACCACTAGGAAGTGAGATTTTTACACTTTTTGTCACCCCCTGTGTAAAAGTACACCTTTTTCGTGTACTTTTACAACATTTTTACACTTTTGCAATATGCAAGCCCCGCCTTGGAATCTAGAATTCTTCACAAATTTTACACTTTTAGTTCACTTTTCATGTAAAACCCATCCAATATTTATTACTCTCTAGTATGATGGATGGAGACTAAGGGCCAGGCAAAAGTACACTTATTTTGACTTCCCTGGCCCTATTTTTACACTTCTGTCATCTTTCCAGTGAGTTATTGGTACACAGGCAGCAAAGTTTCAGCTTTCTGCAAAATTATCATGATAAGGTCATCAAAACTTGGTACCCTGTCCCAGAGGATCTGTTGCTGAGCAACAACTATTCAGAAAGAATATAATCTTCTATTGAAAGGGCTAGATATGCTTTGGTGTTTATTACAAATACTAACTGAAGTTTGGAAACTTGTATAGTACAGTATGTACTACTTGTACTGGAGTACTGGATTTAGCATTAAAAAAGGAAGTGAAGTGATACTGTTCTATATAGAAGTCATGTAGTGTGTTTTGCCATTCTCTTCAATTGCTGCAATGGTTTACTTTTAATTACTCTTTGGGGGCTGTTTATTTGAGTTGGTTTGCTGCAGCTTGTACAGTAAACACAAGATGTCGGTAAGAAAGCAGTTCGTAGGCTATACCACTGTTATTTTTTTTTTTTTTTTTTTTTTGATCTATAGACTTTTAGTTAAGATGTTAAAATTAAGCCATTTAGAGGGGATTTTGTTGAATGCATGAGCTTGATGATGTATTAATACATATTCCTAAGTATTTTGAAATTCCAGCTGAAAATTAATTGTACCATGCAGTTGCAAAGCTTCCTGAGCTCGAGGTTAGTATACACACCACTTCCGTCGAAAGAGTTTACTAACTTACGCATTATAGATATATAGGCTACAATTAATTAATACAGCACTTTGTCACATTTAATTAAAACAATGAGCATACATATGCAAGTGGACAACTTTGAGTACAGCATTCAGTGGTAAAAAGTGGAGTCCCATTTTGATTCCATGAATTCCCAGATATCACCTTCAGGGATGGGTGGCACCAGTGAGGGAATCCAGTGGGACTCTGCATGCCGGAAAAGACTGCCCCCCGGCCTCCTGCAAGGGAAATTTCCAATTTTTATTGAGGAGATTATAAACTATATAATGTCAATTAACTGCCTTCACTGAGTTGCTCTAGTGCCGTGTACATTCTTAGTACAGACTCCAAATTATATTTCAATAACCTTGAATTTTTACAATTATCATCCCATGAAAATCCAAACTTTTTAAGCCCTCTTCAAAATCTCGCATAGTTTTAAATTTTAAACACTAAAAGAGTTGCACACCAACATGCTATAATTCCCGGCATTTTTTCGGCAATTTATTGATCACCTTTGTTGTAGATTACTGCCCCCTCAGTCTGGTCATTGAGCTGCCCCCAGTCTGACAATTCTTTTTACCCCACTCCCAATTATACCCTCTATCATTGGCTGAAGCAGTAGTGTAGACAGGGTGGCAGGGGAAGATCCCCCCTCGCAAAAAATGTTGGGTACGTGACAGGCGATCCTGAAAAATGAAGAGCCAAAAAAAAAAGAAGAAGAAAAAGAAAGGAAAAATGGGGAGAGGAAGTAGGGATGGGAAATTGGTTGGGCAGAGTGAGGAGTTGGGGTTAAAGTAATATGGGAAGGGTAATTGGGAAATATTGCCTTCATAAATGTGATTTGTTTATGATATCCTACCCTACAAAACCGACTAAGAGAACAATTGAAACAAAGTGATTGGAAGATGTGAAATTATCGTTGATTTCGATTGGCCATACATGGGCCTTTTGCCCATAGCCGCGCGGGGGGGGCAGAGGCTATGGCCATGCACTGTTAGAGAACTCTTCTGCTCCCCGTCTGGGAAATAATCCATTTTCATAGGGGAGAAATCCATACCATAAAAGATGAACCAGATTAGCCCCAGTGCCCCCTCCCGATGATCTTGTTGAGTTTGCTTACAGTACAAAAAAGAAAGGCATATTTTTCAACAGAAGCCTCAAAATTTCCCATATTCCTTATCAAAATCCAAAATTTTTCAAATTGTCTTCAAAGTAAGTTTCCTGACTTTCAAAGCTTGAGGAAGGAAAGCCAAAATTTTTCAAATTTTGTTTAAAGAGTCTACACTGAGCAGCTTGCCTTTCCATACGTAGCCTCAAAAAATTTCAGATTCTGCTCCTACTGTAGGAAGAGCAGACTGTTCAATATAGACCACAAATTATCCAGTTTTTTGTCAAAAAGAACCCACCTTTTAATATTTGTGCAAAAAAATTCCAATTTTCTCTAATTTCAGCTCCAGATTTTCAAATAAAATTACACAAGAGCCTCCACCAAAAAAAAAAAAAAAAATCGGGAAATTTTCCAATTTCATGGGATATATAACCATAATCTGTAAGACAAAATTTTAAACCTAAACTAACTTTAGTCACCCTGACATTCTAGATAATTTTGCTCTTCAAAGGCAGATTCTTCAATAAAACCCCATATTTTTAACTTATGCTGTACGAAAAACCTATTTATTTTGTTGCAAAATTCCAAAGTTTCTCCAAAATAATCTCCTGATTTTCAATTCGTCCGAGAGCCTTAATCCATAGGCCTAAGATAACATGTGTACAGGTGTTTAATCTCACATGATCTTCAGTTGCCCCAACAATTCCAGAGTTTGCTAATAGGAAGGGTAGATTCTGGTAGTGAGCCTGATCAATGCTGAAGTGTAACTGGACAGTATGCTTCCTGATATAGAAAGTCTTCTAGCTTTCGGAAATACAAAGACTCACAAAAACATCTATTTTAGGCTATAAAATTAACTTTGATGACACTTATAATTGTATAAAGTAGGCCAATATAGAGATGTATCTTCAATTACAAGAATCAAATTTGGAGTATATAGACAGGGTGCCACATTCTAACCAGGGAGTTGCTATTTTGTCAAATGGCATTAACTACCAGTTCTAACTTATACTTGAGTCTGTAAACAGGAATGATAAAACAATCATGTCATAGGTGTTTGGTACAAAACCATGGAAGGGGCTGGTGCAGCATTAAGCCCCTAGGCGAAAATGTAGAAGGGCAAAACTATGTTTTTGCTCGCCTAACACTCAAATGCAATCCCACCCAGCCACAATTAAAGGACAAATTTTGAGTTTACCTTGAAAAACTAGTACCAAAATAGCTGCAGTAATAAAAAAAAATGAGATTAAATTGTCCTTCAGATTTTTGCAACATCCCACTCGGAGGACATGGCCCTCATATACCTAGAAACTTTTCAAAGTGGCAGAGAATAGACACCCTTACCAGGCTGGATGTCAGGAACTATGTTTGATCCCCACCCAAGGTGAGAACAGTTTTCCTATGCCTGTTGAAAGAGTTGTGTGGTACGTCTGTACAATGTTTAATTTCAGTTTAATGATCGATGGAGCATTATCAGTTGCTCTATGTAATAACACTGCTAGTGCTATGTGAAACGTGTGGTGGAAAAATTCAGTAGACCTCTAAACTATGAGTTTGAATACTCTATTGCCGACCATTTATGTCTACCATTTCTGAAAAATCACAAGCATGTTCATACACTGGCTTCCGCCAATGGGTGAATCATTACACATGTAAAATATTATAGGCCTACATGAATGTCCTCCAAATAAAAGTGACATGTGCTGGTGCTCCTGACTTTTCATGGCTTTTTTTCAGAAATGTCATGTAAAGTCAGAAGTGCCAATTTTAGTTCTGATCAGCTCATAGACCTTAATAACAGTAACTCAGCTAAACACCAGACAGCAGGGAATGATAAATTTGGAATATAATATTTTATGTATGCTGTGGTGAAGAATAAAGTTTGTTTTAGAGATCTTATAAGAATTCAAATCAAATTTTCAGAAACTTGTACTATGTACACGCTACTGATAGTCTTTCTTCTTCATTCTTTCAACCTTGTCAACAGCAACTTGCTTTGTTTCCAGTTGTTGTTTTTTTTTTCAGAAAAAATACACCTTTTGTTTTAATAACCCAATGACTCATTCTAAGTGTATTCCTCAGGGGGGTAAATCAAATTTAGGGCAGCTCCCAGGCTTAGTATACACGTTGCCAGAATAAAGGTCGCAAAGGCCGTAATGGCATATACGTACGTACTGGGTGACAAATTGTGACCTATAGCTTCTGTCAATGACAGGTCAGGACAATTTTCCTAGTTGTTCCAGTATATGCATTTAAAATAGGTGTACCAGCTACAACACTTTCGCTGCATACATATGCTTTGGGAGTGACATTAAGGTAGACCCTATGGGCTACAGTATGCAGCAAAACTTATTGTAGTGAACAGGCCATCATGATATGCCAAGCAATTTTTAAAACCAAGTTCATATGGCAGCAAAATCACTGTGATTTAAAACAGGGGTGGCGCTAGGATTTGCCCCACAGGGTGGGGGGCAAGCTCCCCAACGGGGGCCGGCAATTCGAAGCCCCAACAAATGGGGCCGTAGCCACGGGGGGGGGTGATTCTGGGGCAATACCCCACCAAAAATATTTTCTGAAAATTGAAATAGTACACTGGGTATTAGGAGAATATTTTATGCACCACCAGTCGCAGTTCTTGCCCCCCAATCACAACACTTGCCCCTCCAAAAATGTAACGCTGGCTAAGGGCCCGCCAACAAACGTGATGAGTTGCCCGAAGGACGTGGGAGGCAAAATTTGTGGCGAGCTTAGCGCGCCAAAGTTTCTGGAATTTTTTTAACAAATATTTGAAAATTCAGAGCTTGTTTTGGAGAAAATTTGATTTTTGGGGAAGAAAATTTCACCTTTTTGTACAGGACCATTGAAAAACTGGGATATTTATTGAAAAATCTGCCCTTCCTATGAACAAAATCAAGAAGATCATTAGGGCAACTGAAGTTCGTTTGCGGTTACACATTTTAACGTAGGGCTGCGGACTAAGGCTTTTGATGAAACTGGAAATTTTGCCGAAAACTGTTTTACCTTTTTTGAACAAATAATTGAAAGTCAAGAGCTTATATTGGAGATATTTCGAAATTTTATGAAAAGAAAATTTTTTTCGAAAGGGAAAAATTGTAAAAATTGGGGTTTTTATGAAGGTATCTGCCTTTTGAGAGCAAATTCAGTAGAACGTAGGGGTAACATATTTTATCGTATGGATTAAGACAATCCGATGAAATTAGAAAATTTCCGGGAAATTTTTGCCTTTTTAACAAATATTTGAAAATCTGAAGCTTATATTGGAGGAAATTTGTAATTTTATGACAGAAGGTTTGGAGTTTTTATCGAAGACTTCTGCCCTTCCTATAGCAAAATCAATATTCGGGCGACTGTAGTTCATTGGGGTTTCTTCCTATTTCATCATGCAGATAAGGCCCTCCAACGATATTGGAAAATTTCCCGAAAATCCTTTGGCTTCATTTTAACAAATATTTGAAAATCTTGAGCTTATATTAAAGAAAAAATGAGATTTTATGGCATAAAATGTAAAAAAATGGGTTTATTTGCAAGGGAGAATTGAGAACTTTGCAGGAGTCTTTATTGAACAACCTGTCCTTCATATGAGCAAAATCAAGCAGATCGTAGGAACAACTGCAGTTCATATTACGGACTGAGGCTCTACAAAAGAAACTGCAAAATTTGGGGGCTTTCTTTTCACAAATGTTTCAAAGTCTGGTGCTAATATTGTAGAAACCTTTTGAAAATTTTGGATTTTTGTAAGAAAAATTGGGAATTTTGAGGGTTTTCGTGAAGAATCTGCTCTTCTCATGATCAAAATCAAAAAGATCGTGGGGGGGCTGAAGTTACTCGGGCTTACGTCTTACTCGGACTTAAGACTTCCTAAGAAATTGCCTGGATCATCTTCTCGACGGGGGTCAGCCTTCTCCGATGGGGGGCATGCACCCCTGGTGCCACCCTTGATTTAAAGGACAGTAAGAGGATGAAGAAAGACAATACGTTGAAAAATTGTTGGACAATCAGCCGTGACATCATCAAATGGGGGAACGAGGGGCATTTGCCCCTACACCTACCTCTTAGGCCTACTCCTCGCTCCTTCAAGGGTTCCCCCTTCTCTTTCTCAACCTTTATCTGCTCCTGTGCAAAGGTACTAGCAATGTGCTTGCACAACTTTTGCGCCTTCCCACTCCACATTGGCTTTTGTGAAGTCGCTGCCGGTAGTAACAATATTAAAACTTCCAAGTTGATAACAGCTATGGAACTACTGCTGCTGTGAATCCTCTCACTTCACTGTAACTCCCACATCCATTATCTTTTTAAAAGTCAGATTTTATGTTTGAATCATATGTTTCTCTCATTGCAGGATTTGCAGCACAGACGGTTGCCTACAAAACAAAAACCTAAGACCTGATCTTAGACCCACTACAAAACAAAGACCCCACCAACTATAAAACTAAGACCCAAGGTTATACAAAACTAAGACGCACAACTATAATACTAAGACCCACCAACTACAAAACTAAGACCATACTGCAAAACTAAGACCCCACCAACCATAAAACTTAAAGACCCTACTGCAAAAATAAAATGTGATCAAGTGGGTAAAGGAAGAATTTTGTCGATCTGGCAGTCTTCAGGGAGTTTTTCGACTCGGGAAGTTGTCTAATAATACAGCATGCTGTGGTGCCAGACTTTGGAATTGGAGGTGGGGGAAGGCAAGTACTGGTAAATATAGGGGCAAGTGGAATTTTAAGGAGAAATAACATTTTAGGCCCAGCATGAAACACTAATTGGGGAAGGTGTAACGAGAGGGATCTTGTGATCAATTCACACATTCGTGGCAATTTGAGACCCACCAATATTTTGCCAAGTAGTGGGTGGATCACTTTACACGTCGTGACGACAAGTGGTTCATTTTACACACTAGCTTGGTTCAAATTGCTCATGTGTAGTGTAAATTGGACCACAACTTTTTTATGTATTACTTCCACAGAGATATGTGAGGACAATTGTTTCAACCCTTCTAAAAATAGTGTTCCATCACTCTCCCAATACTGCTGCTGAGTTCATTTTCACCCGTAAAAGTCTCGCTATTGTAGTCTATTCCTTAATTATATAGGAAAATTTCAAAAAAAAACTTTGTTAGCCCACCCCCAGCCAGATCCGTCATGGGTCTTAGTGCCCTTATGTATGCTGTCTGATGGTAAAATTATTATCTTTGGAAGCGAAATAGTTTTTGTGAACTAATATTATTTTTGATCCACTCATGTCTCACCTGGGCCTGTCACCGCTACACCACCAAGCCCTAGGAAGTAACCATAAAAGATTCTAACCATGATGGGATAACTTTTAATTCTGATAAAAAGTGCCGCTAACAAAAAAAAAAAAAAATAAACTCGTATGCCGCCGATCAGCTCAGTTGGTTCACTGTTCGGATTCATGCTGGCCTAAGAGGAATGCCGAAAAAGTCAAATGTTGTAGTATGATTTGCACCAGGCAACATTCGGTTGCTACGGAGGACTGTCATATTTGTACTTAATTTCATACTGTACATCATATATGTTTTTACATATGTTAAGTTTTAATTTTAATATGGTTCAAATTGCCTGTTTTTTTCCTCTGAATTTTTTTAGGGGGACCTTCGATCCCAACTGAAAAATTTACTGAGGGGGACATGCCCCCATCCCCCACTTCCGCCGCCTATGACCCAGGCATGGGAGTGGGGAGGATTCTCCGCTTTGCAGTGGTGTAGCTAGGATTTTTTCCAGGGTGCAAGACCTAAAAATATCCGAATTTTCATCTGAAAATATCCGGATTTTTTCTTCTTCGATACTATAACTCAAGTTGAATGGTTTACTTTTCCCAATTAAAGCATATTACATTTACACAGTATTATACATTGGATATGCTTGGTGTTAGTTCTAATAATTTATCTAGGCTTCAAACTATCCAGAATACGGCCGCTAGAATTGTTCTTAGGGCAAATCGTCACTCTCACATTACCCCGCTTCTGAATGAATTACACTGGTTACCTGTTAAACAGCGCATGAACTACAAATTACTCCTTCTAGCCTTTCGAGGTTTTAAACTTGGTACCCCCGCCTATCTATCCAATGCCTTACATCCAGCAACTAGGATTAGATCCTCCCGATCGCGCTACCTCTTCCAGTTAAATGTTCCGGCTTCTCGTACAAGGACCTTTGGGGATCGAACTTTCCACCACGCCGCGCCCTGCCTATGGAATTCGCTCCCGCTGAAGCTCAGGTCTTTAGACTCCCTCGACCAGTTTAAACGGTCCCTCAAAACCTTCATTTTCTCTCAATGTTTCTAACTTCTCTGCTCTTTTTTACGGCACCTGTAAAGCGCTTTGAGCAGTGTTTATTCTCTGGATTCTGCGCTATACAAGACTTATCATCATCATCATCATCATCATCATCATCATCATCATCATCATCATCATCATCATCATCATCATCATCATCATCATCATCATCATCATCATCATCATCATCATCATCATCATCATCATCATCATCATCATCATCATCATCATCATCATCATCATCATTATTATGTATTTGGGTGATTAGGGTACCAATGGTAAAATATGCTATTAAAGGCAACTATCTTGCTATTTTAATCCACATGGTCTTTGTTATGCTTTCATTTTGTCCTCACTATTTATGTAAGTGCATAACTTGCAAAAAATAATTAAGTATCATTGAAGCTAGTGAATCCTCCCAATTTTGATGAAAAAGTTGCTAAAATTAGCAGTTTGGGGGGCAAAAAGTGTGACATTTAAACTACCATAGCAGAAGTTAGATTTTTCCTTATTTTTACACTTAATATCATGCTCAATTATTTTAACTTAAATGGTTGATGAGGTATCAATTGTACCCTTGTAACTCATATTTTATGAGAAACTGACATTTTTCTATTTCCTGGGATTCGACGAAAGAGGGGTTCCACATGTAACATTTGGTGTTATACCGTTACAGTGTGAAATTTCAGTATCTTATTTTCCAAAAATAACCTACAGTAAATACTAAATCTTTCTTATTTTAGTGGTT
Source organism: Holothuria leucospilota (assembly GCA_029531755.1). NCBI lineage: Eukaryota > Metazoa > Echinodermata > Holothuroidea > Aspidochirotida > Holothuriidae > Holothuria > Holothuria leucospilota. The sequence goes on from CM055982.1 coordinate 396,334, forward strand.
GACTGAAGCCTGTGCAATTGTTTAATGCATATATGAAGGTTTGGGCAAAGACAATTGTACCTGTAGAAAAGAAAAACATAGCCATTTTACATTTCGACAGGCCACTTTGGTGTCCCCGAAATATGTTACATAGTGAACCTTTGCAGTTAAACTACTACTACTTCCTAAACTTGATATGTTGTCATTTTTAGCTGAACTATAGTATTTAACATAGCTTTTAACTTACAGGTAGTAAAACTGTGCCACCTTGTTTATGATTTGAAATATCATACAATATTACTTTGGTGTCCCCCCAATCTAAGTTTCACGTGGAACGCATTGTTTGTACCACAGAATTGAGATGAAACCCTTGACTAAGTAATCACAAGAGGTTTTAGCTTCAGATTGCTCGAGATTAACTAAAGAAAACACATAAATGATACAAAACAAATCAATGTGTTTAGTGGGATAAACATATTTTTGGTGTTCACGTTACAATGTGGAACCTATAATTTCCATAGAATGGGGCTATTTTGAGGTCAAATGTAATCTGAGCATTCATAAAACAGCTTGTACAACATCATTTAGGCCTAAGCCTACAATGAACTTAGTAAATATAGCAATTCCACCCATGGAATTTACATCATAAATTGTGATACATGAAACTGGGGCTATAAATGTCATGTCACAAATTGTCACAGTCTGGCACCCTAATTAAAATAAACACCAATTTATGCAATATGTACTTCACATACAATTGCGAATGTAGGCCCACGCTCATTTTACCACTAGGGCTTTGTAGGGACGTACAAGTTTGTAGGCCTAATAATCGCCACGTGAAGCGAGGCGTGAATTTCTTTTTACTTCTGTTTGAAATTGAATCCTCCAAATCCATTTATTTACCCAATTGTGTTGTATTAACCTAATGTTTTTTCTTATTTTTTATGTCGGGAGATAATTATCTTTACAGCGTTTTCCAAGTCAATAATTAAAGATATTTGTCAAGTCTAGTATCAAGGAATTCTTGACAATTTATTGTGATCTGTAAAGTGCAGGTCATAGTATAAATTATTTAGGCCTAATACAGTGACCAAGATCAAAATTGTATTCACCCATCATCTTCACGGAGTAGGAAAAGAAAACAATATTCACAAATAATAACCATATAATGTCTTAAAGAAATAAATTCTATTGAATAATTAAGTTTTATTAGATGCTGAGCGTAGGCGAGGCAAAGAAAACTTTGATATATTTCACCACATTTTGCTGTATTTTTCGGAAATTTTTACCCTTTTTCGGAAATTTTATGTTTAGCTATGTTTGGCATATTTGAAAATTTCCAAATTTTCTAAATTTCCGAACCAGGGGGGTGACTGCCCCCTCTCCCCCACCCCCATAGCTACGCCAGTAACGCCACTGCCCCTTTAAAGTTTTTTTTTGAAAAATTATGTGTTCTCGCATGGCAAATAGGGCTATGCTATTTGGGAAGTAAATTTGTGTTCAAAAATTCTGTAATTTGGGCAGCACAACTAAAAAGCAAATGAGCGTGTGTGGGGGGATGAACATGCAGTAGGCCTACCATTCTGTGTGCATTTTAAAAATTAGGGTGTCCTCACATAGGCACCGCGTGATACTCCAACATATACAATATAAGATTTGTTTTCAAAAAGTTACCTATTTTAGGTATAGCATTAGCATTTACTTGTAATATAAAGTGAAAAACAGAGTTAAGCATCTGTGAGAAGAGCTATATGTCTCAATCCCCCTCCCCATCTCGAAAAAATATTAATGCAGATCGATGAACTACTACGACGTCTCAAGCTTCCATGGCAAGGTCATGAGTTGTAATACATACCCCTCCGAAAAGCAATTAGCTCCATGCTTTGTATACTGAGTAGGTCCATATTTATAAAAGTATCGAAATTTAAATAAAGCAAGTGTAAATGACGTGTTACACAACCCCTCCATATACAGCATTCTGAGTACTTGGCTCCTAGTAAGTGCATTCCCTAACACCACTGTCACCGGTATTAAGCTTTTAATCTTCAAGTTGATTTCTGTACAGACCGATCTGCTACACAGTAAAGTAATGCAACTCACACATGTATGCAAAGGACACGAAAGTCAATCAAAAGCTACTTGTACAGTACTGTAACCTGTTGTACTGTACACATATTTCTTCCCATACTCTCTCCTTCTAACATTCCTAAAATAGCAGCCCGGGCCACAGGTGCTGAGTGACAAATCACCTCATAGAAGTAGTAATTGCCTACTTCAGATTTGGTACAATTGATTTTATGACTTGACCCCAGGGGCAAGTGGTTGGTGAATGAACTTTGGGTAAGTGACAGCTGGTGTAAAAAAAGTGTAAAAGTGGGATGGTGCTAGCCCCTGACAGTAATTAGGTAGGCGGAGCTACAAATAAGTGTAATTTTGTCTGTACTTTTAGTGTAAAAAAGTGAACTTCTCCAACATTTTTACACCATTTTTACACAAAGTGTCACCTTCGTGTAAAAATGGCACTTTCTAGTGTACATTGCAAGGGAGCCATCAATTAAGGCCAAATGGCAGCGTCCCTCGCGTTCATGGTCTCTTAAAACATCTCTTTGATGCCGTTGGCTACAGTAGGTAGGCCTATCGGAAAGCGTTGAAGCGGGCTCTGTCCCGTACAATATTTTCACTAACCAAGAGTTGTGTGGAATGGGATTGGGTCTGTGAAGTTTTGGGGACGAGACTGCTTTAATATTTAGGCCTACTGGCAACCATTCTGATTACCAATAGTTGCAGGCCACGATTTGAACCTAAAAATCTGAGTTCCTCGGATCTTTCACTGTCCACATTTTATATAAGCCTATACAATGAAATGCGGACGGCTGTTTATCGATACCCTTCGACTGGGACTAGCCTACTAGAAAGTATCAAGTTACATCCTCGTCACAAATATACTGTATTTTAAGTTCCGTGTATGAAAATCGCACCACGTGGGGAAATGATAATGCCCATGATTTAGTTACCCAAATATGTGTAAATGTCGGCCGAGCCAAGGCTACGTAAGGACCGAGGAATGATCTCATAATTTTGAACTTCATGGAGAATTATTTTATTTCAGTGACCGTAGGGGCGTACCGCAGCAAACGTTTCAAGAGGCTATGACGGGATGAGCAAATAATAGTATTGTGAAAAGCATTATGTTCAAGCATGGCCACTTTCCTTGCTTTTTAGTAAGGCTTTGGCATCACCGCGTAATTTTTTAAATTGATAAAATTATGAAGCATGAACTACAGTACTGACAGTGAATTGCTTCTTAAGGTCTGTTTTCATGGGGCACGGGAACGATTTGCGAGGACGACGCTTCCGAACCTTCGCGATGGTTTGGCGATCTTATGCAGCACAAAATACGAAGGCTGGTTTTCGACATTCGCATCCGTCGCAAGTCGTTCGCGTGCCCCGTGAAAACCGCCCTTTATTGGTGCCCTGTAAATCTGTACGTTTCGAGTTGTCTTTTAGAGACTTGTACCATGTTCTCTCTAGGGTTAAAACTTCTGTTCATGTTTTTGTATTAAGGGATTCTTACTTCCCGATTACTAAAACAGACCGTGGAAACCATGTCTTTAATGCATTGCGCTGAAGCCGAAAGACGGCCGTTTTTCACGCTGATCAACCCAGAACTCAAGCAAGCGTGCTAAGGAAGTCGGATCATGTTCCCATTGTGAAAGTAATCAATGACTTCTATTCACACCGCCCAAAACCGTGTAGCGGTCGGTGCTATTCGTACTACACTCACAAAAGCGCGGTACACTGTGGGTTTTGGAGTGGTTTGTGTTGAGTACTTCGGTCGGTTTTTTACTTTTATTCTGGGCACATCTGTATGTTCGATTGTGTCTATTTCAAAACAGGTTAGATGAAAATAAAGTAGTGGGAAAACCCTTTTGTTAAAGAACTAACAGACACACTCCACCAACTGGACAATGCAACAGCTACTGCACAGTGTCAATAGTACACACTGCAGCCCACTTCACAATCAGTAACTACTGTAGTAAACAGTGTATACACACAGTACAGTATGTGTACTGTGCTCTAGCCACTAGCGTAAAAAACATACTTTTGGTTTGGAAAATGGTGTTTTTTGCATGAAATCTTATGTTACAATAATAGTTTGAACTTCAGCTCAATTGTTTTTAGACAACATTGGTGTTCTGGTGGTGGGATGTGATTTAGTTTAATCCTTAAAATCATTGTAGTGTAGTAGGGACAAAATGTCCCATACGAAACTTCCCATACGAAACACTACATTTTTCAAACATATCCATTGTTCATCGCCATCACATAAAATTTTTCTTGGAAAATCTATTTACATATGTCCATAACTGTTGTATCTATAATATGTATTCCTAAAACTTAATTCTGACAAATACTTTCAGAGAAATTTGAGAATAACTACTTTTGGTCAAAAACTTGCATTTTCTCTGGTCCCATACGAAACGCAGTACATTAATGAGCCCTCACTCGTCATAATAAAACTCATTAAGCTGAATTTTTTTCCATGATAGACTTAGTTATTATACTCAATATATAAGCTCATAAAACTGTAATAAAAAGCTCTCAAACAGAAGTTTCAGAGTTTTGAAAACTCTGATTGTCCCATACGAAACACGCGGAATAGCTTGGACTTGCCCTATATCAATGACCTGCCTGTTAATATCTCTTCTGAAGTCAGACTTTTTGCTGACGATTGCACATGTTATTTATAGACAGATAAAGAATAACCTTGACCAGGTTCAACTCCAAAAGGATTTAAACACCGTTTCTGAGTGGCAAAATAAGTGGTAAATGCACTTTAACACCAAAAAATGCTTTTCTATGAGGATTACTCACTCAAGGAATCCCAAGCTTTTTAATTATACTCTAGACAAAGATATCCTTGAGTCCACTGCCTCTCATACATACCTAGGTGTTGATATTTCAAACAATCTTACCTGGAATAGACATATTAACCATATCACTTCGTCTGCAAACAGGTCTCTGGCGTTTATCAGAAGGAATCTATACTCCTGTCCTAGGAGTGTTAAAGCTAATGCCTACCTTACTCTTGTCAGGCCTTTATTGGAGTATTCATCTTCCATTTGGGATCATACTGTAACATATTATCCTTTCAAAATGCAGATCCTTGGAGCCAGCTAGTGCACCACCCCAAGAGAATAAACTGTAGGCTTGAAAATTGTTGGCCTAGTACAGTAATACTTTCACATGACCTAACCCATAACTCTAACGTCAACCACTTGTTTATTCTGCTTTCTGACTACTGTGGCTTGGGAAAGATTTCCTTAGCAATCAGAAATGTTTGGATTGTGTGTGTGTGCGTGTAATTCATCAAAAAATATACATAAATGAGCTTTCTTTTGAAAAGCAAATACCATGTATTTAATCCCATAACAGGAAGTTTGGATTCTGTGCTAATTATTTGCTTTCAAGTTAACTACCACTGCAAGGGAAACTGCCTAACAACAAAACAAGTGTATTGCATACGGATAGTATAGTGGCCTGACGGGAGAAATAGTCCAATACATTAAAATTACTCGGAATCTTTGCATTGGATGATGAATTATGAACCAGAGTATACCTATATTGATACTAAATTTTTCACCCAGACATATGCTTAAACCTCAGAGCTAAGGTGGGCCCATGGACCCTACCCACTAAAGCTCGCGCTTTGCGCTTGATTTCCCTCTGGGCACAATTAATTTTGCCCCCCCCCAATATTTTCTTCTTTTGCCCTCCAGTTGCCCCCACTTTTGAAGTCCTGGTGCCGCCACTAGATATCAAATTATATGATTTTGATCTTTGATCTCTGGTGGCTCCAGGTGGCCTTTGACCTCCACCAAAAGGAATAGGGATCATCTGCTCTGCATGGGCTCTATTTTAGGCCCCCTCCTATTTCTTATTTACATTAACGACATGGATATTTGCCTTCAACATTGCTCTGCTGATATGTAGGCAGGTGACACTACATTCCATATCAATGCTACATCGATTGCTGAACTTTATCAGAAGTTAGAAGAAGACATGAAAGGTATAAGCTCATGGTGTAAAAATAATAGAATGGTTATCAGTACAAGTAAAACCAAAGCCATTTTATGGGGTCAAGGCAAAAACTGTCCTCCCTGAAAAATGGGAAAGAATTATCCGTGGTTGTTAATGATGCTACTCTCCAAAATGTGTCTTGTGAAAAGCTATCAGGAATAATGATTGATAACCACCTGACTTGAAATGATCAGATTGACCACATTTGTAGTGATATTAATAATAGATTGGCCTTACTTAAACGCATAAAGCCGTATACTGACATCAGCACTCAAATTTGTTTCTACAATGGTTACGTTCTCCCTATTTTCGATTAATGCAGTACTGTTTGGGGAACTTTAGTGTTGGAAATATTTCACGGCTACATCGCCTGCAAAAAATGGCAGCGCGCATAATTTTAAATGCCTGTTTTCAAAACGGACCAAATGAAAGCTCTCAACTGGAAGTCTATAGATGTTTTACTACGATCCAAAAGATTATGTATGGTATTCAAAGCTTTAAACGGTCTAACTCCACAGTACATTACTGATATGTTTAGGCTTTCTGTTGAGATACGTCATCGAGCCCTCAGATCGACATCGAGTAATAATATCTTTTTAACAGGTGGGAGAATTGAATACCCATAACATAAATTCTCATGCATTGCAGCCAAAGAGTGGAATAAACTACCACATGAGTGTAAAAATGCCATGCCCTTCCCCGTTTTTAAACGTCTTATGAAATCTGTGTTATAAGTTCTGCGTTCCTCTCTTTTAGTGTCTATTTTATTGATGATACCATCATTACTTTACCTTAGCTTAATTTCTAGACTTCCAGGCATGTGGACATTTTTTATGAGTTTAATTCTGTGTTTTCTACCTTACAGTAGTGTCCGTTAAGTCATGTTTTTTTTTGTTTTTGTTTTTATTTTTCCTTATCTCTGTTTTATCTTGCTTTTTTTATTATTATTATTATTATTATTACATATTTGGTACAAACAATAGTGAAGGTACCAGCTTTGAGCCTCTTCTTAATTTTTAAGTGTCCTATGTATTATTTATCCCTTATGTAGATGCCTGTTGATATTTTACTCTGAGCCTTAGTCCGTATGTATAGTCTATTTTATATGTGACTTTAGTCATGTTTTGTGCTTGTGGCCTTTATCTCCGTTTTTTGTTTTGAGTCAATGCTCAGTTTTTCAGTCTCTTACGTTTTGTTTGCCCCTTCTTTGCCCAATCTTACTTTTCTTATTTGATTATTTGTTACTTTTAAAGGCCTCGAGGGAGATTAGATTTTTCGGCTAACTGAGTTTACTCTTTTGAATGTTTAAATAAAAAATAAATAAAATGGACCATCTACCTGGCAGAAATACAAAAGATATCCTTGACTCGTTCCTGACTGTGAAGTTTGGCCAACTTTCAAGCCATGCAATGTCTTTGGCTGTCTTCAAATCTGTAACAAAACATTAACTTTCACAATGAATATCTCACCCAAAGGAGAAACATTTTACAAACTTTGTAGTGGGCCTACCCTGTGCAAAATGGGACGATTTTGGAACATTTTGGACAACCTTCGTCTTCCAATTCGCCCTTGATAGGAAAAATTGTTGCTTTTGGATATTAACATTTCCAGGTTACGAAGAAAGGAATGTTTTATTGCGCAATCGGCCGACTGTTCCACCTTGAATGGGAAATTTTCACCTATATTATTGCCACTTATGGCTGGGAGACAAACTTAGTTGTTTCTTTCATAACACGAGGAAATCTTGAAAGTTTACGAATTTTCAAAGTCAATCCTAGCTCATTAATATGAAGATTGACTGGCTAGTAGGCCTAAAGATGATTTATTAAATATTATGTATGGATCGTGTTCTACAAGGAAAAGTACAAGCAATGCATACTGTACCTGTCCTTGACAATTTTTATTGGCAAGACGATTTTGTCAGATTTGGATGAAATCGTCCAAAAGCAGAATTTTCCGTCCAATTTTTCACTGGGTAGACCTCCAAAAGAAAGGCTGTTAGTACTGTAATTCTATACCAGGTAATTTCATATTCAGTAACCGAAATGCCTCACATTTAACTTGTTTTGCTTCTTTACCCACCACTTACCCATAACCCTTTCTTTGCTTACCCTTTCTAAGTCACTTACCCAAAGTCTGGCAAACCCATGACATCAGGTTTTGACTGCTACTTCCCACAACAAGATAAAACCATCGTGGTAAAGTCAATAAAACAGCCTACCACTCCCTCAGACTGCAAATTTATTTTCACTTTTCATCAGTAGCCTGACAAAGTACTAGACGGGGCGAGAAGTTCCCAGGGGTACTAAACCTTTTTCAGGAGGCAGAAACTTTTTCAGGGAGGGCGAGAAATACTAAAATGCATTAATTGAGGTAATGGTCATTTTGTTAGCTGAGGGGCGAAAATTCCAGGGGCGATTCGCCACCCCTGTCCCCCTTCCTCGGATGCAAACTTGCATGGCTTAAATTTACTCCTGAGTTGTTTTTTAGCTACTTAAAATGGAACACAACCAAACCGATGAGGCATGAAATCCAGATGCTGAGGGCAAAATTATAAAATTCTATGGAACCGCATTTGTATTTGCGTAAGAATCTGTTGTTTTGCTTGGGAGATCATTTCATACTGATTAAATTGACTGCCGGGAATTGTCAACACTTTCTTGGCAAAGCTTTTTTTGTGAATATTATTTCACTCTCGTGATAGTAAATCGCATCATGATATTTTGGCAAAATTTGCTTTCACCTGAAGTTGGAAGAGAGGTTTACAGGTAAGAACTGAAAGTCGATTTACTGAGTAGTTACAGTAACATTATCTTACTTGTTTCCATAATTGTCAATTAACTGCCTACGTACGAAACCTTCCAACCTATCATCTTATATGTACAATGCTGAGGATGCCTGAGATGTGGTTCATCTCCAGTTAGTTAAAGGGATTTGCCAGTGACAAAAATCGGTGACTTCCAAAAATGTAGAAAATTTTTGTAATTCTAGGAGGTGAAAAACGCATCTCAATAGCATGTAGCGTTTGGGAGATATTAATTTTCAAAGAAATGCAATGTTTTCTTAAGATAAAGTGCATTATGGGAAATCTGTGATGCGGCACATTAATTTGACAAAGCATTGAATTTCTTTATGATATTGGCACTGTTACTGTTATAGGGAATATTTAGCAACTCTGTTTGTTATGCCGTACATGGTGTAGATTTATGCTAAACCTACACGGAAAGATATAATTCAAACATTCCAACAGTATCAAATTTCAAGGACAACTGGGCATTCAATTATAAAGGAAAACAAAAGAAATCTGAGGCAATGTGCCCACTTTACATAATATAATGTGACCTTGATGAGAACTAGAGATATTTTTTGACAAAAATAAGTAGTCCTTAACATTAGGTATCTCGAGTTAGGAAAAGAGTATCGGTACAGGGTACAGGGTTTAGAGGGTGTGAACTGAAATTTTTTTCTCTTTCACATGGGACCCTTGTGAAAAGCCACTGGAAAATGCCTTTTACACGGTTTTGGCAGAAGCAGCCGCTCTGGTGGCTGACGATTTTGTTTCATTACGGCCATGGGCAATAACGACCTTTTCGTCAACTATACGAACTAACAGTTTCATTTCATTGTAAATATTGAACATTTTACTAACCCTAGCTAACTCTTTAATCTCTGGGCCTATTAATGGTAAAAGCTCAACAGAACTCACTGTTGGCTGTCTGCATGCAGACTTGAAATGTGTAACTTAGTCATTACCTTTAGGTGCACAGCATCCTATCCACATAGTGGACAGGTAACGTTTGTGTTGACATGTTTTCAGCAGTGTAGCAGCTCTCCGTTCTGCGGGCCTGTGAGAATCTGCAATCACACCCGATTCAAAACACAGTTGTGTTGACTTGCCGAGATGACTTTCCGTCCCTCAGACGGTACGCACCAGGCTCATGAGTGACAGCGAGCATCCCAGACATGCCTGGTCTTTTTTCTCTAATGCTAACGTAAAGCAATACGGTCAGCGCTAACAGGTTTGCTGTACATCAGTATGTGTCCAGTGGTTGAAATTGGCAGGCTTTTGTTATGCCAAATAAGCGAAAGCTAGGCTCTTTCAAAACAAGTTCAAGTTTTTCACTGAGGTCTATTGTTTGCGTTCTTAGCATAACTCACTAAGTTACTTCACACAGACCTGTAACGTGATTTTAATAGAAAGGAGGCTTCGCTGGGCTGGATTAGGGAGCTGAAAGGAGGTGTGGGCTAAATAATTAACAGATCAATGACAGTAAATAATAAGACTCTGGACTCACCCACGGAAGTCACAACGTCTTCCTGGCGCTGAAGCGGGCCTTTACGATTGCCGATCCTTCTGCTCTGGTACAAGCTACGTTTAGTGTTTATTAATAAATGTCGAAAATCCTATGTGCTTTTAATACTAAATACTGCCTATGAGCAGCGCGGGCACGTGCATATGATATACAAATATACTCTATACTAAACTACTAAAACTACTAGATTCTACGCTGCCGGTCTGGGTGGCTATATTACTACTGCCTGCCCAAAACCGGTATCTACTTGCTGTCCATAAGACAACGAAATACTTGTAGCTTTCTCTCAGGAACAGTCCAAAATATAAACAATTAATTGTAGAAACAAAACTCCGATGCTGCTAATACTTTCAAGATGTTGTTGTTGTCTTTACCGGTCTATGTAAGGCCGGGTCCGTGTGTGTGTGGTGTCTACAATAGTACACACGAGCAGCACACGAGCTGCTATATACAGGTGCATACACTAAAAATTTGCTTAACAATGGCCTTTTAAATTCCGCGGTGAGGAACGATTCTATTTACAGTGGGTGAACGTGAAGCAACAACTTTACAAATAAGAAATAGCGCCACTACAGAGGAATTCACATAGCCTAAACTATAATGTAGTCAAGTCTCTACCTTCCGACAGTCGTAGCGGATTCAAGGGGCACCGACATATAAAGAAATGTAAAAGAAAGAAGGAAAAATAAAATGAGAGCAAGCGTACAAAAAATCAAGATTTCTAGTGAATGAACATCTTAAGGGTACAGAAGTAATACATTGACATCAAATTCTCCTTGTGACAACCAAATAGGGCTTATTGATTGTGAAGCATGAAATTCGATAAAGTATAGACGAATCCGGAGAGCAAGTGATGGTCTGATTTCAGTCGGCCATACCTGGGGTCTATCACCTTTAATCTTTCAATTTCCTTGCTTACCTGTATGATGGATGGTTGGACATTAAATTGTATCTTGATTCGTTCAATTTCACTGAATATGTGGGTTTGAAATTCATGTAGAAAATAAATGAAGACGATTTAAGGCTGGTGGACCCCATTAATGGCTGCCTACAGTCACTAAACACAAGCGCTGATCGGATTCGTCTTGAGGGATTTCATGTGACGTCACGCGCAGTGGATTCCCAGGCACTGAAAGGCAAAACACACACGCAGTAAGCGTATTTACAGCACACGCGCACGGCATAACCATAGATACTACTGTGACACAATGGACGCGTGCTCGTCAAAACAAAAAAGACGCGCGATCTTGCCCTTCAAAATTGCGTCTAGTTGGGTAATGTCACGTGACTGAAATCCATCTTAGTAAGGATCACGTCACGTATATAAAAGGAGCAGGGGACGAGGATTAAAACAATACGTAGGGCAAAAACGCTACTTTAGCAGGCATTTTTCCATATACCAATTACAAAGGATTATGGGACATAGTTTTGGCAGTGGCGACGGCACGGCAGGGGCGGATATAGGGTCTCTTTTGGTTCCCATATAAACGTTAGCGATTATACAATTTACCGCATATTGACAAAATCTCCTCGGAATTGGATAACTGTCATTACCTGTGAAACTGTCTCGATTTTTCTAGGCTAGTGTGAGAAAACCCAATTTTGAAAAAGGGCAAATTGGGAAATTTGAGGGGGTCCCCCTGGCGACCCCCTGGATCCGCCACTGCACGGGAAGGGGGCATGGGGCACTGGGAAGGCTCCCTCCATCGATTTCAGAAAGTATTCCCAAAAATTCTAAAATGAGCCACATAGGCATTTCAGATCTATACATTTCTGTAGAGGGTAGGGTGCGGTGCGTTTCTGACTGAATGAAGAATCTACTTTAATCATAATTTTTAGGACAAGTCGTTCTTGACTTGTCATTTTCGCAAATCCTTTTCAAAGTGCCAAACTTTTCCCACACTCCCCCCGCGTGCAATCTCACCATATGGATGTGTTAACTAGTCAATGTACCGTCTCAAACCAGGGAGTTGTTATTTGGACAACTCCCTGCTCAAACATATTCGTATTATTCAATGGTGAAGGCTTTACTATACAATAAAGCCGATTGTTCTTGTATATGGGAGTCATTGTGGAGTAGCACAGCACTGCAAGAATGCAAAATAGTGGAATTCAGGGCAAGACATATTTTATGAAAACTGAAAGCTCATTCAAACAGAAGACTCGTCCTTTAAATGGCGGATGCATTTTTTAGGAGTTTAAAGTGCCTCGGTGCAAAGTCTGTACCCATCTTTTCATATGGAATGATTTTTAATGCAAAATTTCGGTGCGCTCCGAGTGCATTCGTTATGGCACACACTTCATATCTTATAACCCATACTGGGGAAATAATACAATTGTTCTGACCAAAACACTTTTCCGAAAAAAGTACATAACCGACCACCGCATCATTAGAGAACCTTAGAGCAATCTAATATCATGAGTAGGATATGCCGGCAGGCCTACGGTAAGATTCGTAGCATGTAGCATATCTGTCGCTACACATTTTTTATAACGAGTGCCATTTCGACAGCCTAGCCAAAATATCACTAAATAATAATAATTTCTAAGTAGCCTGTGAAATTAATTGGAAGATTCGACACTAAGCCACCTTACCTAAACAAGAATTTTTCAAGGGAAGGAGTTGTTACACTTCCACTAAGATAACACACCTTTCCTTTACAGTCAACCAAAACTATTTCACTTATTTGTGAAAGTTGTCCATTTCATTAGTTCAAAAATTTGTTAAAGATGGCATCATTTTGCATCTAAGCCGCTTCAACGAACAAAAATTTTTCAAAGGGGGGGTTGTCTCCCTCCCCTTATCCCTGCCCCAGGAGATCACCCCACAAGGTGACAAAGTAAGTATTCTCTCCTGGTGCAAACTACCATCAATGCGAACATGCTCAATTTACACAGACTTTCTGGGTTTTTATAGGGCGGGCTTAAGGCATCATCTTCTGTAGCACCCCTCCCCCGCCATCATCAACCTCTGGAGGGCCACCGGGTTTGGTAGTGTCATTTTTGGCCACTGTAAAAGTCCATTGACAAAAGCGATGCAGTTTTTCCCACAATCCTATGGCGCCGGTTGTTTATACTTTCAGTTCCCATCATGCGTTTTAATCATTAAAGTCTGCTTTAACAAACGTGTAGGGAGGGCTACGTATCGTAACTCCATTCCTGCAGTTAAAAGGATAGTATCCCCTGCGCCTAGCGTATCTTTCGTGTAAACCTTATGGATATGACGGCATAAAACAAGAAGTTCCACCCCACCCCACCCCACCCCACCCCCCGTCCATGAAGGCAATCGCGTATCATTGCGACTTACACCTACAAATGCCGACAGCTGATTTGTGTACCGGTCGATCGGACACAGGTGTAGTCTTCTACGAGCGAGTGCTAGTCAGGTTTGCCAGGTGAGCAGTTTTCATCGTTGCCAATTTGGGCAAAGAGTTACCAAATTGCCACTGTCGGTTGCCAAATTACCAATTGTGATTCAAAACAAAGGATAAAGAGCAAAAAAAAGAAGTTGAACTCGTTGCATAGGATATGTTCATGTCTTGCCCTTTGGTATAGTACAGTGTAATATTTTTATAGGAACAACTTAGTCAGGTTGTCTTTTGTATTGGGGTTCAACACAATCTGCAATATACGCCAGTACTGAGTTCGCTTACTACCAAGGCTTATTGCTCTTCATGAGCATGTACTGTCTGATATTTTTCTGAAACCTGGGATTAGTTGTAACACATTAATGATATCAAAGTACTCTGCAAGAGCACCATCGCTTCGCAGCCTGGAGGTGTAGGTCCAGAGCCTCCATATCAGGGTGACACCCAGCTGGGGGTGAGGGGGAGTTCCGTCTGGGTTTACTAGACTGAAGCATTTCACTAAACCCAAATTGGATATGCACTAAACAGACCACAAAAATTATAATTTGACTATTTCCAGCTTATGTTGTACGATTTCTCGATCAAACGGCCATTTGACTTGATCGTGGGGGGTTAGGTGTATGAAAAGGGTACTATACCAGTAGGAACTGCTCTGGGCAAAGATGCTAACGAACAATTGAACTGGCACCCAGGTTGTTGAAAATAATCTCCATAGTCCATTGCGCTTCATTGTGAATAGCAAAGCAGTAAAGTATCTTTATAGAAGGCCAATCACATGGGCACATCCGAAGCAGATGAAGCCCTTAAAAGTGTATTGGATACTGTGAGCAGGGAGTTCTAATGGCAACTCCCTGCTGTGAGAGGCTTCTGCAAACCAAAAAGAATCGGGTGTCATAAGCCTCGTGACACAGCTGTGTAGAACTTTGCAGTTGGGCTGTATAATAGGTGTGCAGACTAGTATCTACAGCCTGCATACGGCCTAGGCCATGACAAGGCTCTCATAAAAATAAGTTGAAAAGATGATCTAATGAACTAAAAGCTTTGTTCAGGACATTGTTATACGAACATTTTCCTATTCTTGCAGATAACTTCTTATAATGCCAAAAAATTCACGCCTGGATGCCAAAATAGGGATTTGTTGCCAATCATTTATTTTCGTTGCCAAACAAGTCTCTTGGATGCCAAATATAGACAAATTTGGCAGCCAGGGATGCCAAATGGCAACCCTGGTGCTAGTCTCCGTCATGCGTGCAGTGTGTTTAATTGCTTAACAGCCAAAATGTGTCGCGTAAAGTCAATGCATAAGGCTTATTCCACTGAGCATGTGTATGTAAGAGAAATCCTAGGCTTGTGCTAAAGCTTAGGATTTCTCTGGTATACGTATGATATATGGCATGGGCGGCGATCCCGGGGGGACAGGGGGACATGTCCCCCCCCCCCATATTTGAGAAATCGCCCATTGGCTTTGATTTTTCACACAGTAAATTATTGGAAAATCTGGTCATCCCCCCCCCCCCCCAATATTGAGAACAAATCACCGCTCTTGATGTATGGTACTGCGCATCACATAGCCGGATTTACTTTCAGGAGGCCTGTAACCTAGACTATCATATGAGGGGGGTCTTTCAGTATCATTTTTGGTGACATTATTTGTGGGGTGGGACTGATAGACTATGTAAGCGGAACGCCACCAAGAGCGTGTAGCCAAGTAAAAATGGAAAACGTGCCGATACCGACAAATGCTACTTCCCAAGCCTTTTCATTAACAGAAGACTTTTATCCCCCCCCCCCCATCCAACGAGGGACAACACAGACACACTATGTTCCATTAAATTATTTTGTAGGGAACAAATAGAACTTGCCATATAACCTGTGTTGCATTCAATTTTTTTATATGTGTTGGACATGAAATCGAAGGTAATGTATGCACATGTCATCGGTGACGAAATACATGAAAAGTGGTTTTGGAAATACATGAAAAGTGGTTTTGGAAAGTTCCCAATTCGTGTCGACTGGAAAAAGAGGGAGAATCTGCAGGTAACAACGATAGTTACATCAATTACTACGTACAAAAGTGCGCTTTTTGTAACTCTTAAAAATAAACAGAATACGTTTATAATTGAGTAGCAAAGCTAAGAGGTTTGGAGAGAGGGGCAAGAATAATAATATTTAGGGGAGATTTTTAGCAAGCAGATACCCAATGCATCGCAGGCACTACACCAGGGCTTCTCAAGCTTTTCTTTTTTAATTTCCTATTTGGCTGAAAAAGTTTCCCCATTCTTTTTCCTGTGGGCTGGGGGTTGTAGAATATGCCCACGGTATTCCCTGCCTGTCGTAAGAGGCGACTAAAGGGGAGGACTTGAAACGAATTTATCTAGTTGACACTATATAACACATTCGTGTTGGTGTGTCGTTAAACATTATCTAACTAACTAACTAACCCATTCTTTTGACAAATATATTTACGAAAACTTAACATGTCTTTTTCTCAATCGTTTTCTTTCCCACACTAGAATGAAGGTGAAAATTCAGTTCACCAAATGTATTTGTAACTGTTGGTTACGAATCCACCATTTAGAACAAAAACAAACAGAACCAAACAAAATTGTAGCTTGTAGCTTAAGCTATGAAAAAGTGGGGGGGGGGGGCAAGTATACCTTTGCCCCGTAATCCTGCGTATGCCTGGGGACTCCAACACTAATTTCAGATTTGTTGGATTTAGACAAAATAGTATTGTAAGAACTGGAAAAGTCAAGAAATAAGACTTTGGATATGCTTTTTTCATGATGATTCAAAGTGACAACAATATCATGCATGGTCTACAAAGGGAGGGTGTGAACTATCTATGGGTACGCCACTTGGTGCTCCGCTTAGATAGTGTAAAACGCTGCCCCTCTAAGGGTTTCACCCAGGCTACTGGTTGTTTTGTTGTCCAAAGCCACATGCTGTTTATCGGCCTAATGTTTTGGTGACCATGCGTCTACAATATTCGGGATAAGTGCTGTAAATTTTTTTAAGCCCCGTCCCGTCTCCCTCACTCCACTCGTTGCTCAACAAATCATGAAGACAACATGACGAAAATTAATCATTTCGAATTGTTCTCGAATAATCTGAAACTTAAAAAATGACAATAAAGCAACTTTTGGGGTAATGTATAATATCCCTTGTTTGAAGAGAGAAAATGCAATGTCCCGTTAGAACCACCGTAGAAAGTTGATAAAAACAATGTCATCATTTTATCATTTTTGCATAAAATTGCTGAAATCACATGATTTCATACTTAAGTTGTCATTTCATCATTTTTCAGGAAATTGTTGCTTTGAACACTTGGAAAGATTTGAGGAATTTAACATTTTGCAGAAATTTGTTGATATTAGGAGATGTGATAAGTTGTCATTTCATCATTTTTCTGTTTTTTGTCGAGAAATTATCTTGCCGTCTTGACATTTTTCTGAAATATGTTAACTTACTGGCCAAAAAGATATTGTGATCTTGTGGCACTTTTAGGCTTCCGTATAATTGTCAATAGGGTGACATCCTCCTAGATAACCCCATTCAATAAGTGGGAATCCCCCGGTCTTTTGCCATGGTCTCATAGGATAGTTCAGCAAATTGGTGAACGTTATCCTTCCTGAAAGTGATACATTGTCTGACCAGGGAGCTGGTCTGACGCATGTATTGTAGGGCACGTTGTTTCGCATGTTGCCTGTTGTGAATATCGCTGCGTATGGTGCGAATAAATGACACGAGGACAGTTGAACTCGGAGATTGTCGAATGTTTGCATTTTTGGTAAGTTATAGAGCCCATAACTTGACTCAAATGACATGGTTACTCGTTTGAAAATAGCATCAAAGTACTGGAGTTTAGGGATGCACCGGAACTTAGAACAAGAAAGCCAATGACTTTGTGATTCCTTGCCTTTGGGTGGTTTCCCACGATCATGGGTTTATGACATACCTCAGCAGTAGGCCTTTTTGGCAGTTGTTGGGCACTGGATTGTTTTTCCTAGGCGACTCCATTGCTCATGTGCAACAATGGCAGTATGTCCTATTTTTAGCTCAGCTGAAAGCTTTCAGCTGAGCTATTGCTGTCGTGCACGGCAAACCTCTGTCACCATAACATTGGCGTTTAAGTGCTTGACATTTCGCTCTTTTTCATTAGATTTGGCTGAAATTTAGTAGAGATGTTAGCGGAAGTGTTATCTGTATGCTGCGACTCTTTTCGATTAATTTGACCGCTATTTGACCTCGGGAGGGGGCTTTGTTTGAAAAGGTAAAATTGCCTACTTGTCTTTCAGTTTTGCACCAATCCTGATAATATGTTTCATATAGATAGTTCAATTTGTGCTGAACATTAAGTTTTTTTTTTTCGTTTCTGCAATCATTAAAGGCATGAAAACAGCACTTTTTGAAACAAATTCTGGCGAAGTCCTCATGTTCGGGAATACATCGAGAGTCCCACTTGTTATCATTTGAGAGACTCTACAACGAAACGAGGTACAAAAGTATACTGAACATATATAAATGTACAGGACGTCTCGTGCTTAATAGTGTGGAAGTGTTTACGCAAAGTGCAGTGTATCGATTTTTAAATACCGTACGTGGGCTATCACACTATGTCAGACTATGTTTGCTCAGCTCTTTTCTTTCAAAACCAGGGATATGACATGAATAAGGAATATACCGTACAGCCTACTATGGAGGCTTTACGTGAACATGTGGCGCTGATCTCATTCAGGCGTTTGAGTAATAGACTAGCTAAATTGGTTGGATGGTTAGGCCTACTCGAAAAGAAATACCGGACGTTTGAAAGTTGTGCAAGTTCTTGCGAATATGTGGCCTTGTGCGAAACAGTGGTATAAGATAGGCCTACACATTTTTGTGTTGAGGCAGAAACAAGTACCGGTATTAAACTTAGCCTGATGTCTGAATGGTTTTAGGAGTTTGGCTTAAAGTTTAAAGAGAATATATCCAATCGCCTCAAGTTTCAAGTTATTTGTAACATTACCTTAATCTTTCAAATCTTCTTGTATCTCCTTTACAAACATTTTTCTTAACATTTCTGGACTAAAACTATTAAGTATGAAAGGTAAACAAATGACTTATCCTTCCTTAATAGCAAATTAGTTTACATTGTCACATGAAGGAAAGAAGCGACTCGCCGCGTGAATTGGGATGCCAGCGCGGGGTACACTACTTCAAGTTAACGTGAATGTTGTCTACGAAGTGTCGTAAGAGGAAAGAGGAACCCACCCCTTTCTTTTAAACAAAGAACATAGCACGTTGATTGAAAATACAATGCTTCATATGGTTTAAGCCTGACGGTTGTGCTAACATTCCAAAAACAATTTTCGGTTTGAAAAGGAAAACGTGCTTTTTGAGGGCGTGTGCCATATGTCAGTCTCGGTGCCTGCAGGAATTGTGCAGCTCAGGCTTCCAGTCAAGCGGGCCAAGGGGGCGAATCCCTCTTTGAAATTTGTTCGCCCCCTAGCAAGGTTTCAAGTTGCCATTGGCTTAATGGCATTCGTATACATTTGGCCCCCTTAAAAATTTGTTAGCCCCTGGAAGCCATTTCGCCCCCATTCAGTACCTTGTCTGGCTACGAGCCTGGTGCAGTCATATGGGCGTCGACACTGCAGGAACCGCCCCAGTCTTGTTCTCCGTTGCCGAAAGCCCCACCAAGTTGTTAAGGGGAAGCCATGGGGGATGATATTTCAATAGCCTTAGACTAAGTATAAGTGTGCATATTTTCCCAACGCTCTCTACGAACTGTTTTTACCCTCTGGCCTGTTGCGACACATTCACCGGTCCTAAAGACGATCGACGATTGATACCTGGTAGATCCCAATCATAAAAATGTTATGCAGTAAAATAATTTTGTAGGGGAAAACGGGATTAAAGAGTACTCAGAATTAGGCGCGTAAAGAATTTAATTTAGAAATTATCACTTTATATTGAGTAATTGAGCAGTTTTGGTTTTTCCAAATCATAGTGGCAACACGTATTTGAACTTTTGTCCCTGGACAAGTTCAAGGAATATCTTTGGGGCAAAAGATCGCTTTTAAGACCTTTAACCATTTGTAAAATTTCTTCATCGGAAGTTACTATCTGGGTCTAATTATGGAAAACAAATGAGGTATACAAAGCAGCACACTCATAAACATTCATTTATTTGCATACTAACATCTGTGCAGTATATAAAGTTAACTTTGTGTACCAGATTTAGTCTTTCAGAGACTTCGGGATTTCAGTACATATTTCATTGCATTCAGTTTATATTTATCTCTTTGTTTTCTAACGTACGCATAAACAACATGAGTTACAGACCCAACCAAAATATTGACTGCAGACTTTTAGGTCGACAGGAAAAGCTGAGCTTCGGCAACATTGTTGCACTTGTTTTTTTTTCGAGTCTCTGGGATGGCATGTCTATCAGTGAGGTATGATGAGGTCAAGGCCTGACTACTTACCCCATGTCTCAATGATGTCACCAAAGCAAGTTGGAAGAGAGTCAGGAATACAGTTCTCAAGATATTCACATTAGTAGGATTTGCTTTTAGGCCCCTCCCACTCGTGAATATTAATGAGAACGGCACCAAAAACAATACGGACCATTTACTCAGTATGGGTAATCCACCAACCAGGTATGAGACCAATCTGACGTTGCGTTTTTCACTTACCGTACATGTAAATGTTTTAGGATTTGGTTCTAGGCCCCGCCCACTCATGAAAATAATAATGATATCAGCACCAAAAATGGTGGAGCCCATCTACTTGTGATGGGGCATCAAACAAAGCAGGTTGAAAAAGAATTGGACATATATGGTTCTCAAGATATTGGCATTTGAAGGATTTTCGTTTAAGCTCCGCCCACTCATAAACATTAATGTGGAATGATGATATCACAGCATGGCTACTTTAGCCACTAACCAAATGATATCATCAAAGCAAGTTGGAAGTAAATCGGACATATCTTCTCAAGATATTGGCATTTCAAGGATTAACTTCTAAGCCCCGCCCACTCATGAATATTAGTGAGATCGGCACCAAAAACAATAAGGACCATCTACTCACTATGGGAATCTACCACCCAGGGATGAAACCAATCTGACCTTACGTCTTCCACTCATGGTGTTTACGAGAAATTTTGAGGTTTTGGCTCTAAGTCCCGCGCATTCGTGAATATTGATGAGATCAGCACTAAACATATCAGGGACCATCTACTTACGATGGGGTATTCAACAAAACAAGTCGAAAGGGCATCGAACATACGGTCCTCAAGATAGTGACATTTGAATGATTTGCTTCTAAGTCCCGCTCACTCATGAATATTAATGAGTTATGATGACGTCCTGACATTGCTTCTTTTGCCACTCCAAATGATGTCACCAAAACAAGATGGAAGTGAATCGGACATATCGATGCCAAAATATTGGCATTTGAAGGATTTACTTCTAAGCCCCGCCCACTCACGAATATTAATGAGGTCGTCACCAAAAACAAAAGGGACCATCTACTCACTACGGGTAATCAACCATCCAAGTATGAGACCAATCTGACCTTGCGTCTTCCACTTATCGATTTACGAGAAATTTTGAGGTTTTAGCTCTAAGTCCCCCCCCCCCTCCCATGAATATTATTGAGATCTGCACTAGAAACAATAAGGACCATCTACTTACTGTGGGTAGTCTACCACCCAAGTATGAGACCAATCTGACCTTGCGTCTTCCACTTATCGTGTTTCCAAGAAAGCGTCACACACAGACACACACACCGAATTTTAGCTTGATCAGTCTAGGCAGGATCGACTTAGCTTGATAACAGGCGAGGCGTCCCAGAAACACACTCACCCACATACATACACACGCACATACGCCAGCACGATTGCATAGATCCCTTGGACTTCGTCAAAAGGAATCAATGCTGAATGTGAGATTTTCAAATACATCTGTATTGCCATTCAATGCCTAATTTTCCGGACCCCAAATTGCTTTGGGCCTTGGGCCATTTGTTCCCCCTCCCTCCTGTCGGCGGCCCTGGACCCAGTCACTGGGACCGAAAATTTAATCGCTTCGGCATGGCGGAAGAAGAAAAGTGCGATGGAAATAGTAGCCTAACCCTAGCCTGGTTAAGAGGTGGTAGATCGAATGTAAACGGTCGGATTATCACTATGGGGATGCGAGGTGTGGGGAGGGAGTGGCCTGGTAATATAGCCTGGGTGGGCAGGGTGGTGGGGCCGGGAACATATTAGCCTGGCATGTTTTCGTACCAACTCTTTGGCTGTCCCATTTGTGAGAAAGTACCCCAGACGCGGTTCTAGGCTCCGCAATTGGGGATGGGGGGACGAAAGTTCATTAGTGGAATGCGGGGGGCTAAGGTTCATTTAGTCCCAAAAATTGCAATGTTTCATGGAGAATTGTTGGGGGCTGACGACGTATTTTGTGGGGGCTTCACCCCTAGCCTCCTCACCACAGCCCCACCCCCCCCCCCCTCCTCCGTAGATCCGCACCTGGAACGTACCCAAAAATTATACGAAAACTGCTTGTCAAATTGCTACATTAATATTAACGCCATCCCTACTATTGAAACACATACCGCACTTGTTACACATCTCTACTATAACCCAACACACAGGGCCAGCAGAGTTTGACGGTGACGTAATGTGTATGAATATTCAAACTAACTTTCACGGTTGGAATACAAGGACTACCTCAGGGCATTGAATGAAACCAATGGCGTCTATATAGCGCCGAAGGCGCTGGATAACTGACCGGTGAAACCAAAGCCCTGACGTCATTGACGATCATGATGTATAGTGGCAAAAATATGGACGAAAATGGGAATGCACAAAACTACTATACACACCTAAACACACCATAGTGGCTGTGATTTTATGATGTACAGAAATAATACACATACCATAGTGGCTGTGAAGTCTAATAGATCGTCAGTTTTGTGTGGACATACAGGACAATGGGGATTTAGTGTGTGATTTTAGAAAGTCAATTATCACACGGAGCTGTCTGGTTATCCAGCGCATTCGGAGCTATAGGACGTCATTGGTTACAAATTTAGTGCGAGAGTCAGTTATCCAGCGCCTTCGGCGCTATAGGACGTCATTGAATGAAACTATCTGAAAGATGTCCAAGAAAACGAGTCTCGTCTGACCAGAAGTTAGTATAAAAGTGAATATAAATAATATTATAATACTCCATCTCATACAACATTTTCATGTAAGACAATCTGGCTGAATTTTCAGTCAATGTTTCACAAATTTTCATTAAAAATTTTTACATAACGACTTGTATTTGTGAGCTCCAGTGCAATTTTCGCAATCAACTTTGAATGCCGTTTTCGCAATTGTGCAATTTTGAGTACGTTACAGCCTACATTGTAAAACCGTACGAGATACCCAAATCAAATTTGGACTAGATGTAGCTTGCATTATGCCAAACATCCCTACAAAGCCCTTTTCCAGATACATCCCTTTAAATGCCTGGCAGGGGATGTTTTAACCCCAAAATTTCCATGTTTTTCACAATCCCGTACAAAACGTCGCGTTTTGTACGATAAGGAACTTCTTTTACAAAAATCTCTATGTAAGGCATCTTTGGGCCCTAATCAGACCTATAGGCCTACTACTTTAAAGTAGTCGGATACCATATGCACACTTCCTTTTAATTTTGGAGGCCGTAACAACTTGTGTGTAAATTTTCAAAATGGCCGCCAAAAATGCAAATTAGATGGCCTCTGACCATCATTTTTGTTGTTTTTATTTTGTCAACTCTTGAACCATTTATCCATGTCCCTCACTTGTTTCAAAGCTTCAAAGTGAAAAAAGTGTTTTCTGGTAGGGGTGTTACCTTAAAGGCATGTAACATTTTACGGGCCCGATTTCACTGTTAAACCTCTAATGAGCTCAGATGACCTTGGGTAAAACATCTGTGAACATGCTATAAGAAGCATTGCTCACAGAACATTTAGACTCAATTCCAAGGACATCCAATATTCTTTGTAGGGAGAAAGTCACAAAATGACTCATTAAGACCATTTAATGACTTTTGATTTTGACCTTGCAATGGTCCAACATGACCCAGAAGCCAATGAACATTGCTACCAAACTTCGTTTAAATCCTTCAAAGGCCTGTTAAACTTTTGGGGCCCTGATTTCAATTGTTTACCTTTCATGACCTCAAATGACCTTGCAAAACAAGAGCCAAGGGCTACGTGATTCCTTGCCTTTAAGAGTTGTCATTGGTCAGCAAATGTACAAATGACTGTCCGTGTTTACAGTTTCTACAAACTACCTTTTATCTAAACTACATTTTGCATGCCCACCCCTCAAGGTAATGACATAGTTATCAATAGAACTCCCACTCATGTCAACAAAACAAGTTTGGACAAAGTTCAGCCGACTCATGAATCTTAATGAAATCGACAGCAGAAACAATGGGCACCATCTACTTACCGTGGGTGATCCACCACCCAAGTATAACAAACAATAGGACGCTGATTTTTACATTTTATCATGTTTATGGCACACATACATTTGGTGAGTTTTGGTGAGGTCAAGGTATAGCTACTACTCCCATTCCTCAATGATGCCACCAAAGCTGGTTGGAAGAGAATCAGGCATACGGTTCCCAAGAAATTGACATTTAAATGATTTGCTCCTAAGTCCCACCAACTCATGTAGGTGATCCACCACCCACTTACAACAAACAATAGGATGTTGCATTTTACATCATTTTTACGACACACTGATTTACTGCATTTGGCCACGCCACTCATGAATGATGATGAGGCAAGATGAGGTCAAGGCCCGACTACTAGTCCCATTCCCCAATGATGTCACCAAAGCAAGTTGGAAGTGAATCGATCTATACGGTTCTCAAGATATTTGTATTTGAAAGATTTGCTTCTAAGCCCACCCCCTCATGAATATTAATGAGATCGACACCAAAAACACCCATGAGGCATAGCTAGCCCGAGAAAAAATCTGCTCTTCCAGTTCCCCTTGGAGACCTCAAGATGATCAAAACCAGTTAAAAATCCCCGCCAGGTTTATGGCTGGCCACAGTTACAGGTTCCTTTTGCAATAAATCTTCGTGGTTATTAGCTGTCCTGGGTTCTGTCTGTCAGTGTGTTCACGACCAAACATATGCTGGGAGCAAACAAGATTATCCTTGGCGGTTGCGACTCTTGGGGCTCGGGTCCGAGGATTTTATTACCCTCGTAGAAACTGCTGTTGTCAGCGGCAGTCTGGTTCCAGTTTTATAGCAGCACTGTTCTTCCAATAAGTGTGGTCAGTTTGGACAGTCGCTCTCGGGAGCTATTATGCATAATACCAGAGACCATCTACTTACTATGAGTACCCCACCAACCAAGTGTGAGTTCAATCTGACCTTGCCTCTTCCACCTGTAGTGTTTATGACCAATTTTATGACAAAACTACATTTAGTCCCGCCCTCCATGAATATTGATGAGGTTCGACGAGTTGAAACAGCAACCTACTCCACTCCTAATTGATGTCAACAGAGAAAGTTTTAACCAATTCGGATCCACCGTTGTCACAATATTGGCATTTGAAGGAGTTGCTTCTAAGCCCCGCCCACTCATGAATATTAATGAATCGACACCCAAAAACAGGGACCATCTACTCACTAAGGGTAACCCTCCACCCAAGTATGAGATCTATCGGACCTCGCGTCATCCACTTATTGGGATAAGGAGATATTTTTAGTATTTTCTACTAATCCCTGCCCACTCATGAATATTAATAGATCCGCACCAACAGCAATAGTGACCATCTACTCACTAAGCTTAATCCAACACCCAAGTATGAGATCGATCTGAGGCTTGTGTCATCCACTTATCGTGTTAACGAGATATTTTTAGTATTTTCTACTAAGCCCCCCCCCCCCCCTCCACTCAAGACTGTTAAGGAGATCGGCACCAACAACAATGAGAACTATATAATCACTAAGAGTAACCCACCACCCAATTGTGAGATCTATCGGACCTTGCATCATCCACTTATCGTATTAACAAGATATTTTGAGGATTTTAACCTAAGCCCCACGCACTCATGAATATTAATGAGATTCGCACCAAAAAACAGGGACCGTCTACTCACTAAGGGTGCCCCACCATCCAAGTATGAGATCGATCTTACTTTGTGTCATCCACATATCGTATTAGCGAGATATTTTTTAGTATTTTCTGCTAAGCTCCGCCCACTTAAGAATATTAATGAGATCGGCACCAACAATAATGGGAACTATCTAATCACCCAGGGTAACCCACCATCCAAGTGTGAGATCTATCGCACCTTGCGTCATCCGCCTATCGTGTTAATAAGATATTTTGAGGATTTTGTTGAAAGCCCCGCCCACTCATGAATATCAATGAGGTCGGCAACAAACAACAGGGATCATCTACTTATCATGGGTGATCTACCATCGAAGTATAAAACCAATCGCACTTTGCGTCTTCCACTTATCGTGTTAACAAAGGTCACAGACACCCACAGACACACGACACACAGATACACATGCGTGACTACATAGATTCCTTTTGCCTCCAGCAAGGAATCAAAAAATCTATGAACAAGTTATAGGAGGAGCAATATTACTTGTGTGTCAAGATAATCAAATGCTTCTTGCAGGAGGAGATACATTTTGCAAATATTTACAAAATAGTTCATAATACCCCTTTAAGTGGTCAAGGATGCCACAGCGGTTAATGGACATTGTGTCCCAGTTTGGTCAACATCCGTCAACATCCGAACATTTGTGGGCGAAAAAGGCAAATGTAGATGATAGATAGATGGATAGATAGACGGACAGACAGACAGACAGACGGATAGATAGATAGGGTTTCATTTCGATGAAACTTGGTGACCTTGTTTACACTTTGGGTTGCAGACTCCTTGCTGCTTGCTTCTCTAGAAGATTTAACTTATTTGAAGAAACCACAAATGTTATTCCACCCCTTCTGGCAAGTAGTGATGTTGTTATGACACATTTATCTATACTCAAAAGCCTAACCCCTAACTCAAACATTACAGACAACAACAACCTTCTAGAATCTTCTACATTAAAAGGGGTATAAGCTAAAAGTGATTCAGTGTTAAGATGGTGTGTTTCATCTAAATGCTGATGGGAAGTACATCGTTTCAACAGTTTGACCGTTTGTCCCAGCATATTCAGTCTTTGGAGACGTGCTTTCGATGAAGGGCTCCAGTAAATACATAAACAAGAAAGGACATATATATATGAACTGTTTTTTTATTATTATTATTATTATTATTATTGTTATTATTTTTATTCTCATTTCATTCTGAAGAAACAGACTTCAAGAAAAACACAGCAAGGGAATGAACAATTACAGGGACGTATCAAGACATTGCTAATACGGTGGGGGCAAAATTGGATTGGCCATCGTTCTGGAGAGGGATCTAGGGGAGGTGGTGGTCCCCTCCATTTTGAACAGGTTTGGCTTTTTGAAGAGGGCCAAGATGAAAAATGGTGCTATATGAGGCATATTTTCAAGCGTATTTATGTGCTATATTTTCAATTCTCAACGTTTTTATTTTTCATTACTGCCAATAGAGGGGCCCGGTGTGCGCCTGTTGCTCCCCCTCTAAATACGCTACTGAAGCAATTTATTGTTATAGTAAAACATCACTTATTGTGCTTATGTTCTCATGAGTTAACGGAAACATGTAATTCTTGGATAAATGTTATTGTGTGCACTTTCATGTCTTCAGTATCTAGAAGGAAGTCCTGGTGGCCTGTAAACGTTGGGATCACCTCCATTACGTCCATGGATATTAGCCGCCTGATCAGCAGCCGTGTCCTCATGACCGCGTCCGCTGACACTTCCCTGCCATCCCTCTCTGGCATTGCTGCATTAGGAAGATAAACACCAAATATTTGTACAATCTGACACACTCGAAATATTTTCAGCTATTCTATAAAAAGAATAATTATTGCATTTCATTAAACTGAAACTCAAAAGCAGGAATCCAGGTCACATAACACTTGCCTCAGGAAATGTATGTTAGATCCACAAGACACAGTGCCCCTGTATTTGTTAGCAAAAATTTCTTGTTGAGATTAAAAAAAACATGAATCCCCTTGTAGTATATGGTAGGATATAAGTAACTTAACTTTTGATACTCACCTGATAACTTCAGCTGCCCATCTGCCCCCTGGTCCTCTCTGGGCAGCATCATAGTTTCCCCTGGCATGAAAGTATTTGTCTGAGTTTTTAAAGTTTGCCTCACGCATGTCCGAATAGGCACGCGCCATGTCATAAGCTCCTGTGGCAGAAGAAAAACGGTGATGGATTTTGGTTAAATGAATGAGTCCACAAAATATTAGTCCTATAATGAGAAACACATAACATAAGATAACGTACATGTCAGAAAACCTGAAGGAGTAGTGATTCCATGCTTTGGGGGATCATGCATACCAAGAATGAATTTGACATCGCAACAAAACTAAACAACCCAGACAGACTTTTCAGCATTTGACTCCGATTTCTGCAAAACCAACAGGGATAATCTAATCAACATAGGGAACAAGCATACTAAGTATGAACTCATGGTTGACTTATTGTGGTTACTACAAAAGAAATCGAAAATTGTAATTCCTTACTCAAACTGAGTTGGTTATTTAGATAACTTTTAACGACGCACCAACACTGGCGTGTTATTTAATATAATTCAAAGGTTAGTTAGTCCACAAGATCAAACAGAAACAAATCCTCCATTTTAGACGCCTCTTACGACAGGCAGGGAATACCTCAGGCCTACTCTCCCGCCCGGACTCACAGAGGGATTACCCAAACTAAGCTCAGACTTTTACCGAGATTAACAGGGACCTATGCTCACCATGAGGATCATACATACCAAATTCCAATTTGATCTGACAAGGCGCGGTAGACGTAGCGTGTTTACAATATTTTCAGTCTCTGACCTCTGTTGACCGGGGATGACTTCTAACCTCTCTCAAAAACATCAGGGATTATGTACTTATCATGCAAAATATACCTACCAAGTGAACTTGGACCAGACCAAGCATGGTCAACTTGTTTTTCATGTTAACATTAAAACAGTACCCAAAAATACAAAAAAAATTCACATAATTTCCATTTTTCACCAAAATTAGGTTGAGATATCTACAACGATCAATACGGACCGTCCACTCAAAGGGGGATACATACACACCAAGTATCAACTCGATCCGACCAGGCACGGTAGACTCGGCTTGTTTGCAAGATTTTCTGTCTTTGACCTCTGTTGACCTCGAATGATCTCTGACCCCTCTCAAATACAATGGGGGCCATGTACTCATCATAAGAAATAAACGTACTAAGTATGAACTTGATCTCAACTGGCATGGTTGACTTATCGTGTTTATAAGCCAAGTGTATTAAACACACACACATATACGCCAGCATGACTGCATAGATTTCTTGGGATTCTACCAACTCGAAAGGAAGCAACAAGCGATATAAATTCTTACTATGAAGACAGGGAAAATATCAAGTTTCTAACCTTGAGCAGCTTCTACAGGCCGCCGGTACCATTGGGCGTGAGTTTCCACAATGAGAATGAGGACAAGTCCTGCAAGTAGCAACTTCATGGCTGTAGATGTCTAAAAGCGAAGGAATACAATTGTAAGCAACATAAATTCTAAACAAAAACTTCAAAAACTGTTCATAGACAGTGTATTGCCACTAAGGACTTGATATTCTGTCTCCTCTTATATACTGTCCTGCAGGATGTTGGTCCTTGGAACTTCCAAATCATGGAAATTTCGTTACAGCTGGCCTATCGTCAAAAGGCTCAGGCAGAAATGTTTCAGGAAGTTCCTGTCAAAGGCAGCATCGGAACCTATGTTTTCAAGCCCGCGTATGTGTGTTTGCGAGTGTATGTGTGACACTGAGTTTGTAAACACGGTATCTCAAGATGCACAAATACGATGAATCTTAAACTTGTATGTAGGTTGTCCTTGTAGTGCACAGGAAACCCATTGTTTTGGAGCCCAAGAGCCTTACTGTTTTGATTCCTTTACGGACTCCAGGGACACCGTAACAACGTGAACTTCGAAAAAGGGGGCGTGGCACCTCAAATTCAAAGTAACTCCCAAACCGCATGGAGTTAGACCCTACAGGTATTTTTTAGAAATTTTATGGAGTAAATCTAAGAGGGTCACCTCGGAACCATTTGTTAGGTTGGAATGGAATGACACATTATAATTCATGTCACTACTTTTACGCCAAGCTTTGCCTGTAGATTCGTCTCTAATTAAACTATCATTGCAATTTTGTTGTGTATAATACGGCTGTATGAGGAGGAAAAACTTCTCTTGCGTTTACTTTACCAACTCATTTTTACACTTCTCCTAGACAAGTTGTATTTTAATATTTTGCATGCGTCAGATTCGTGTGCCCTATTTTATCTACGATGCAGGTTATGTCAAATCCAGTATTACGCATTTGTACAGATACCACCAATTCTTCACCTATATGCGAAAAATGTTAGAAAAGTATAATCTTTGTATTATTTCATTTTATTTGAACACAGCACGAGTCAATTCTTTCTTTTTCACTTTTCTCGGGCTATTAACTACGAGTGGAATATTACACTTGTATATAATATTTGAGGCCATCCATTTGTCGGTAAATTTGGTTGCTACACAGAGGAGGGTTTGGTTGCTACATAGACCCTTTTCCAAAATGCAGTTACAAAGGATTGTGGGATAGAGTTTTAGTGCGCGTCGTTTTTGTCAATGGCATTTTACTGTGGCTAAAAACGACACATACTAAAACTCTGTCCCACAATCCTTGGTAATTGCTATTTGGAAAAGAGTCTATGGGGGCGCTGGGGAAACGTTTCTTCTAGAGAACCTATAGTGGGAGAGATTGGCCAACTTATATGCCGGAGGAAAACGCTATAAGTTTCTTACTTCCTTTTCCTCCCTTTCTGGTACTTTTTTTGTTCTGGTGAATCCGTTGTGATGTATTGTATACGTATGTACTGGAAATAAATTGTCATTGTCATTGTCATTTCATGGGTGCCATTTTGGAGCCAAATGTTAACTGTGGCTAGATATCATATACACTGTGTGCGTACAGTTTTCCGTACAAAATGTACAACAAAGTGAGTTACATCGTTCTGTTCTCTTGTGGCAATCATTTGTATTGGTTGACTCTGGCTGGCACTGTCTGCCGATCCTTTAGTTTGTCACCCGGTGCAAGAAAAGCCGTCCTGAGAGGGATCTAGAGGAAGGGGATAACACCCTCCTTTTTGGGTAACTTTTGCTAATAGAAAGTGACGAAAATGCAGAATGGTGTATGCTATTTTGACAGTTTTAAAAGTGATTTTATTTATAAAAATCTCATTTAAGTGTGTCTTATTTTTGTGCTGGTAAGAAAGGGGGAGGGTGGGTCTATTCTGGGCAGGGTCTTCTCCTTCTTTCTAAGAAAACTACTAGCACGTTAATGCAGGATGGCATACATGCAAAATGGTGTTTTTAATGGAAAGTTATAATTTAAGATTTTTCATTATTTAGTGAAAGTTTCAGGAGAGGTCTGGGGGAAGGGGTACATATAGCTGAGCACTTCCTAGTGAGACTTTTTTATTTGATGGAAATGCCTAGGCCTAGGTTTTGTAAAAGTTTGACTGACCATGGTGTATTCTATGTAAAAACCTACATCAAAGTTAAAGGTACGAAAATGTTTCAGTTTTCACATGCTACTAATTGATCCAGGAGCAATGTTTGATCTGTTATTTTGTCCCCATCCACTATGAAATTTTTTTTTAAAATTGGGTGTCTTTATATATGCAATCTGGTGCCACATATGCTACCATATGCAGTAAAATTTGTGTTAAAAAATTAACGTACCTTTAGGAAGTAAAAAAATCTGCATCAGTGACGGGGGGGTGGGGGCATGACCCAATGCCCCTCCCCCCCCTAAATACGCCACTGCTACTACACCAGTGACTGGGGACTGTAGCTCTGGTACTTCCAACGTCTTTATGGGGATGTTCCGACAACTCTCCAAAAGGGTTAGTATTAGGATTAGGGTTAGCCGGTTAGGCCAAAGGGTTAGGAGTTGTATTTGGGTTGATGTGTTGGAATAGGCCTATGAAGCAGTCGGAATATAGAGATGGAACCGCCGTATGCGGTATAGGCTCGGCCTTGTACAGAACGTCGTATTCTAACTCTAAGGCTAAGCCTGCGCTAACGTTAGGCCTACATGTATTATTAAGTCGTATACTGTAAAGTTACATCGCATAAGCGATCGCTATTAAATAGGGATTCCAATTGAACCTTCTTACTTTTACAGCCCACCGAAGCCTTCTTTTTGTACAGGATGGGAATCTTTACAACTTGTAACACTCTTTAGGTCTGTTCGTGCATCCAGATGCAGCACAACCCTGCCGCAATTTTGGAAACAAAACATGTCTATCTTACATAGGATGCGTACGTCCGGCCGTACGTACAGCCTGCACAACTTCTCGAATGTACATAAGCTACACGTGATCTTGAAAGCTCGTACTTTGGCTCCAAAATGCTGCCCATACATTTCGTCCAATCAGAATGCGTATCTGAGAACAATGGTTGGCCACTCTCCCACTATAGGGTCTCTAGTTTCTCCCTACCAAGACACAAAGCATACTTTTTAAATAGAAAAAGTGCCTCTTCGAAATTTCAAAAGTGACCCTTCTAGACCTCTTATATGAAACCCGTTTGAAACAATCGTACGGCTAGTGGAAGATTCGATTTAAGACAGACTGACAGATAAGGCATTAAATATTAACATAAAATCGAATTCTTTGGCGCACTCCTCCCACAGAGCGCCTCTTCTGTAGATCATGTCCAGACGCTCAACTTGTGTTCCTACAATGTTTGGCTATCATCAGAGGGACCGGGAGCATAGTAACTTGAAGTGCTGCTTTGGAAATTCGAAAGTGCCCAGTCCAAACCTCAGCAAAAGAAGTTAAAAAGTCGGCCTTAATATCAAGTCCAAAAAATCGCCCGCAGTCCCCTTCCATTGTTCACTTCCTTCAATCCAGACCGCAGTCTACGTTCTTGAAATATTCGCCACTCATGTGCTGTGCCACCAGAATTATTTTTACAATTTGTCCACGGATACCATATTTCATGCAGTACTGTATAATGGTAAAATTTTGTTATCTTTTATTTTATTTTTCATAACAATATAACGAATATCAGGACCCCCCCCCCCCGCGGCCTTTGCTGCTACACTCTCGATTTACAAAATGGTCTCGCCACTGTTTATAGCCCTGTCTCATGGAGCTTTAGGCCAAGCTATGGGAACGAGACTGAAAGGGCGTCCACAACGGACTCTGTTTTGTCATTACCAACAGGCATTGAAATCAGCAATTTCTCTCTTTATGTTTTTTTTTTTTGTTAGGTGAAATAGTATATTTCAACAATTTTTGCCACTCAAGTCCTAATTGACCCAGCTCATACAGATTGATAGAATGTTAGGATGATAAATTTGGCTCATCTCTGCCCATTTTTTACCATTAGGTCAGGCCTACTATAGTTTAAAAATATCAGCTACATGTTCAAAGTGATGAACAGTTGATTATTCTTAATCCATTTTGGGGTGATTAAGTAACCCAAATGACTTACGAATTTCAAAAATTTAACTTCACAACCTTTCATTCTACAGACTTTGTTTGAGTACCAAACAAAGGAGGACAGAAAGATCATGCTGATGGTAATTTTTTAAGGGGGGTGTTTATTGGTGAAAATTTTCAAAAAATATGGAGAAATATCTTTTATTATTCAAATTTATGCAAATTTTGGCCAAAAACCACGGTCCGGCTCCAAAAATCCTGTAGGAGCAAGCTATGTCCTAACTACCCAACATTACCATTTTCCTATCCCTCAATACATCTAAAAAACACTCTGGAAAGCTTGGGGCTATAGCTGGCTCCTGCCCCAACATAGTTTGCCTTGAAAATAACCTTATTAGAATATTTTGACCAAAGATTTATCAAATATCTCAAAAATTCTAGAAAAATAACCCCACCCCCTAGAGCAAAACTGATTGCTTTTTTGAATTCACAAAATTCTATACATGCCAAATATTTTTGATAGATAATGAAAGGTCTATGCTGCCATCTATTTGCAGTCAAAATAAACCCAACCTCATGTTCAAAGTGCATAGACTCCCTGTACAAAATGTATGGCAGCTCAGCTAGTTACTGTACCTCTGTGGTCCCTTGTGTGCACGACTTTTAAGTGCACCCACATGTGTTTGAAGGTCACCGCGGATTGCAAACAATATTCTACATGCCTTGTGTTGTGCGTGAAGGTTAGCTGGGGTCATTTGATAGCTTTTGTGTGTGTGTGTGTGCGTGGGTGGGTGTGTGTGTGTGTGCAGTCAGAAGAATCTGGGCAGATTTTTAGAGCAAATATTACTACAGTCAAATCTCGTTCAAAATAAGTCAGATTGAGACAAACTTGGTATCATTGGAAGAGAACTGAATGGAGAATGTAACAAAAAAAAATTGTAACACCCCCATTGTCCCCCCCAAATAAAGAAAATAATAAGAAAAAACATCAGAAATGACGTCATCCGCATAAATTTGCATATTACTGATAAAAACATAACGTCATCGAAATCTTCCTATTCTAACCTTTCATTTGATAATTTGGTCTTAATAAAAAATATTCTTCTAAAGTAGCTTAAATCATGCATCAGTTTTCATTGTCAAAAACGGGCATTTTTCAAAAAAACATGCTTAAGGTTTAAGACATAAGCAGACCAAATCCAATACAATATTTAACCCAACACTGCAATGCTTGTTAATGATAATGTGTAGTGAAAATTCCCGAGAGCAAGCAAATTAAGACAGAGTAAAATAAAATGAGACCACGAAACAGCATGATATTGTGTCAGTGTTAATTAAGCAGGTATTCAGGATTTCTTTCACGTCACACAATCACCCCCACCCATGAAAATGGTACGTATTTGTCAAAATTCACTATACATTCATGAAACATTACCGGTACTTTAAATTGACAGGAATTTTTTAAATCAAGTGCTCATATAATCAATTACCTGATCAATGGGAGTGCATGTCAGCATTTCTCACTTATTTAGGATACCACAAATGCTGGAAAAATTTCTAAATGGATCTTCTTAATGCTAGTGAATAGTTAAATGTAGCCCAGTTTAGCATCTTTTTTGATGTTGCCTGCATTTTCTCTGGAAGGGGTAGACTTTTTGTACTTCTTGTGTCCTATTATATAATATTTACTATTTACCATACTAACTGCATGGAAATGGCAACATCTATAAATTTGTGTAAAAATTTGTATAAAATAAAAACTTTACAACTCAAACCCTGGTTCCTGCTTTAAATCCCTAAGTGGTTATAAAACAATGTAACTCAAATATTTTAGTTTTATAATGTACAGTACTTACCAGACGGCAAGAAGACAGCAGCAACTGTTTGATACTGGAAACAGATATCTGAGCAGGACTCTTATTAAAGAGTATAGCAATGATAGTGCAACGGCAATGCGATGGCAAAATTGTCAGATGATTTCACCATGCAAGCTACTTATATACACATAGAACAAAGTCCTGACCTACGACGTACGTCGTAAAACATTAGGTTCTTTATGTGATTGGTACAATCTTGAATGACGCGTTTTAAAGGCCGTCTACAATTGGCTGCTATTTGAAACACAATATCAACCATCACTGTTCACATTGCTATCAGGGCAGAATGGACACCCTCGAACCTAGGTTATGCATTGACCATAAAATCAACTGTTCCAGGAAGTTAGGTACAAGTTGCTGCCAGTTAGTCAAATTGTTTTAATTTTTGATTCATTGCAAAGGGCTAAATAGGTCAGTTCGTGGAGCGGGAACAAACGAGTTGATCCCTTATAGCGCTACCGTTGCGGCTTTTAATTAAACTTTTACCACTTTTCGAAAACTAAACCAAATCACCCCATTTCGACTATTTTATTGTTCGTTAGTGTGGGGGATATTTACAGAGTTTAATGTGTGCACGATAAGTAGTTTTTATTAGGTGAGCTTTCAAAATTATTTCTGTAGACTGTTACTGTTGAACGTGCCCACGTGTTATCCCAAGTGACCTTTAACACCATATCATTACCATAATATTAAAAATATCAGTAACTCCAACCGTGAACTAAACATACCTGTACTTGCAGGCAAGTAAATATCGAAGCCTCTTGAAGATAATAATGAGCATAAATGTATTAGGTTATAAGTTTGTAAGTGCTATGTATGTTCTTTACAAACATGTGAGTTAAATATGGTAACAATGGAGACCGGGCATGACAGTGAAAAGACAATCAAAACACGTTCTGGTAGGTTTTCCATTTTATCTATGTATCGCAATTACTACACACTGGAATGCTATACTGAGTCAAATGCAGCTCAGCCTTCTTACCAATTGTAAATCATGCACATATCCCTATCTATGAAGGGTACTTAAACAAGAACAGTTATGACTTCAGGAAACAGTGAAGGTCAGTGAATGACCTGAGGAAACACTTAAAGCCAATCAGTAACTTGAAACTTGTGCAGCCTACTGCTGACAACAGTTAAATGGCAATTGACCTACTTAACACTTGAAATTGTGCAAATGTTATGTTGAAGTGCTACTTGACCATCACATAGTAATTCAAACACTCATGCCTTATTTTACAGATATGTTAGTTGGCCTTGTCCAAAAATATCTAACGTTACGTACCGGAAATATGGTAATGTTAATATGTCAAACCAAGGTCAGCCCCAGGTGTGGATCCAGGATTTTGAGAA
Source organism: Holothuria leucospilota (assembly GCA_029531755.1). Lineage (NCBI taxonomy): Eukaryota > Metazoa > Echinodermata > Holothuroidea > Aspidochirotida > Holothuriidae > Holothuria > Holothuria leucospilota. The sequence goes on from CM055982.1 coordinate 432,932, forward strand.
AGGGGTTCGCACGAACGAGCGCCGAAGGCGCGAAGCAACGGCAGGGGGTTGAGGGTCCTCCCCCAAGAAAATTTACATTCTACATGCGCTTAGATGCGATTTCCCAGCATCTGGGAAGCATATTTTCCATATCTATTTGCTCAGTTTTCGGAGTATTAAAATCGTTGAACAAAAAATCGCTGGTCATCGAAAAAAGGGAGGGCGTGCGCCGGGTGCGCCCCCACCTGGGTCCGCGCCTGAGTCCATCTTAAAAATTGTAAATGATGCACATATCCCTAACATTAGTCATGTAACGTACATTAGCACAAACAAATGTACTGTAAACCAGTCCAAAAACAGTTTTCATCTGACATATGCAAATAATACACAATATACAGTACCTACACATACGCATAGGATGGCACTTAGACGTAGTTCGATTGAAACTCAGCCCTTACTTTTGGCTAGATTAGTCCTTAGTCTAACTCACTTGAAATGGTAGCCCCACGTAATTGGTAGACTACTGTACACTACAGTCAAGACAGGGCTTTTTCAAGCTTTCCTATAGCCTACTGAGTAACGTTCGTGTATACTGTATAGCGTAGGCTGTTACAATTGGTACGAGTGGCTACTCTGATTTTTCTGCACAAAATGGTCTAGTTTTGACCTGCTGTCAATATCTATTGATAACTGTAAATTATTTGAAAATTGTTTCAGGAAAGGTTTGTTTCTTTGTAAAATCTTTACGTTTTACTTTTAAAACAGGCCCCTTTTGGAAAATTTTTGAATTTTATAGGTATCTACGAGCAAAATGGTAACACTTTTTTGGCAAATCAGTCAAGGTAATTTCATTAATTTGCCGCCAGAAATATCTGCACTGATACTCACAAGCTCGCAAGATTTAAACCTCTCCAAATGATAACGATCATTGGTTGATTATTGTTACCTTAATTTCTGATGCAGCACGGTTCAGGAAACACGTAGCACGTACGTGTAGAACGCTCGACGTAAGCGACACCGTGCTGCTGCTAAGTGATATACCAAGGGAAGCGGGCCCATGTTAAATTCACACCGAAACGGCATCACACACTTTCCATAATGGGAATTTTTCTTGAATTAGTTTCTTTCACAAAAAAGTGTACATATCTTAAAGGAATTACCACAGGATGAGTGTAAGTTGAATAAAGTGTTTATGCGGCCCTGATAGTGCAAAGGTAATTACGTATTTTTGCATAGGACTGAGTGGTTATGAAAAAGTCTGCTAAAACATTTCGTTCGTTCGTTGGGTCGAAATTTCTGAGACAAGCCCTGCCTCTAACCCGCAAAACGGGCATTTGTTTTTGATTTTGTAAGTTGCTTCGTGCGGCTATTAGACTCGATTGCTCCCATTAGAATATTTTCGACTTGCTATGAAGGTTAGCTATTTTCCGACAGTCTACGTAACAAGAGTGCCTTTCGCAAGGCAAGCAGCGAATGCACTATGATGTGAATGGTACCGTAATTTGCTAAATCTGTGGTTTAGTTTGGAGGTATACTTCCGAAGGCAGGTTTTTGTTTTGTGGCTCTATCATGTATTGTAATGCGGGTTTTTCAAAGGGTTGGGCGGGTCAGCGGAGTTTGGGGAAATGCGGGTCACTTGGGAGGTATGATTACAGGTATGGCGATGCTGCTCTTGGTCGGAAATAGTCGATGTGAAAACGATGTTAACTCAATAGTTTCTTGGTTGAAAATCGTGAAATTAATTCCTCATTCTTGATCACAAATTTGTAGAAACAGTCAAAGTGTTGTTCAATGTAATAGCTATTTACAAGAATTGTTGCCGATTATTTTTTACAAGTAAATATTACGAGCATAAGAGGGAATGTTTCCTTTTTTTAACCAATTCTGTGACTTAAAAAAACGGAGAAGTTTCTGAAATAACAATTCCAGCGTCAGTGGAAACACGTATTTCATTTTTGCAGCATTGAAGTAGTGAGGGTAACCCTCACAGATATAGGGCAACAATTGGGACCGAACAGATTAGAGCAAAAGAACTTAGTCAGGGTAACCCTCAGCGAGAGCAAGTGGAAACACTTCGGCATTGATCTTAGTCAGGGTAACCTTCAGCGATAAAGGACAACAATTTGGATGGAACAAACTGAAAGGCGGACATGATTACTAATTAATTTTTACGGGCGAAATGGCCTCCGGCCAACAACGTCTTTTCCATGATGATGATGATGATGATGATGATGATGATGATGATGATGATGATGATGATGATGATGATGGTGGTGGTGGTGGTGGTGGTGGTGGTGGTGGCGGTGGCGGTGGCGGTGATGATGATGATGATGATGATGATGATGATGATGATGATGATGATGATGATGATGATGATGATGATGATGATGATGATGATGATGATGATGATGATGATGATGATGATGATGATGATGATGATGATGATGATGATGATGATGATGATGATGATGATGATGATGATGAAGATGATGATGATGAACTGAAATCCTTGTAATCAGGCTAACTCAGGAGGGGAAGGCATGTGAATCTCATTATTTGTATGTTGGCTCCCGAGAGTAAGTGCATGGACTCTATTGATTATAATGAAAGTCAAAGTCATCGTAGGTAGCCGGCGATCAAAGCTGAAAACTTGTAATCAGGCTAACTCGATGGGAGAAAGTTTGTGGAAATGCCATACTTAGTCTGTAGGTTGTTCATATTGAGTAGAATCCTATTCTTTTTAAAAGAGTTCAAAGGTCATTTGAAGTCGAAAGAGGTCAAACACTGAAATCATTTTAGCCAGGCTAAGTCAGTAGACAAAAGTCATATGAATCTCAAAATAAGTGTGATGGTTCCCCATAGTCTTGTAGCAGGCTAAGTGCATGAATCCTGTTGACTATAATAGTAAAGATTAAGGGTCATTTTGCCGTCCCTTGGTATTGACGGAGAGATTGGTGGAACAGCATAAAGCTGGTCAACACTCGAAGGATTTACAAGTTACCTACAGGGGACTGAGGACACAGCTTTGCAAGTCACATTATGCAAGGGATTTTATGAGCAGTGACTGACGTCAGGAAGGAAAACTGACAATAAGCCGAGTACATGATTGCAACATATGTATATTAGTTGTATCATTGTATGCCATATTATTACTTCGATTGAATGATATTGCTGTGATTAATCAAAAGGCTTTTATTTGATCAAAAACCTAGTACGTTCTGATCTTTTGTGTGTTCCTACGTTGTGCTTTACACGGGCTTCAGATAATTTTGGCCTGGATCTAAAAAATACATATTTCAAACGAAGTTCAAAACGGATTATTTTTTGCATAAAAAATATAGATACACTATTGTTTAAACAACTTATTAGAAACTACTTTCACGAAACCTGTCTTCATTATCAGTAGCTTTAAAACCACTTAATTTGGTCTGTGATACAGTATAAATTAGGGGCGGCATCAGGAAGAAATTGCATGCATGTGCATACCGTTATGATAATACATTGGTAGGCTCAGAAAACTGGATTGGTGCTGAATCTTTTATGTGTGTAAGTGTGTATATGTGTCTGTCTTTTTGTGGAAATGAGGTGAGAGAGATGAGGTTGCTAATATTTGGTAGCAGTCTTCAGTGTTCTCCACGGGGGGGTTGGGGGGGGGTTTAGGGAGCTGCCCGCCCTGAGTGGAAATTGCCGCCCCCTAAAATATCGACCCCTACAAATACCGCCTACACCAAGCTCCGCCTCCGCCTTCGAAAAAAATAGACAATAGGCTACTGCTTTTTTTCAAATGCATGCCGATCTGTGCATAATTCTTAAACAAAAGAAGTCATAAATTTGTAAAACTTTACCTATGTGTACTGAGTAGGATCTGTCAAAAGCTAGTCAGAGGAGTGCCTCACATAAGCACATGACATGATTTGCCATCGCCTAAGCTCTTTGCATGTACGTAGCCGCCCCCTCTCTTGAAAATCTGCGGAGAACACTGGTTTTTGTAATTTTGTTTGGGGGGGGCGTAGATTAGATGGATTCAGTTTAGCAAAGGCGTGATTGGGTCCAATAGCAGGGACTACTACAGCAAGCCCCTCTTAAACGGGCAACAATTTAGACTTATATATACATTGTGCTACCTGGGTTAGGTCTATGAAGGATATCATAAGCTGCAGTGTTTATGGTACTGCAGTTGGTAACATGTAATCGATCAGTTTCATTCAGTTTGCCATGAGGTTTTTCTAATTTGTTTGGTCAGTTTGTCGTAGCATATTGAGCTAAGTGCTAGCTTTCAAAGCCAAGTACCGGAAAATACTGTACTTAACTTATTTTCAATTTTGGACTTGGACTCGGACTTGGATTCGATAACACTGGACTCGGACTTGGACTTGAACTCGAGCCCTCCGACTTGGACTTGGACTCGAACTTGACCTCATGGACTTGGACTCGGACATGGACTCGAGCTTATACACTTGACTACAGCCCTGTTTATAACACCACTTTACACGTTTTAAAAACGTTTTGTGTTAGCGGGAGTGTGACTTGTCTCCCTGTCGGGGCACTTGGACCCATTGTCGGGCAAATCCTGGCTCCACCACTGATGTGGTTACAGTTGTATTAAGGGTCAAAATGTAGACAGGAAGCCTAAATAAAGAGTGGACAATCCACGGATGAACAGAGGGCGGTACCCTTATAGTCAAACTCGTCATTTGTCATTTTTGTTTACATACTGGGCTTCTGAGAACACAGGGTTGTACACAGGATTTTTTTTCATGGGGTGGTGCAAATTGCCCCAGTAAACCGAAAATCAGTTACTTGAGATCCCACACAGTTCTTTCAAAATGCTAGAGAAACTTATACATTGATTTCTCTAAACCGACATTTAGTTGCACATCCGTCACTACGCCAGAAAGGAGACGATTATGGGAGGCGAGGATTGAAGCACTGCCTTTTTACCACCGCAAGTATCTCTGGTTATTTTGTGCCCGGTCACTTGTGACTATCTCCTCCCCCTCCCAAGCACAGGGACACTTACAGTTACATGGACCTCTTTGTTTCTCTCGCAATGGTTGCACTGCAACACCGACAGCTTGCGTTTGTTATTTCCCAAGTTTTTAAACCCCATGTGACCTCTGTAATTTATCAGTATTTCTCATGTGTGCTTTTAATGTGTAAATCTGTCTGTATATTTACAAGACTGAAACCCTTCTAGATAAGCACTGTTTCAATTCTCACCGATTCCCTGAAAAACATTTATTGGATTCAGAGAAAACATAATATGACACCACTTCACAGGAAAATAACATAACCAAAAACTTAACCACAAAGTGGGAACTTTCGGTTTCCAGTTTACATCGAAAGTTGCAACCTTTTTTGGGCCTCAAGTAGGAATTGAGTCCCAGGGGTAGTTGACAGTAGCACTCCTATCTGAACCGTTACCGGGCTTCCAAGGGGAATTCCCGATCATCCAGACTCCATGTCTTGCAGTTAGTCCTACACTTGAACATTTAGGTATTCTTCAAATCCTTTTTATGAAGAAACTAACTATGGTAAAACTGTACATCTAACTGAAACTGAATATTCTTAATTGATGGAATATAAATTAAAGAAAATGATTTAAATTTTACATACCGATGAAAGTTACCAAAAAGTTTTTGTATTTGTGAGGCAATACTAACCCTTCTTCTCTGAAAAAAAGACAATTACTGTAGATCTAACTGAAACTGAATATTCTTAATTGATGGAATATAAATTAAAGAAAATGATTTAATTTTACAAACCGATGAAAGTTACCGAAAAGTTTTTGTATTTGTGAGGCAATACTACCCTTCTTCTCTGAAAAAAGGCAATTTTGTCTGGATTATTGACCTCAAAGTACAACAGCTAGCTAGAAGCATTTTAATTGCTCACTAGGGGGAGAGTACCTATGAATTTGTACTGTGTAGTGTCTGTGACTACTGTGCATCAAGTACAGATTATACAGTGTGTATTTAGAGATTATTTTACATCACTGAAAGGAGCAGGCATTTTGGAGGTTTTAGCACTGGCTCATATGTAGGCTACTAAATAAGGCAAGTAGGAAAGATGTTTCAAATGGGTATCTTGCATAAAAGGATGCATGCTTGATTTAGGACATTTTAGGCCTACATAAAAATGGGAGATTACGGTAGGGTCATAGGCGGGGGGGGGGGGCATGGGGGCCCGTGTCCTCCAGTCGAAAAATTCTGAAAATTTTAAAATTATCCAAAAGGCGTTTAAGCTATAGATTTCTGTAGGGGTAGGAGGTTTGTTTTCGACCTAGTGATGGATCTATTGTAATGATTTTATATCACAAATGTTTCACAAACTATTAGAATTTTCGCAAATCCTTCGCAAACTTTCAAAATTTTCGTATGGTGGTGTCGCCAGACCTTCAATTTGGTCAAGGGGCTGAAACATCTCTAGAGGATGTTCTTCTATTCGTTTCTTGACAATCACAAATCTCATTTGGCAGACTTGTAGTGAGTACGTACTCGTACTCTGGGTTTGCACAATTGCCTGTGCTCATACTCGTGAGAATGAATTTGTACTCGTACTCGTACTCACAGATTTTGAAAGCATTACATAGGAGTAAGATGATTTCAACGAGTACGCCGTCGAAGGTCTTGAAATAGTCAAGCTTTCGTCAGAAGTGGCTCTGACTTCTTCAGGACTGACGCAAGGAAGCAAGTGCAGTGAAGTTATATAGTTATGCTGCAACCGCATTTACTGAATAGGGAAAGTCCGGCAACGAATTGGGAGAATACTGTATGTCCTTCACTGCAACTAAATTTTATTGACTTTTCAAGGTTGACTGGTAGTGGGTATATTATTACACATGGTTTTCTTCAAAAGTAGACATTTTTCAATAAAATTATTCTAAAAATCAGCTTCTATGTAAAATTTACACCTTCCTCGATATAATTTTTGTCAAATTCAAGCCCCCAGAACATCAAAAATGATAGAAGAAAAGTTAGCAATAAATCACAACAACATGACAGCTGAGCGACAGCTGTTCGACAGCTATCAAACTTACTCCCTACCGTCAACACAGTTTGCACCACAGAATTCTGTGACTGACAGCGACTTGGTAAACAAAACGAAATATTTGTAGAACGATCTGTAAGGTCAATAAAACTTAGTCAAGTAAGGGAATGGGTGCAGATGGGGAACACCTTGTTCATCAGCTCTGCTTTATGACTAGATATACTTTAGGATGACGGGTATTTTATTGGATTGTACGACCGTGTCTTCTGTGGGAGCAACTTCTCATGCATGGAACTGCAGCTGAATTTGCAATATTGTTACCTAAGTACGTGTTTGTTCTTTAGCACTTGTAAATTTAGTAAATTAATTTTGCTTTCAGGGGTGAATACTATTTGAGTAAGTAAGTGTATGCCGCCTATGGGAAGTAGTCCATTGGTGGTTGCTTACAATTCTTTCTCAGATGGTAAGAAGATTCAGTGCTGCTAGACCCCTTCCCAGTGTTGTAACGAGTCACCTTTTGGTCGAATCACAAGTCAAGTCAAGTCATTCGTCACATTTTCAAGTCAAGTCAAGTCAAGCACATTTTCAAGTCAAGTCAAGTCAAGTCAAGCTCATTTTCAAGTCAAGTCAAGTCAAGTCAGAAATTTTGGTCGAGTCAACTCGAGTCAGTGCTGGTGTCTACAAGTCAACGCAAGTCACATCAGTACATAATCATAGTAAATTTAAAACTGGTATTTCTTCTTTGGTATGACCTATAGACAACTGGTTCCTTTCTGCCTCTTAAGTGTACCTGTCACTGACTGCAATCTTTTTCTATATGGTATGCCACAGGTACATTGTTTTCACATATCTTTACATGTAATTTGCCAGGAGTACGTTGCACATTCCAAGGTACCACACGTGACTTGTGCCCCACACACAAATGCTATAACTACTCGGGCAAGCAATATTAATGTACATCTGCTGGCCGTGGCACAATATCACTTTCACTTTGCCACGTAAGCCTAACATTAGATGTCGTCGCACAATGATCCACAAATGGACGAGCCATGGCGTAACATACACTTTTATCGAACAAGGAGGTCAAGGACCTAGCAGTAGCACTGTGTACTTCTCGGAAATAAACTCTCCGACAATAACGAATGAAAATGGCCACAGTGACCAGGGGCAGGATTTAATTTCTGAAAATGGAGGAGGGGAAAACCCGTGTGAACTGCCAAAGGCTAGTGTCGGGGTCTAAGGGGAGGGGGTGACCCCCTTTGAAACAATAATTTTATAAATGTGAGATACAGAACTCAGGGTAGGTGCGCGCAAAGCGGGCTGAAATAATCTCCGGGAATGGCACTTGCCAGGCTTGATAGCAGCCATCAAGAAGTGCAATTTTTGTGAACAAAATGTAAAGTTTGATTTTATTTTATTACACATTTCTGTGAGGACGGATTAGCTGAGCTCGTCGGACGTTTGGTCCAAGGGTTGCAAGTATGAATCCCGTTTTACTCATTGGCGTACCCAGGATTTCTCTCATGGGGGACTTGCACTGTTGTGTGATCGCCGGGATGGGGAAGGGGTCTAAGGGGGAGGGGGTGTCCCCTTCCCCTTTGAAAATTTTTGAAAAATTAGGTGTCCTTACATGTAATCTGGTGCCACATATGCTACCTTTTGAAGTAAAATTTGTGTTATCGTATTTGAACGCCTGACGCGTCTAGTATTCAAATGCTGAACACATAGTGTTCCAGTTCTGAACGACAGGTTCAGCTCCTGAACTATAGTGGCATGACAGGAGGAATAGCCTAACACATTAGAATTAACCGGAATCTTTGCATTGGATAATGCATTATGAACCAAAATATACCAATCCTGCACGAGAATTAATTTTTTACCGAGAGATTATGCTAAAACCTCAGAGCTTCCGGGGGCTAAGCCCCACCAGGGGCCCTAAGGCCTGCCCAGCGTTTTAGCCAGCCCCTATTTGTGGGACAATGTCGCATTAACGGCGACAAATGTCGCACAAAAAAAAATCTGACACGCAATTTCTACCTGGGTGTAAATTTTGAGGTTCCTCATTACTCAAATATTGCACCATTTGCCATCTAGGCACCTTTCAAATTCCAAAAATTTCCAAAGGGGAGGGGGACACCCCCTCCCCTTAGACCTCTCCCCCAGGCCATTGATCAGTAAATGTCGCATTGAGAAAACGTCCAGGCTAAACACTGGCGGGCCTCTGGGTCCCAACCGCTTAAAACTATAGCGGCCTGACGAGAGGGATAGTCTAATACATTAAAATTAGTGGGAATCTTTGCATTTGATAATGCATTGTGGAATCAAAATATATCCATCCTGAGACTTAATTTTTCACCCAGAAATATATTTAAACCTCAGAGCTTCCGGGGGCTTTGCCCTCCGGAATTCACTAGGGGTCTTAAGGCCGGCCAAGTGTTTTAGCTAGCCCCTATTTGTGCGACAATGTCGCATAAACGGTGTCAAATGTCTCACAAAAACAAAAAAAATCTGAAAAGCAAATTCTACCGGGTGTAAATTTTGAGGTTCCTCATTAGGGCGGAAATCCACTCAAATATTGCACCATTTGCCATCTAGGCACCTTTCAAATTCCAAAAATTTCCAAAGGGGAGGGGGACACCCCCTCCCCTTAGACCCCTCCCCCAGGCCACAGATCAGTAAATGTCGCATTGAGAAAACGTCCTAGCTAGAGCACTGGCGGGGCTCGGGATCCCAACCGCTTAAAACTATAGCGGCCTGACGAGAGGAATAGCCTACTACATTTAAATTAGTGGGGGACTAGTCTGTATTTGACAATGCATTATGAACAAAAATATATCCATCCTGAGACTTAATTTTTCACCCAGAGATATACTTAAACCTTGGAGCTTCCGGGGGCTGTGCCCCCTGGATCAAACCAGGGTTCCTTAGGCGGGGCCCTGGACCCCACCCGCTAAAGCTCGTATTCGCACTACGCATTACCAGATCCGTCGGCAAAAACATAATCTCCACACCCCCCAAAAGATAACACCTTCGCTACGCCCCTGCTTGCTAGACTGTAGGAGCTTCAATGTGCCATATAGCTCTATGGGTTGTTTATTGAATGGGCCACAATTTTCCCCAGCCTGTTGCTCCCGAGTAAGTAAAGGTTCCGACATGTCCATCAATATGTCAATCAATTATTACAGGCCAATCACGGTTCGAGAAATTGAACATATATACCGAAATTGCACACACCCACCATTTCTAGCACAGACACTGTGTTTGGCTAAAATCGGACGTGTGTCAGTGCGCATGTCAATTCAAAAGTAAACAAAGAGTAAAATGAGCATATTTTCCCCATTTTACACCCAGTTTCGTCAAATCTGGTATCAAATGAAAAGGAAAACTGTGGAAAATATGATCATGCACCATAAAATACAAAATAATAGTGATCTGTATGATCTGTATGGGTATTCTATGGAAAGAAAAAACACCTTATTACGTCATCTAATTTTCATATTTGCATACATAATTAGGTCAATTTATTTAAATAAAATGTTTATTCAAATTCCCTATGTTTGCTCTTTCTAATGATATATAGGTTCTCACAGAGAATATTCTTCTAACTGAAAATAAATATTCCTGAAAATATTCCTCCATCATACACTAAAAAGCCTTATGGAAAAGGATTAATGAATTGAACACATGCTTAATATCTAATGGATGTCCGATTTCTCTGTGTACGTACGGTTTCTCGCGATCTGATTGGACGAAATCGTACAAATGTTCAATTTATTGACTTATGGCACGCTATGGCACCATAAACTTTCTAAATTTTCTGACTTTGGGTTCGTACCCTCCCGTCAAAATGCCAGTGATAATGATAGTCTTGTATAGCGCTCATGTCTAGTTGCTGCTGGCACTGTTTTATCAGTACCCTGATCACTGGCAATTTGTCACTCCTGCACTATGTGCACTGACCAGTCTGTTCGATCACGACATACTACTGCAAGTAACCGAAGCGTATCCCCAGGGACATCCCATAGGGCACTGCCACACCTAATATCACAAGTTACCTCATAGGTACCCAGTTAGTCCCTCAACAGACTGAGATAATCCGCCTATCCCCTAGCTAGCTAATTGCCTAGCGAGCAGAAGCCTAGAATCACTGGACCAATCGATGACAATTCCCCGTGGTGGCTGTTGGGCCAATTCCGACTGCGAGGTTTCAATTCAAGGAAACAGCAATTTCCGGGGCCTTGCCTCTTCACTAGCCGCCAGTTCAAAAGTGGGTTAGGTTAGGTTAGATGAGGTTTAACGTCCCAGTTTCCAACCAATTGGTTCAAGTCGAGACGACCACGGCCTTTTTTCCAGTTGTGGCTCACTGGCTTGTTTTCCCTACTCCATTGTTCGAAAGTGGTCATATATATATATATATATATATATATATATATATATATATATATATATATATATATATATATATATATATATATATATATATATATATATATATATATATATATATATACATATATCTATATATATACATATATATATATATATATATATATATATATATATATATATTCATAGAAGTTCCTGTAGATCTACCCAATTACCCTGAAGACCGCTATTAAAAAGTAGACGTTTCGGATAGATCTACTATCCTTGGTCACTATATAACGAATAATACAAAAAGTCCTGAACATATCTGCTCCAAATAAAGCCGTGATACAAACAAAGACTTAGCCCAAGCCAAAAAAAAAGAAGAAGAACCAAAGCAAAGTTGAAAAGTTGAAAGAGAGGATTATCTCACCGTGCGCACATCTTTTACATTGATGCCCACCGGAGAAAGGCTACCAAGTCTATAAATCCATCTGAGCTCTATGGCCTCCCGTTTATGTTTGGAAGCGTTTGCAAGCGATTGAAGCCTGATTAATTCAAAATTGTTACAGATTTGGAAGTGCTGGCCCAGCGGAGTATTGCCTTTTCGTATTTCTTGTCTATGGCCGCGGTGTCTAACACGTAATTCACCTCCCGTTTCACCCACGTACTGTTTCCCACAGTCCTTACAGTTGATTAAGTAAACCACCCCTATCTACGTACAAGTTATATTACTAAAAATGATGAATCTTTCTCCGGTAGAATTGCTGTAAACTTTGTCAGTTTCCTGTAGGACATTACAAGTGACACAGTTCTTAAAATGGGTGTTATAACAACCTTTGTGTACACTCCTGACGTTTTCTACCAATTTTGCCCTAACTAAGTGAGACTGTAGGTTTCCTGGTTGACGGTAAATAACCTGAGGAGGACTGGGAAGGACATTCATCAGATTAGGGGAAAGCTGTAAAATGTGAAAATGTTTGTTTATAATGGACCTAAGGTTAGGGAGTCTCGGATTACGAGTAACAACAAGGGGGGCCCTGACGGGCTTCCGAGTTTTCCTTCCTTTGCCAGCCAGAAGGTCCTTTCTGGATAAATTTTGAACCCTTTCGCAAGCTGGGTCTATGATAGAGGAGGGGTATCCTCTGTCTAGAAAAGTCGACCTAAGCTTTCCGAAATGTTGTTGGGTCTTTTCTGGGTCAGAGCAAATCATTTTGATCCTGTAGAACATACTATTCATTTCTTAAAAGATAAAATCAATTTTCTTAGACAAGAGAAAAAGTTTTTGCTTCGTTCTTTGAAAAGGAACTCCCCCAGATTGAGTTCCAGAACCTTGTTTTACGTTTAAAGGAACATAGTAACCGCCTAAGAGAAATACTCAAAGAGAAAAAACAAATTAAACTGGAAAAATTATGTAGACGTTGGAACATAAGTCTAGTACTGAGATCAGAACGAAAAAAGAAAACTAGGTGTCCTTCCCAGTCCTCCTCAGGTTATTTACCGTCAACCAGGAAACCTACAGTCTCACTTAGGGCAAAATTGGTAGAAAACGTCAGGAGTGTACACAAAGGTTGTTATAAGACCCATTTTGAGAACTGTGTCACTTGTAATGTCCTACAGGAAACTGACAAAGTTTACAGCAATGCTACCGGAGAAAGATTCATCATTTTTAGTAATATAACTTGTACGTCGATAGGGGTGGTTTACTTAATCAACTGTAAGGACTGTGGGAAACAGTACGTGGGTGAAACGGGAGGTGAATTACGTGTTAGACACCGCGGCCATAGACAAGAAATAAGAAAAGGCAATACTCCGCTGGGCCAGCACTTCCAAATCTGTAACAATTTTGAATTAATCAGGCTTCAATCGCTTGCAAACGCTTCCAAACATAAACGGGAGGCCATAGAGCTCAGATGGATTTATAGACTTGGTAGCCTTTCTCCGGTTGGCATCAATGTAAAAGATGTGCGTACGGTGAGATAATCCTCTCTTTCAACATTTCAACTTTGCTTTGGTTCTTCTTTTTTTTTATTTTTTTTTTTTGAATTTTTGGCTTGGGCTAAGTCTTTGTTTGTATCACGGCCTTATTTGGAGCAGCTATGTTCAGGACTTTTTGTATTATTCGTTATATAGTGACCAAGGATAGCAGATCTATCCGAAACGTCTACTTTTTAATAGCGGTCTTCAGGGTAATTGGGTAGATCTACAGGAACTTCTAGTTTTAGTTATTAAACTTTCTGCATTATGAAGTTTCGTAACAGTCCTCGTACCGTGTTATTCGTCAGTTTCTGTATGTATATATATATATATATATATATATATATATATATATATATATATATATATATAGATATATGTATATATATATATATATTCATATATATATGGGTGAATCAACGCTGTATTGAACAGTCGCATGAAGACCTTAGGCCATTATACCTCTAACATAGGCATAGCCCTATACTGAAAGAGGATAATTATATGAGAATGGAAAACTTAGCCTCAAGCAGGATTCGAACCTGCTTGAGGCTAAGTTTTCCATTCACATATGAATATCCTCTTTCAGTATAAGGCAAGTGCTTTGTTAGAGGAAAAATGGCCTAAGGTCTCTCTCTCTCAATTTTTCTGTTCCATTGCAAAAACATTTAGGTGTATTTTTTCCAGAGTTCAATCGGGAGGGGATCCCCCTGCCTCCACCCTCAGGCTACGCCAATCGGTTTGCCCTGTTTCAATGGCCACTGCACCTAGAAACTATGGCATCGTGCAGCGTTGAGCCTGACCACCCCTCGCTGCACTGAAAAGTTGGAGGGGCATGCGTCTGGTGTGGCACCCCTTTAGAATATATTTCCGCTCTTATCTCTAGACACTGTTTGGTGTTGGCGACAATGCCGAAGGCTTCTCCCTGTTCGACTCCGACGAATACTCCGGTGCAGATCCATTCGTCAAGGACTCCGCAGAGGACCTAAAAGAACTGGATGTTGAGGACTTTGAGGACTACGAGGAATTCCGAGACCAGCTTTATAGTCCCTATTCGACAGACTTGAGGATGGAAAGGGTGGTATCCCTCTGGCAATAGCCACAATGGCCCTACAGCCGTGCCGAAACATAACCATGAAAACTAATCATTCTGTAGAACAACGAACACATTGTCTTCACCCCAAAGAATTGAACCCACAAACCAATCAACAACTGCCAAACAGCCTCAGATGAGCTGGATTTGTGGCCGGGATTTGATCCCGGAACCTCTAGAATGTAGGACCACACTAACACTACACCAACTTGCTGCCTGTGGGCCGAACATTGTCAATGGCTCCACTCATTTTGTTGCCTGCAGGGAAATCACTTTGCACTATTGGTGGCTTTGATTTTTCATTTAGGCTTAATTAGAGATTCAAAACTAGACATGTATTTGCTGCGCAAACACTATATCCCGGCGACCAGGAGACAGCTGTCCTCAAATGCATAATTTGACCTCTGCTGATCCCAAATTAGATTAAATACTGCTCACATGCACCAAGTTTCATTGGAATCTGACAAATTGTGATGATTTACATAATTCGACCTTGAATGACCTCCGATGACCTCAGAAAGACGTCTACTTTTGTCTGAACCAAATGTAGTCCACATCCACCAAGTTTCGTTGAAATTCGACAAACTTAAAAAAATCGCGTAATTTGACCTGCGATGACCTCAAAATGACCTTCACTTTTGTCGGGACCAAATGTAGTATACATCCATCAAGTTTAATCCGACAAATCCGCATCATTTGACCGCGAATGACCTCCGATGACCTCAGAATGACCTCCACCCCAAAAGTATTCTACATCCACCAAGTTTCGTTGAAATCGGGCCAACTCTGAAAAATCGCATAAAATCATGCAAATTAGCCGCCCACAGCGGTGCGGCGACGCCCACTTTCAAACTAGTCTGAGATTTCTCTATAGCGAACATGTGTGCAAAGTTTCGGATTAATCGGACAATGTGTTGGAGAGTTATTGCGCTAACACTAAAAGTTTCCGGCGGCAGCGGCGGAGGTGCCAAGGCGGACCCAAAACCATAATAACCCCGGACACGCGTGTCGTGGGGATGAAATTACCACAGCATGCTCCCAGTTAAGGAGGATGTTCTCCACAGTATACAGCAAATCCTCGACCAGAGGTTATTAACCCATGTGAGACTTCGGCAGAGATGAACTGAGCTGAAAACAAGTCTGTAGATTTGGGGAGGGTTGGGGGCAATTTGTTTGAACCCAATAATGACATAGTTATCGACAAAGACAGAGAAATGCTGACAACCACCCCAGATTTGTTTTCGGGGTTGAGAAAGAACAATTCTGAGAATTTCCAAGGGATTTTCCATGAGAGGAAACCTAGGTGGTAGAGGGAAAGACGAGATTGCTTTTCTTTCTGTGGTTTTCAAGTTGATAACAAGGTAGTAATAACAATTTCGTAAAATATAAACATGTACACAGGTCAGAATTTCTCTATCTCCCAAAGAGAGTAAGTGGATCAGTGCATTTGAAATTTCTGATCCAGAGCCAAGTACCCATAGGGGGAAAAGTTTGGTCCTTGGGGAGGAGGAGAGGGAATTTCCCTGACTGAACACCCTCTTGAGTCATTGAGAGGAGCATGCCACTCTGTTTTGTACTGAGGAAGTTGTTGCTTCACGGCATGGCGATAGATAAACAGGTTGGAATCGCTTAATTACCTGCTTTAGAGGAAGTCATTGGATGGTAACTAACCCCACACAGGCTTTGTCCTATTAACTGTATCCTGTTTGAAGTTAAATGGAGGTTAGCTGCTCCCTGTTTCTTCCGAGATCCTGGCTTGAGTCCAGGTCATTTAATTGTCTTTGAGACTGTCATCTACTATCTCAATCCTAAGAAATGTCTATTGATGGACATCTGCTTCTCTTGAGCCCCTCCACCTCCCACAAACGCTCGAACAGTGTAGAATAGTTAAGTTATTAGGGGTATTTATCCAATGCGACCTCAAGTGGGATACTCATGTCAATGAAATTGTTCGTAAGAGCAATAGTCGCCTTTTCATTCTGCGGAAGCTAAAGTTTCATGGATTATCCAGTAGCGATCTGTTGACAATTTACTTGTCTTCTAGATCTGTACGCCCAGTCCTTGAATACGCCGTACCTGTTTGGGCTGGTGCAATCACCAAGTCTCTTGGGGACTGTTGAACGTGTTCAGAAACGCGCCTGTAAAATCATTATCGGGTAGCAGTATATTAGTTACTCTGATGCACTCATTCAACTCAGTATTCCAAGCCTCAATGGCAGGCGGTACGTCCTCTGCAAGTCTTTTGCTAAATCTATGCTACAACCTTCATCCAAATATTGCATTATCTCTAGCCTACGTAGCGCCTCTGTGGCTGCCGCCCCTTCAGGCTGTTTTTTCGCAGCGATGAGCTGAACGAAAAAACTTCGTCCGCTCCGCGGGGTACATCATCTCTTGCCACCTCAACGTAGTAATAATCATAACACAAGGAACAGTCAAAAATTCATGCATGTACGTTGCAGGACAGAACTGTATAAGAGAAGTGCAATACCCGATTGAACTCGAATTTTAATTAACTCCATCTATATATAGTGTATGTTCCGCTTGTACATTTTAGTAACCGATTTTATTGTGAAATCTCTGTAATTCAGCCGCTGGCTGCGATTGAGATTGTTATAAATACCATTTCAAAAAATTGCTTTCCTGGGTGCTCTCTTAATGGAGGTTTCAGCAGGTATAGCGGAGGTACTGATTTGGGGGGGGGGTGGTGACCAATTAGGATGGTAAACTTGAACTTGACAATCAATACTGGCCCTTGGGGGGACCCATTGATATGTGCAGAACGGTCTATGTCCCCTCTCTCACCTCCAGATCCAATCGATGTGAGATGAGAAAAAATTGCTGAGATTTTGGCCCAAAAAGGTCATTCAAGGTCTTGGGGGCATCACTGGGATAGATGGCGTGGATGGGGGTTTGGTGGATGCACCCCAGTACGGGACAATGGTAAAGAAATCAACAAGCGAGTTGTGCTGCAGATGAAGCAGATTCAGTAGCGCTGGATGTGCCCCAGCTTAGCTGGGTATAGATCAAGGCTACATCAGTGTATTTTCTCATTTAGGCCAGACTTTGGCAGGGGTGTTTAGTAACAATTATTATTTTGCTACATTGGAACTCGGTCCAGGATATGAGGGGGAAAAGTGCCTCCTCCCTTTCCCAAATCTTCTGAGCCTTACGTGGTCCAAATGGTGTTTTCGAAATGAATGTGAAGGTCATTTTCTGCATGCATTGAGTATGTACATGTAGTGTGTTTCCAATGTAAGTGGGTAATCCAAGGGTAAGGGAATGACATCCAGACACGTTTTTTGTAGCAATCAGACATGAAACAATCATTAACGTTTCATTAATATGTAACACAAACTACATATAATAACAGAGAGAGAGTCAGATTCTACAATTCCTACAGCTTTTCTCTCATAAAATAGTTTTCATTAACGAGCCATGCATGCTTATGAGCTCGGTAATGGAATCACGGTAAAACGGACATGAAGTTTTCACCTGTGTCTACTTTGTCCAAACTCTGTGAACATTGGGAATTATTCATCATGTCAAGGTTCCAAATGATAGCATTAGACTTTCTTCTGCAATGTGACACACAAATTCAAAAGTTCACTCATTAACATAATTGAGAATACTTCGTTAAGCGAACTCAAAGTCTGGAAACGGAATGACGTAACAAAATGGCACAGCAGGTTATGTAGTATTGGGGAATGATGATCACCAATGCTCATTTTGGTCTGTATCGAAGATCTAAAAATAGCCTAGTGTAAACTCTGGAATAGGTATAGTAGCAGGCTAATGAACTAGTGAGAGAAAACAATGAAAAAATGTCTTGATTTGAATATTTAATTAGTAAATTTTCCTTTAAAGACAAATACCAAACGATTTACGAATGCATTCATAAACTACATATTATCAAGATCATATGATTTGCTGTTTCCAAAAACCTACTAATAGTGCTTAGGTATGCTGCATCAAAATACTGGTAACTTGTGTGCTGTGCATGTGACATAGACCTACCCCTCTCCTTCCCAACCCACTCACATTCGACCAATGCGATTGGACGGTCAAGTGTTGTATGTCAAGATGGCATGATTTGCAGTGTTCTAACCTACTTATTATGTAGGCAACTTTAAGGTAATGGAGTGCTGTGCACAAAGATTCCTACCCTCTCCTAATCCACCTTAAGCCCATGTGACGATATTGTGATATTAGCAAGTTATGATTCAAGTTTTCCAAGCCTTCCCACAGTAGTTGTGCTGCCTGCAGAAAGCATGGACTACTGTATGTCAGTACCACTCCCATACCCATATCCAACCCATTCATACACCCACATGATGGAAAATTCTTTTTCACAGGGGGATGGGGGCTGTAGCCCCCCCCCCCATCAAATACATTTGTAAAAACTCGGGCACTATGCTGAGAATTTTTCGGGCACTTACTGAAAGAAAAATAATGCAATGATGTAACTAAAGGTAATCAATAGTTAAAAAAACTTCCTTGGTAATTAAAATTAAGTTCTGATTTGAATTACACCAGCCTATATATTCGGTATTAATTCAACCGTGTGTTTTTTAATGATTAAACTTATATCATGATTATCAGTGGTGTATTTAGGGGGACCATTGGGCCATGCCTCCCTGAATGATGCTGATTTTTTTCTTTGTAGTACCTAAATATATAATTTTTTAACACAAATTGTACTTCAAAGGTAGCATATGTGGCACCAGATTGCATGTAAGGACAACTAATTTTTCAACTTATATTATGACTGTCAGTGGTGTATTTAGGGGACGTTGGGCCATGCACCCTCATTGATGCCGATTTTTTCTTTTCTTTTTAGTACTTAAATACCTATTTTTTAACCCAAATTGTACTTCAAAGGTAGCATATGTGGCACCAGATTGCATGTAAGGACACCTAATTTTTCAAAAAATTTCAAAAGGGAGGGGACCACTCCCCCAGACCCCTCCCCCAGACCGGCGATCACACAACACAATACATGCTCCCCACTCCCATGAGAAAAATCACAAAAATTATCATCAATATGGAAAGGGAAGAGAGAAACATGGCAATTTATTGTAAGTAAATGGCAAGCGGTGTGATAAACGGCGCATGCCTATATGATATATGCATTAACATGTTGAACGTGCGTGGAGCCCCCGGACTTTTGGGGTCAAATTTTTCCGGCAAGTCTTTACAGCCCCCCCCCCCCAAATCAACTTGGGCTCCTACGCCTTTGGATGCCTTGAAGCATTTTCGGTAGGCATCAGATAATATTAGCAAAATATTCTATTATAATCAATTTCGAAATCAGTATCGGGCAGTAACTTGAAAATTTTATTTACACAATGACTGCTTGTAGGCTAATTAGAATGATAGCTAAAATGGGCCTGTTCATTTAGCAAAAGGGGATAGAATTTGCCCGGAGGTAAGGCAGATATGGGCCTTTGAATCACGAATGTACTATTTTAAGTCGTCCTGTCGTCCTTCCGTTACCATCGTTTTGTTACCACGTCAGTAATTATAGGCTAATTAGAGTAATAGCTACAATGACATTATATCTTATGAGCTGTAGGCCTATTCATTTAGCAATAGGGGTTAGAATACATGCCCTGAGGTAAGTCGGATATGAGCCTATACATCACAAATACTGTTTCAAGTAATCCTGTCACTCCGTTACCGTCATTCCGTTACCACCTCGGTAACGGAATGACAGGAATTAATTAGGTATATTTATTTGGTTATAATGAGCTCAGCCACAAAACAGTCTCTAGTACTTAGGCTTACCTTAACCTGCTTTGCATACAAAGTTTCAGTCCCATCCTTCCTCATTTTCCCCACAGAAAGTTGATATTAAGCAATTTCTTGATAACGGAATGACAAGTTAAATAGGGAAAATTGTTACGGCCGTTGAAGCAAAACCCAAACAGCTAATCAAAAATTAAATGTGTGGATACTTTTGACATCAGCCTGCAACAGTATGAATGGAATTTAAGTAATTTTAAAGCTTATTCATAGTCCCTTCTGAGGGAATCTTTTCAAATCCATTATTTTCTTATTTTGAGCAAAATAAGTGGTTTCTAATTAATCACGCCTTTAAAATATGAAAGTGCAATGAAAATGTAATCCTGAGTTAAAATTTTGGAAATCCATACCTTTATCTTCAATTTGACACCAGATTTGATGTTGTAGGAGGACTTCAAAATTTTAGGTGTCATGTCTGCTTTTGCATGGAATTGCCCAATTTTTTATTCCTTGCCGGAGGCAAAAGGAATCTATGTAGTCACGTATGTGTGTCTGTCTGTGTGCGACGCTTTCTTGTAAACACAATAAGTGGAAGATGCAAGGTCCGATTGGTCTCATACTTGGGTGTTTCTTACCCATAGTGAGTAGATTATCCCTATTGTTTTCGGTGCCGATCTCATTAATATTCATGAGTGGGCGGAACTAGAAGTAAATCCTTCAAATTCCAATACCTTGAAAATGACATGTCCTATTCACTTTCCAACTTGCTTTGGAGACATCATTGGGGAGTGGCAAAAGTAGCCATGCCATGATGTCATCATACCTCATTAATTTTCATGAGTAGGCAGGGCTTAGAAGCAAATCCTTCAAAAGCCAGTATCTTGAGAACCATATGTCTTCTCTTCCAGTTTGCATTGTTGGATGCCCCATCAAAAGTAGATGGTCCTTGTTATTTTGGACGCTGACCTCATTGATATTCATGAGTGGGCGGGGCTCAGAACCAAAACCTGAAAATTCTCGTTAACCCGTTAAGTGGGATATGCAGGTCAGACTGGTCTCCTAATTGGTTGGTGGATTACCTGTAGTTAGTAGATGGTCCTATTGTTTCTTATGTCCGCATGTCCGATTCACTTACAACTTGCTTTGGTGACATCATTGGGGAGTGGCGCAACTAGCCATGCCATGGATCATCATACCTCATTAATGTTCATGATTAGGCAGGGCTTAGGAACAAATCCTTCAAATGCGAATATCTTGAGAACTGTATATCCAATTCTCTTCAAACTTGCTTTGTTGGATGTCACATCATCAGTAGATGGTCCCTTATAATTTTGGTTCTGAATTCATTAATATTCATGAGTGGGAGGGGGCTTAGAAGAGAATCCTTCAAATACGAATATTTTGAGAACCCTATGCCCGATTCACTACCAACTTACTTTGGTGACATCATTGGGGAATGGTGCAAGTAGCCATGCCCTGACATCATCATACCTCATTCATATTCATATTCATGAGTAGGTGGGGCTTAGAAACAAATCCTTCAAATGCGAATATCTCAAGAACTGCATGCCCGATTGTCCTGGAACCTGCTTTGGTGACATCATTGGGGAGTAGGACAAGTGATATGCCTTGACCTCATCATATCTCGTTGATATTCATGTCATCCCAAAGACTCAAAATATGAGACGTACTGCCATTGTGCTCTACATGAGCAATGGAGCTGGGAAAACAATCTAGTGCCCAACGACTGGCAAAAAGGCCTACTGCTGAGGTATGCCACCAACCCATGTCTGTGGGAAACCACCCAAATGAAAGGAATCACAAAGCCAGTGGCTTTTTTGTTAAGTCGTGTATACATTTTAAAATATTATATACTGAATAATTTCAAATTTGGCAACATTGTGTATCAGAATGCCTAACAGAAATTCCTGACAGTGTATACTATCCAGACTACTTTTTATGTCCAGTTTCGTTTCCATTGCTAAGAGATTACCAATTTGTAAATCCATCCTAAGAATACACCGAGAACTCTTTGACACATATTCTGTCACCATTACATTTTTGATTCCTTGTGGCGAAGCCTGAAGAAATCTATGCAGTCGGGTTGGCGTATGTGTGTATGTGTGTATGTGTGTGTATGTGTGTGTGTAACACCTAACTTGTAATCAAGCTAAGTCAAGCCTGCCTGGTCAGATCAAGTTCATACTCGGTAGGTGTGTTTCCCATGATGAGTACATGAACCCTATTGTTTTGGGTAGAGGTCAAAGGTCATCTGAGGTCAACAGAGGTCAAACATTGAAAATCTTTATAATCAAGCTAAGTCAACATTGCCTGGACCGATCAAGCTGAAATTTGGTGTGTGGGTTTCAAACGATGGGTTCAGGGCGCTAGTTATTTTGGTGTAGATCCGGGGTCAATCTTGGTCAGAGTGGGAAATTTGTGAAATTTTGATATTTTTAGTATTTTTGGTTTGTAATCAAGTTAAGCCGAGCCTGCCTGGTCAGATCAAGTTCAGACTTGGTAGGTATGTTCCCCATGATGAGTACATGAACCCTATTGTTTTGGGTAGAGGTCAAAGATCATCTGAGGTCAACAGAGGTCAAACATTAAAATTCCTTGTAATCAAGCTAAGTCGACATTGTCTTGACCGATGGAGTTGAAATTTAGTGCGTGTGTTCCTATCAAGGTGTACAGGAACGCTATTTAGTTTGGTGCAGATCCTGGTCAATCTTGGTCAGAAATGGGAAAATTGTGAAATTTTGATAGTTTTTGGTATTTTTGGTTTGTAATCAAGCAAAGTCGAGCATACCTGGCCAGACAGTGGCTAGGGGGTCCAAGGGAGGGCACGTGCCCCTGGAGCCGGGTTCGGGGGCGCTGAAATGCGAGAATGAGAGAAAAAAATTAACACTTTTTAGGAAAACATGACGAAATTGATGTATGTCTTAAGGCATAAATATTTCCCAGTTACTAATAAGAATCTGAATGTAGTTTTTTTTTGCCAAATTTATCCTGTTCTGTAATGACTACATGTCACGGAAACTTTGGGTATTTCGGTAAATTCAGTATACAGTTCCAAGGCAAGGCCATGGCCGCCACAGCCGTCCCGCTTTGCGAGCATCGTAATGCAGTTTCAATAGTAAGAAGAACCTACTATCTATGAAAGAATAATAATAGTTATTCGGGTTTCAATGATGTTATTAAGACAGTTTACTTATTTTTACAGTGCATGGCACGGTACTGATGTGCAACCAATATCAATTTATTCCACATTATAATCATTATTGGGGGCGCAATTTTCTACTCTTGCACCCGGGCGCCAAAACCTCTAGATACGCCACTGTGGTCAGATCAAGTTCATACTTTGTAGGTGTGTTCCCCATGATGATTACATGAACCCTTTTGTTTTGGGTAGAGGTCAAATGTCATCTGAGGTCAACAGAGGTCAAACATTGAAAATCCTTGCAATCAAGCTAAGTCGACCCTGACTGGACCGATCTAGCTGAAATTTGGTGCGTGTGTGTTGTGCTTACAGTGTGTAAAGGAATGCTAGTTTCTAGAGGTCAAATATTTCCCGAGATCAACATAGGTCAAATATTGAAAATCTTTGTAAACGAGCTTTACAAGAAAGGAGGCTAGCTTCGCTAGGCTGGATTAGGGAGATGAAAGAAGGAATTCACATAGCCTAAAATTATAATGTTGTATTCGAGTCAGTGGTGGCGATTCAAGTTGAAATATAAGAGAAAAATGGAAAAATGAAATAAGAGGAGGCGTACAAGAAATCATGATTTCTAGTGAATGAAAATTTTATGGGAACAGAAGTAATACATTTACTTGACACCAAACCCTCCTTGTGAGAACAAAATAGGACTTAACGATTGTGAAGCATGAAATTCAATATGATATAACAGAGTAAAGATCATCTCACAATATAAAAGGAGCATGGGACTTGGAGTAAAAGAATACGTAACGATATAGCGTTAAGTTAGCAGGCATTTAGTATAGACCCTTTACCAAATTCCAATTACAATGGATTGTGAGATAAAGTTTTGACAGTGGCGCCAGCACGAGGGAAGGGGCATGAGGGCACTGACGTTCCTCCCTCAATCGAATTCCGAAAATATTCTCGAAAATTCTAAATTAGTCACATAGGCGTTTCAGCTAAAGATTTCTGTACGAGGTAGGGTGTAATGTGTTTCTGACTGAATGATGAATCTATTTTAATTTTATTTTATGTCAAGTCGATCTTGTAATTTTCGCAAACTTTTCAAAGTAGCAAACTTTTCCCGCACTCCGCGCGCGTGCAGCCTCACCATATGGATGTGCTAACTAGTCAATACCGTCTCAAACATATTCGCATTATTCAATGGTGAGTGTTCAACTATAAACTGAGCATGTGTATGTGAGAGAAATCTTAGGCTTTAAATAAAGCTTAGGATTTCTCGACGTACCGTATGAATTCAGTGGCGGCGCCAGGATTTTAAAAGTGGGGGCAAATGGAGGGCAAAAGGAAATGTTGGGGAGCAAACAAATTTTCTTCCGTAGCGCGAGCCTTAGTGGGTGGGGTCCAGGGGTCCGCCTTACGGCCTCTAGTGGGTCCAGGGGGCGAAGCCCCCTAAACTCTGAGGTTTTAGCATTTCTCTGGGTGAAAAATTATGTCTCAGGATAGGTAAATTTTGGTTCATAATGTATCATGAAATGCTAAGATTCCAAATAATATGAACGTCTTAGGCTATTTCTTCCATCCGACCAACACTATTAAGCGGGTGAGTCCAGGAGCCTACCTTAAGGGGTCCAGGGGCGAAGCTCCGGAAGCGCTGAGGTTTCAGCATATCTCTGGGTGAAAAATGAAGTCTCAGGATAGGTATATTTTGCTTCATAATGCATCATCCAGTGCAAAGATTCCAAACAACTTTAATGTATGATTCTATTTCTCTTCAGGCCACTATAATTCAGAAGCTGAGTTGGGGGGTGGCATCTGAGGGGAAAAGATTCTGACTGGGGGAAAATGTCCCTAATGCTCCCTCCCCCTCCCCCCTTGGTGCCGCCACTGCGTATGATATAGGGTACTGCGCACCACATATAGCCGGATTAAATCCGGCTATGTGATGCACAGTCGGGATTTACTTTCAGGAGGGCCCGTACCTTACATATCATGTTAGGGGACCCTTTCAGTATTATTTGTGGTGGGCCTGGAATTATTTGTGGGTTGGGACTGGTACACTATTTAAGTGGAACGCCACCACAAGGTGCGTGAAGCCTAAAAAATTGGAAAACGTGCCGATACCGGCATATTGTCATAAATGCTACTTGCCAGGCCTTTCAATAAGACTTTTCTACCTTTCATGATACAGAACCTTTTATACCCCCCCCCCCCAAATAGGGTCAACTCATGCATATTTTGCTCCGTTAAATTATTGTGTAGGGGGTAAATAGAACTTGACATATAACCTGTGTTGTATTCAGTTTTTATGTATTGAACAGGAAAAGTCGAAGGAAATATATGCACATGTCATCGCTAAAGAAGTCCATGAAAGGTGGTTTTGATTTCCCAATTAGTGTTGACTGTAACAAAAGGGCGAATCTGTAGGTAGTGCAACGATAGTCACATCAATTACCAACGTGTGCAAAAGTGCGCTTGGACATTCTGAATAGCAGCCACAGCATATGATGCATCGAACATGATCAAGGAAATCGATACCAAGAATTTCACGTTTCGGGGCAGGTCCACTACCTGTAGTCATTCTAACACAAAAAGTTTAAACTGAAAAATGGGGGTTTTTTATGTAACTGTTAAAAATAAACGGAATACATTTATAATTCGGTAGCAGAGCTAATAAGTTTGCTCAGAGGGGCAGGAATGATATTTAGGGGAGAGTTTTAGCAAGTAGCTACCCAGTACATCGATGGCACTACACCAGAGCTTCTCAACCATTTCTTTTTTTAATGTCATGCTTGGCTGCAAACTTTCCTCCATTCTTTCCCCAGATATATTTACGAAATCTTAACTTGTCTTTTTCTCAATCATTTTTCCCATATTAGAATGAAGGTAAAAGTTTAATTCACTTAATGTTCACGTGACTGTTGGGTGCGGATCCACCATTTTGAACAAAAAGTCGTTGTAATGGTATTAATGGCTCACTTTGTGATTGTGAAGATTAAAGCAAGACGTCTCCGAAAAAGGGTTACTAGGTAACTGTGGAAATGAAAGACTGTTTGTCGAGGCGAATGTAGTCTTACCCCAGGCAAACAGCCGGCCGGGATTTATAATGCAGAGGGCTTGAGGGAAGAAGGGAAAGTTGGCTTATTCTGAGGTCGTTTGGGGCTAAATCCTACAGAAAGTGAGAATGGGAAAAGTAGTAGCCGAAAAATGGATTTGTAGAAGTTTATGGCGAAAAAGGTAACAGAAGAATAAGAAAAATACCCTCAGGAAGGGAACAGTTCCCCACCCCTACGCTACGTGTCTGTCCCCAAGGGCGGTATTTAATGTCTAAAAGTGGAGGGTAAAAGACGCCGAAGGGCAAAGCTCTTCCCCTGACGGCGTGGTCCCGCCTCATGGTTCTAGGTGCGGTCAAGGAGCAGACCAGAGCCCCCTGTGAATGTCAGGGGTGCATTCGGGAAGCTCTGAGGTTTTTACGAAATTGGAGACATTCAAATTATGCATTTATTAGCTTCAACTTTAAATGACAGAAGGTGGTCCCTAAATAGACCACAAAGTCACAATTTGACTTTTTTAACTACATTCTTACTCCGTGTGAACAACAATCGGCCGAGACTGATAATGCACAGGGCTTGAGAAAGGAGGAAAGAATGGATATTAAACGGTTTCCCTGGGCTGTTGAAAAATAATTTTCAGAACAGGATATCTAGAACTCAGAGAAAGTGCGCGCAAAGAGCCCTGACAAAGTTGCACCTTTTAGACTTTTAGCGGTATGAGTAATAGAAAAGCTAATAAAAGTATCCTCGAGAATAGGACCCTTGTCCCCCCCCCCTCCCCCCCCCCCCCTCCACACACACGCACCTTACTTCGCCAAACGCCTGTTCTAAACAATGTTTAAATTTTAGGGGAACTTACACAGATTGATTGTGATAAAAATTTGGCTTTGAAAATTTCGGGGGATAGGGGGAACTTCCCCTCCTCTGCGTACGGCTTTACGGCATTGGTGCTTTCAATGATAATGAAAGAGTTTGTAAGAAGCTACGACAAGCGTGATGTTCTACAGGAAGTAATCCAGAATCCCGAAACAAAATTGAAAAAGGGCGCAGGAAGCGTATCAAAGAAAATAGCGTTAAGATAGCGTTTGAGACATTTAATCGTAGCCTATTGGTTTTCTATACTTTGAAATGCAGTTTTGTTCATTACATAGATAATTTTCTCTTGCAGTCACTCTGGGCAATTCTAATTTGAGAAAATCCTGCTTCCCCCAGATGCATTTTAAAGTGCTGATTACATATTTTTGTATGATAATTGCAAATTCAAGATAGTACGTGAAATCAATTTGCTGACTGATGGTGGTCGATGGTGGGAAAAGTGAACAGCAAGAGGTGTAGCGAAGGTTTTGGAATTACTCAAGCTGTCCAATATAGGAAGTAATAGTGAGGTAATTCCACCAAACTTTCCCCAAGCACAGCAGTACAAGCAGTATTAACATCAATTTTTATCAGGCTAATGCGAGGCACGCCGAAAAACTTATCGGGATTTGCGATTGATTGATTGATTGATTGATTGATTGATTGATTGATTGATTGATTGATTGATTGATTGATTGATTGATTGATTGATTGATTGATTGATTGATTAATTGCGTTAGATCGATCCTCACTCCATCACTCACGGTTAGGTATGACCTATCCTTCCTTCATGTCCGACTTGCAGCCGGAAGGTCTAGGGTTCAAATCCTGGCCGGGTCATACCAAAGACTTTAAAAATGGAACCTACTGCCTTTGTGCTTGGTGCTCAGCATAAGCAATGGAGTAGGGAAAACAAGCCAGTGAGCCACAACTGGAAAAAAGGCCGTGGTCGTCTCAACTTGAACCAATTGGTTGGAAACTGGGACGTTAAACCTCATCTAACTAACTCCTTCATGTCAAGTACTGAAATAGCACATGCCACTGACCACACAAACATTATTATTGATTTAATAAAGCGCACTATCAACCAAAAGTTATCTAATGCGCTGTACAAAAACATAAAAGAACATGAAAATGGACAAGAGTGTGAGGAAAAGACACTAAAGGGAAAATACCACCAGATAGGAAATAAATACTGAGCAACAAATGCAATAACAAAACAATTAATACATGGAAAATGACCACGTTTTAAGCTTTGTCCTAAAAACCTGAAGTGTTTGTGCAGATTGAATATCACTTGGAAGATCATTCCAAAGACGAGGGCCGGCAACCGCAAAAGAACGATCGCCAAAAGATTTGCAGTGTGTCTTGGGTATGAGGAGGATTCTCCTGGCACTAGACCTAAGAACGCGTTTGCTAGTTCTTAATTTAAGCATGTCAGTCAGGTAATCCGGGGCTTGTCCATTTAAGCACTTCCAAACTAAGGTGAGGATCTTAAATTTAATTCGAAGTGTAACGGGAAGCTAATGCAGTTCTTTTAAACAAGCTGTTGAACTATCTAGTCTGTTTTTTTTTCACAGGACAAGGTTAGCAGCCATGTTTTGAACTCGCTGCAACTTTTTAATCTCACAGTTGGGGAAGCCGTATAGAAGGCTATTACAGTAGTCGAGGTGTGATATAATTAAACCATGTACAATTTGCTTGTAAGCATCAATGGTAAGATATTTTCTGATCCAAACTGAATAAACTCAGTCTTGGAGTCATTCATCTTTAGTCTATTGTGTTCCATCCAGGTTTTGACTTGACTTAACGACTTTTCAAGAAGACGTGTGGAGGACAATTCAGAGTCCTTACATCCTCCTAAGAAACTTATCTTTAGCATGATCATCGGCATACCCGCAAAGTTCAACAATGTTAGGAATACATTTCCGCAATGTAGATGCATAGGCGGAATATAAGGTTGGGTCGGCTACACTTCCTTGTGGAACTGAAAAATCAAGATTCTTAGGAGATGAATATTCATTTTCAATTTTCACCTTGAACTCTCGTGGTGCCAGGTAACTCTTGAATCATGTTCGTTACTTATATCCAAAGCTCTTTGAAGGCATCTTAGCCGTACGAAAGGTTTCAACTTTTTTTTGTCTTTTCTTTCGGATATTATTTAAATGTAAAAAAATGAGTTAAGTAATTTTTTCCCTTTGCGATATGAAATGACCTTCATTTGGTATGGGTTTACATTACTCATAATAGTCACCAAATTTAGCATGACACTAACTGTATACAACTTTGACGTGACATTCTTAGAGACTTTGGCTAAAATGCCTTATTTCTCCATATTTTTTCACATTTGAAGTTCTCAAAATGCAATTCCAAAACATGTAAGATCATTTCTTACTACTTAATTTATAGGCATAAGCGTACACGGTCATTTACGGAGATGGTGGGATACTGGGCTTAACACTTTTGCCCGAAATTTGCAGGTTACCCCATACAGTTTGTCTGAAAATAGCAAATTTACCACCTGATTGGGGCTGCAGCGAACCCCCAGTCCCCCTTCACCTTCCATCTACTGCGCATATGTTCATATCAGTTATGAAATTTACTGCAATAATGCATGTTGCGCATTGACACTGCATCGAAGGCAAACATGTTAAGTACTTATCTCCAACACAAATTGAAGGCAAATTAAGCCGTTGTAAATGATTTGAGTTATTGTTTGTTTTTTCTTTTAAATGCTTTCATAAGATTTAATGACATATATCGAAAAATGAAATAAGCCCTTTGTGGCCTGTACAGTATGAAATAACCTTCATTACCAGGATGGCACATATTGCTCACATGATACTGGAGACACACCCTGGAATTAGCCCAACACTTACTGCATATATTCAACTATGACATGAGACTCTACAAGAATTTGGTTAAAATATTTTCTCTACATTTCCTTTTTAAACGCTTAAAGGGTTATTCAAATTATAACTGAGATCATTCCTTAAAGGCTTGATTGCGGCTGGTAACATAAAATTTGACCATGCGGCAATACAAAAAAGATATCAGGCCAACTTTGGGCCGGTCAGGGAAAGCTAAAGAGGTAATTTTAGGAGGCTTCGCAAACAAAGTCAGAATCAGTCAAATGACCAATTTCAAACCAGGATTAAAACACAACTCACTTCCCCGTAGCCTGGTGGTAGGTTCCTCTCCAGAAGACGAACACGGAAGATCATGGTTTTACACAGAAACGATAGCCTAATACCGCACTAGGGTCGGGATCTGAGAGCTGTGTAGCACCTACCCCCTCCACATAGGTGGGGATGGGACCCATCCCTACCCCGCCCTCATTCAGACAGGATATTTGGTATTTTCTGAAAGGTAGGCTATTTTATGGGCATGGCAAACTTTTTTAATTTTTTCCTCAATAAAGCTCAGACCCCCTATTGACAATAGTCCCGTATGCATACGCCCGCTCTCCTCAGGCATGACGTGTTCTTTTACAAGACGAAAGTGCTAACTAGAAAATATCCCTTTCGGAAAGTGGCCTCCGAATTTTTGTTTCCCTCATTCAAGCTTTGAAAGCTTCCTTCATAGCCCTCTCATCTAACCTTGTCTTTCACTCCAGGCCATTCAAGTATTGCAAACGATTGCCAACCATGATGTACATCGTATCATTAATTGTGCGATTCCAAATTGAACCATTAAGCACAAATACCGTAAACCTCAGATTTTTCTGGCAGCTTGAAGCTGTCGACCCCCAAGACGGGGGCCTTTAGAGGGCCCCACTTTGCTGGAATCGTCCTTTGCGAATCGTTTATCAACGCTAGGACCCTATCATGGTCGGCAATTTCTTTAGTCCCCAAACATGGCTCTACGACCCTCTTCCCTAGTCATGTACTGTACAATGCGCTGGCAATGTCAGTGACATCACCATTTTGCTACTTATCTCAGGCAAATTATATAAAGGTAGAGAAGTACATGTAAGAAAATTGTGGCTATGTTGCTTTTATGGATGTGTGGGGGATGGGGTGGGGGAGAGGTGTGGTGTGATCGTTTGAACAAAGACGTGGGATGACTGAGGAAGATGTAAAAACCTTGTCTCTCAGGAATGTGCCACAGTTAGTGTTTTCGTTGATTTCATGTGCTAAGCTACAACCTTAGTCATTGACAGGTCATCCGGTCGGTTACTTCTGACAATCTGTGCTATGGAAGAATGGGTGAAGAGAGGACATTAAAAATAGTTGAACATTGGGTAATGAGTTTAGGAGGGGCAACAGGCCACACCTCCAACTAGGTCAGGCGCGGATCCAGGCATTTTGAAAAGGGGGGCTTAAAGCCCCCATTGAATATTCTTCTAGATTAACATTATGCTAATTTTCGCGTATTTGTTGATGTGGCAAAAAGGGGCTGAGGCCGGGAAAGCCGCCCCCCCCCAAGGCTTAGATCCGCGCCCGTAGGTGGTCTAAACCCTAAAAGTAGACAAAATAACAAATTAGCAGATTAGTGCAGGGCTGTAGTCAAGTCCACCAAGCTCGAGTCCAAGTCCAAGTCCATGAGGTCAAGTCCGAGTCCAAGTCCGAGTCCAGTGTTCTCGAGCCTAAGTCCGAGTCCAAGTCCAAATTGTGAAAAGAAGTTAAGTACAGTCATGGACGGCTCTAAGAAATTTTGTTTGGGGGGGGGGCAAACTCATGTCCGTATTCAGGGAGGTTCGGAAGACCCCCCCCCCCGCGATATTAATGGCCAGCTCCGGATAGTACAATAGCCTCAATAGGAGTATGTATAGGCGTAGGGGCCCAAGTTGAATGGGGGGGGGGGCTGTAACGATCTGCCCGAAAAATAGAAACAAAAATTTCCGCGCGCTCCGCGTGCGTTCAAAATGTTAATGTACATATCATTTAGGCATGCATCCGTTATCACACCACATGCCAATCACATACAATAATTTGCCACGTTACTACATATTCTATATTGGTTATAATTCTGGGGGAAGTCGTTACAATAATGATGACAATAATCAATGGTGTAGCCAAGATTTCTCTCATGGGGGTGGGGCAGGCACTATGTTGTGTCATCGTCGGCCTGGGGGAGGGGTGTCCCCCTCCCCTTTCAAAATTTTTTATAAAATTAGGTGTCCATACATGCAATCTGGTGCCACATATGCTACTTTTGAAGTAAAATTTGTGTTAAAAATTTACCGTACGTATTTTAGTTACTAAAAGAAAATAATAGGCATCACCCCCTACCATTTGAAAATTTTTTAAAATTTAGGTGTCCTTACATGCAATCTGGTGCCAAATATCCTACCTTTGAAGTAAAATTTTGTGTTTTATTTTAGGTACTAAAAAAATCGGCGTCAGTGACGGGGACATGGCCTAATGGCTTCTCAAATACACCACTGATAATCATAATATATAAGTTAAACCATTAAAAAACACACTGGTGAATTTATACCGAATATATAGGTGATGGTGCAATTCAAATCAGAACTATATTTTAATTACCAAGGAAGTTTTTGAAAGTATCGATTTCCGTTAAGCTACATTATTGCATTTTTTTCTTTCAGTAGGTGCCCGAAAAATTCTCAGAATGTTGCCCGAATTTTCACAAAAATATTTTGTTGAGGGAGCTGCAGCCCCCAGCCCCCCGCCTCCTACGTCTATGGGAGTATGGTCATCATTATATATTACAGCTATGCCCCATGTAGTTTTCAAAAGCTCTTCAAAAACCATGTCAGGCAGTTAGTCATGAGCTGACTACTTTAAAAATAAATACAACCATATCAACCAATCGCTACCGTACTACCACAGGGGTGGAGTAAGAGGCAGGTGAAATGGGCAAGGCGGCTTGATCCATTTGTATAAAAACATGAGCCCGACCTTTAAATATTTTATTGTTTCTTTCATTGTGTCACAATATGTTTCAGCTTTGCCAAGAAGCCATAAAATGTTGGTTTTCTGGATTGTTTTCTTAAACTAAAGAAAATTTCGAGCATGAAGACACTTGAAAACAATGAAATGATAGCACTAGTATTTTGGATCTCAGTACCGTTCCGAAACGACATTTTTTAAAGGGGGGGGGGGGATTCCCGTAACTCAGAACGACGTCTCATCCTATATACAAATAGCTAGGCCACTAGTCAAAAGTCTCATCACACTGAGCTTAGATTGACTGTTTGGTGTGTTTATTTTAAATCAATTGAAACGGTATACTTTAGCACAGAGGTGGAGAGAACCTTTTGCGTATGTATAACAGGCCATTTGACAGTCATAAGACCGCTCGTGGGCCAACAGCGCTGTCAATTTGGTCAAGGGAAGGGAAACCTCTCCGTCTATGAGAAACACAATACTTTTAGACTACATGCCCGTTACAGCTTTTTGTAGACAGATGCCTATGCTAATCTGGCCAGGTGACACCCTGGCAAAACTGCTTTTAGTCGTGGATGATAATCAACACGGCTAATGGGTTGTGTATCTAATGACCCCGAAAGCTCTGAAGTGTCTGCCAAACTATGGGCATTTAACTCCAGCATTACACTTAAAAAACTAAGGTGCTAAAATGGTAGCACCTGACGGGTGCTGATGTTGAATCAGCACCTGAAGTGCTGTTTTTGGCACTTGAATGGTGCTAATGCACAGCACCTTATGGGTGCTGATAGCGTTTTGGAATTAATGGAATATTCTGATTTGGTGGGCGGGGCTAATTTATCGAGACAATTTTCTCTTCAACGATTCCAACTTCGACAACAAATGTATTTGCGTCTTTCATTTGTTAGGAATTAATTAACTACTAGGTTCCCCTGCTTGGCAATTTAAGGCCGGTTAAATGGTATAGTTTATAGCATTTATTTTGTAAACAATTATTAATTAATATATAAGAATTGTAAACATGACTTTAAATAGTTTCTAATGACCTACATGTTATGAATATGATTGCAATGCCCCCAGTTTGGGAATTTTTTCGTTTAAATCATTTCCAAACGATCATGGCGTCATTCCATGGTATGGATTATGCATGTAATGCATCAGATTACCAAACATAAACAATGTTTACAAACCAAATTCATCAAAACATGATCAAACTTGTGACAGCACCTTCGAGGTGCTGAAAAAACAGCACCTAAATTAGTGCTGATTTAGCACCTGAGGTGCTGTCCCTCTCCGAGCACTTGCAAGTGCTACCAAATTAGCACTTCAAGTGCTGATATTAGCACTTGATTTTTTTGAGTGTACCGTTACACTTTGTAAATGACATTATGATGCCTAAGCTAATCAGATTACAAATATCACAGCGTGATCATTTGTTTCTATAACCTTAGCTCGCACTAACGGCAGTTCCATTTGTGATGTCTGAAGTAGCCTATATGTAGTAGCAAACAAGCAACTGAGAAAGCGCGCGCGAAGCGCGCCGGAAAAATGTCGTTTTGAAAGCACTTTGTTAATGATTAACCTTCGCAATGCATTGGAAATTTATTCACTCCTTTAATTTTAGGCCCACTCAAGGAAAAGGGAGGGCCTAACCCATCTCGAATTAGGCTACATGTTTTTTTTAAATTATTATTTTTATTTTTGAAAATTGAAGACCATGCTTTGCAAACTTTTGGGGGGGGTGGCAAGTGCCCCCCGTGCCCCTATGGCGAGCCGCTAATAAGTACAGTATTTTCCGGTACTTGGCTTTGAAAGCTATCACTTAGCTCAATATGCTATGACAAACTGACCAAACAAATTAGAAAAACCTCATGGCAAACTGAATGAAATTTTAGTAAGAAACTGATCAATTACATGTTCACAACTGCAGTACCATAAACACTGCAGCTTATGATATCCTTCATAGACCTAACCCAGGTAACACAATGTACATATGTCTAAATTGTTGCCCGTTTAAGAAGAGCTTGCTGTGGTAGTCCCTGCTATTGGATCCAATCACGCCTTTGCTAAATTGAATCCATCTAATCTACGCCCCCAACCCCCCAAACAACATCAAAAAAACCAGTGTTCTCCGCAGATTTTCAAGAGAGGGGCGGCTACGTACATGCAAAGAGCGTAGGCGATGGCGAATCATGTCATGTGCTTATGTGAGGCACTCCGCGGACAAGCTGTCTTTTTGACAGATCCTACTCAGTACACAAAGGTAAAATTTTACAAATTTATGACTTCTTTTGTTTAAGAACATGTACCGATAGGCATGCAGTTGAAAAAAAGCAGTAGCCTATTGTCAACTTTTTTCGGAGGCGGAGCTTGGTGTAGGCGGTATTTGTAAGGGTCGATATTTCAGGGGGGCGGCAATTTCCACTCAGGGCGGGCCGCCCCTAAAGCCCCTCGTGGAGAACACTGAAACATGCTACCAGATACCAGCAACCTCACCTCTCTCACCTCATTTCCACAAAAACACAGACACATATACACACTTACACACATAAAAGAGTCAGCAACAATACAGTTTTCTGAGCCTACCAATGTATTATCATAATGGTATGCACATGCATGCAATTTCTCCCTGAATACTGTATCACAGACCAAATTAAGTGGTTTTAAAGGTGCTGATAAGGAACCGAGAAATTTTCCTAAAACTAACATCTTTTCACGTGATGGTACAAGTACCCATAAACTACAGTACAGTGGACCTACTACATCAAAGAAAACTATCGGCTTTATTTCAGGCACATACCATTTCTTTTGGGAGAATTATGAAATTAAAAATAATAGGATGAAGAAAAGGCTGGATTTGATGGACTCGACTTCAAGTCCAAGCCAAAGTCCGAGTCCAGACAGCTCGAGTCCAAGTCAAAGTCCGAGTCCAAAAAAAGCGGACTTAAGCCCGGACTTGAGGTCGAGTCCGGACTCGAGTCCTCCAGCCCTGGATTAGTGTCCATATTTTGTGTACTATAGACAGACACCTACAGTAATTGAGAAACTTCCTCCCTTACCCAGCTGTTCGAAAGTGAAGTTATCATCGGCTTCCTTCCTGGTCTCGCCCTTTTGACTATTTGGCCAAGTGTATTATTTGTTCTTTTTAACCTTTCTAAAAGTTCTGCGCATCACAGTTCCATTACGTAGAGGTCTGAACGTTGATAGGTTGCTCTCATGAAGTCATCGTGTCCCCTCAGGGGATACAGCTCCTTTGGAAAGCAGGGGGTAACGTATGCTTTTCTCCCTCCGACATCAAGCCGAAAGGTTTCGTAGAGTGTGTTTTGCTTGATTCACTCAAATCAAAACCTGATACAGCACTGTCCAGACGTCTGTCACGCTGTTCATTCACAGGACAGAAACATGAAATTTAAGACGTACAAACAGACATCCTCTTTGTATATATATATGTATATATATATATATATATATATATATATATATATATATATGCATATATGTATATATATATATATACATTAGATTTAATATAGCGCACGATGTGACAAAGTCATTCACGTGCACTTTACAAAAAAATAATAATTAATATATAGAATCCACAAAAAGACGAAACTTAATTGAGATATGACTATAGATTGAAAAGGTAAGTCTTTAATCGAGATTTAAATTTGGAAGTATCCTTGACACTTCTGAGAGAGAGTGGGAGGGAATTCCAGAGTCTGGGCCCAGCTACCATAAACGCACGGTCACCATATGACTTAGAAGTGGTGCGTGGAACTACTAATCGTAATGTGTCGCTGTTAGATCTGAGATTATGAATAGTATGAAAATCTTTCATCAGCATGTCATTGAGATATTTCGGTCCTTGATTGTTTAAGCATTTGTAGATTATCAACATCAATTTAAACTTTATCCTTTTGTCAACTGTGAGCCAATGCTCAGATGAAATGTAGGAGGTAATATGATCATATTTATTAAGGTTGTGCAAGCAACGAATTGCCATGTTTTGTACCATCTGTAATTTGTTTATGTGGACTTTGGGAACACCAATAAGAAGACTGTTACCATAGTCAAGACATGACGTCACAAAAGCGTGCAGCAGACTTCGAGTGGCTTCCGTAGTAAGACACTTTCTAATAGAGCGAATATCTTGCAGGTGCATCATCGCCTTTTGACATTGTTTGGTGATATGTAGCTGCATGTCTAGGTGCTCATCAAGCCACACCCCTAAATTTCGCACATACGGGACTTTTTGCACCACACACTCTCCTACTTGGATTGAATTTACACACACTTTGGCTAAGCTGGATTTGGAGCCAAGTAGCATAAATTCAGTCTTTGAATCATTTATTTTTAATTTATTTGATAACATCCAAGCTCTCAAATCCTTCACACAGTTTTCAATTTCAGAAACTGCTTTCCATTGGTCTGCATCTTGACTGGGGTTAAAAGCTAAGTAAAGTTGGGTGTCATCAGCATACACATGAACTTGGGGTAAGTGCTTCTGCATAACAGCAAATAATTGACTGGCATATAACAAGAATGCCACGGGACCATAGCAGCTTCCCTGGGGCACACCATAATTAAGTGGTCGCGGCTCTGACATAACACCTGACTGGAGTTGTACACGCTGAGTACGATTCTCAAGATAAGAACTAACCCAGGCAAGTACATCACCAGTGATGCCATAATCTTTTTCCAGTACGATCTCCAGTATAGAATGATCGATAGTATCAAACGCAGCGCTCAAATCTAGAAGAACTAGCAATGTTACTTGCTTTTTGTCCATAGACATCAGGATGTCAGAGGTAACTTTGAGCAGCGCAGTCACCGTTGAGTGATATGGCCGATATGCCGACTGGAGATCTGGGAAAAGATCCATTTGATGAATATGCTCCAGTTGTTGGACAAGAGCAGCTTTCTCAATCACCTTGCTCAAAAATGGAATATTACTGACAGGGCGATAATTGCTGTATACTGGATCTAATCCGGTCTTTTTTAACAGCGGTTTCACTAGCCCCTCTTTCCAAATGTTAGGAAAAGTGTGATGTAATAGTGATGCATTGACAATGCTGGTAATAGGTGACACAAGTACATCCAAGCATTCCTTCACCAACTTTGTTGGAATTGGGTCAGAGTGACATGTAGCGTTACTTAACTCACTATTTTTAAAATTTCTAATTCAGTAACAGGACGGAAATTGTCAAAAAATACTTCGATGTCTGGATGACTTATATCTGGTGTATCGATCACTTGGACTTCATCTAAACCTATACGGATCTTTTCAATTTTTTCTGAGAAAAATGCAGCAAATTCATTTGCCAAAACTTGTTCATTTTCAACTTGTACTTGTGGTTTGAAATCGTAACATTTCACAGAAAGAAATATTCACAGGGGATTGCTACTAATAAGGGGCGTCAGATGAGAACGGGAAGGGGGAAAGGCGTTCTATATCTGCCGCTAAAATCTCAACCAACATGAATAAAGACAGTCTATTGTTTAGGTTCCAACATTTATTCAAGAAATCTTACGTATATTTCATTTTTATTATGATTGCATTGTTTGATTCTCTATGAACTTCTTAAGTCTGTACATTAAGTTCTCAATTGGAGGCCCGCGGGCCATCTGCAGCCCGCACCATGCACTACAATGGCCCAAGGAAAATTTGAGAAGCCCAAAATCTCCAAAACTTACCTGTTTTACGAATCTATGAGTCCTAAAGCCCCCGAAAAAACGAAATATACTCATCAAACTTCCATAGGAAGGTGAAGGAGGGAATTCCTCTTCAAACTGGGTGGTTGAACGATCCAAAAGGCAGGAAATTAGGATAAAAAATCCGAGAAAAAAGAAGAGCTTTGAGAAACGTGATGTGACCATTCCGCTGGCAATGAAACAAGGGCGAGTCTTGGGATAGCAGCGGAGATGTTAGTATAGCGCCATCTAGCGAGGGTAGGAAATTCATTGCCAGTGATCGTTCCGCGGTATATGGACTGTCCAATAGTAGTGATAGGGGAGGTAAGTAGGAGCGAAATAGATTTTAAGTATAAAAAAATAACTGGATAATGGCATACTGGCTACTGCAATTAAATTGAAGTAAAATCTTAAGTGACCACTGGTCCAAAACACTTGAGAAACCCTGGCTCAAAACACTCGAGAAACCCTGGCCCAAAACACTTGAGAAACCCTGGCTCAAAACACTTGAGAAACCCTGGCTCAAAACACTTGAGAAACCCTGGCCCAAAACACCTGAGAAACCCTGGCCCAAAACACTTGAGAAACCCTGGCCCAAAACACCTGAGAAACCCTGGCTCGAAACACCTGAGAAACCCTGGCTCAAAACACCTGAGAAACCCTGGCTCAAAACACTTGAGAAACCCTGGCTCGAAACACCTGAGAAACCCTGGCTCAAAACACTTGAGAAACCCTGGCCCAAAACAATTGCGAAGCCCTGACCCAAAACACTTGAGTAACCCTGGCCCAAAACACTTGAGAAACCCTGGACCAAAACACTTGAGAAACCCTGATCTATATGTTGTCATGTCAAAATAACTGAATGGAATAAATGAAAAATGATCAATTAAATGACAATTTTTCCCCAGTTACGCCTCCACTTTCCCCATTCAGCTACTGCACAAAGGTACACAGTTCACGGAGCAATGCACGCAAACATCCCCCCCCCCCCCGCCACCACCAGTTTGAAATCTTGTGGTGCCACTGATTAAGAAGGCCCAAATGTGATAACATTATAACATAAACCAATATAAGAAACAGAGGCTTAAGGATGCTTGCCAAAACTACCAAATTCAGTAACATTGCTTAAGCATTCCCTTGCTGAGATATGAATAATTGAAATTCACTGGCTTCATTTAAAAATAGCCCACTGCTTTGTGATACAACTCTAATACTACTCACACGACCTGTTTTCATTTTAATTCTGTTAAATGATCTTCAAAAATAACCAGACACAAAGCATTAGTATGGTTCATGTAGTCAAGTCACTCTATAACGATACAGTTACCATGCTATATTGATTGTGTTCTTGCATACCACTGTTCTATTGTCTAATTGGGGTATATCAAGGAGCAAGGAGCTTTGAAATGTGTTACTGTGGAAGACGTTTTTAATTGTCAAGCTCACTCCTCCATCTGAAATGTTCAAACAATTGTATCACTAGGAAAGTTGTCACGTTACCATTTTTAATGGTGGGGGGGCACTAGTCATGCTGACCAAGTTTTTGTACAAAGTGCAGTGGCTTTAAAAGACAGCAACCTGAGCAGTATAAGAGAGACAGCATAAACGGTAATGTGCAATCAATCATTTTAAATTACGTGTACATACCTGTCAACAAGTTAGAGCTCATAACAGCAGTATACCTATGCAGATGAGATATGGACCAATGTATTTCATTACCAATCCTTTGCACCATACATTTTGGTACCTTTAACTAGGGGTTTATTGGCTAATGCAGCACTTACTAGGACTCTCTCCCAGTGATGCAACAACCTTGTACGAGGAAAGTGAAGAGGGTCCATCTTCATGAGACCATTTATACAATTTTGGTATCTTAAGATACCATTGGTTTTAATGGCTAATGCAATTATTATAAGGAATCTCTACATGTGATGTAGCAACCTTGTCAGGAAGGAAGTGAAGGTCATGGGGTCATTCTGGGAGGGCGATCTTGCTCTTTTTATACTAAATCACATCACATCTGAAACTTCCATCTCTTATCATCCTCAAATACTTGTATCATACTGAATAAAAATTTCAGTTTTCCAAAATCTGACAATTCATGAGATGTATATTGTTTTTCTCTTTTGGAATGTTAAAAATCCTTTCTTATTCTTAAAAAAAAATTATGATAACTTATTTAATCAAAACTGCATTATAATTTTCACAATAAGAAAAAACCTCATTTTGAAATATTCATAGTTGGTTGGTAAGACTCCATACTATTGAAACATACAGTACCACTTTGTCCAAAGGGAGGGGTCTTCCCTTTTGAAAGCCTCTTAAAAGTTTTAAACCCCTCTCATTTGCCCCTCCCCCAGGACAGCACTTAAGTTTCAAGCTAAAAATCCCCAACAGATTCAAATCAATGCCCCTGTAAGATTGTAATTTACAGTGCCTAAATTTGTTCCAATAATAGCAATCACTCAAAAAATTTTTTTCTGCCACCCCAACCTCCCCCTCCAACCCCCAACCCCTCTTCCCAAATAACAAAAATGGCAAGCTATGACAATGATAGTGATGATTTCAAAAGTATAGATTGGGGGACTAAATTTGCATATGTAAAATAATATTAAGTAAAATATCCAATTTTAAGTAGTATCAGATTAGTACATTTTAATTCTTCTATGGATTACATTATATTGCATTACCATAATGTAAAAAGAGAGAGGTTGTCACATGCCTTAACCAATTAAAAGTTCTGATTATCAAAATTAAGCAGAATGACTCTATGACATTTAGCTACAAGGGTACTAAGGTATGTACCAACCTGGTTCTAAAAGCTGCATGCTACCCAAGACACACGAAATCGCCCTTAACTTTACAATGGCAATTGAACCTACCAAAGCTGACTTTTAATTTTTTGAAAGACACTCCTACCATGCTCAGGGACATTCCTCCTACAAGTAACATAAACTTAACTACAGCCAGTTCA
Source organism: Holothuria leucospilota (assembly GCA_029531755.1). Lineage (NCBI taxonomy): Eukaryota > Metazoa > Echinodermata > Holothuroidea > Aspidochirotida > Holothuriidae > Holothuria > Holothuria leucospilota. The sequence goes on from CM055982.1 coordinate 474,666, forward strand.
CAAGAAGGGGGGCAGGTACAGCCAGTTCACAAGAAGGGGGGCAGGTACAGCCAGTTCACAAGAAGAGGGGGCAGGTACAGCCAGTTCACAAGAAGGGGGAAGGTACAGCCAGTTCACAAGAAGGGGGGAAGGTACAGCCAGTTCACAAGAAGGGGAAAGGTACAGCCAGTTCACAAGAAGGGGGGAGGTACAGCCAGTTCACAAGAAGGGGGGCAGGTACAGCCAGTTCACAAGAAGGGGGGAGGTACAGCCAGTTCACATGAAGGGGGGCAGGAACAGCCAGTTCACAAGAAGGGGGAAGGTACAGTCAGTTCACAAGAAGGGGGGAGGTACAGCCAGTTCACAAGAAGGGGGGCAGGTACAGCCAGTTCACAAGAAGGGGGGAGGTACAGCCAGTTCACAAGAAGGGGGGCAGGAACAGCCAGTTCACAAGAAGGGGGAAGGTACAGTCAGTTCACAAGAAGGGGGGCAGGTACAGCCAGTTCACAAGAAGGGGGGAAGGTACAGCCAGTTCACAAGAGGGGGGGGGAGGTACAGCCAGTTCACAAGAAGGGGGGCAGGTACAGCCAGTCCACAAGAAGGGGGAAGGTACAGCCAGTTCACAAGAAGGGGGGCAGGTACAGCCAGTTCACAAGAAGGGGGAAGGTACAGCCAGTTCACAAGAGGGGGGAGGTACAGCCAGTTCACAAGAAGGGGGGCAGGTACAGCCAGTTCACAAGAAGGGGGAAGGTACAGCCAGTTCACAAGAAGGGGGAAGGTACAGCCAGTTCACAAGAAGGGGGGAAGGTACAGCCAGTTCACAAGAAGGGGGGCAGGTACAGCCAGTTCACAAGAAGGGGGCAGGTACAGCCAGTTCACAAGAGGGGGGGAGGTAGGGCACAGACATCATAGATGTGTAACAGAATCCAGGTCAAAAGGCAGGCTGTCCAACAAGGACAGTAACATTTGCATTTAAACAGAACTCATGATAGAACTTGTAACAGTTGAATAAATGTAGGAACATGAACTCTGTCTTTGGGTGGGTGATGTCAACATAGTGGCCACACACTGACTTTTTGGAATAATCAAGGATGATTAGATAATCACTGATGGAATATTTTGTAAATACTAAAGTAAATTCATGTCCAAGAGAAACCATGTGCGGAACTGTTTACTCTGGGGAGGAGGGGGTTGAGAGAGAGGGAGCGACTCCCATCCAAACCCCACTCATGGTTACAGATCTTGATTCCTAGCATCTTTCTGTTGAACTACCATCATATAGTCAACCTAATATAACTGCTCCTTGCACCATATACTCTTGTTGGCTATAAAATCTTGACAAACACCACATGTCAAGAGGAAATGATTGGTGAAAATGTTTAGTCTTTGCCATCATAGAGGAGACAGCTGAGAGATGGTAAGTTCAGTTGTCACATCATCCAACCAATAAATAGTATTGGTTGGCCCAGTTAAAATTAATTCTACCACCTCTAGCGATCAGCTATTGAGAATCCTGCATTCTGCTTGGTTAAACAATGACCTGTTATTCCACAACACACGGTCAGTAAACGTAAAAACTGATAAAAATGAACTTTTTCATAAATTTTCGGTGCTAGAATAGGAATAAACCGCATGTCTCATAAACTGTCTCGATTCCAAATTTGGCAAAATAACAGACTCCGCTTTGCCTTGTCCGTTATTTTGCCAGATTTGGAGTCTTGACGGTTTATTCACAAATAAACATCTGCCATATACAATTTATTCCTTAATTAAAGGATTCACAAAGCAATCAATTTCAACCAATCTTATTAAGCCAATAAACCAGCCAGTTAACAACCATTCAATCAATCAATCAAACTCCACCTTATGTGCACTTCACAGTCATATCCACTGGTGTTTACAGAAAGGAAATCTTTCATTTGGAACACATAATTATGATCGTAAGTACACTTTTGCTGACTTTTTAATTAAAAATGCCATTTACCTGATAGCATATGGTTACATTCACAAAAAAAAGTAAAAAGATAAAGGTTTTGTTACAAAAGTCGAGGAAGAATGCTTGTATTTTGTTGATTTTTTTTGTCTGCTTACTATTACCTCCTTCCTACCAACAACCCTATGAGACTTCAATTTAAATCTGTCATCAGACTTGTTATGACACCCACAACAATTACTTTTTCAGTACATAGCACGGTTTAAGTTCCATTACTTTGTTTTCAACATACCTGAAGCTATTAGCCAGATGGCTTAACAAGTTATCCTGGCTGTAAACTGGCATTAATCCTTCAATATCAACACTTTGACAATCATTAACTATGCCTTTCAGACTCAATGGCTTGCAGACACAAGTTGTCAGATTGTGCTTGCTATTTCAGTTAATACATCTCTAAATCTGATCTAATGATACCCATGTAAAGATGTTGTCATTTGTGTAGGATAAATCAATACCTGTGATAGGGACAAACACATAATGCACACTGCTTAATACATTCTAAACTAAACCACTTATCCCCATACAATGACAACATCACAGGCAGAACAGCCAATGGGGTTCAGTTCCTCAAGCAAACGCTTGCACTGTCTGGTAGACATGTATTACTTCTGCACAAGTTAGCTGCAATCTCAATGCCAACATCCACCGACTCTCCCAGGAATTTCATGGAATTGCATATCAATAGCATCTTACACAGCGCAAAGAACACATTAATCATTAATGAATTAAAAATTGACTTCAGTAAGCCTGTTTACTACAGCATTTCACTGAGAGTGGTCTAAGCTTGTGGGTTTCCTTGCTAACAATTCACACTCTGACTGTCTGTGTTAAAGTAGAGAAGTAGCAAAAAAAATCAAAAACAACATTACTCTTTAAGGCACCCCCTTACTTTACCACCCACTGAATATGTATGAGAACCAATCAAACAAGGCTCATGAATATATTAAGTTCATATTAGATGATCTCAATTATTGTTTGCAGGTGTCAAAATATGCACTTAAGAATACTGTATGTTCACACCTAGACATCCCCCCACCCCCCGAGAAAACTCGCCTGGGACAATTTTCCCCTAGACAATTCCCAACCAAAAAACTTCCAAATTTCTGGTAAAGGAAGTTATCTCAGGGGTACCTGTAGCTGTCATGGCTGGAAGTTGTATGGGGGAAAATGTCGTTCTTGGGAATTGTGCAAGTGCACATTGTCCCAATGTTTGTCTAGGGGGAAACCGTCAAGGTGGGGTATGCAGGGTAGGAAAGGTTGCCCTTCCATGGCCACAGCAACCCAAGGACTTACAACCTTTCAACTAATTATCATGACTACTCTTATAAGCAGTTTCATAGTCCTAATACTATACAAAATCATGCTTAATGTATAAAATAGTAAACTTTACAATGGCAGTTTGAAACATGGCCTTTCAAAGTATGTACATAAATTTGTAGAAATTTTCTTTTCGCATTGTATGTTGTTTCAAACCATTTGAGAAACCATTTAAGCATTTTAATGCAATGACACAAATACAATGCACTACTTAGTACTGTCGTACCTTTTTTTCATTTTCTTCTTACGTTTCACATTATCTGAATCACACTTCTCAAGATTCATCTAAATCAGAGTTCTCCAGAGTACATTTTTTATGGTCATCTTATGTTTCACATGATCTGAATTACAGTTCTCCAGACTCATCTTAATCAGAGTTCTCCAGACTACCTGGCTTTAAAGGAAGGGCATAAGTAAATATTTACATCAGAAGAGTGGAAAGTGGAACTACACGTAAGAATTCTGGTGATATTTATTCAAATTCTATAAGTGGTTCTTGAGATATTTACAGATAAAGTTACTATATTTGTTATCCAAAGAGAACTTGATGAAAGCAGGAGTGACTTCTTCTATTCACACTGTTGAGCAATGCTTTACTTTCTTTGCTTTTCACCTTCAAACAGATAGGGATATCAGTTTACTCTTAAGAAATGTGGAGTTCAAAAAATTCTTGTGCCTCACATATATTCAATGAAATAAAGCATGGGACTATTAAGACAAAAACTGTGTGTTAAATTTAAAGAATAAAATAACAGTGTCAAGGTATGAGTCACCTGTGCTTGCTTTAAGTTCACTTTGGGTTGAAACTATACTATTCCCATCAACTAGTATCTCGAGAACAGCACCCAAAAAGTGAATGCAAAATAACCAGCATGTTCATTAATAGTTCCTCTTTAAAATACCAAAATTAAATTTTTACTCAAACCCTTCCTTCAATTTCTTTACATTATCTTTCAGTTCCAGGTTTTAAATATGTGGAAACAAAGAAAATTTGGTTCTATGTTTTCACACATACTGTATTAAAAGCATGGTCTGGTGACCAAATTTGATGCTTTCAAAAAAAGCAGAAAAATTTTCTGTGTTAGGCAGTGAAAACCCCATCTCAATAGCATCTTGCATTCGGAAGATACAAATTTTTGAAGAAATACTACATTTTCAGTTTCCCTAGTGCATGATGGGAAATCTGTGATGTCATCTGGGCAAATGGATTTGATATAGCTTTTGTATTTCTTTATAATGTTGATATCACTATATTGAATATTCCATAACTTTATTTGCTGTACCATAAGTATGGGACAGTTTTTCACTATATCTACACGCAAAAACATCTAAACATTCCAACGGTATCAAATTTCAAGGACAAACAAGGTAGCCGATTATAAAGAAAAACAAAAGGAATCTGAGGCAATTTGCCCACTTTGGATCATGTTTTGTGACCTCGAGGAAACTTGGAGGTATTTCTTATTAAAAGAAACCAATCTTTAGGAAGAGATATCTTGAGTTAGGAATGGAGTTTTGGTATGGGGTTTGGATGACATTTAATGAAAAATTTTTATCTTTCATATAAGACCCCTACAAAATGCCACCAGACAATGCCTTTAACTCTGAGTAAGGGTGGTAACAGAAAATCAATTACAATGCTTCACATACATTTGTAAGATTCTCTAGTCAACTACGTTGAACACAGCATGATAAACTGACACAGCATATTTACAAAAGCAAGACACCTCACTGGTAGTAGTGTAACTGAATTTTTCCATCCTCAATGGCAGGGTGAGGAGAGGAAGAAGGTGGCTGATGAGGTCAGGTAGTTTGGAGGTATGGAGGGTGGGGTGGGGCATATGGAGGGTGGGGCAGATGACTTAAGTGGTTTTACTCTTAAAATCCTTTCAAGGATGCCAATTTACATGGAAAGACTTTGAAAGTTTGATCCCACTCACATCTGAATATCTAAGCACATTTTTAGCCATGAATCCTGAACAAAATAGCATAATTTTCAGGACTTTCTTCCATCACCCTCTGGTTAACAATACCCTGATAACAATGGTAAGCACATCAAGCATTATTAACAATGCAAAAATATTCAACTCTTTACTGTGTGCTTCACATATTCTCCTTATTCTCTTTTTCTGAAGTGATCTTCAATTTCTTCCAACGATTTTCCTTTGGTCTCTGGGACAAGAAAGAGAACAAAAAGCACTTCCACAACGCACACTCCCGCATACATCCAGAACACCCCCTGCTGTGTGAATGCACCCTAGTAGTTACAAAGAAAAGAGAAATTTAGATGTAACTTGCTACTACTTTACCAACTCAACATTTCTTTTGTAAACATGCTGATGTTATCTTCTTAGATGGAGACATTACTGTAAACTAATGTTTGGAATACGGTGTCTTCAGCAGTGTTTCTGCTAAGCTGCTATGACGTGATTTTGACACAATGATTTGTCAATTTGATGCACTGATATTAGTGGGGAAAATGTAAAAAAGAGGATTTCAGATGCAGTGTGAACAACAACGCATGCCATATACATGCGCAGTTCCACTGAACTGACATTTCTTGTGAGCCATATTTTCTTATATTGAGTATATTAACCGAATGGATTATTTCTTAGAGGTAACACTGGTCTTCAGGCCATTCTATCACAATATGACACTTGACTAAACACATGTCTTTATTATTTAGAGTGGTTTCAAAGAGAGAGAAACAAAAGCAGGCACTGGGGTAGTGCTCGCTGAAACTAAAGAATTAATTTCTTTCTATTTCTACAGTAGACTATTCAAACCAAGAGGACTGGGATTTGGACCAATAAATCTCATTCAAGAACTCTATAATGTACATCCTAACAATTTTTAAATAGTATTGAACTGATAGGGTCCTTTCAAACTAGGCATGAGGCTATGTGATATGATAACATCAAAAAGACTGGAGTAAAGTTATTAATGAAAATCTTTCTCACAAGGAATAATATGATGCATGCTGATAAAACAAAGTTGCAAAACTTTCAAAGTTTATCACTTGTCACTCACAGTAGGGTTGTTACAATATGACAATATCACCCAAAATTATTGATATTGATACTAACCGCCTCATTAAACAATGATGCTCTGAAAAAATCATTCCCAATTAATGATTCCTTCAAATAATTGAAACATTTCTTTTCTCTTTAATTAAATCCCAACGTAAGAAAGAGAATAAATTAATCATGTTACCACATTCAATGTTCAGTACATAAACTAAGCCTCCTACCCACTCACCAAGTGAATCATTTGTGCTGTCTGTGAAAAACATTACAAGGTCATTGTTATGAAGAAGCTTGTCGACAAGATTCTGATCTGCTATTGGCTGTTCAATAGCCTAACTGGTTTGTGATAATAATGCCAAAAACCAGGCCTACCTTTATTTATTAGCCCAAATGGTAGTGTTTTCATTTCTCAAAATGTGAATCAGTTTAATTGTTCAATTGTTTAATAAAACATTAATTTTTTCGTATAAGGCTCCGCCAACCCCCAAGAAAAAAACAGCTGCGCCCCCCCCCCCCAAAAAAAAGAAAAAACTGCAACAATTTATAGTATTCATGAAGTTTGATCTGCAGTCTACCGACATCCCCATGTTTGTCAGTGTGAGATTAATAACAGTTGCTTCCCAATATAGACCTACAATGTAAAAATCAGTTGTCAAATTCAGTAGCCTAGCAAGAGTTGCAATAGCCTAACCTAGGGTAGCACACACTATACTGTACATCTAAACATTTAAAGATCTCCAGTGCACTAAACATAGACACCTCGACTGGTTTAAAGTGTACCTAAAGTCTGAAAATTCAAAAATATATATTACAGAGCATGAAAACTGAATTCCAATGGTCCAATTCCCATCTTCACAGGACTTTCTTAAGCTGAGATATAAAATGTTGAAGTTTATTCACTCAATTTAAAAAGGTAGATTGCGCAATAATTTGTGATGTCATTGTTGTACTACTCAAATTACAATCTTTGTATTTCTTTGTTTTTCTGAAAGCCACCGCACCTTGTGCCAAAATGTAATTGCGTTCTTACTGCTTTGGGGTGACTTGACTATATAAGCCCTCTCTATACAGAATGTCATGCAAGAAAACAGGAAGCGGTCAAGGTCATATATAAACATTTTTAATTTTAAAAGAAAACAAAGCATTTAATGTGAGTTGTACAACAAGAATGTCAAAAATTATTGCACAATGAATTGTTTGGATTTAAGTGAATAAATTTTAACATTTAATATCTCAGCAATGGAATAAGCTATGACAATGGGAGTTGGACCAATAAGATTAATTTTGTAACCGTTAAAATATATATTTTTGAATTTTTAGACTTTAGGTCCACTTTAAATTTGTCACTATAATGCAAATCAATCATCTGCCATGTGTTTAATAAGTGCCATGTGTTAAGCACCAAAGTGGCACTCATGCCAAGTTTAGAAAAGACTGAAGGGTGCCCAAATTTCAAGTGCAGTGCTACGTGTGGAGATCAACAGCCTACCAAACACCATTCAGCGCAGGGGTGCCCAACCTTTTTTGACCCATGATCTACTTTCAAGTAGCCACCCTCTCAAGATCTACAAAACATACACTGTCATACAGTTACACATAGAAAAACTTTATTTTTTTCATATTTTTCTACACCACTCACGGTCGACTTGGGATCAGTCCACGCTCTACCAGTAGACCATGATCGACTGGTTGGGCACTCCTGATATAGAGACTTCACCAAAGGCAGCAATACGCAAAGCCAGTATGAATGGGTGATGTAGGGGTTTTACATTGTAAACAAATGCTTGAGTGTGTACTACGATCAGACAGAGCCGTATATTCCTGGCTCTGCATGCAGGGAGAAGCTGCTTTAGTTCTTGTGACATGCTTACTATTAACACATGTATGTACCAGTACACAATACACGTGGCATTTCAAGGAAAGTTCCACAACATTTACTGTAACACGTGCACCATAAGGGTAGCTTCCGTACTGTTAGAATAGATAGATAGTGCTTTGAGATGTTTTTTTAACATTTATGCACTATATAAGAACTGAATTATTACAAATTATCATTATTTGTGGCTACGGACCCTATGTTAGATTTTAAACCAAAATCTCACCTCAAGAGCTAAGAATTCTTTTGTAATGATAAAAGAGCACATCCAATTGAAAGCTGTTGCAATGGCACTGGCAATGCCTCTGGCCTTTGATGGGAATATCTCTGACATAAGTAGCCACGGAATGGGACCTAGACCAAGGGAGAAACCTATGATATACACTACCATGCTGGATAGCCCCAACCAACTCAAGTCAGCTCCAGAGGAATCCGCTACAAATATAAAAAAATTTAAATATCATTAGTATAAGAATCAGTAGCAGGTCAATCCACTACATCAATGAATAGGAAGTAATTAATTCAAACATGCATATCCATAGTGACGGCCCTGGGCCCACACACTCTTGACAGGAATTTACATGCAAAAAATGTTGAAAAAGACCTAGAAATAGCTCAATTTGTAATTATGCAGACAGGGGGAAGGTCATTACAACACTTCAAGACAGTGTATGCGTGACACATTGCCAACATATTACAAATTACGACTGTATGTCATGTCACTTTAAATTTAACATTTCAGCCCATTTTTATACCATAGGTCACTAAGTCCAGGCAAGAAAAATGCAGCTTGCTAGTTCTTGGATAACAACACTACCTTTATTCCTATTGTTTGGAAGTTTGCACCTAAAATGAACATTTCTATACAATAAAACATGACGTATGTGTCTTTGCAAACAGCTCATTGGTTTGGTGGTCATACTAGAGGCATCTGACCAAAATGTGAAAATAAACATGTGTGGTCTTACCAGGAGCTAACCTAAGGAAAATGCTGCTTCCGATTGCCACAGATCTTGAATAGACCACTTCCCAATTTCACTGACCACTAGCAATGATCGCTATTAAACACAGACATCTATCCCCAATCCATGAATCCACTGCAATTTAGCTAGTGACAATTCCACTTAATTTTGATCATAAGAATCAAACTATTTTTCATAACCCTGCTACCCCTACAAGGGAAAATAAAGCATGTGAAACTCCATCAGCTCTAAAGAGCTATAGTGGTACTATTTCATCTTACAAACCCCTGCAAATTCATAAAGCCTATATTTCTTTTGCATGAGTCACTTGATAGACTAGGGCAGCGCTTCTCAACCTTTTTTAACTTGAGGACCACTTTCACTCTCAGAATTTTTCTGAGGCCCACCTTACAAAAAGTTTATTCTTTCTTATTTTTTTTATTTTTATGGCGGATCTCGCGGCCCACCTGTGAGAGCTTTGCGGCCCACCAGTGGGCCACGGCCAACTGGTTGAGAAGTGCTAGACTAGGGTACTTCCTAAAAACCGTGCAGTTTGATGGCTGTCATGTGACATCAGATGGTATCACCGCCTAACCTTTATACTCTCTCAATGATTTATCACAAAGTTAGGTTTCTTGTGATGGGATTATAGTTGACACAAAAACAAAAAACAGAAAACCTATTACTACTAGCAAAAACCATTGCTATTGCTGTTACAGTAGATATGATTCTAGTTTTTGGTTAAGCAATCATCATTTAAGTAAATGTTAGTGAAATGGGCCTAGAAGTTACTTTGAATTGACCAAGGGCTACTTTACCAACAAATTTTATGGTTCACTGGATTAATCCCACAACCTGTCCATTTGCTTACTTTTGCTCAAATAGTAAGGAAGATTTTCCCTTTAATGCAAGATTTCATTCTTGTAACTTTTCTCAATTTGATGATTCATTATAAGGCAATAAAATGGTAAAAACTCTAGCTTTAAGTCATTTGTTCCAGGCGTAATTATTTATGGTGGAACTGGACTCTAAACTATGAATGTCGAGAGGATCCACAAATGAAAACTTTGCAGTTTTCCTCTACAGTACGAGCTCACAACTGTCCAGCACATATCAACAGTTTTTCTTGCAGTTATGTTTTAAGCTGAAAATACCCAGAGCTAAGAAGCTCAAAAAATTAGACTGGGACGATTTGTGACATTACCGTGGGTTTGCATACTGCATACCATATGGGTAGAGAAAGTATAACACTATAATATCTGTCACGACTATGGCTTGACAGGTCACAAATGCATGGTAACACACAATGAACAGTAACACGTTGCGCATTCAGAGGTACACATTGAATTGAAAAACGTCTTCACTGTGTGACTACTTATCATGTGGACAGGTTATGTCAGCCTGTTTATCTATTTCAATATCACAGTGTGGGATGATCCATCTAGTTCACAAAAACTGTACAGTAGATAGGCCAGTTAGAATGTTTAACTGACTATATCCCCAAGTAATTACAGTTGATCATCTTACCCACTGCTAGGGTCATTGAGGGGGAGGATGGTATAATAGGGGCTGCTGTGGTATTGGTACCATTGTTGACCTCATTTATTATGTAATAGTAAGCTCCAAAGGATGTTGAACTTATGGCCATCATCACCCCTGTGTAGGAGGAAAACAAAATGGAAATCAAGTAGTGTATGAAATGAATAATGCAAGAGCTTCATATTATCATCACATCCAAAGTATCTCAACAAATTTACACAAAAGGTAGTCTGGAAAAAAGAGCTGAATGAAACACTTCGGCAGGACATTGAAATTGTGCTGGTGTCACATGACAAGCCCGAACAATACTGTGAAGTGATTGACATGGTAGTTGTTATGAGTTCTGAGTAGTTTGCTTACATCCCATCTCTGCTGGTCTTAATCATAATACAGTAATTCTTTTTGAGGTGAACAAATTTAACTCAATATGGACATTTCCACGGTAACTCACATCACATTTTAGAGGTTTAGTGTCTTAGTACCATTTTTTCCAAACTGTAAACTTTCATTAGTTTATCTTTTTATGGTAGTTACACAATGTTCAGGCCTACACTTACCAAAAAAATAAAAGAAATGTAATATACTGCTTCGTGTGACCTTGTTGCAGGAAAAAGAGTCGGTAACTCACGTCACATTTCTAAACCACCCAAAACTGGGAACTGTAATTTATTCAAATAATGTCCTCATACTACATGAGATATGAGGTAGTTATAATATAAAAGGAGTATCTTACCAACTAGTACAAATGTAGCTTACCAAGAAATCCCAAACTGGCTGACCAATTGTATGCAAATGGTCCAAGACTCAATATCGCACGTTACAGAAACTCATGTTACGATTTGTCCACTCACAATAATTCATCAAAAAAATTGCCACCACAACTAAATGTAATGAATTCAATAGCACAATATTGTGACGCAGTAACCACATTACTGGCAACCTACAGTATAAACAGTTCCACGTAGGATCACTGATCTCTTTAAATTTACAATTAAAATCCCTTCAATATGGGTAAATGTTTAACTTCTTCAATATTTGGGGTTGCAAAACAAAACAGTTTAGAGCTAATTATTCCTTGTTCTTAAAATGTCTGTTGACTACATGTAACTTTGCAAACACATAAACAAGTTTATGCATAACTGATAATAAACTTTGCAGAAAACTAGGAGAAAACATGGCTGTTACCCACTCTTAGTGTTTGGAGAGAGATCTAGAGCTCTTTCCTTGGTATTTTATCCCAATAATGTGGCAATTCCACTTGGCCCTCTTCTGTACAATTTGAAAATGTTCCTGTGCATAAGTAAGGTTTTTAGCAGTATAGTACATCACAGAAGGCACATTTGTGTAGATAATACAGTATTTTGCACAGATTGCTTTAAATTATCAGCTAAAGAGTTACATGCAGTCACTGTTAAAAAGAACTGCATCCCATTCATGTCCTGTGCAAAGTTAAGGAATCAGTAATTGTAGGACTGCAACTCTAAATTGCTTGTTCTTACAGTATGTGTCCTATTAGTTATATTCTTCACCCTGCTCCCTTCATTTGCAATCAACTGAGCTAGGGATCTATTGGTTTTGTACTCACTGCTTGATTGATTGGTGCTTCTTTCAAACAAGTCCAGCAACGACTAGCTCAGGTTGGTCCAGTAAATTGTGAAGTACCATGGGCCCTCCTGTTTGAGTGCATTTACGGTATCTAACATTTACCATCTTCAAGATATGCACAGTTCTTATCATTTTCTGATTTTGTATGCTCAAATGTTGTGGTCAACATTGTTCAGAATTTTTCTGATTGATTTTATTTGCTGGAGGTCAGTTTGCTGAAACATTTGTCAGTCTATATGCAGCTGCCGCAAAAGTTGGTGCATTGGTGACATCAGACAACACCATGGTCATGGGGAGGGAATGAGGAGCTCATGTGCTGTAGAGGAAGTTCCACACATGATTTCAAAATTTTCTGTTGTTAATTCAATGGAACATGTGCTTCTGCACAACTTTTGATCATTTTGATCTGCAATGCAGGCATGATGGGTATACAATGAGATATAAACCCAGTGTTTTTAAAAATAGAGTCCTGCATTGTTGAAATATTCAATTCATGTGATGTTGGATACCATAGGAACATATAGTGGAACTGTACAGACACTTTGCATGGTTACTATGTACAGTAACTCACATTACATATAGTAGCTCACGTTACACATTTCATTTCCTAATCTACCTAGCACAGACCGGTGCTCAAAACTTCTTTGTTTGTTCTCACGGTTAGGATGATGAGCAGAAATGAAAATTCCTTTATGAGATTTTTACCACTCTCCTATGTCATGAATGGGAAAAACTCCGTATTTCGGTAGCTCATGTTACATCAACCACTAGTGTCAGAAATAAAGGACTAAAACATTACTTACAAATGTTTATTTAGAAAAAATTGCTGTGGTATTTCAAGATGGTTCCATATGCAAGCAATAAATAACAAATCATTTAAGTAGGGCTCTTCAATTTTCTAGAAGAGCAAACACAGGAAAATCAGTAAAATGTTTACAAAATTGGCATTCCAACATAATTCCAACTCTTATGCCAATATGAAGGTGTCATAATGGATTCTTAACCTTGGATATGTGTACCACAAAATTTGACCACTGACAAAGTTGCACTGTGAACTTGATTTTTCAAGCCCATGTCCACTTTTTCATGGAAATGTCCATATTACTAACCATCCACTCAGCAATAATCTTAAGGTCCCTGCATTTCTTGTCTAAAATAGCAAAAGACTGCTTAGAGCACTTCTAATCCGAAGTTTACCCTTAGAATTCAGCAAAATATTATAAAATTGTAATTCAAACTGCATTACAATTGTGATAATTTCGGTGCCCTACTGAACATCTCTCCTTTCTCTTTTTTTTTCAGCAGAACAAACTCCCACAAACACATAAAGTTACTACCAAGCCTTACATTAAGGGGCTTGGACCAGGCATCAGCTCAGTCCACATTTCAGTTCCTGGTCTTGTAGATTTAGGCAAACAAAAGTGCCATTTTACCATGAACAGAGGCCTTCTTTTACTAAAATCACTGAAAGCCCAAATCAGCGAATCTCAAACATGGCCCTTAGGGCTGCATGCGGACCCCCTGGCCCTGCCGGTGTGGCCCGTGAAGTAATTTTACATTTAAGAAAATCATATTCGACAAGAAAAAGTAGTAAAGTTGAAATATGGGCAAATAATTTAAACTGTCACGCATTTAAAAGATTTTGAACTTTTCAAAGTCACAACTTGACTCCTTCCAAGTTTGTTCTCCTAAAATGGTGCTAGGTTACTTAAATGTAGCATGTTGTATGGTATATTCCTTTTTCAATCATATGTTACCAAGGTTGGGTATTTTGCTTTGTGTACCATGTTGTTTTGTACAAGGTGGCATATACAGTAGTTATGCAGAGGTGCACTGCTGAGTGCGTGTATTTATAGTGACAAAGCTTGCAGCAAAAATTTATCCTTGAAATCTAATTTTAAAGTGAGGTGGTTGTATAATTAAAAAATGTATCGCACTAAACATGTGTTGACTGATTACTGAAATTAAAAGCTCTGCAAGTCATCTTTCAATACACTTGTAGAAACAAAATCAAATGCTGAGTGACATCACCTAACAATGTGTTTGCAATTTTTTATCTGTGCTTGCTCTTTCCACATATCTGTTAAATGATAAAGAAACATTCAATCCACTTAATCCAAGTTTTTCCAACTATTTGGAATGCGGCTCTCAACCTCAGCCGCGCTTCTCTGTCTGACTGTGTTTTAGGGTAAGTTGCTGAGAGTTTACTGCCCACTAACACAGGATGAATGCAACCTGTCATTCATCTGTTTCAGGGTGCGGTTATCTGCAATCTTCTTAGTTTGGGAAGCCAAATGTTTCTCCCATACTGCAAACCTTCATATGATTAACATCGAAATGATCATACTGGTGACTCATGAATGCTAGATTTAGACTTGAGACAAGGAAGAGGGCAGGGAGACATGAGCCCTTTCGAGGAAGGCTACCCACTCAGAGATATTCAGTTTCATTGGGGGCCTTGATAGCTACGATAAAATAAGTAATCCCCAACTTCCACTAGCCGAACAGACAAATTTTCTAACCTCTTAAGGGGAAATATTGCGTTTAAAATTCACTAACATGACAAAGAAAGAAAACAGCTTTAATCATTATTACACCATTGAGTCTCACCAATAAACTCCTGTAATGGTTCTATTGTGCATTACAAGAGTTACGGAAGTTGCATCATTTGAATTTGTAAAAGTTTGGGCCAATAAATTGTTCCTGAGCAAAAGACAACTGAATTTCTTTCTGTGAAAACCTTATTTCTTGAAAAGAAAGCTACCATACTGCCCTATTTTGAAATCTCTAATTCTGTATATTGGTTTTAAAAATACGAAAATTTTCAGTAAAACAAACCCAATATTTCCCTTAAAAGAGGGAAAATTTTCCAGTAAAACCCAAAATTTTAAACTAATTTTCAATGGCAACCTCAAAATTTTTGGCAGGCTTCACGCACCCAAAATGTCACATCACCCACCCCTTCAGCAACCCATCATGTTTGTATGAGCTTCAGGCTGCCCTAGAGCTTGGCTCCTTGTAGGGCAAATCCTAACGCCTTCCGTTCCATAAATGTAGACATTGAAGTTTAAAGTGCTATTTCCTGCGATCTATAGGGCATCTGGAAAGTCAAATTTTCTGACCTCAGCCCCAACCATGACAGGGCTCAGGTCGGGTTGCTTCTGTAAGATGCTGTAAGAGTGCATACTGCTTTCTTAATTAAGGAACTGCTTCCTATGAAGATTTGTACCTCTGAGGCTCTGTCACTGTTTCCATACTGTAGATTTGTCGATACAGCTTCGACACCTCTTAATCATGGATTTGGTTCTCCAGTGTCCTCTCTATAAGCCTGAGATTCTTCCCTGCATCCCACAAACTCGACCCAACCTATGCATTTAGCCCTCACCCTCAGATAGTTTGAGAACCACTGGCCTAATTATACATGATGCTAGAAATGATAGCAATACACTATGGAGACTCTGAGAATATCCTGGTATAACAACATGAATACACATACAAACATGTGAAATTATAGCTCATGACCGTATGACAGTGTGCACAACTTTAGAAATTTTCATGTGCACGAAATCAACGAAAACATCACTAACTTATTAGGAAGACTAACCTCTATTTATAACATACCTTTAGGGATATGACCAGGCACTTTGTACAAAAGTATGAAGTTGCCTGGTCATTCAGTTTTGAAGCAAAGCAGAGGCAATCCTGTGGAACCATGGGGTAACAATCACCCTGCACCTGCTTGAAGGTCGTGTGATATGTCAACAAAAAGAGCTGTTTCACTTGTCAGCTAAAGAATTAAAGACATACAGTCATCACCCCAATGTATATTTTTAGTGTGGGGGTATCAAAATTCTTAGATGGTGACTGCTCTTTGATTGACATCAAAGTTTGAAAATTTGAAAGATGCAGAGTAGCTCACATTCCACACAAGGCAGAGAGAGTGCTTTTATTACATTTTATAGCCTTGTATGCTCACCAGGACATGGCCTTAAGCAATAAAACAGATTTACTCCTGCACAAGGAAGAGCTTCATACAGTTATGGGAGGAGCTAGAAGTTGCATAGTTGGGAGAATTGGAACTGTCTGGGATCATGAAAATTCCCCTTTAAGTTTCCCAATGAAAGATCCGTTGGAATTATTTCAATATCTTGTACCGTTCTCAAAATATACGTCTTCAAAGTTTGATGGTTTCATAAGTAACTAATTGCCTATGCAAAAATAATGATGGGGGAGTGTTGCACAATGTTAAGATTTCTTTTGTTAACCCTATATAAATTATCTCTTAATTACTGATCAGATAGTTTACAGTTTGGTGAGTGATATCGATATTTCTCAAGGAAACGATTTTAACTTTCATAATAAACCCCTCAGGGGATAACAATGCTATCAGTATCCTTGAAGTTAAGGTTGAAAAAACAAAAGCTAACATTAGCCATATATGGTATGTCCATCTTTCAATGTCACATATTTGCATATGTTGCCCATGTTTATTCATCATACAAGTAAATTTCGAAATTGCCCCATAAAATGGTCAATATTTGATGGATTTTAATGGCAATTGCGGCTATTTTCTGGATTTTAATTGCTTTTTACATCAAATGTCCAACTATGTAATTTTCATATCACCAGACCTTTAATTATCTCTAATGACAGAAAATGACAGATGATCAAAAACAAAAACAACAGCTCTATCATACTCAGTATGGCAAAAACACTTATCAACACTACACTCAATATGGCAAATACATATGTATGAAAAAATTTTCATATTCTTTTCTACAAATATTACTAAAGAAGGTTCCACATTTGATCCCCAGTGACCTTGTATGACTTTTGGCCTCCGTCAAACACTTTTGGCAATTATAGTTAATACGGCTATATAATGCATCTACCACCTTAGTATGAAAAGTGCAAAAGCTTCCTTGGACACAGCAAGAGGTGTTTGCAGGATTCCTAAACCTTGAGACAATAATGTTCTGTAACCTTTTCAAAATTTATGAGAATTTCATGATTATATGCATTTTCATGACCAAAAAATCTGCGGATAAAACGAGCATTATACATGCACATGCTACAAAAGATGTTATTTTCACATAACATTTGCCACCTGTTTTATAAAATGTCATGCATTTCCAGACCTGAAAACATATTTCCATGTCTTCCCAGATCACAGGACCCTTTTAGTCCATGCTATGCATGGAAAGTGTCTAGATTCCACAAATAATCATAGTCATACTGAATACATGTATTTGGTAAACCAGAATACTTGTAATAACACTGATCTGTATAATCACAGGTGTAACGTAAGTTTTTCCCTGCTTGTAGTGTGACTTATAGATGTTGATTTAGAGAAATTCTTACTGCAATCTGGCACAGATGAAAATACATTAGGAAGGGTATAGGGGGAGCCTATGGGGTACCCCATAATTTGCAACAATACGGAATGAAAAAGAAAGGGGAAACGATAATTATCTTTGCAATAGGCCACAGCAGATGGAGTAATAAACAAACATCCACGAGAAAACTGTACAAACACTGGTAATTTAAGCTGCTGGCTATTGTTTGGCCTGGCTCCTAAACACTGCAGAGGCAGAAACCAAATGAGATATTTTGGCACTTAGGGGTCAGCTTGGTAAAGATTCACCACAGAAGTCGCCCTATACTACTATTCTAATGTTCCCGGTGCTGGGGGTGGTCTAGTACATAAGTAGCGTGGGAGACAGCTGAGGAAGGTAATGTGATGAATACAATCCACTCACCTGCAACAATCAATAATACTTTCCTCCCTAAACGATCCATTAGCAAAACTGAAACTGCCGTAGCTGCCACCTGCACAGCTCCCACGATAATGGTGGAGACATGGGGATCAATACTTGAGTGTGTGCTCTTGAAAATGTCGACTGTGTAAAACATGACTGTGTTGATACCACTAAATTGCTGGAAGAACATTAGTGAGAGGGAGATACCCAATGGCCTAAAAAGATGAGGTTCCAGAAATTCACGCCAAGAAATGCTGTTGTCCTGCAAAACCAAGGGAAAAGACACACAAATTATCATTTAACTATGCTTATAGTTTAAGTTGTGTGACAAAAATGACATTCTTCAAATTTTCTTTGTCTCTATAATACTCCACCTGTTTATCCCATGTGCACATCACAGGAGCAAGAAACGGGGTTTGTTATTAAGGTGAGAGGGGAGAGGAGGTGTTAAGTCCGATGGGAGTTTGGTCTTGGGTAGGATAGGAGGTAATTAAGAGAATTACATCCCCTTTAATGGCTACAATTTGAGATTTATTGAAGGGGTAATCTATCTGGTCTCTAATATCAATGACCTTTGTAAAACATTGATTGATAGTCTTTTAAGTCTTTGTATTGCCAGTCTGGGATTCTGGTCATCCTACTCATAGCTTAAAGGGGCTCACTAATACATCACCCTAAACATATCTAGGATACCCCAAAGTATCTACATTCAAACTGGTAAGTGCACTTTTGACTGACATAATTTAAAACATAGTTTCACTATGACTTGTGCAGGTCACTGAAACTGGATGTTGTGTAGACAGGTCTGACCACAGGTGCACTAAAATCACACACAGCAGTGCACCATACAGAATATGGCACTGGGATTAAACTCTGTACATGAATAGCTATGCTGTAGCTTTGTCTGGGAAGTGTGGAAGACAGTGTTTTTTTTTTATTATTTTTTATTTTTTTATTTATTTATTTATTTTTTCATTGGAGAAGATTCGAGAAGTAACCCACACGGCATACTTCTAGCTGTCTGGGGTGGGTTAATTGGCCCTTTATTAAAGGTATGATGACATGCAATCAAAACAGCTGTGTTTACTCTACAGTTAAAGAATAAATTCCCTTACAAT
Organism: Holothuria leucospilota; assembly: GCA_029531755.1. Taxonomy (NCBI): domain Eukaryota; kingdom Metazoa; phylum Echinodermata; class Holothuroidea; order Aspidochirotida; family Holothuriidae; genus Holothuria; species Holothuria leucospilota. The sequence goes on from CM055982.1 coordinate 493,840, forward strand.
AAATCCACTGGAATTACTTCTTTTACTATTCTCAATATAACCTCTTCAAACTTTCGCTGATTCTGAAGTATTAAACTCAATGTCAATACAAAAACAATGACTGTTGAATGTTGCACCATGTTAATTAGTATTTCTTTTGTAAACCATTGTAAACTTTCTCTTAATTACTCAACACATAGATTTGCACTTTGAAGAACGACACTAACCATTTTCAAGTAGATTACCTTTTCTTCAAAAATAAAATTCGATTCGAAATTCGATTTTACAACCGTTTTGATAATTATGATTTTTCATCTGAGCTTGATAGATTAAATGATTTGCTTAACCATTCTAATTGCGATTTAGTGGTGACTGAGGCCGACGTACGCCGTCAGTTTTCCAGGCTAAACTTATCAAAGGCTGCTGGTCCGGATAATCTCTCAGTGCGGGTTTTAAAGCATTATGCAATAGAACTGGCCAATATTTTTACTGTTATTTTTAATTTATCTTTTAGAATTGGGGATGTTCCTTCATTATGGAAACAATCCTGTATAATACCTATTCCAAAAAAGTCAGTTATATCTTGCATGAATGACCTACGCCCTGTTGCACTTACAGCCGTGCCAATGAAAGTATGTGAACGTTTGTTTTTAGATCATTTTAAGCCCTTTGTCACTCCCTTTTTAGACCCTTTATAATTTGCGTACAAGCCTGGTCCCAGCTGTGAAGACGCCATTCTCGTACTCCTTCAATGTTTATATTCACACTTGGAGCGTAATAACAGTTCTGCTCGTGTCATGTTTTTTGATTTCTCATCAGCCTTTAATACAATTCAGCCTCATAACTTCGTCACTAAACTCATGAGTTTGGATATCTCACGTGGTATCATTAGGTGGGTCATGAAGTATCTTACAGATAGAACACAGTTTGTTAAACTTAGTTCCACTTGCCATTCAGATATCATTTCATCTAACACAGGGGCTCCGCAGGGTACTGTTTTGGCACCCTTTCTTTTTACTTTATACACGTCTGATTGCAGATCCCTGGAGAAGGAGTGTCCTCTTATCAAGTTTGCCGATGACACAGCTATGGCTGGGCTTATTCATGGAGATGATGAAGCTGCAATTATTCATAGACTATTGTGACTCTAACTTTTTGCAATTAAATATCTCTAAAACAAAAGAAATTATTATTGATTTTAGGCGTAACGTTAATACACCACCACCGGTCATTATAAAGAGGGGAAGTAGATCGTGTTTCAACTTACAAATATCTGGGTGTGATTTTGAATAATAAGCTAACTTGGGGGGATCATGTAGATGTTATTATTAAGAAGCTGAACAGCAGACTCTATTGTCTCAGGAAAATGGCACATTTCAATGTTCGCCCCGTTATTTTGGATATGTTTTACAAGGCTACCATCTGTGGAGTATGGAGGTATTGCCTGGTCTGCTGGGGTGGGAATGTAACCAAGTTAGAACGGGATCGTACTGATAATATAATTAAGAAAGCTGAAAGGGTTATTGGTATATCTCAGTCTGCTGTTGACTCGGTGTATCAGTGCCTGCTCCAAGCCAAGCTGGACTCTGTGTGGAATGACTGTAATCACCCTTTATTTCAACAATTCCATAACAGCATCATCTCGAGAGGTATTGGCAGACTGAGACTTCCTGAACTTAAGACTAACCGCCACCGGAACTCTTTTATACCTCGTGCAATTAGACTTTATAATGTTTCTTTGAGTCGTTAGGTGGGGTCATCGCTATTGATGGTTTTTCTAGTGTTTTATTGTTTAAGCATTTTTAGTCTTTGTCTTAATGTTTGAATCCTCAACTTTTGTCATTGTACATACTGCTTTTGTCTTTATATTTTTACTTTTTATGTGCGAGTATTTCAATTTCCTTTTATGGAGCAATAAAGTGTTACTGACTGACTGACTGACTGACTGACTGACTGACTGACTGACTGACTGACTGACTGACTGACTGACTGACTGACTGACTGACTGACTGACTGACTGACTGACTGACTGACTGACTGACTGACTGACTGACTGACTGACTGACTGACTGACTGACTGACTGACTGACTGACTGACTGACTGACTGACTGACTGACTGACTTACTTAATTGAAAAAACAAAAGATATCATTTGTCATTAACTTGTGAGTCCTTATTTCCAGTCAGAAATTTGCATTTTTTACCTCTATTTTATTATATAAGTGCAAAATAGAAATAATCTGGTACAATTATCAATTCTGATGGTAAATGTGGTGGTTTTCTACATTTTCAATGTTCTTAATACAAAAAAAAAACCAACTCCGTTGTTTCCTGTCATCAGACGTTTTATAAGTTCATCCTTGTACATGATGATCTCTTCAGTCTGTGTAAACACACTTTTTCTTTTTCATCTAATATATTCAACCTGCAATAGGTGTCAGAGTTCATTTGCATACCTTCTATGCCTTTCAAAGTTACCTTCCCTCACATACCTGGTAATCTCAGCATAACCAGGTCTCTAAAATTGAAATGGGGTGACAACATTTTGACTACATTTACTTTTAGCAAATAGTGCATTTGCACATTTGGTTCTTCTTGCCCAATAGCTTTTACAGTATGTTACAACCCATTCAATATATGGAAAATTAGCGTGAGGAAAACCCAAAGCAATCCACTAGTAGATAATTACACTCTGGAGAACATGTTGGACTACTGGCTAAGGCGTTGGACTTGCAATCAAAGGATTGCTGGTTTGAGTCATACTGGGTTCATTACCTTGTGTCCTTGGGCAAGATGTTTTATCTCAATTGCCTCTCTCCATCCAGGAATTAAATGGATACCTGTGAGGTGAATTGTCATTGGTACTGATTATAGCTGCAGTCGCTTAAAGAGACTGCTGACCAGGGGTAATATTTACTGTATGTCAAGTGAGTTATGGTTTAATGGTCAAGAGGCAATGAGCAAGTGTTTGCTTTATACTTTTCTGAAGGATGTGAAAGCTAGATACCAATACAGAAAAGATTAGAACCATGATTAATACAATGATATGCACTTCAAAATGAGGTAGTTGGGTCACTTTATATTCAAGGAATACTGTTATCACAGTAAAATTTATTCACCTAACCTTTCACAATTTTAATGATGAAACACACATGACTCAAGTCATGCATAAAAGTTTTGGGAAGAAAGGCTAGAGAATGAGAATGAATGGTTCAAAATTGATAAAAACTGAATACTTTCTGTTTGTGTGCCATGTTGAAGCAATATAAACATGCTATTCTCTTTCATAGGAAACACTGTGAGACTTTGATGGCAACAAATACCACAGACTTCAATAAATACATGCAGAGCTTCTGCAGTTTATTCTGTTACAATAATCCCTTACAAAAAAGGTGCATCAACCTGTGTCTGTAACCACCACATGAAAAACAAAAGAAATCACACATGTTCTCTGGTGGCAAACCTGTATTTCTGGAACCCTCTGGACACAGGTTTGACACAGGTTGATACACCTTTCCTGCTTTTAATTTCAAGCCCACAAGTTTTGTCTCAGAAATCTTTGTTAACATTGGTTTTAATTGCCACACATTTTGCATGTAAAACCCGTGAAAACCTGTGGCAAACCTGTAGCAAAGTGTGACAACTATCCAACCTGTGTCAACATCAAGGGAAAACACAGGTTTCTATGCAAAATACCAGTTATTACCCATGACAGACACATGTGAAAACCTGAGGATTTGAAACTAATTGCCATGTTTTTTTGTTTTTTTTTTTTTGTAAGGGATATGTGTACCACCTGGGCCATTTCATACATGTATGATATTTACAAACTGTGCCCTGTAGGTTCAACATCTTTAGCTTACCGAGTTGTCCAGTGTGGATTCAATCTCTCTGCACTCAATATCCACATCTACACCGCTGCCTCTGACTTCCTGGAGCACCGCTAATGCCCTCTGTCGCTGTTTTTTGATAAGCCAGTAAGCTGGGGTGTCTGGCATAGGTAACATGAAGACCACCAAAAGAAACGCAAGACCAGCTGCAACGATAGCTAGCCAAACATAGGACAAAGGTAATCCTGCAAACAAAACAGATAAAAACATCCATGGGCATACAGTACTTCACTCAGACCCCCACTACACATGCATTTCCTTGTCATTGATGATAAATGAACCAGCATACTAAAATGCACGGAGGTTTTGATGACCTCTTCACAAACAACTAAGGTGTTCAGAATTTGATCTAAGGTGACCCCAGGTGACCTTTGTCCCCCAGCACAAATAGTAATTAAAGTTTATCTTCTAAGTATAGCTAATCTGCATACCATGTATATACAGTGTAAGTCTATAGGTGTACTTAACAAGGCTTATCGATAACTGTAAGCTGAGATCTGCATCACTTACGCATATTTTTTATATAATGGGTTATAATCTGACTGTGATACCATTATAGTAAACGAATAATGGTGAACAATGGTAGCGGTCACGCATGAATTATATCATGATTTGTCATTGCCATGTTAAGTCACACTCCCACAAGAGAAATTATGATGAAGTTAGATGGGATTTTATGACACACTATTAACACGATTGCACTGTATAGTGTCACCTAGAAAAGAAAAAGTTGCAATGTTGGGGTACAATTAACTAAAAAGGTGGGGTCAAATTCCAGTAAAAGGTCCAGGCAAATGTGGGAGCCATGTCAAAAATTTCTATACAGTTTGCTTTCCTTGAGAAAGCCCAAAATAAGGGAAGGATCTGTCTGCTCAAATAAAGTTTTCAGGTCTGGCACAGCGTAGTACTTCTGGCGAATATGGGAGTATTCATAACAGTCAACGAGTACGTGACCGACGGTGGCAGCACAATCACAGGGTACACAATATGGTCTCTCATCCCTGTGAAGTAAATAGGCATGGGTAAGGTAAGTGTGACCGATGTGAGCCCTAGTCAGAACTAAATCATCTCTCTGTTTACTGGGCGCTCCATGTCCCCCAGTTTTGACCAATGGTTTAACTCAGTACAATGTGTTTTCGGAAAAGGAATCCCACAGTTCTTGCCATTTCAATTTTACAAAGCCATTGATCTTAGGGCGGTAATCGATGTGAGACAAGTAGAGATTGGAGGCGTCCATCTATGGGGCTTGTTTAGCAAGTGCATCGACTTTTTCATTTCCTTGTAAGCCCACGTGACTGGGGACCCATGCTAACACAACTGATTTTTGTAGTTGAACCAAATTGGAGGAAGCTTCACGGAGAGCTGTTACTGAAGGGTGTTTTAGCTCATGGCCTCTTAGTGCCAAAAGGCTTGATAGTGAGTCTGTGAACACAATGAACTGGTGACTGTCTGAGGTTTCAATCAGATGGAATGCCATCTTCAGTTCCTGGAGTTCAGCAGTAAATATTGATGCATCATCCGGTAGTCCGACTTGCAAAGATGCATCATGGCCTGACACCGCGGCCGCAATCCTGTTCGTGGCTTTGGAGCTGTCAGTGTAGATTGCATGTATAATATGTGTGAGTATTCCACATTTCTTGAGTATTACTGTACTTGTTTAAGGGGAAAGGTGTTTCAAAATGAATTTATGGTCAGTGGGCCAAAACAGTAAGTAGTAAGTTTGTTCCCTTATAGTCACTTTTGCAGAAGTCAAGCACTTTAGAATTTTGTTTTATTAAAAAACTATTTAAAGTTTTCAAGTTAAAACTCTGAAGTGTCTTTTTTCGAGTCCACTGTGCAATTAGAAATATCAATCATCCTGAGGGTGTTGGGCTACTGCACCATGAGTTTTTTGAAGGTCCCTGCACAAGGGAGTAATTAGGACAAACTTGTGACAAAGAGAATTTTAGCACTTGGAGGGATATTTGGCTTTTCCCAATTTTTTCACATAATATACCAACAGGGATGTAGCTAGCCAAATTTGAGTGCCGGGTAATTGTGTGATCTGGGGAAAGCACCCCACCTCACCCCATGGCATCTACCCCATTTTTCAGCCATTAATTTTTCATTTTTCCCTCATTTTACTTTAGGGAGTAAATTTAGGGCTAGTTTAAGGTCCTGGTAGGCAGATTTGTGGTGGGCGGGGAGAGGTGTGTTTGTCTGGAGTGCTGGGCGGGAATATCAAGTGCTGGGTGTCACCGCCCAGCGCCGCCCACCGTAGCTACATCCCTGTATACCAATGTAGAACCAAATATCAAAAGTACTGTATGAGTTGCTCAACAGCTAAACCCCATCTGCTACACATTCCACTTTCTATGCTCTATTTGGACTTTCACTTGAAGTCCACCACTATACTTGGTCTAACCCTGGGGTCAAAAGTGCTCCACAACACTACCTTGATAAGAAATCTACTGTATGAGCCCCAAGAGAGACTGAGACATGCCTTTTTCTTAAAGGCATTTTTCTAACCCCTCCCTTACATTCAGTTAGAACCTAGCACAACTGAAAGCTTAGTGGAAGGGAGTCCTCTCTGGATGGCAAGCCCCCACATCTTCTTTGCTACATATGTCAGGCTTCCCTTAGTACTCACCTAAGGAATACACCATTAGGATACCAAGTGTCACACAAAGCTGAAAGCTGGATCCCAAAAATCCCCGGTTGTCAGGACTTGCCATCTCAGCAATATAAACCTGAATAAACAAAACAGAAAAGGGGCTGAATGAAAAGGGAATTCAGGCACAGATCTGGGGGAGACAGTACTGGGATGGGGAGATCTAGGGGGGCAGGGGGTAGGAAAATATGGAGAAAAAGGGGAATGTCCCCACCAAGATTTTAAGGGTGAAAATAAAAGGATGATTTTCACTAGTCCTTAGTCTCTGAGGCAAGAGCATTTCTTATTATTTTTAGGGTTCCAGGCATTTCGGGAAAACAGAGTACCCTGACTTTTCCCCTTTATATACAGTACAAAATTCCAGGATAAAATAGATGTTTTTCCAACACTAAGATTCTGTGGATAGAACACAATATATCACTTCTTGAGACAGAGTACATGACTTGAAAACTTGGTCTGAAAGCTTATCTTTTTTGACCCCTAAGTACAGGGTATTAATCAGCTGAAAATATTTAGAAAAGTTAAATGATATACTGTAATGGTCCATCTTTCGACTATGCAAAGATGGTGGTATCCTGTACATTACATGAGTTATTCTTCCAAGTTAACATTTATTTCACAATGAATGCTGTTCAGGATCAAAAAATTTTCTGTCCCATCAATCCCTGAAGTGTTAACCAGAAGTGCAGATGACCCTGATAAAGTAAAACCATAGGCCTAACAGTGACACTTCTGCACCTAGAAAATTACTTTTCTTTTTGCACTGTTGTCAATGTCACATGTTACTTATATTTGTTCAGAACAATCAATAATTCAGTTTTTGATTATCCCTAAACTAAAAATAAAATTTATTGCATTGTATTCCAAATGTTCAGTATAATGACAAAAGAGTGGCATGGGCTTCACTTACAGAACAAAACTCAATCCACTGTAACAGTCCATGTAGACAGGATTCAATAAAAGTTACATTCATTGCTAAGAGGTTTTCCCTTCATACTGCACTTTAATACAGTAGAAGCACAACTATAAAAGGTGTACATAGTCTGCTACCAACTTTAAAGATCTGGTGACATAAAAATTACATAGTTGGATATTTTATAAAAAAAAAAGCATTAAAAATCCAGAAAATAGCCACAATTCCCATTAAAAATCTATCAAATATTAATAACTTTACGGGGTAGTTTCTATTTCACACTTTTATCATGAATTAACATGAGCTACAATATACAAATATGTGCCACTGAAAGATGGAAATTTATACCATATATTGCTAATGTTAGCCTTTGTTTTTTCAACCTTAATTTCAAGGGCACTGGTAGTATTGTTATCCCCTGAGGGGTTTAGTATGAAAGTTAAAACTGTTTGCTTGAGAAATATTGATATCACTTACCAAACTGTAAACTATCTGATCAGTAATTAAGAGATAATTTATATACTGTAGGGTTAACAAAAAAATCTTAACACTGTGAAACACTCCCCATTATTATTTTTGCATAGGCAATGAGTTACTTCAGAAACCATCACACTTTGAAGATGTGTATTTTGAGAATGGTAAAAGATATTGAATAATTCCAATGGATCTTTCATTGGAAGACTTAACTCTTTAGCTGACAAGTGAAACAGCTTTTTTTGGTGGCATGTCACACAACCTTTAAAGGGGAAATGTGAAGATAGCAATAGATACTGCATATAAAGCACTGTACTGTACAATTACTGTACATAGTTATTCAAGGAAAAAATCAACTCATTTGGGACATATTTGAGATTCATACAGTAGGTAGTAAAACAGTGATACAAACACTAACTATATGCATGCCACCCAGTAATATACTAGTGACATCTAAACAGGTGGTACCATGATGAAAATATATCCATATATGCCTCATCCATATACCCCATGTCCCATACATTTTGGAAGGAACTTAATTCATTCATAAATTTTTCAGTAAATCTCCCAATTCAAAAATTTGTTCTGACAGCAAATCTAAATGTGAGAAAACCCACACAGGCTTATATCCACAGAATAGCCTACACTTTGAAATGGCTTTCAAATGAGAATTTTCAATAGCTCAAAGTTGGAATCTTTTCAAATCATATGAGTAGTTCACCCAATACATAACAACTTTTGCAGTACAATTAAACCAATGAGTTAGAAAGCTTTTATAAAGAAATCAGACACACATTATTGAACCTTGTGCTTTAAAAGGTGGCAAATAGAAGTACTGAGCTTGCTGCAGTGATATTTCAGAGTAAATTATAATATGCAGAACTTGGTTGTTGTGTATTAAAACAAATTGGTACTGCGCATCTGACTTTGAACAATACTGATTTTTTTGTCATAAAATCGGTGATGGCCCCTAGGTTCTTCAGAAAATTACAATTCTTTAATACTTGCTGACCATTTGACAAGGAAAATGAAATGTGCGCGATTCTGTGGTCGTACAATTTCAATTCTTCCCTGCAGCATTAGATAAGCTCCAGTCTTACCAAAGGAATTCTGCATGCACTGCTTTCAAAGAAGTTGACACCTCATTGACATGGTGGTAGCCAGGAATTCTGAGAGACAGGGTCACCAAAACTTCAAAAGGAGCATTGGCCGGGATTATTCATAATAGCCTTTTGGCAATCCATTTTCCAAACAGGAGGTGACACAGTGGTATGTATTCCCCCAGCCTCCCCCATCCCCCTCTACTACTTGTCTGTGCAAGACACAGGTAACTAGAAGATTGATTCACCTGTAAAGTGGATTGTACTGTCTTTAGAAAAGAAGTAGGACACTTACATTTGAAGCAATATTTACTCAGGGATTCCGCCAGAAATGCAAAAAAGGGGGGGGGATTAATTGCTCCTAAACCCCTAGTCCAAATTGATGCTGTCCCTGGCTAAAGCTATGGTTTCAGGGGGACAAAAGCTTGCTTCAAGACCCCTATAAGGTGCATTTTGAAGGGTTTTAAAGGCCATTTACTTATGAAAGTCCAAACATTGCTGCAAAGGTGCCTTCTTCTTAAGTAAGAAACCAAGTGGACAATTTTTTTAATTTTTATGGAAATGAAAAGGGGGGATTTTACCCACCTTCTTCTGGAAAGGGGGGGACAAATCCCCCCCTTTCCCCCCTTTGGCAGAAACCCTGTTACTGTATCATAAACATTTCACCTACTCATTTTTTTTTTTTTTTTGGTTAAATTTGGATCCTTCCTTGAAACACAAACATGACTTGGGAGAGTTAACTCTTAAGTTAGAGTCATGATAAATATTGATACTCTACTGCAGAGGTGTCTCTACTATGGTGGGATCTGTGACTCAGCTATCTTTAAATTTATGTGGTCTACTGTAGTTTACTCCCCTTACACTGTATGGCTATAAACTTGTCCTCAATTAAGCAAAAAAGCATTCCTGTGCAAGATGGAAAATGTGCTGAAATACAATTTTTTTATTTTCTTCCTTTTCTTTTCTTTCTTTTTTTTTTTTCTTTTTTTTTTTTTGTAAGGCTGAATCTGGTCAAATTTTAATTGGGAAGGCCACTATTTTGTTCTGTGGACATACTCATCATACATATATATTGCTTTACTTCCCATAAAATTACATGTTCGAAAAGTAGTAAAAGTTCCATCACTCAAAAAGTTCAAAGTTTGGGTGAATGAATTATTCATAATCTATAAGGCAGTAAATCAGTTAGAACTGCTAGCACCTTATGCCTTGAAAGTGAAGTTTTCTGACTAACCTAATTTTTTTAACTGCCTGTAACTTTAATTGCCTATTACACCTATGCTGTAAATGACAATTATAAAGACTGAGGTTCAAAACATTTGTTCCACCAATGCAGTAGGCTTAAGGACAGAAAAAAGCACACAAGGTCTTGCAACTGCCAATCAACAAGAAAGCATCGTATGTGCACTACCACTCTGATACAATCCTTTGGGAATCAAAATCTTTCTGACTGAATTCTGCTGGTAATGTTCAATACACTTGTTGTTTGTTTTATCTTAGATACTGTACAGTAAGTGTTGCTATGGGCAACTTCCACTATGGCACAATCAGACAGCAATTTGGTTAATATATCTGCAAATAACCATGACAATAAAATTGTTTTGAAAATGTAGCACAGGGATGGAGTATTTTAGATTACTTTCATAGACCAGCAGCCGTCAAGATGAATATCTCCTCCCCCACCCCCTGCCCCCACATTTGAAACATGAGATTGTCTTCTGTTGAATTTTTGAGGAGTAAATGAAAGCCACCTTGCATTATAACTAAAATATCACAAAGGGGAGGTGTATCCTACACTGTCAAACTTTTTACAAAGTTCAAAGCTTTACCACAGATACTGTAGCACCATTTTGTGCATGTAAGCCACCATTCATAAGATCAATTTCACAAAGCTAGTGTACATACCCTCCCTGAGACTAAGGTGGTCTACCAATAGGTTCTCAAGTGGTAGTATGGACGCCATCTGTGACTCACCACGAGCTCTAAAATTGCCCACTGAAGATTTAAGGAGCCTATAATTTAAACTGATTTGGCAACTTACATTGTTATAAAGTACAAATTCAAGTTAAAGTGGCCTTCAGCTTACAACACTTGAGAACCCGAGGTCTACCCCCTCTCCATCACAAAAGCCTGAATGCAAGCCTACACCGACTGCATGCTCCTTTACCACTTGCTGCAATCATTGAAATTACTGTCAATTCCAAAACTTATCCATTATGATACCTTGCTGAAATTCTACACAGCTACTGAGCTACACTATATACAGCACATAACACCGCAATCTCTTGTTTGCTTAAATGTTTACTCAAAAATTCACCAACAATGGAAGTGTGTGCTTTAAAGTTTTCAAATCTAATTTGCTCTTGCTTGGGATGACAATGATTGCATACCAGCTGAGAATTTGATACCTTGAAATGTAAATAAGAACACTTCCAGTGGGCTTTAAAAAGTAGAGAAACAAGAAAAAAGTGATGAAGTATAAACATGGAAGGATAAGTATACTGTAAATACGAGAGACAAATTTAGTTTCTCTTCCAAGGATTCAATGTAAAGAATGACTAATACTTGAAGTCTGAATACTATACCAAATACACAGTAAACAATCAAGGTTGTAGCACAGGGAGCACCAGTATGAAATTATCTACAATACACAAAGGGATGTTCATTTTTTTGATTGTCAGCCAGTCACCAACACATTACACAGGTGGATGATACCACCCAACATGCATATTACAGGAACATAGACACTGAACAGTTTATCTACATGAACACACACACACTGATGTCTTGTAGTAGTGTTAGGGTATACTTGGCAACTTTCCATGTCTTCCACTCTTTTTCCTTTCATTTTTCAGTAAACACTGCCATCTTGTCTGTGGACAGTAAAACCCTGTCCCCTCCCCTCTATCCCTACCCTTTCCCCCTCTCTCTGCTCTTCCAATGTTTTCTTTTGCATAGGCCACATGGGTAGCTACTAGATCCCCAATCAGGTATAACCCCTCCTGAAAAATTCCTAAAACAGGGTTATCGATGGTTACTGTACATTTTAAAAAGTGATGCACATGATTTCACGTCTTCATCTTAAACATGGTCAGTTTTAACTTTTTCCAAAGGTAGCAAAATTTTGCATCCGGACAACTTTATGTAAAGACTTCTGATAGAACCAGTACCCAGAACAGGTCCCCCACTGCCCCCCTTGACAGATTTGAAAAGAGAAAGCCTGCTTCCTGTAAGAGCTATTGTTTAAAAATGAACTTTCTTTCTGATCCTATGTCCAATCCAGTTCCGTCTCCTAGATTTAATGTGGTCACTTATTAATAAGTAAAGTAAACGTCATGTACTGAGCTGAAATGATTCTAAATGACGTGTTACTCACAAAACATCAACTTATAACATTACTTGCATTTTGCAAAGGTCATGACGGCTACATGGTTAACAAGCAGGAAACAGGAAATACGGCTTGGAAAGAAAGTGGAAGAGGAGGTTAGAACCCGGAAAACAGACAAATATCAAGGTACACTCTCAAAGTATAGGTTTGTAGGAAAGGTATAATATTGTGCAAGCAGTATTAACTTAACAGTAGTCCATTTACTGTACAAGGCAATTCATGAAAAATACGTACTGCTCCCACACACTGTATATATGGGTGGACTAAATATGGTCCTACAGCAATAAAGCCGACTAAACTAATCCTACTGTACACTCTTTATTTTGTGTGTATGTGTGTGTGTGTTTCTTTTTTCAAATGCTACTCAAACCTTTCTCCTTTCCTGTATTAAGTCTTTACTGAGTGAACATTTTCCTAGAGTATCCATTCTTAAAACCATGATGGTTTTAAAAACAATCAGCCTGTCCTAGTACTTACTGTACTTTACCTCCATCTTACAGTAGGCCTATTTTTTCACATATGGAAATGTGCTCTACAACAGTGTTCATTGCTGAATCAGAGAAAAGCAGTTAGCAAGACACCACGCTGATCAGGCAGCAGCAGATGGCTTACTCCATTAAAGATATTGTCCTGAGTAAACACTAGGAAAACATGGGGAAATGGCCAATGGAGCATTGTTTTTGCTTGTTAACTCAAAAAATTTGCAATAACTGGCAAAATTTTAAATATGGAGCTGTTCTAAAAGTCTGTTATAAATGTAGTATGATAGTAGCGTAGTCCATGTCAAGATTGGTTTTGTACAGGACGTTATACTGTACTGTACCTGCAACTAGTCTCTTTCTGTGTTGTTTGCTATGCATTACACAAGTACAAGTAGTATCTTATAATGAGTATAAGACTCAATAATTACAGAAAAAGGGTAGAAACCTTCTGTTAAGAGTATCATTATGTACAGTAGCACACCACACTTTAAAGAGACTTCTTCCACTGAAAATGTTGACTGATAAATGAAGCCCCACAATATTTTGGGGAGTGCATGAATGTAGACAACATTGTTATCGAAGAAGGTGCTACATTTGTGATGAAGATATTATAGCAAATGAATTAAAGATCTCCTTAGCCAAAACTGAAGGGGGATCAGAGTATTTTAGGTGCTTTGTTGCATAACATGCATCCACTGAAGAATATGGCATTTTGACTGAAGTGTCCGACAGGAAACTACCATACTGAAGCTCTCATAGCTCAAAATTCCAATGGTCACTGTACATAAATTTGAAGACAGTTTGGAAGGTATAGCCTACTTGAGAAAGCTATGAGAGGAACCCTGTTCCTGTTGAAAACTTTGAGAACAGTCCAGAGACCTTTCAATGGATCACATACAGTAGTGTGTATTGTACGTCAATGGGGGAAGAGTAACTGTAGAGAGTTGCCACCTTCAAATGTATAAGCACAGTAGAGATCCCTTTTATTTGGGAAATACTGCACTTGAAAAAAATATAACCAAGTGACACTAATGTAATCCTAATGTGGTCTTTTTCCCTTTCCAAACATGAATCACATATAACTTGCTGCAGATCAACACTAATCTCACGAAATATGGACAGAAAAAAGTAACTATTTCCTCATCGAACCGGCTCACCATCGAACAATAAGCCTTGCCCACATGCAATCTTCCTACTGCTGCATATTCTTTTAGGAAGAGTGGTTACATCAGGTCACATTTACACTCATTACACAATATGTGTTCTCAGTGCACTTCCGATGACACTGTGCCTCATGCTCACAACAAGCTACCACCACAGTTTCCCTACCGCCTGTGCAGTGCTGTGGGATAATGCAGCTCACCCAGGGAGATGCAGTGCCATCTCCCTGATTCACCATGCTGTTCATGTCTCACACAGTGTGCATTGGTCATTAGTTGTTACAGGACAGTGCTTTATCTGCAGAAGACACATACATAATCTTTTGATGAGTGGCATCACAGGTTCGTAAAATTTACGTTTTTTTCTACAGCCTAAACCCATAGTAACAGTTACTGAAGCACCAACAATCTCTTTTACATCCTGCTCTTTCAAAAGTGAAGTAACCTGCAAAGGCCCAAGGGCTACAACTCAAACTACTTTAACTATAACCTTGTGTGCAATATACCAGGGAGGTGATAAGATCCCCTTAGTATACTAACTTTCGTTCAATACTGACAGTTTAGTAATGATTCTCACCAGTTTGTTGGTACTTTATGAACATAGTATGCTGGCAAAGACATCTGTTATTGTCTAATGTAACTTGATAAAAATGATTTTTTGGGTGAACAAATTTGTCAGGTGTTACATGAAGGTTAATTACTTTTAATTAGTGCTCATTGGGCAGAAAATTTTTCCCTGTTACCTGTACCTCTCTTTCACTGAAAAGTACCAGATCATATGTAAAAGAGGATAGATTAGATAACAAGTCTGACAAATGTAATATTTCCCTTTAATTCCACTGTAGTGCGCATGTTATGAACTTCATTTAACACAGGCTCCAATCCAGATAGAGGGGGAGAGGGGACTCAAATACCTCACCCTGACCCCAATATTTCACATTCTTTACAAGAACTGATTCTTGACTTCATCTTCTACACTTCAGCTTTGAATATATGAGCATACATTGTTCTAAACCTGTTGAATTTTTTCCATTTAATTTACTTCCTATCACAATGTTAGAGATTTAATTCAGTTTTGTATTGTGATTATGACTGTACCTGTCATGCTTATGATCTTAAGACCCTCAGGACCTGGAAGATAACATAATTTAAACAAATTTTCCTGAGAAAGAACTCTGGACCAAATTCAAATGACCACCATGTCCTCATAACTCTGGAGCCACCCTTATCTTACATAAGTGTACAGTTGCACAGTGATTACATTTATGTAACAGATTAAATAAATTTTTGTTGAAGGTTCCAAGTACAGTAGTTACACCTGCATGCAATGCAAACAGAGAAAAAAATGTCATCTTTGGCCAAAAATGTTTTGAAAATTATACAAGCTATCAGTGATGTACTACTACCTCCTCTTGACCCCTTCAATCACAAATTGTTCCTTAAATCTTGCCACCCCCACCTCCTTGCACCGAACTGCCAATCTAACTTCAGATAATGATGTATAACTTTACTGAGTGATCCACACAACTTGTTTAATGATCTTCTTTTCCCAAAATAACAACTAACTCCAAGTACTCGTCAATTCAGAACAATTTCTTATCAACTATTCAAGGTTTGGCCTTCACATGACCCACATAAGTGATACTGCCTTTTTTTCATGTATTCAACGAATGTTTAAAACCAGTGAGGTATCCACACAGGTTGACATAAACAGACAAATTTTGATCAGGCCATTTTTCTTTTCCATAGATGCCTCACCCACTGTCTTCTAATGACAAACTACAAAGCTAAAAAAATTTGTCAAACTCAGTTATAAGGTTCTTGGTCGGTTTCTTAAGTGCCAAAATTACTGTATATGGCCTTACAAT
Organism: Holothuria leucospilota; assembly: GCA_029531755.1. NCBI lineage: Eukaryota > Metazoa > Echinodermata > Holothuroidea > Aspidochirotida > Holothuriidae > Holothuria > Holothuria leucospilota. Next base: position 509,744 of record CM055982.1, read on the forward strand.
CTCGCCCCAGACAGTTAAAATTCTCCCTGCTAAGTTTACTTGTAGCCCCTCCTCTAATTAAAACCAGAAAGCCAAAAGGCTTAGTGATTCCTTGCCATATGGATATACTGCAACAAACATGAATCACCCACATGACAAGCATGAGATCCCTCACAGGTATCCTACTTGAGATATCATGTTAATAAGGTCAAAAGCTTTTGAAATCTTGTGACCCAAAATGACCTACATGCTAAATATGAACAATCCACAGACCAAGTATGAGATCCCTCAGAGTTATCCTCCTTAAAATATGTTTACTAGGTTTTGACCTTTTGTGACCTCAAATGACCTTTGAACTGCATGAAAAACAGTAGGGATCATCTATTCAATTAAAAAAATCCACATGTCAAGTGTGAGATCCCTCACAGTTATCCTTCTTGAGAAATCGTATTTACATGGTTTTCACCTTTTGACCTCTGGTGACCCCACATGACCTTTGACCTCCACCAAAAATAATAAGGATCATCTACTAAATATGGTCAATCCACATGGTAAGTATGAGATCCCTCACAGTTACTCTTCATGAGATAGTGTTTACAACATTTTAACCTCTGATGACCCCAAATGACCTTTGACCTCCATCCAAAAACAATAGAGATTATCTACTCAATATGGGCAATCCACATGCTAAATATGTGATCCATCACAGTTACCCTTCTTGAGATATCATGTTTACAAGGTTTTGATCTTTTGACCACTAGGGATCCCAAATGACCTTTGACCTCCACCAAAAACAATAGGGATCATCTACTCAATACAGACAGTCCACATGGTAAGTATGAGATCCCTTACACGTATCCTTCTGGAGATATCGTGTTTACAAGGTTTTGACGTTTTGACCTCTGATGACCCCAAATGACCTTTGACCTCCACCAAAAATAATAGGAATTATCTTCTCAATATGGGCAATCCAAATGCTACGTATGAGATCCCTCACAGTTATCCTCCTTGAGAAATAGTGTTTACAATGTTTTGACCTTTAAACCACTGGTGATCCCAAATGGCCTTTGACCTCCACCAAAAATGATAGGGATCATCTACTCAATATGGACAATCCACATGCTAAGTATGAGATCCCTCACACTTACCCTTCTTGAGATATCATGTTTACAAGGTTTTGACCTTTTGACCTCTGATGACCCCAAATGACCTTTGACCTCCACCAAAAACAATAGGGATCATCTACTCAATATGGACAATCCACATGCTAAGTATGAGATCCCTCACAGTTACCCTTCTTGAGATATCATGTTTACAAGGTTTTTGACCTTTTGCCCTCTGATGACCCCCAGATGACCTTTTACCTCCACCAAAAATAATAGAAATCATTTACTTAATATTGGTAATCCACATGCTAAGTATGAGATCCCTCAAAGTTACCCTTCTTGAGATTTAGTGTTTACAAGGTTTTGACCTTTTGACCACTGGTGACCCCAAATGACCTTTGACCTCCACCAAAAACAATAGGGATCATCTACTCAATATGGGCAATAAACATGGTAAGTATGAGATCCCTCACATTTATCCTTCTGGAGATACCGTGTTTACAAGCAATTTCCAGGGTATTTACTATTTGACCTCTGGTGACCCCAAATGACCTTTGACCTCCACCAAAAAGAATAGGGATCATCTATTTAATATGGGCAACCTACCTGCCAAGTATGAGATCCCTCGGAGTTACCCATCTTGAGATATCGCGTTTACAAGGTTTTGACCTTTTGACCTCCTGTGACCCCAAATGACCTTTGACCTCCATCAAAAACAATAGGAATCATCTACTCAATATGACCAACCCACACACCCAGTATGAGCTCAGTCATAGTTACCCTTCTTGAGATATCGTGTTTACAAGCAAAGCGTCACACACACACACACACCCACCCATACACACACACACATACACACACACACACGACATCACCATCGCATAGATTCCTTCTGCCTTTGGCAAGGAATCAAAAAACCACCTGTCTAGTACACCTCCAAGACAGAGCCATAGTAGCCTGCACTGAGTTAAAATTGCCCCTCAAGGCTTTATCCATACAATACTGTGTATGAGCAACTGGGAACACAGCTGACCGTACAGCCATCATTGACCAACCAGGCTGAAGCTGATTTTTTAATAAATGTCAATCAAAAGTACACTCACAGTGGTATTTAGAGATACGACCATATTCCTAAATATGTTCAGACCAAGATTGTAGGGCCTTTAAAATGTTTTTAATTGCTCTGGTTTGCAATATTTTAGAGTTAAGACCAAACAACATTTAAGTATTTTGACTTCTTTTTCATGCTTCAACTTCCATGCCATACTGTAGTATTGTATTCACAGAATCTTGCATAAAAAGTTCTGCTTGACTCCTGAAACCTAAACAAGGTATAATAACTTAAAACCCAACATACCATATGTCAATATAAACTGGAAACACATTTTTCAAAATTCTTGAGGACAAGACCAAAGGGCCATGCTTAGTTTGATGTTCCTTCAAGGTGGTAACTTATTTGGGAGTAATTTTACATTTTGCCTGAAGTTGGAGAAAGCCCTGAAGACTTTTTTTCAAAGGCAAAACTCACACAACTGCTGATCTAATGGCGATATCCCTAGAAGGTACACCAAACAGTACGTGACCAACTGCTCTGAGCTGTCAAACCGTACAGCACTGGTCTGTGATGTGTAGCTCTATTGTGAACTGCCTGTAAAGAATATACACTACACAATCCCTTTCAAAAGAATACTACAGAATGTGAAAATACTGACATTTCAACACGCATACCTGTAACTATCTGTACTTGACACAACAGGTCGTGTATATTTGCAGATATTTTAATGAGGGTACCCATACTGGAACACCTTGGACAGTAAAACTGGTTGTACTCACTCACATGACAAAATTACTGTGATGTTTACAAAACAAGGTAAACATTCTGCTATGATTAACTGTACATTGGAAGAATCAAACCTTACAAAAATGATCTGTGTTGCCATTTCCATACAGTATAGTCATGTGATCATGTGCATGACATTATAGTCAACAGGTACTGAATAGTCAAGTTACCACACCTCCCAAAATAACCACTGATAAAATGGAAGAAAGCACTGAATACTTTAAAGTTAAAACAGGACCATAGCCACGCTAATGAGGGGGGTGAGGTAAGGGGGTAACCTTTTACTTTGAACGGATGTAGACCTGTGTGTTACTTGTCACATTTGATTTTAGTTGTGAATTTGAATGCTGTCCTCAGGATCGGGTATCACAATTGACTTGAAGAAATTACATAAAGATGTTTTCAATAACCACTAGGGTTTACCTGCAGATGCTAAAATGGTGTGACATTCTGTAAATTTTAGACTTAATTAATGTTCAAAGGTTAGCCTTAGCAAACCTCTCAATCCAGGGGAGGGTGGGGGTGGAGGTGGGGGGGAGTATCCAACCATGTCCGGGTAACAATTCTGCAATATACAGGATTCCATAATAAAGTCTTTACATACTCACAGGGCAAGATAAAGAGGTCATTCCAGCAGCCAGTCCAGTCAAAACTCGTCCAACAAAAAGACCCCCTTGTGATTCAATGCTGGCAATCAATGCCCATCCAATAACATATGGGACAGCACACATCATCACTGTCACCTTGCGTCCGTACTTCCCCAAAAGTATTCCTGCAAGAGGCCCTCCAAAGATTGCTCCAATATTGAGAAGAGACTGAAAAAATAGAAGCAAAATAGAACAGTCTGAAAATTACCTGAGATGAAAAGCAAATAAAATTAAAAAAAAAAAATGAATCTCACAAGAAAAGACTTGTAAAGTACATACTCATAATATGGTACACATGCCAGTTCTGGTACTTGTCAACATTCCCATGGGTAATTGAACTTGAGGTCACTGAATCTAGAAGTAACACTGCTTCTAATCAGGGTAAAAATTTAAGTATTTTTAACAGGGCCTCTTTTGAAATGTATTGGAACAAAAGCACTCCCTGAAAAAAAAGTACAAGGTGGGGGAAAGAGGGCTGTTTTGGAGTCCACACAAGTTAGTTTCTGGTGGTGACTGCAAAGATTTCTATGGCAATCTTCCAAATGAGGATGGAGTGACCACCTAGTCCCTTATTAAAGTACAGTATCTGAAGCAAACTGTAAGGTGAAGCAAGAAAAGCCATACTGTTCCATACTTCCATTGAAAATAAATTACATGACATTTACATCATTATACTGTACTCCATTCATTTACAAAAGACTGTGTTAAATACACTGACATTTTTTTTTTCCATAGGTCCATAGAACCACTACCGGTCCATAGAACCACTACCTCCAGAAGTCATCTCATTACCACTTCTTCCTGGGGGGGGTGGGGGGTAAGTTATCCACAGGATGGGAAGGAATGCATGGGGTAAATTTAAAGGGAAATATTGCATTTATTTTAAGATAAATATTCATCTTTTTTAAACCAATATTAATAGATACAGAATGATAGACAATTCAAAATAAGGCAGTACGGTCGCTTTCTTTTCAAGAAATAAGGTTCTCACAGGAAGATATTAAGTTATTTGTTACACAAAGATAATTTGTTCACCCAAACTTTCCAAAATTCAAATGATGCATCATCCATAACTCTTGTCATGCATAATGTTTCGAGGAGATAATTCTATTGCCAGAGTTTATTGGTGAAACTGAACAATAAAATAATGATTATCGGTATTTTCTTTGTATGCCGTCTTGGTGCATTTTAAACGCAATATTTCCCTTTAAAGGATAGTTTTGAATTTCAATTTTCAAAAGTGTATGTTTACAATGTGTGATGTTACTGCACTCCATCAATTTAAATTGAGCTTTCAGGGAATAATATTCACTTGAATCCCCCGGCTCTTTATATAAATTTGAAAACACCAAGAAAGATGAATTTCCCACAAATGAGGAGAGAAATATAATGTCTGCTTCACAGCCTACCATGCAGCCTCCCCTAAAATAAGTGAGATACACCTTCCTGTACATTAGTTTGTGAAGCCACAAATGAATGAGCAGAGTGCATAGATGACCTTTACAGAAACCTAAAATAGTTACAGTACTTTCATTGTGGTATTAAAGGAGGGTGGGACAGGTGTAATAGGGACAAAATTTTGATGAAAAACTGCAAGTTCCTAAAAATTTAGAGAAGTCTATAAAGCATTTCAATGAAGTGTGAGCTAGCTATTGATATCACTCTTACTCCAAACCATGTTTCATCTTGGAGTACATGTGCTGCCTTCATATCCGGCAAGGCTGGGGACGAATATCCGATGGTGTAGCCCATGCTGATGGGGGCTAGGAGAGAGACAGCAACTACTAAGTACAAGAATGTACTGCTAGAACTGACTCTTCTGAAACATTAAAAGACAAGAAAACAAATACAGTTAGGGTTGAAGTAAGGTTGTATACTGTAGTACCATACAGTATCATACACTACAGAAACAGGGCAATGCAATGTTAAGAAAAGTACAGTGTATGCCTTGTATGCAAAATTCTGTAAAACCATCAAGTTTTAAGATAGTACCATTACCAATGCCTTACCATGAAAGAATCTCTTTTGGCTCACACATTTCTACAATCACAGTAGAAAAGTATTTATGAACATGATTAGGTCCACCAGTGGACAGTGTGTAGTGATCCAGGGTTTGTTAAAACCGAGGGGTGGGGAGCAGAAAATGTATGGAACCAGAAAGCCAAAAGGCTTAGTGATTCCTTGCCATACTGATATATTGTAACAAACATGAATCACCCACATGACAAGCATGAGATCCCTCACAGTTATCCTACTTGAGATATCATGTTAATACGGTCAAATGTTTTTGAAATCTTGCGACCCAAAATGACCTACATGCTAAATATTAACAATCCACAGGCCAAGTATGTGATCCCTCATAGTTATCCTCCTTCAAATATGTTTACTAGCTCTTGACCTTTTGTGACCTTAAATAACCTTCGACCTGCACGAAAAATAGTAGGGATCATCCACATGTCAAGGGTGAGATCCCTCACAGTTATCCTTCTTGAGTTATCGTGTTTACAAGGTTTTGACCTTTTGGCCTCTGGAGACCCAAATTGACCTTTGACCTGCACCAAAAATTATAGAGATGATCTAATCAATATGGGCAATACACAAGCTAAGTATGAGATCCCTAACAGTTACCCTTCTTGAGATATCATGTTAACAATGTTTTGACCTTTTGACCTGTGGTGACCCTACATGACCTTTGACCTCCACCAAAAATAATAGGGATCATCTACTCAATATGGGCAATCCACATGCTAACTATGAGATCCCTTACAGTTACCCTTCTTGACATATAGTATTTACAAGGTTTTGACCTTTTGACCACTAGTGACCCCAAATGACCTTTGGCCCCCACCAAAAACAATGGGGATCATCTACTCAATATGATACAATCCACATGGTGAGTATGAGATCCCTCACACTTATCCTTCTGGAGATATCATGTTTGCAAGGTTTTGATGTTTTAACCTCTGATGACCCCAAATGACCTTTGACCTCCATCCAAAAACAACAGAGATTATCTACTCAATATGGGCAATCCACATGCTAAATATGAGATCCATCACAGTTACCCTTCTTGAGATATCATGTTTACAAGGTTTTGATCTTTTGACCACCAGGGATCCCAAATGACCTTTGACTTCCACCAAAAACAATAGGGATCATCTACTCAATACAGACAGTCCACATGGTAAGCATGAGATCCTAACAGTTATCCTTCTGGAGATATCGTGTTTACAAGGTTTTGATGTTTTGACCTCTGATGACCCCAAATGACCTTTGACCTCCACCAAAAATAATAGGAATTATCTTCTAAATATGGGCAATCCAAATGCTAAGTATGAGATCCATCACAGTTATCCTCCTTGAGAAATAGTGTTTACAATGTTTTGACCTTTTGACCACTGGTGACCCCAAATGACCTTTGACCTCCACCAAAAACAATAGGGATCATCTACTCAATATGGGCAATATACATGGTAAGTATGAGATCCCTCACAGTTACCCTTCTTGAGATATCATGTTTACAAAGTTTTAATGTTTTGACCTCTGATGACCCCAAATGACCTTTGACCTCCACCAAAAACAATAGGGATCATCTACACAATATAGACAATCCACATGCTAAGTATGAGATCCCTCACAGTTACCCTTCTTGAGATATCATGTTTACAAGGTTTGGACCTTTTGACCTCTGATGACCCCAGATGACCTTTGACCTCCACCAAAAATAATAGAAATCATTTACTTAATATGGGTAATCCACATGCTAAGTATGAGATCCCTCAAAGTTACCCTTCTTGAGATATAGTGTTTACAAGGTTTTGACCTTTTGACCACTGGTGACCCCAAATGACCTTTGACCTCCACCAAAAACAATAGGGATCATCTACTCAATATGGGCAATATACATGGTAAGTATGAGATCCCTCACATTTATCCTTCTGGAGATACCGTGTTTACAAGCAATTTCCAGGGTATTTACTATTTGACCTCTGGTGACCCCAAATGACCTTTGACCTCCACCAAAAAGAATAGGGATCATCTACTTAATATGGGCAACCTACCTGCCAAGTATGAGATCCCTCGGATTTACCCATCTTGAGATATCGCGTTTACCAGGTTTTGACCTTTTGACCTACTGTGACCCCAAATGACCTTTGACCTCCATCAAAAACTATAGGGATCATCTACACGATATGACCAACCCACACACCAAGTATGAGCTCAGTCATAGTTACCCTTCTTGAGATATCGTGTTTACAAGCAAAGCGTCACACACACACACATACATACATACATACATACACACACACATACACACACACACACGACATCACCATCGCATAGATTCCTTCTGCCTTTGGCAAGGAATCAAAAATATTGGAATAGAACAGAACTAATTGTGAATAGTATCTGTGAAGCAGAACCTTTCTAGCCCTCACAGTTCTCCTCCCTACCCTTGCCCTTCCATCCTTTGCAAATCTCCCCCTGTGTACATTATTTAATTTTTTTTTCTTTTTTTTTCTTTTTTTTTAAAAATTGCCTTTAAATTAAATCCTACAGTTAAAAGTCTGTAACATGATTTTTGTATCAAGTGGAAAGTATTTCTCTGTTTAATATTCTGACCAAATATTTTTGCAAATGCATCCAAATCACATGTGCCAAAGTTGTTAAAAATTATATTTTGTATGTGTGCATTAGGACTACCAAATACTGTATCTTGTACAGGGGGTGTTCTCTCACTGTGTAAACTAGTGCTACAGTATGTACTGTACATAGTTCTTTTAAAATTAATGTTACAATAGTTTCACAACCCTGCAGCATACAGTACCAAGTTGGAGTGTTCTCTCAACATTGCTAAAAATATCAGCCGCTGCACTGTGCTGTACTTTAACCTGTGTTATACACCCTACCATGCACAATGAAAATGTTTGCATAGATCTCAATCAAGGGCATTTTGTTGACTTTCGATACTCTATACAATGTTGTACAGTAAACATATCCCCTGTACTGCATTCCAGTATGTATAGCCTTGCCTGAATTACTTGTACATGGTCTCCAAACTACAGCAGCCTGCACAACTGGCCAGGTGTAACTGAGATGTACTACAGTATACAGCAAAGTACCTCATGAAGTGAGTATACTACCAGTGCTTTGCAGGGTACCTCCAGGGGATCCATCAATTAAGTTACAATGCAGAGTTCACAAATTTAAATTTCACATATACATCCAGACTGCATATGGGTGTATCCATAAATTAGGGGTCCAAAGTGTGACAAAGGGGTCAAAATTTAAAAACCATTTAATACTGGTGTAAAGTATATTTTCAAGAAGGTATATGTATCTATTTCTAAAATTTATATCAGTCCTGACTTTTGTTTAAGACATCCAGGTTATTGATCAACTCTATCTCAAAGCTCCTTTCAAAAATGGCGGAGGTGACTGGGACACCAAAATTGGTAATATATGCCTAGAAAGTTTATAACTGTGTAATATATCCAAGTCTTTTCCTCACTTTTGGTAAGGCATAAGTGGCAAGGATTTATGACAGAAACAAGTTACACCCACTGAAATTGGTTGTATGCTCAATTTAGAATAAAAGCTCACACCATGGTAAGGGAAATCATGTAATATTTACACTGAAACATATTTATTATCTGTACAGTTTCCAAAAGATAGAGCAAGTAGCTGCTTGAAAATAAATGAACACATAAAACATAAACATTTTTCAGAGTTGTCCCCAATTCATCCAAATAACTTACATTTTTGAGTAACTGGGTTACAGACGTTATGTGTCGGGACACCAAAATCCCAGTAATACTGACACAAACAATGCATAAAAGTTTTCACGTAACATTTACAGAGTACTGTATTCAAGTGGGCAACACTAACAGTTCAGACAAACCTATTTTTTCTTGGAACATCGGATATTTTTACTGTCAGTTGCAAATTTTCTTATGTTACATATAGGGGTGACAGGGTCCTATTGAATTTACATGTGGTGTCCCAGTCACACCCGACCATGTCAACATTACTGTATGTTGTGACTTCTTAAATCATTACAAAATTGCACAAAGTTAAAAACTGTACTGACTTGAACTAAAGTAAGAAAAAGATAGGAAGGATTTATCAAATAACAAAACAGCTTCATATTTACAGTAATAATGATTGTCGGGTGTGACAGGGACACCAAAAAAATAAAATAGATATTCACACTCTCCATATATTTTTCAAGTTTGTCACTTTCTAATTACTTTCCACATCTTTATGATGTTCATATTATCCATCTTAAATCATTTATTTTAATTTTTTTCAGTTTAAAACAGTTTAAATAGCTCTTTGTTGTTCTTCAATGGCGGAGGTTACAGTGGGACACCATGGGACACCATTTTCCCCTTTCAACCAGATAGTGGACAATACATTACAAAATGGGGAAAAAAAGGGTAGTATCGATAACCATGTGCACACATGTTACAACTCAGGCATGTATGAATGGGATTGGCATAGTTGAGGTGATATGAGAGGGTGGTAATTTTGATGATTTTGTGCGCGATGTGACATGATCAGCGGGACACCAAACACAAAATGTGATTTCCAATGGGTGCCATTATTACAGTTGTCCTTGTACTGCTCAGGTTTAGCATTTTACTTTATCAGTAGAGGTTACCAGTAATTGGACATAGTGATTCAAGTTTCCATGAGTAACACAGGGAGATGAGGCCTTGTATTAATGTCCATACTAGTACAGTATGATGTGACAGGTGGGACAAAGCGTCACATCCGCCATGCCAACTTTGAAATAGGCGCATTTCGTTAAACATTGTCCCTTAATCTGTAAACTCACATTGTTTGTTTGTCTGGTTCTAATATCTCATCTGACATAACTTTAGGCTATCCAAAGGATAGAATAAATTTTTTATATTGTAATAACTGAAGTAAATTACCCATGTCACAACTTTTACAGATAATCTGGTGGGACACCAAATACATGCTGGATAATAAAATTGTAAACGATAGATCAACAGACCGTAATTGGACATTGAGATACCACAGTTAGTGATAACACATAGAATATTAAACACTTTCAATAACAGGAATCATCTCTAGCCTCAGTTTTAACCATTCTCTATATGCCACAAGTGGCGGATGTGACGGGGACACCATGGACCCCTAATTTATGGATACACCCATATACAGTGTATAGCATTTCTACAGATTTTATATAAAGGTGGAGAGAAGAACAGCATTAAGTTGATTGAATGTTCACTTGACAAAATGTCAACTAGTCCAAAGATTCTAACCATAACCATAATATTAACCCTGACCCTAATACCATCCTAGGCTAATCCTTAACATTTATTCTACAGATCTAACACTTATCCTCCCCTACAGGGTAGATATATTAAAGCCCATGTACATTTCAGTCTAACAGATCTTCAGTCTAGTGAACCTCTGATCTAGTGAATCTTCAGTCTAGTGGGACATCCCCTCAAGGAATGTAGTCTGCTTATTGAGGATGACTTTACTCTCCTTCAGACTTGCTACCACTGGCTGAGTCAATCATGACTCCTGGGAAATGTCCAGACTACTCCCCAATAGAGTTTATAGCTGCCCCATCTTTGTTTATCTGAGGCATAACCCTTACACTGTAGCTTTATGTTAGACAGGCTAAAGTACAGTACATGGGAATCAACCTTACACTTGTTAATAATACCTTTCTTTATGATTGACACAGAACTATCAATTCACACACTTTCCTGTACACAAACTAAAACATTCTCATAAATTTGCCACACTACATACACCCACTGTGATGACTTAATGTCCTGCTGAAATTCCATTTCTAATTATTTCAATGACTATACTTTCTGTACAGTAGATCACACCTACAGTATCCCATCTTCTGCCCAAACTGCTGTCTTCCTCATTTACTGGCCTTTTTTCAACAAATTTCCCATCCTTTTTATCTATAGAAGTTACATGACAGGCAAATTACTGTTTGTAGGCTCACTAGTATACTTGCACAGTTCCATGGATGTCAATCTAAGACACATCTGTAGACATTGGTCATTAATGGGGGCCAGCAGCAACTACAGTAATCATAAAATTTATGCACTTTAGTATCCACACCTAAGGCTGTGACGGTTAGTCTAAAATCAGCAACCGGTTTCTTTCGCTGCTATAACCAGTTTTGAATCAAAACTGGTTTTTCAAAAAGTAAAATGGCCTTACAAACGTACCTTGCACAGGGTCTAGCCACAATACTGGACATTGTATAATAATGTTGACCTAGGCTGACGGAGATAGGTGCATTCGTACATGCATGTTGTGATTGTCCGTTTCAAGTTTATTTGTTACAGATTATGAGCAAGAGTAAATTTTGAAAGGGAAGCCAAACCACGGTTGGTTATTGACCGGTTCTTTTCAACAACCAGTTTTTCGGTTGTGAGAAAATTTCAAAATTGTAAGAAAACATGAGTGATACATTCCAGTATGTATAACCTTGCCTGAAGCAATTATAAATGGTCTCCAAAGTAAAGCAGCCTGCACAACTGGCCAGGTGTTTCCCAGTACGGCTGTGACCATTTAGCAATTAACCGCTAATAGTCAGGTGGTTTACCAAATTTAACATAACCAGCCGGACAAAAGTACCAAATTTGGCATGGAGTTTCTTTTTGACCTATCTATTGATTTTATCCGTGGAACCCACTTGACCGGCTCCGATTTTCCAAGATGGCAGCCAAAATCCAAGATGGCCACCAGAAAAAAAGGAAATGTCATATATCTGCCTGTAAAAATCGGAGATGAACAAATGAGGGGTCAATTCAGGTGTTTTCAGGGTCACTGAAACAAAGCTGGTCATGGCATGTTACTCGGGTAACCCACTTCCAAGATGGCGGCCAGAATTCAAGATGGCCGCCTGGAAAAAGGGCAATTTCATATTAGGCCTTGGGCCAGAGGCACTTCACAGGCACCCACCCCTTCACAACTCTCTGACCCAATACTTTTTGGAAACTTTTGGGGATGTTCGTTACTACTACCTCGAGCTTACATACAGACCCTGTACACAGAAGACATACACTGAATCTTGCTAGCCCATTCGCAATGGTGTCCGATGGTCTCCAGTTTTTCAAGAATTGGTATTGAAATGGAATTTTAAAACTCTGAAATGCTTGTAAGCATAGAAGTACAAGTTAAGGCAGCAAACGGAAGCCATTTTCTCTCTTCTTTGTTCCAAGTTGTCACAAACGCTAGTTTGAAAATCGAACAATGGATCTTGTACTAGACTTTGAAATGCTTGAAACTCAGATATTAACTTTATGTCAACTTCTGATAAAAATACTCAATACCTCCTTCGACAACAAAAATTTTGGTCTCCCTTCACACTAAAATTGCCTGTTTTAAGTTCTGTTAACTTTCCTCGGTCCCATTTTCCCATTTGTACAAAGTATAACCAAAGTTGTTTGCCACTATGTACGTAGAATAGTACAGTTGTATATGGGCCTGTGTATTGATGAACCCCCCATATATACACTAGTGAACGAAGCACCATTTCTCACCCCAATATAAATAATAATAACGGTTACATAACACTGGAGAAATGGATGCAATTATGTATCCCTGGAGGATATTGTTCTGTGTGTTTTATAACCTTTTACCAGGGAACTTCCATCTGCTTGTATACCAGACTGCCAGAGAGTCTGTGGCAACTCTCTGCTTGTACAGTACCAAACCACATGACTCAATGAAGACTGTCTTGTGAGGCAAATGAAGGTTTCTTAGAGATATAACTTTGATGATTACATCAATTATTTTCTTTGCAAGAGCAGTAAGCTATGCATCATCTTTATAAAGTTTCTGATACATACATACCGTGGAAAATTTTATAATATCAACAGTACAAGGTATGTTCAAAGCGCATTACACACACTCCAAAGTTGAGTTCCGGAGCTGACGTCATTCTTGGGTCAATGTACTTTCACTTTTTGAGCTGTTGTGATGGAAGGGGCACCATTCCGATTTAGCATTTCTCTTTCATGGGGTGGTATTTTTGAACATAAGGGCTATTTTTGGTGATAGATATGGTCAGAGAATGACACCAAATGGCTGTAATTAGTCACTTCATAGGCTCTTTAAGGTAAATCCAAAATCTTTTCATGCCTATGTCAGGTCTAAGCAGAAGGTTAGGGAGGGTGTTGGGCCTCTCCAAGGTAATCAAGGCACACTAGTTAGTGATCATCAGGATATGGCTAATTTGTTAAATGATTATTTCGTATCTGTTTTCACCAAGGACTCATCTATTTTGGGGACTTGTAGGATTTCTGATAATTCTTCTTTAGTTAGTGATGTTGTCTTCTCTGAAGAGTTGGTTTGTAATAAGTTGAAGAGTTTAAAAGCTAGTAAGGCACCCGGGCCTGATGGGATCCATCCTGCCATTCTCCATGAATGCTCCGAGATTTTGTCAGTTCCTCTTTGCATTATTTTTCAGAAGTTTCTGGATTCAAACTTTGTACCTGCTGACTGGCAGATTGCTAATGTTACTCCAATTTTCATAAAGGGGGATCGGAGTTTGCCTTGCAATTATAGGCCGGTCAGTTTAACCAGTGTTGTGTGCAAAGTTATGGAATCTGTGATCAAGGATTGTTTGCTTAAATATCTTTTTAGATAATGGGTTACTCAATCTGTCACAGCATGGTTTCTTACCTAGTAGATCTTGTGTTACTAATTTACTAAGCTTTCTTGAGGATGTTTCTTTATCTCTTGATTCTGGTCACAGTGTTGATGTCATTTACCTTGATTTTCAAAAAGCTTTTGATAAAGTTCCATTAGGTAGACTTATGGTTAAACTGCATAGGTTAGGCATCAAGGGCAGTTGTGCTGACTGGATAAATTCATGGCTCAATGGTAGATCTCAGAGAGTTGTTGTTAATGGTAATTTCTCTTCTTGGAAAGAAGTTACAAGTGGAGTTCCACAGGGTTCTGTTCTTGGCCCGCTTCTTTTCTTAATTTTCATCAATGATATTGATAGCTCTCTCACATCTAGTATTAGTAAGTTCGCTGATGATACGAAGCTCTATTGGAAGGTTAGTGATAAGGATGATGCCTCCTTACTGCAAAGACTTGGATCTAGGTTAAGTTCTTGGTCTCAGACTTGGCAAATGTCTTTTAAAGCAGATCAGTGCAAAGTCCTTCACTTTGGTCCTAAAAATTTCAGCTATGTTTATAACATGAATGGTAGTTTTCTGAGTGATGTGACTTTTGAGAAGGATCTGGGTGTAGTTATTACAGGCGATTTAAAGCTATCTAGACAGTACGCAGCTGCTGCTGCTAGGCTAGGGCTAATAGCGTGCTTGGATTGATCAAGAGGAATTTCAGTAGTTTTCGTAAAGAAATTGTACTAAATCTGTATTTATAAGCAGTTGGTACGGCCCCACCTCGACTATGCAGCCAAGGCTTGGAGTCCCTTCTATGAAAAGGACAAGTTTCTTTTAGAGCAGGTTCAGAGAGAGCCACTCGCCTTATACCCGAGGTGAAACACCTACCTTATCATGTTAGACTTAAGCATCTTGGGCTTACCACCCTGGAGTTGAGAAGCATTAGGGGGGACATGCTT
The DNA here is from genome assembly GCA_029531755.1 of Holothuria leucospilota. Taxonomy (NCBI): domain Eukaryota; kingdom Metazoa; phylum Echinodermata; class Holothuroidea; order Aspidochirotida; family Holothuriidae; genus Holothuria; species Holothuria leucospilota. The sequence goes on from CM055982.1 coordinate 524,927, forward strand.
CAGGTGTACAAATTTCTCTCTGAAAGGAATCCTTTGTCATCTTGCAATTATTTAAAGGTTCAAAGTAATTCTCGGGTTTGAGGCCATTGTAAGAAGCTACAATCTTGGACAAAACTGTTGGAACACCTACCACTGTTCTATCATGTACAATAATTTATGATGTCGTGCACGATTTATGAAACCCTTGTCCCCCAGTACAATGTTGGGCACGATTTATGAAAACCCCGTCCCCCAGTACAATGTTGTGTCCGAACGAAAGCAGTGCATCTCCAATTGACATTATTGACACTAAAGCTAAGTTTGAAAAGCAATTGGCCAAAGAGGTTAAGGTAAATCCAAAATCTTTTCATGCCTATGTCAGGTCTAAGCAGAAGGTTAAGGAGGGTGTTGGGCCTCTCCAAGGTAATCAAGGCACACTAGTTACTGATCATCAGGATATGGCTAATTTGTTAAATGATTATTTCGTATCTGTCTTTACCAAGGAATCATCTGTTTTGGGGACTTCCAGGGATTCTGATAATTCTTCTTTAGTTAGTGATGTTGTCTTCTCTGAAGAGTTGGTTTGTAATAAGTTGAAGAGTTTAAACGCTAGTAAGGCCCCTGGGCCTGATGGGATCCATCCTGCCATTCTCCATGAATGCTCCGAGATTTTGTCAGTTCCTCTTTGCACTATTTTTCAGAAGTTTCTGGATTCAAACTTTGTACCTGCTGACTGGCGGATTGCTAATGTTACTCCAATTTTCAAAAAGGGGGGTCGGCGTTTGCCTTGCAATTATAGGCTGGTCAGTTTAACCAGTGTTGTGTGCAAGGTTATGGAATCTGTAATCAAGGATTGTTTGCTTAAATATTTTTTAGATAATGGGTTACTCAATCTGTCACAGCATGGTTTTTTACCGAGTAGATCTTGTGTTACTAATTTACTAAGCTTTCTTGAGGATGTTTCCTTATCTCTTGACTGTGGTCACAGTGTTGATGTCATTTACCTTGATTTTTCAAAAGCCTTTGATAAAGTTCCATTAGGTAGACTTATGGTTAAACTGCATAGGTTAGGCATCAAGGGCAGTTGTGCTGACTGGATAAATTCATGGCTCAATGGTAGATCTCAGAGAGTTGTTAATGGTAATTTCTCTTCTTGGAAAGAAGTTACAAGTGGAGTTCCACAGGGTTCTGTTCTTGGCCCGCTTCTTTTCTTAATTTTCATCAATGATATTGATAGTTCTCTCACATCTAGTATTAGTAAGTTCGCTGATGATACTAAGCTCTATAGGAAGGTTAGTGATAAGGATGATGCCTCATTACTGCAAAAAGACTTGGATAGGTTATTTTCATGGTCTCAGACTTGGCAAATGTCTTTTAATGCAGATAAGTGCAAAGTCCTTCACTTTGGTCCTAAAAATTTCAGCTATGATTATAACATGAATGGTAGTATTCTGAGTGATGTGACTTTTGAGAAGGATCTGGGTGTAGTTATTACAGGTGATTTAAAGCCATCTAGACAGTGTGCAGCTGCTGCTGCTAGGGCTAATAGGGTGCTTGGATTGATCAAGAGGAATTTCAGTAGTTTTCGTAAAGAAATTGTACTTAATCTGTATAAGCAGTTGGTAAGACCCCACCTCGACTATGCAGCCCAGGCTTGGAGTCCCTTCTACGAAAAGGACAAGCTTCTTTTAGAGCAAGTTCAGAGGAGAGCCACTCACCTTATACCCGAGGTGAGACGCCTACCTTATCATGTTAGACTTAAGCATCTTGGGCTTACCACCCTGGAGTTGAGAAGGATTAGGGGGGACATGCTTCAGGTGTACAAATTTCTCTCTGAAAGGAATCCTTTGTCCTCTTGCAATTATTTAATGGTTCAATGTAATTCTCGGGTTCGAGGCCATTGTAAGAAGCTAGTTAAGAATTTTGCAAGGCTTGACATTAGGAAGTTCAGCTTTTCTCACAGAGTTGTTAATGAGTGGAATAGTCTGCCTGAGTGGGTAGTTAACTCCACGTCTGTGCACTGCTTTAAGGTTAACATTGACAAGTTCTTCCATAAGTGTGGTAGAATCTAATTGTGCTGGGCTCGTTTGGTGTTGGTTGGTTCTTTGTTTTCAGTTAAGGTTGTATGGACTTCAGGGCATCTTATGGGGCCTTAGCCCTCCTTTGCCCTTTAACCTGTTATGTTATGTTATGTTATTATTATCTCCAACATTGTACGGGGGAGCGGAGGTGCAGGGGTGTTCCAACGAGTTTTGTCCAAGATTGTAGTTAAGTGTTTTGCAAGGCTCGACATTACGAAGTTCAGCTTCTCTCACAGAGTTGTTAACAAGTGGAATAGTCTGCCTGAGTGGGTAGTTAACTCCACATCTGTGCACTGCTTTAAGGTTAACATTGACAAGTTCTTCCATAACTGTGGTAGAATCTAGTAATTGGGCTGGGCTTGTTTGGTGTTGGTTGGTTGTTTGTTTTCAGTTAAGGTTGTATGGACTTCAGGGCATCTATCCTTTGCCCTTTAACCTGTTATGTTATGTTATGTTATCTTATCTTATACATGTAAGTTTTTTTGTAGCTTGGTTTGGTGTATGCATACATGTATCTGTCTTAATTGTATCTGTTCAGTCTTGGTTTGGTCATCGTCCGGAGTGTACCTCGTGTTGTAATGTCTTGAAGCAGTATTTTCTCAAGCTACATCTCCTGTCCTAATTCTTCTCGTACTCTGTTTCTGAACCCACCAACCAGTACCTGCTACTCAGCTCGTTCCCCATGTTACACTACTGCAGCAACTAGTGGTAGTAAGCCTAGTACATTTCAGTACTACAAATGTAACTTTCGTTTTGAATCACGCATGTACCACGACGTAGGTAGTCATTTTGCCTATATAGAACAGTGTTGCAAAATAATGAATAATGACACAAAGCCTCATGTGTTTTCTAAAATCACCCAGATGGTATTCTATGACTTTCATTCCCTCAGCCTAATGAGTAATTGAGTAGGCCTAGGCCTAATGGTTAAGTATTGTAGGGCCTACCTTGAACCCACATCTGGTGGTATCAGGGCTACATGATCTTCAGTCACGTTTTGGTCCCCATATTGTATATCACCCTTAGAAGAAGACATCTTTTTTGCTAGACAGTATAACCCTCTTCACGGGGCCACTGGCACTGGTAACTTGTGACAACGGTATTGAGAATTGTCGCCAAAGTGGTCCTCGTGTTGTTTAAGTGAACTGTATAAGGCACAGTGGCTCTTCACTCAGTGTCAGTAGCCTAGCTGAATCTTCTCTCTTTGAAATGAGCTGAGCACTCACGTCTCACTTCAAAGTTCAGGATCAGAAACGTTTCACAGATTAAACTACGAGCTGACGAACTGTAACGTTATGTTTACCCCGAAGTTTGTATTGCATGCTACGGTGGGTTAGCTGACGGATTCGTAGTCTTTGCATTTGTACAGTACTTAGTCTAGTATTGCTTGTGATAATTATTACACATGAGAACAGTCAGTGTTGCTGGCATTGTGCAAAGAGTCTCATTGAGCATGCGCATTTGCTTGAATCAGTACCATATTCCGTACACAGCACATGACTCAATATCAACTCCCTGATATCACAAGGGAGGGCTGTTGTGCAGTTTGTCACATCGGGAATCCCCAGGTCAGTTGACATGTACGTGGTCAGCCGTTTTCCCAAAAAGCCCTCAAAAGAAGGTTATGTGGCCATTTTTAAAGGAACATTTTTATATACTGGTCCAGGTCCAAATGATGAGCGGGGTCATGTTTGGGGCCCTGGGAATAAGCGATCCCATTGCAAAAAGAACTTATCTTTTTTTATGGAGTGTTTTTCGTAATATAGTTACTGACACTACAAAGTTGTGCATCCCACTCAAGAAAGCTGTTGTTAAAAATAAGCCAATCTGGATGTCTAGAGAGGTACTTAGAGCAGCCAGGAAGAAACGTAAGTGTTGGCGTCGATATAGGGTCAGTAAGAATTCTGATGACTTTGCAGTCTACAAAAGTAGGAACTCTTAGTTAAAAATTTGGTTATTGACAATAAAGCTAAGTTTGAAAAGCAGTTGGCCAAGGAGGTTAAGGTAAATCCAAAAACTTTTCATACCTATGTCAGGTCTAAGCAGAAGGTTAAGGAGGGAGTTGGGCCTCTCCAAGGTAATCAAGGCACACTAGTTAGTGATCATCAGGATATGGCTAATTTGTTTAATTATTATTTCGTATCTGTTTTTACCAAGGAATCATATATTTTGGGGACCCGAGGGGTTCTGATAATTCTTCTTCAGTTAGTGATGTTGTCTTCTCTGAAGAGTTGGTTTGTAACAAGTTGAAGAGTTTAAACGCTAGTAAGGCCCCTGGGCCTAATGGGATCCATCCTGCCATTCTCCATGAATGCTCCGAGATTTTGTCAGTTCCTCTTTGCATTATTTTTCAGAAGTTTCTGGATTCAAACTTTGTACCTGCTGACCGGCGGATTGCTAATGTTACTCCAATTTTCAAAAAGGGGGATCGGAGTTTGCCTTGCAGTTATAGGCCGGTCAGTTTAACCAGTGTTGTGTGCAAAGTTATGGAATCTGTGATCAAGGATTATTTGCTTAAATATCTTTTAGATAATGGGTTACTCAATCTGCCACAGCATGGTTTTTTACCGAGTAGATCTTGTGTTACTAATTTACTAAGCTTTCTTGAGGATGATTCCTTATCTCTTGATTCTGGTCACAGTGTTGATTTCATTTACCTTGATTTTCAAAAAAGCCTTTGATAAAGTTCCATTAGGTAGACTTATGGTTAAACTGCATAGGTTAGGCATCAAGGGCAGTTGTGCTGACTGGATAAATTCATGGCTCAATGGTAGATCTCAGAGAGTTGTTGTTAATGGTAATTTCTCTTCTTGGAAAGAAGTTACAAGTGGAGTTCCACAGGGTTCTGTTCTTGGCCCACTTCTTTTCTTGATTTTCATCAATGATATTGATAGCTCTCTCACATCTAGTTTTAGTAAATTCGCTGATGATACGAAGCTCTATTGGAAGGTTAGTGATAAGGATGATGCCTCATTACTGCAAAAAGACTTGGATAGGTTATTTTCTTGTTTCAGACTTGGCAAATGTCTTTTAAAGCAAATCAGTGCAAAGTCCTTCACTTTGGTCCTAAAAATTTCAGCCATGTTTATAACATGAATGGTAGTATTCTGAGTGATGTGACTTTTGAGAAGGATCTGGGTGTAGTTATTACAGGTGATTTAAAGCCATCTAGACAGTGTGCAGCTGCTGCTGCTAGGGCTAATAGGGTGCTTGGACTGATCAAGAGGAATTTCAGTAGTTTTAGTAAAGAAATTGTACTAAATCTGTACAAGCAGTTGGTAAGACCCCAGTCGACTATGCAGCCCAGGCTTGGAGTCCCTTCTATGAAAAGGACAAGTTTCTTTTAGAGCAAGTTCAGAGGAGAGCCACTCGCCTTATACCCGAAGTGAGACACCTACCTTATCATGTTAGATTTAAGCATCTTGGGCTTACCACCCTGGAGTTGAGAAGGATTAGGGGGGACATGCTTCAGGTATAAAAAATTCTCTCTGAAAGGAATCCTTTGTCATCTTGCAATTATTTAAAGGTTCAATGTGATTCTTGCGTTCGAAGCCATTGTAAGAAGCTAGTTAAGAATTTTGCAAGTGTTATGCAAGGCTCGACATTAGGAAGTTCAGCTTTTCTCATAGAGTTGTTAACGAGGGGAATAGTCTGCCTGAGTGGGTAGTTAACTCCACATCTGTGCACTGCTTCACGGTTAACATTGACAAGTTCTTCCATAAGTGTGGTAGAATCTAATTGTGCTGGGCTCGTTTGGTGCTGGTTGGTTCTTTGCTGTCAGTTAAGGTTGTATGGACTTCAGGGCATCTTATGGGGCCTTAGCCCTCCTTTGCCCTTTAACCTGTTATGTTATGTTATTAACATTGTAAGCATATCAGTTTAAAGGGCAAAGGAGGGCTAGGAGGCCCATAAGATCCCCGAAATCCATAACCCCTTAATTTAACCAAAACCAAACAACCAACCAACATCAAACAAGCCCATTAATTACAATTAGATTATGCCACCGTCATGGAAGAACTAATTGCAATGTTAACCATAAAGCAGTGCACTGATGGACGTCAAGTGGAGTTAACTAGTACCCACTGGAAGACTATTCCACTCGTTGGCAATTCTGTGACTGAGAGAAGCTGAACTTCCTAATGTCAAACCTTGCAAAACACTTTACTGTAGCTTCTTACAATGGCCACGAACCCGAGAATTACTTTGAACCTTTAAATAACTAAAAGATACTGACAAAGGATTCCTTTTCTGAGAGCAGTGGCGCCGACACGGGGGCATGGGGCCGATGCGTGCCCCACCCCCAATCGATTTCAGATTTTTTTTTTTTTTAATTTTAAAATAATCCCAGAAGGCGGACGGTTTAAGCTATAGATTTCTGTAGGTGTACGGATGGATGTATTGTAATCATTTTCTATCACAAATGGTTCTCAAACTATCAGAATTTTTGCAAATCCTTCGCAAACGATCAAAATTTTCTAGCCCTCCTTGCCCTTCAAACCTTACCTCAGTATTGTTCTTGATCAATATCTTACGGTAGCAACTCCCGGAGAAGACGAATTCTCTGGTAAAAGGCCGGCTTTGTGATTGGCAGGCATGTAGGTTTTTGGGGGGAATTGAAAGTGTCTCGATGCAGCGTCACGTATGAATGCAGGTTTTGTCATGGAAATCTCACTTAATGAAAAATTTCGGCTCCCTTCGCGCGCATTCGTCACGGTTTGCACTCCATTTCATGAGCGTTATCAAAGTAATAATACATGCAACTATTCTGATTCCGAAAAACAGAAGTACATCCCCAACCTCTGTGGGGGCTTCGCATCAATATTGGATCTTTCAGTCTAATTTGTAGCATATGATGTGGAATTGAAAGTTCGTATTTGCCGTTATATATTTTTCAAAAAAAATTACCGAGCGCTTCGTTCGCAGCCATTATCGGTATAGATCGTGACTGCAGTTAGTACACTTACGACGAAAAAGCATTCTGAAACGGTCTTATTAGTCCTTCACCCCTTTTGCTACAAGGAGGTCTAATATATAGCCAACATTTTTCCGCGTTACGGCAAACGGACAGAATTCGCGGAATCCCTAATAGAACACAGAATTTGCGATTTTGACTGCCAATGAAATAAAAACATTAGAAATGTCAGCAGAATTTGTAATAATTCAGTTTTAGAATATTCAAAGTGGAGAACAATGGATACTATTACTATTTATCAGGGTCTACTAGACTCTACTAGGCCTACTCTAGTAAAGTTTAGCAGCGTTACAGACGTACACACATACGCAGAACTACCGGGACCCTGTCCACAGGAAACCGTGCACAATTCATAGTAAAAAATTCCTTATTTATTGAAAAACGGACAAAACACGGGAAACGACGGGAAAACAGGAAGATCACTGAAAAATGAAAATTAACAAAACGGAATCTCGAATTTAGAAAAGGGAAAATTTTTGTCTTTAGTCTAATATCACTTTCCTGCAACTATACTCTCACTCCATCCCATTCCCCGTTGCTGGAAGCTGTTCGTCTGGATTTTCTTTCAGATTTAGTAAAAATACGATAGTATCACTTGGATGTCAGGTAATAATTAAGCATCATGTCAGTGCACCATTTTATATCATTAATCCAGAGCATCCAGGTGGCCCTATACCTGTGTCTGCCAGCCTTAAATACCCTTATAGTGCACAGTGAAGCAAATGAAAATTTTGTAATAATCCAAGAATGTTTCTGTGGACTCCACGCACGTATGGTTAGCGTAAAAACTTTACCCAAATAGTAGACAGTAAACTGGCCAAAGGGGAAGGGGGGGGGCTTCAGGAGTTTTGTTGACAACATGCACTTCTCTTAGACAACATACTCTTTCACCCAACCAAAAATTAGAATTCACTAAATTATGGACATTTTCCAGCCATATATAATAAGTTCGAAAATTATCCCAAAGATAGCACCATTTTGCATCTAAGCAACCTTAAATTAACAAAAATTTCTCAAAGGGGACGGCACCTTTATTTAGTGACAAAGGACGGATCACCCAGTGTTGTATACATCGCAGGGGCGCAAGAAAAGGTACAATTTACGACTGGGGGATTTGAGGTGGCATTACGACGTCATCTGTGGTGCCCACAATCACCAAACCCTAGCGGCAACACTGTCTGAGAGAAATTTGTAAACCTGGAGCATACCCCCCAATCCACCTCAACTCCAGGGTGGTATAAGACCAAGATGTAATTAAGTCTAAAATGATTAGGTAGATTTCTTACCTCGGGTATAAGGGAAATGTCTCTCCTCTGAACTTTCTCTAAAAGGAGCTTGTCCTTTTCATAGAAGGGACTCCAAGCCTGGTCGGCATGGTCGAGATGGTCTTACCAATTAACTGCTTATAGAGATTTAGTACAATTTCTTTTAGCCCACAGTAGGCTAAGTGCTTTCAGATTAAGTGATCCAGTGGTTGTCCTGAAAAGTACTTAATTGTATTTTTTTCAGTATGGTCATAATATATTTCGTAAATCTTCCAAAAAAGACAGTCCCATCCTGCGACTTCTTTTCATAAAAGTTATGTTCAAGGCCTACCACCTCGTCTCCGTATGTATCTAGGATCTGTTTTCCGATTTATAGGAGTATACGTCTTTTTATTTAAGTATTGTGACTAGTTGACTTGACTTGAAGGAAAGCGACTTGCGACTTGGCTTATCCTGAAGGTAAATGACTTGAGACTTGACTTGAGAAAAATGACTTGGTTACACTACTCTATATAAATGTCACCGCCGGGGTTGTTTGTAGATTTTCACAGGATCTCGGCCATGTTGCAAATAGCCCCGCCACTAAGAACTTAGACACACAATTACGAAGTACGCAGGAATGTTCTGATCAGTGGCGTAGCCAGAATTTCTTTGTTAGGGGACAAGGGTTTGCTCAATAGGCAGCCAAATACTGTTGGCGCCGGCACGGGGGGGACATGGGAGGCGCTTGCCCCCCATCGTTTTCAGACTTTTTTTTTTTTATTTTTTTTTTAAATGATCTCAACAGGCGTTTAGGCTGTAGATTCTATAGGGGGTAGGGTGAGGTGTGTTTTCAACCGAGTGATGGATCTGTAGTAATAATTTTCTATTACAAATGGTTCTCAAACTATCAGAATTATCCCAAATCTTAGTCGCAAACTATCAAAATTTTCGCGAGCTACGCGCTCCAGACCTTACCTCAGTAATATCCTTATTGTCAATAATTTCCGGTAGCAACTCCCGCAGAAGCACAGTAACAAAAGTTGAAGGCTGTTTACGAATTCTCAGGTAAAGGATTGGCTTTATGATTGGCATATAGGTTTGTTGAGGAATTGAAAATGTCTTGATGCAGGGGATCATGAATGCAGGTATTGTCATGGTAATCTTATTTAATGAAATATTTCGGCGCAGGCGCGTTTCGCGAGCATTCGACACAATTTGCACCCCATGTTATGAACATTATTAAGGTTATAATACATGCAACTATTTATTTTCCGAGAAACATAAGTACATTTCCAACCTCTGTTGGCCTATGGGATCTTTCAGTCTAATTTGTAGCATGATGTGGAAGGTTGAAAGTGCGTATTTGCCGTTATACATTTTGCAAATGCAGCCATTACCGGTATAGATGGTGATTGATAATACACTTACGACGAAAAAAGCATTTTGAAATGCGCTTTTTAGTCCTAAACCCTGTCAGGGAGGTCCCTGCACCTATACTCTCCCTCCGATTCCCCATTGCTAGAAGCTGTCCAAACCTTACCTCTGTCACTATATTTATATATTGTTGTGATAAAACAAAATAAATGAAATGAATTGGTTTTTCGTTCAAACTTAGTAAACATACGATAGTTGTAATATGCTCGGCATCATACACTATAGTATCATTTGGATGTCAGGTAATAAGGATCATGTCAGTGCCCCCATTTTATATATTAATTAACCCAGAGCTTCAAGGAGACCCTATACCACTGTCTGCCTACCCCGCGGAGCGGACGAAGTTTTTTCGTTCAGCTCATCGCTGCGAAAAAACAATCTGAGGGGCGGCAGCCTACAAAAGGGGCGGCAGCCACAGAGGCGCTACGTAGGCTACTGTCTGCCAGCCTTAGATACCGTTTTATAATGCACAATGAAGCAAAGGGAACTTTTCGTAATAGTCCAAGAATGTTTCTGTGGACTCCACGCACGTAATTTTACGTAAACACTTTCCCCGAATAGAAGGCATTAATTAAAATAGCCAAAGGGGGGGGGGGGCTTCAGGAGGTTTATTGACAACATACAAGTTCTCTTAGACAACATATAGTCTCCTTTTCCACCTTACCAAAAACTGGAATTCAGTAACTATGGATATTTCCAGCCATATATTATCAGTTCCAAAAATATCCAAAAGATAGCACCATTTTGCATGTAGGCAACCTTAAATTAACAAAAATTTCTTACACCCCTCCCCCAGGACGGCACCTTTATGAAGTGACAAAGGAAGGATTATCACTGCTAAAAGCTATCGCATGGACGCATACTCTTCTCTTTCACCTAAACCATACTCTCCTCTTTCACCTAACAAAAACTTAGAATTCAATAAATTATGGATATTTTCCAGCCATATATGATCACTTCAAAAAATATCCCAAAGACTGGCACCATTTTGCATCTAAGCAACCTCAAATTAACAAAAATTTCTTAAAGGGGAGGGTGACCCCCTTCCCCTTAGACCCCTCCCCTAGGACGGTACCTTTATGTAGTGACAAAGGAAGGGTCCCACACTACCGTATACAATCGCAGGGGCGCATAAATAGGTACAATTTACGCAGACTGGGGGGAAAAACCGAGGTGGCATTTTGACGTCATCTGTGGTGCCCCCAATCACCAAAATCTGGCGGCGCCACTGACCAAATAAGCTTTTTATGCACTTGCTGTACTGAAGCCTGGTGCAGCGTACAATGTACATTGTACAAGACTATGGTACGGTATATGTTGATACTGAATGCATGCAGTTAAGCTATGACAAGTTAGACCTGGGAGCCATCATTTCTTGTTATTGTTTTCAGTTAAGACCGTACCTACCAACTGGCCGAATTGATTAATTGCCAAGTTGGCCATATTTACCAAAATTTGTATTTAATGTAAATGTCGTACCGGTATTTTCGTCTGTCAAAGAAAACTCTTCCTTTTTTTTTCTTCTTTTTTTCTAAAATCATTTTGGGGCAAGAAGATATGGTGCAAAATAATTTGGGGGCAGTGCCCCCTGCCCCCCCCCCCCCTCATGGCTACGTTTTTGGTTCTGATACGCTTGATGAAATATCTTGAATAAACAAGCTTCAAATAAGTTTCCTTAAATAAATCACCTCCGTGACCCTACGGTGGACCAATTGCAACATATCATAGCAATTGAGCATATAGGAGGGGTTGCAGTGTATATCAATACACCCTACATACGTCACCCTGAATTCGAAGTTGAAACAATCGAGGCTATTTGGTTAGAAGAAGTTTTACCTTAGATCAGAATTGTTTTAATATGTATATTTTATCGGCCACAGATTCTAACACTGAGTGTAATCAGTGTCGTGTTATGATGTCTAGACTTTAATACTACAGTGCTTCTCTGATATTTTAGATATTGGTGATTTTAACATAAATGTTTTTAAATGGATTTCCCAAAAGGTGGAAACAAGAGCTTGAAACATTTAATTTTAGCCAAATTGTTGACGTAACGCCTCAGACCGACGAGTCTGACACATTGAGTGACCATGTGTATGCTACCAATCAAGATCGGATCACAAATGTCGAGGAACACGTACCACAGCATAAGAGGATTTAAAGTGCAGTCACCCTAGGCTAAGCAAGCTCCTGTAAGGAGATTAAGCTGTGGTACGTATTTCATGCTTTCTTCTGTTTCACTTGCCATGTACGCTCTGAAGAGTACAGACAGTTTTGTCTTGATCTGAATCCACACAAATCGCCCAGAAGGACTGTTGACGTGTGGTCCTTCTTCGCAGGAATTAGATGTGGGTCTTCATGCAGTAACTGCTTGAAGGATAGCACACTAGGGGCAGATTTAAAGAGGGATTTGCATCACCCCAAGTATGACTTTTACCTGGTGGTAAGCCCCGCCCATAACTGTCTTTACTGCTTCTCCTTGTGCAGACAAACATAGATCACTGCTCAAGGCCACATCGTCGTGAGCATAAAAGACCCCATGTGTAATCAAAACATTCTCATGCTGTGTAAGATGAGCTGTTCTGCATCCTTTGAATTTTGTAATTCTGATTTCAATCAAAGAGTAGTCACCAGTTGAGACTTTTGCTTAGCCCTTTGTAAAAGTCATACTTGGGGTGATGCAAATCCGTCTTTAAGCTCTGGTGGAAGTTTATTCCACAGGGGGGTGGTGCGCGGATAGAGCAAATACTTATAACAGTCTTCATGTGTAGAGGGGGCTGAACAGTTCATGACATAAGAAGCACGTGTCCTATTTGTTGTGCTGCCAGTTTGGAGATGAGAGACATTGCTAGGTATGAGTCTATGGTTTTCCTTGAAAAGAGTAATGAGACGAGCTTTAGTCCTACGTAGTTCCAAACTTTCCCACTTAAGATCCTTAAGCATAGAATTAACACTGCTGGTGTAGCTGTAATCATTTTTAACAAATCTCACTGCACGACGTTGGACTTTTTTAATGGATTCAATATGAGTATAGTCGGGTAGATTTGTGACAAAATATACCTTAACCCCCAAAAAATTCCTACAAGTGAGATTTCAGTGGTTTTTGGTAGAATTGGATGTGGGGAACAACATATCCAAAATCCACCAAAATCGGTTTACGAGATCTTTATTTAAATAGGTCATTTCCAAAATGGCCGTTTTTACGTCATTGTAACGGTAAATGCACCTAAAATAACACTTTTTGCTGATTACAGGAAGTTTTGCTGTACTCAAATTTTGTTTGGCATGATGTTTTTACGATTAAATTGACCAACAGTACTACTGTAGACCTGAAGCTTTTATAATTCATCCATGATCTTACACTTAAGTCCCCAAAACCATCCAAAATGACTGTTCTTTGCCTACTACCTAGAATTCATGCAAAATAAAAAAAAAAACTTCTTGATTTCTTGCATTTAGGTTTCCAGGGGTAGTATTTTTACTTAAGCATTTTACAATGTAGTAATTAGCTAGCAAGTGGCAGAGCGCACTGCAGAGAGAAACAAATTGTGGTTTGGTCCTTCAACAGGTTTGTCCAGGGGTGCATGGCTCCAGGATTGGCTCTAGAGGGGCCTAAACTCTTTGGCGGGAGGGCGGTCTTAAGACTTGAAAAGGGCGATGGGTTGCCGGGAGGATATTGAAAGCAAAATTTTTGGCTCCTGAAGCGAACCCAAAATATTTGGTTTCTTTTGAAAGAATTTGAAAGTTTGGGGTTTCAGGAATGAAAAGTTCCCCGAAGTCAGCCATCCCCGATGGGTCCATGCCCCCTGCTCCCATCTGGTACCACCCCTTGTTTGTCTGTGTCTGTTGTCAAGAACGTTACAACCAGAACTATGTAATGTTCAATCCGGCAGTGACTGCTTAGTAACCTGATTTAGGGTTGTTAATTGTTGGATATTCGGATGTTCCCATTTTCACACAATTGATTGTCATGAAGCTGTGCTTTTCCATTGAAATAAGTCTCTAGTCAGTTCAAGTGGTAGCATCGCTGTTTGTGGTGTATAAGTTATGAGCCTATCCCCGTAGAGTTTACCCTAGACTCTAACAATAGGCTATCACATGTGCAATTAATGGGCAAAACAGCCATGTTAAGTGCAGTAAAGCTTTATTGAAAGATACTCTTTAGCCTACAGGTTAAGCTGCTCATCGCTTTGGTCGCACCCTTTTATAATCAGATTAGCAGTGTATAACCTACACAATGCAGTCACATTTAATAGTTAAGCTCTACAATTGCAGTACCTGCTATCAAGAGTTTCTAAGATTGGTGGTTGGAAAATTCACTCCTGAATTTTGACATTTTGTAAGGGTAGGCTGCAATTTTTTACATTTTCAGAGAAAAACATCTTCAAAATGAAAATTATGTGGGGCTTCAGTCCCCCTCCCGAGCGGCCCTGAATTAAGCTGGTGAAGTTATACGGTATTTTTCTTAGAGTAGTGAAATATTTGAGTGTGCCATCTCAACGCATACTCTATATGTGCAACTGCTATAGTGGTGGATTCGCTCTTTGCTCCTTTCACACTGTACATTACTGAGGTAGCCTTGTACCTACTTGGGTGGATTTGAGACAAAATGTACCCACCCAGCCCCCACCCTCCCAATTTATGTAGCAAGGATTTCAATCAGTTTTGGCAGGGTTGGACATGAGAGCAACACATTGACAGTCAAATAAACTTCTTGAGTCCCGAATAAATTAGTGTCACTGCTGACGAAACCTTGGCAAACTCTGTGTCCTTAAGGGTTTATTCATTGAAGCCCTTTCCAATTATATCAAAAGTCTATCAAAACGTGTTCAAGGAAATTGATTATAATGAATCATTTGCAAAATTGCTGATGTCATGGTGGACATATTAATACGCAGATCTATTCAAGTTGCACAGTTTGCTGATCACAGAAAATTTGTTCCACTCATGTTCGATTGATAAAATGTTGTTACATTTGAATTTTAAAGCAGTAGTATAGTTGACCTGTGGTCCATTGCCTTCCCTACAGAAAATATGTTTAGTAAACTTGGTCTTATTATGTTTTGGCATTTAGGTGGCAAGGTAAGTAGGATAAAACTTTTAGCGGGTAATGCATGATAGGAATTGGTTTTGGTAACTGGACCTAAAAAGTACTGGGTTTTGCTTACGACTTATTTGTTTAAACACAAGAAAAGCAGCATCTGAGGACGCGAACTTAGTACAGTCATATTTACGTGGTATGCCACAACTAACAGCGCCGCTGCCAGGATTTCAAAAGTGTGGGAAAGAGACAGGACACATTACGTGTACGTCTCGGCGTTACAGCTTATTGTAGACAGACACCTATTGGTGATTTGGTCACGTGACACCCGAGTAAAGCTGCTTTTAGTCAGGGATAGTCATCAACACATTTAATGGGTTTGTACACTTAATGGTAGTGGTCGGCAAGCAGAAATGGGGGAAGTATTTTGGCACATTGCTCCTGTAAACTGTATTTCTTTAAGCAGGAACGGACGGGGGGCAAGTAAGTAGCATACCCCTCCCCCATCCTTGGTGGGCCCCTGCAAGCAAGTGACCAAACGATGGCTCATTTATTTCGGTGAAACTTGGCAAGGTTAAATCAGAAACGTGAAGTAGGGTGTCAACTAGTGCAAACGTTTTAATGAAAATGACACATATAGATGTCTAGTTTCAGAATATGCTGGATGCTCTGTAGTTTGGCAATTTTGGACTTTTAACCACGAGATAACTCACAGATAAGATTTTAAGTATAAGCTATAGTGTTTGCCATCGAACTGGAGCTATTATCATGTAGAATCAGATTGGATAAAAAGGAGGCACATCAGTTGCAGGTCCCTAAAATATTATTATCAGGCCATTTACTGTCAAATGAGGTTCAAATTCTATAACACGCCCCTGACGTACAAGGCCAGTATCACACATGCATACACTGCAGACACAGTCTTTGAAATAAACACAGGTCCACAATGTTTATACAACTGGATGATAGCAGTGACATACTTTTCAAGCGTAGGTCCTTCAAGGAGTATAGTCCTCAGAAAAGTATGGCGCATTCACTTTCATTATGAAAGCTGTCTGCGAAGTATTTAGTAATTTTGCGGGATGATATCATTTTACCGGAACAAGATACATAACTGAAAATTCAAATGTGAAGAGATTTACTACTATATTAACAGAATTTTGAGTCAAACCTGCAATAATTTACTCAAGTGTGAATATACGGGTCTTTGAAGTTGAAATTTTTCACTCCTAAATATGTTTTTCTGAATTTCCGATCCGTTCCATGGCCCTTGACCAAATGTCAGAGGGCTCTTCGTAATACAGCCACCTATTGCTGCTGTAGGTTTATATAGGCCTGTAAGCGTGGGGAAGATCATTCACCTTACATTTCCAGCGATTATTAAGTAGCTGGAGTTCAACATAGGTAGCATTATGGGAAGGGAAAAAAATCAAACTGTCGTAAAATGGATTTTTAGGGGGTCAAGTAATGACTTTAAAAACATTTTAAACTTCTAATGTCATAACTTTGCCTATAATGTTCACAATTTGACTTACAACCTCAATATCTTGACAGTTATCTCACAATTTTTACTTCCAAATTCCAACGTGTAACCTTGATTGTCATTATTTTAATCTAAAATCTCATAAAGTTGACCAATAATGTCATACTTTTACTTTTGGAGTACAGAATGTGACCTAAAATCTCACCCTTACTGTTATCAATTTGACTTGAAAAAGTCAAACTTTTGTCCTAAATCATATTGTCTTGACTTTTAATTTCATTATTTTGACTATTAGGGTCACATGTATTTGCCTCTTTTATTCCCATTATAAGGACTTCTGACCTCATAATGTTAACTTTAAAATGAAATAATAAGTTTCAGTTACATAATTTTGACTTTTTAATTACTATTTTTCTTTATTAGTTTGACTCACCTTTTTGTTTGGAAATGTAAAGAGGAAGTTTTAGCTTTAAATGTTAGAAAGTGCCTTGACAAGTCATAATTGTGATTTTTAAGTGAACATTTTGCTGATAAAAATGTCATTTTAATCGAATGAAAAGTCTTAATAATGACTCTAAAATTTATCAGTCATATAGTCATGAAAATGAGATTTAAGAAACAGTTATGGCCTAAAACATTAATAACACTACGAGTGGACTTTAAGGGATTAAAAGTTAATATTTAGACTAAAACAGTTAAAAATATGAAACTTATACTCTTTTATATTGCATTTCAAGTTGGAATACTAAGATCTGAACAAAAAGTTTGGTATCGGAACGTCATAAGAGGATTTCAAATCCGAAAAAAACTACTAAAATTTTTACTTCAATAATTAAAATACTCGGGTTCCATAAGGAATAGGTTAACTTTAAAGGTCACGTTCAGGATAGTTTTAGTCGTTTTTTGCCCTTCACATGTCCCTTTGCTGAAGCATTTTAAGGCAACCAGTTTTGGACCTCAGCATTTAATAATTAAAGACATTGAATAGTTATGCTTTCTCTCGCTTATAGACCTGGAATAATGTTAAAGTTATATAAATTATGAGGGCCATCAAACAATTAATAAAAGGCCTGCAAATTAATAAAATTAAAAAAAATTACATTTAGAAGTAAAAAATAACATTTTCAAGTGCCCAGGTTTTCAAAAATGAAATAAGTAATGCCGCTTTGACATCAACTTCTTTTTATATAACTATACATCATACCACATACGAATTTTCAGCCATTGATCTAATTCCTGTGAAAAGATATCAGCTTTCAAAATATGATGAAATGGCGCATGCACCTTTCTTCCTGAGAACATGGTATTGCGCAATACTTTTCTGAGGGCTTTAACTTCTGAACACTCTTAGCTTCAGCACTAAAAGATTCACAAGGATCATTCAATTTTACATAAACCCTTTAAAGTACGCAAGTTACACGTCTCTTTTCTGCAGTTTTTATAATAAAACCATTATACGAAGGCATTCAAACCTTCAACGGAAAGTTTTTATCCACGTCATTGTGATGTCATCATCGTGTTTTTGCAAGAGAACTTGAAACATTTAGTCGGAGATAGTCATAGAAACATTTTTACTCATAAAATCGCCAATAAAACCCACATTACATACACCTTTTTGACATTAAGTAGGAAAAAAAGGGTTTAAAAAGCCGCCATTTTGGATTTGACCTAATTTCGGCCCTTTCCATGGGTGGATTTTGGTGGATTTTTTCCTGGGTACATTATATACCTCAACTAATACCAAACTGCATA
This sequence comes from Holothuria leucospilota, assembly GCA_029531755.1. Taxonomy (NCBI): domain Eukaryota; kingdom Metazoa; phylum Echinodermata; class Holothuroidea; order Aspidochirotida; family Holothuriidae; genus Holothuria; species Holothuria leucospilota. Next base: position 542,916 of record CM055982.1, read on the forward strand.
AAACTCACTTGTAGGAATTTTTTAGGGTCAAACCCTATATCAACCCGACTAGTAATGTGATATGGATCCCAGATAGAGCTAGCATACTCTAGTTTTGGTCTAACAAGGGTCTTGTAGGCAAGTTCTTTGGTGGATGGTGAACAGTTCCACAAATTTCTCTTCAATAGTCCAAGAACTTTAAGTTATTTGCGCTACTAACAGTTTGAGTGATGTGTTTTGACCAAGAAAGATCATTGGACAGTTCAACACCTAGATAAGGATGGTGTTTTACTTCTTGTAGGGTGGAGTTGCCCATATGATAGTTATAACAGATCGGCCTCCTCTTGTGGGTCATACCCATTATAAAACACTTGGATTTATTACATTTCATTTGCCAAAGGCACTCGGGTGTATACAAAGCGAAGACCGAAGACTTGAAAACGAAGACCGAAGACCGAAGACTTGAAAACGAAAACATGATAACGAAAGATTTGAAAGTCTTCGATTTTAGGTTGAAATCAAAACGTATCTTATAGGAAAAATCACATAGCCTTTGAAATAAATGCTTTATAGTTAAAGAGAGCGTCTTTTCATAATCATATGAAAAAATGAATACCTTCCTAAATCTTAATAAAAGGAAATTTACTTGCAAGATACCTTTTCCTGGGGCTCCGTATTTGGGAAGGGGCTAAAATTCCAAGTCTTCGTTTTGTAAATCCGGTCACTTTCAGGTTTCAAAGCTTTGAAAAGGCTTCTTAACTCTGCGCTAACGCAAACGATGATTTTAATATACTTCAACGGTTTCGAGGGTAAATTACTTTGCCAGACCCAATCAGAGGGTTCTCCTTTTCCGCAGACCACGCCTTATTTGCATAAATTTGCATAAACCGGCGCAATTTAAGTGGGTCGGATCACCTCGCAATGCTCATTTTCGATCCCGGGCTGCCAGGCAACCCTTACAACGATTATTTTACAACGATTATTTTTACAATTTGAATACCTTCCCTACACCATAACTTAAAAGACTCTTAATTGCAAGACACGTTTTCTTTGTGTTTAGTATTCGGGAAAGGGTTGAAATTCCAGTTCTTCGTTTTGTATATCCGGAATTATGCATTCAGGTTTGAGAGATTTTATACCCCTTATGTAATTCTTCTTAAGCAAACACCCCATGTCTGTTAAGGTATTTTAAAATTAAAGGAAACATCTCTCAAATGGATGTTCGATAGTTGAAAAATGTACCTTGCAAGTAAAGTTCCTTTTATTAAGATTTGGGAAGATATTCATTTTTTCAGATGTTTATGCAAAGACGCACTCTTTAACTATAAAGCATTTATTTCAAAGGCTATGTGATTTTTCCTATAAGATACGGTTTGATTTCAACCTAAAATCAAAGGCTTTCAAATCTTTCGTTATCATGTTTTCGTTTTCAAGTCTTCGGTCTTCGGTCTTCCCTTTGTATACACCCCTACTTGCTCTGCCTCACTTTGCACTGCTTAACCTAATTGTTACACATACTTTCAAATTTTAGACCATAATACTGCTTGACAATTGAATAATTATAATAGCCAACGCTCCTTACTTGCATGCAAGGGTCCTTTTTTAATAACTTTCAGCTGGAGGGGAATACACTGTTAAAAATCTGTAGAAGAACAAAAAAATCAAGAAATACATACAAAAACGGAAAAAGTGCCGTCAGTTTGTTTCCAAATATTGACAGCACGTCTCCGTTTCCTCTTTGTATTTCTTTATTTTTGATCTGCGATTCTACAACAGTCTGTAGACATTTTTACAGTGTGGGCATTACGTAATTACGTGTATATCTTCCAAAATTCACAAAAGTTAAGTTTTAACTTGAGCAAACTCCATAGTCCATCCTAGCCACTACTTGTGCCTTCCGCCGTGAGGGACTAGCGTCAGTTCAAGCCTAACTACTCTCTGACCAGGAGGCGTCGTAGACATGGGGACCTGGGTGAGTGCCCCCCCCCCCTCCCTCGGTCGGCCGTCATAGCATATGGTTGCACTTGTCAGGTTTGAAGCATGATGTGAAAGATTAGACGTATATTTCTCGTAAGACATTTTTCAAAGCTTTTTAAAGTGCGCTACATGACACCCATCATTGGTGGATGGTAAATGTTATTACAAGTAGCCTACATACATCTAATTCTACAACCCTATGGCTATTCCTACTCCTTTCTCGCTCACTTCCCATCGTTTGCTGGTCGTCTTTATTGTCATTGCTCATGGTAGTATCGTTATTTTATTACCCCAAACCTTCCCTATAGGACCTATCTATGCCGGTCTCATGGTACCAGCCTTGGAGGGGTCCCATGCCGCAGCCAAATATAACTAAATACTGAGAGGTTATAAACATGTTATCAGTTCAACGTTTTGCAAAAGATAGCACCATTTTACATTTAAGCCACCTTCTATAGAAAAAGTTCTCAAAGGATGGGGAGGGTTGTTAACCCCTCTTCCCATCGTAACCAGCTCATATTAAGAACAATTCACTAAATTATTAGAAATTTTCAACATATGATCACATGAGAAGTTGAAGCACAAGCACGAGTTGAATCATCATTTCACGCACGATTGCACTTTTAAGTGATGACTCACCACATCTGCTGCTGCAAAAGCGTAGAAACAGGCTGTTCTCTTTCACAAGCTGTACTCCCCAAGATTGCTTAGAGAAGGACCTATGACGTAATTCTCTGTTAACGTGTTCCATGAGCGTACGTATGGATTAGCACAATAAGACTTTTGTTTTATCAGACCTAACAAAAAAGGAGCAGCTGTGGTCAGTTCAACTGCGGAGGGAGGATGAGCAATGAAGTGAAAGGGAATTCGTGGTCATTCAAGTAAGATTAATTAGATCCAAATGGAAAAGGGTGGCAGAAGTTCTCACAGAGAATCCGAATTCGCAACAAAATCCGAATTTGCAACGATCAGAACTTTATGTGGTCTGAATTTGGCATGCAGTTCGAAACTTTTCCAAATATAACACTCGTTTGTATCTAAGCTACTTAAATGAACAAGAAGTCTTCCATGGGGAGGGGGACACCCTTAGCCCTTCCTCGGGACGGCACGTCTGTATGAGGTGACAAAGGACGGATCCACGCCGGTTGAAAACTATCTTAAGGAAGCATATATGCACGCTTTACACCGACTCTCTTGGTTTATGTGGGTGCCTCCTCTGTCACCATAAACCTGGCTGCACCTCTGATAGTGAGGACTACTGTGCCCATTCTCCGATAATAACCTCTTGCCAAAAGTCTGCCAGCGATAAACATTGATACCAAAACGTACTGCGAGTGCACGTCAAACGCCGAACGAGAGGTCAGATTTCGGCGCGCTTCGCACTTATTCATTAGGGAGTTTTCGATTTCAGGACGGTAGACAAAGAGGACGGAACGTGCAGCAAAAACCGGACTGCGAATGAGCAGAAGCGAACGTCACTCCGTCGTGTTGATTTAAAAAACGGTCCGTCGACTGGTTTAACGTTCGGTCTAGATACAGGGCGGTATAGGGGTTGCCCTGGTATTTTCCCTCGACCATACGTACCTGTTTCTGTGACTATTTGCAGTCTACCTGCATGCAAACTTAGGCTACATTATTTTGTTCATGTGGCATGCAATCTGCTGACAAAATGGACGTGACAAACAAAAACATGCATACCTGGTAAGCCATTTTTACGAATGATTCCGCTCTAAGCTAAGTGAAGTAGCTGTCTTGAGATAGAAACTCACAATTTTGTAAATCCTGCTTATTTATGTGTGTGGCATTATTTCTGAATTTGACATTTTACGTAATCCTAGAAAGTTTTAATGTCAGTAAAATACCCAGTTACGATAGCGTATCCTGTGTAGGTTCGTCATTGTTACGACTTAGCGATGAGTGTTGAAGCATTGCAACTTAGTTAATAAATGAGCGCGTCATTGTTTTGATGTAATTCTACCGCACCTTCGTCTTTCGTCTACAAAATCGAAACGCCTTACATGTCAGGACGGAACGCCGCCTGTTGCTTTACCGTCCTGAAATCGAAAAGTCGCTATTACCTTTCACGTCCCATACCCGACTAACATTTTAACGAAATGCTTTGAAGTAACTAGATTCTCCCTGCACCTCTCCAGGTGCCTTTATACAGTAGTTACCTGTACTGAGCCTGGCCATTAACATTTTATAAAATATGAATTGATATAATACCTTGACAGAGTAACTGGAGCCGAGCTTCGCGCACGTTGTGCACCTTTGGTGCATCTTGAGATTTCTCTTCATGTCAACCCCCCCCCCCCCTCAAAATTTCTGGATCTGAGCTTGCATTCCGAGGCCTTCTCCTGGCTATGAACAGTTTATTAGACTGCCTAAAAATTCTGATTGCTATGAAATTCATTACACATTCAGGCATTATGACATCATCCTTTAGATGTAAGTATATAGTGTTTACAACAACATCCCGCTTAGAGCAAAAGTACTTAAGTACGACTACTGAAATTACTTTTCCTTAGCGGAATGTAAGATTTTCAGTTTAGGAATCGTTAATTGATACTACATATATCTTATTCAGGCAATATCTTTGGGTACACAAATTGAAGGAGTTGTGGGATCAGAATGACCAATAAGGAGGTAGAATACACCGGGGGAAGCATTGACAATTTTTACGTGTTTCGCTAAGGAATAATTCACAAAGTAACCCCCCAAACATACTGGTCGTGTAAAATTACCACGGAGAAAACATTTTCCTCTCCTTTCAATACTTTTGCCTCATTCCCGAGAGTCTATATTCCATGTGAGTGTCCTTGTGCTGACAGATTGTGCGCCGGAAATTATTGTACGAAAGGCCTACTCGTGAGCTTTCATATGAAGGGCTGCTTGTGCCCGTTGAAAACTTTTACAAGGGTCCAGAGGCCACGAAAAGGACTAAAATTGGTCACGGTGTGAGTCATTGGAGGAATGATTAGTACTCAAAAGGCCGAAAGATTTATACGCTTATCATGCTTACAGTATATTTCTCACTGAGTTGTGAAACGGCCAGTCGCCTTGGTGATTAACTTGATTTGGCTCTAAATTGAATGAGGGCAAATCCTGTCATTAAACCCCAAATTTTCCAATTTTATTAACTGAAAATCCAACTTGTGTGCCGAAAATTTTGTTCTCGACATCTTTTCGGCAACCCGTTGCCTTTGTCGGGGCTTCAGGCTGCATACACACGTCGGGGGGGGGGGGGAGCTTTGCCCCCTGTCGCGCAAATCCTGGCGCTATCCTTACTTCGGGATGGCATATTTTATCGTACGTTCTATCCTGACTATATGTCTCCCGAAGATTTGAAAAAATTCTGCGAAAGAAGTACCACGACTTTCCGTGGCCCTTCCCCTCACTCCACTCCTTACGACGTCCTTGTTAGGACAAACTACGAAAAATTGACAGGATAAAGGAGAAACATTAACAGGAGAAAAAAAGGAACATTTTCAAGCATTGAAACAACATCATTTGGGCGTGTTTCGTGCAATATAAAGTACGGTACCAGTTCTTAAGGATGTGGGCGAAAAGAGCTGTGTGCTTCCTCCCCCTCCCCTGGCATTTTTACTTCATGTCATACAGCTTTACAGTAGAGTATTTGTATTTATATTTCGCCCTCCGTACTTTATATATTATTAGCTTACCTTTCCAAAACAACTCTTCTCTCTCTCTCCGAACAGCTATTTTATCATGAATATTTCAAAGATTACCGATTTCAAAATATTTTCTTTCATTGTCACTATGGGTTATACCTCTTAGGGGTCTAAGAATCTGTCAACAATGTGTGTCTATTGTCCCTGTTTAATGGTGTGATGTATTTGTCAAAGAAAGGCGCTCGTTCCTTAGACTTGACCAAGGCTCTCTTGGCGTTTTCTCTGCCGTATTCAGACGAAACAACAACAATGTTAGCTAAACCATTAATTCAAGAAATTTTCTCCGCGTCAAAATATTGACTGACAAATTTAGTCCCTAATATTTTCGGTGGGTGGAAGTGTGTACCCTGTTGTTAAAAGAATGAGTTCAACCTGTGATGTGGATGTTGTAGCAAATGAATTCAAGTACTCATTATACGCAAACATGTTGCAAACGGAAGATATTTAAGCAACGCTTTCCCTTATGTCCTTCCACTATGAAGACTGCAGTCAGTCACCCCAATTTGAATTAGTGTAGCCGGGTAGCGCAGTTTTTTTTTTCCAGGACGAGTCAGGGAAAATCTGGCCAATGGACCAATCAGCTTCTTGGAAATAGACCACACCTCTAATTCCAAAATGACAGCTTTTCGACCCTTTTTTGTAATTCTGACGCCGGATTATGAAAGAACGGGCCAAATAACCCCAATCCACGTGACCCTAACCTAAAATTTAACCCTAACCTTCATTTTGAAACAAATTTAAAATTTTTTGAAAACTCGATTTGCCCACGTTCGTCCTGGAATAAAATAATGCAGCCGGGGGTATCCTATTTTATGAATGGCTATTGAGAAGCATGTTATTTTTTAATTAAAGTCCCCTCGACTCTCTGGCGAAGAGCAGCAGGACGAAACCAAACGTTACTCCCGAAGGAGTTCTGTTTCCCAAAGGAGCTACGTCCCCGAAATGACAACAAACTTATTAACTAGTTTACTAATCAACCTTTCGACCTTCAGACCTCTACATCATGGGTCTGTTATGCTTGGCTCCATTCTCAAAGGCTGAAATGCTGAGATACTACACACGATCTAAGCCAAAGCTAAGTAGCACACCACTAATTAAAGGGGAATACCCGCGGAGGATATTACCCTGCGAATTTAACGCCTTTCAAATAAAGTTTTTTTTTGGGGGGGGGGGACAGTATGGACCATATTGCTAAAGAAGTGTGATCAATTCGTGATGTGTATATGTGATAGAAAAGGAACTGAAGTACTTATCATGCAAAAATAGAGAAAATTGAAGGTATTTCGGGTACCTTATTTGCAATATATCCGTCCGCGATGCAAAATGGCATGAAGTAAGAAAAAGCAGGAACAACCATAATACCTATTATACAAGCCCTCCTAGCTCAAAATCTCAACAGTCATGATACACAAATTTCAGTTAAATTGCTCTGTGATCCCCCTTTTGATGTGCGGTCGGCCTTGAGATTTACTTCTAATTTTCGGAAATTTGTTTTTTCCAGAATAATGATCTGCCGTGTTATTGCCCTAACAATATCCATTAGATACAGAGCGCCAAACACGACAATTGCGCGCGAGGCTCGCAGAAATTTTGCATTGAAAGTAATTTCTGTGACAAACTAGTTTCACTCAGACTCTGCACCAAGACACTTTAAATCCCCCAAAACGTTTTTGCCAGTAATGCGAGTATGTTACCAGGTAGTTTCGTTAAAGATTTCAACTTACAGACGAAGTTTCTCAAGTATAGAGGAGGGCAATATGAAATCCCTTTCTTCACGTTCTTACAATGCTGTGCTCCTCTGTAATTATTATTATATTACATTTATACAGCGCCTTTAGTAATACATTACTCAAAGGCGCTTTACAATACTTAAAACATGGTAATACTTAACAAATTAAAGTCAAGAGAAAAGGAAACGTGTGAGAATCGAGTACACAAGTGCGATGCTCAGGGCCCACAGAAAATCTTTGAAAGCAATAGTAAACAAATGCCTTTTAGATTTTCCTTAAACACGCTAAGCGATGAACTGAGTTTAACAAAAGGAGGGAGCTTATTCCATAACCGGGGTCCACACACATAAAGACAATGATCACCAAAACTTTCCCACCTAGCATGAAGGACAACCAAGTTAACACAATTTGGGGAATCTGATCAAAGACTATAAGCGGTATTTTGTCTCGTAAGAAACATTTCGGATAAAGAGGCTTGGGCCATGTCATTTAGGGACTTATGAACCAATAGACAAATTTTGAAATGAATCCTGAATTCACGTCACGTCTCTTAATCACGTCTATGAACGATTGGCTTTATTGTAGGACCCTAGCTCACCGATGGATAATGCAAATGCCTTTGAGAGTCTCAAATGAGACCTTATATTGATAATAAGCGCAAGGATGGGCGAAAAGCGCGAGGAGCACCCGAGACGTTTGGTAGATTGCGACGGATTAGTTTGCGAAAACTTGGATGGTTTTCAAATGATTTGTGATAGAAAATGGTTGAAATAAATCCATCACACAGTCAAAAACATACTTTTCCCTTATCCCCTAGCAGAAATCTATGGCTTAAACGCCTTTTGAGTTAATTTCAAAAATTTTCCAAAATTTTCAAAAATCGATTGCGAATCGAATGTCCCCGTACCGGCGGTACTCATGCGCACGATAGCACGTCCTCTTACCAGCCTGACGTCTTTAATCATACTAGAAAGCCCGTATGACTAAAATTTAGCATCTCATTCGGGGGCAGACAGGGGTAGACGATTAGTTTATGTTGCCATTATTTGGCAATACCTTGGCCAAAAGTATGCTGAATGACCGGAACTGACATTTTTCGTTATAGCCTGTACAGTTCTTCTTGCTTTGTCGATCAGCATTATTTGCGCAAAATGCGCAAAATGTGACAATTTAAACATGGTGCACCTGCAAACAAAATTTCGCTTTGTTCATTTCTTTTTCCTTGACGTAGACCACCATTAGCGGCTCGCCATAGGGGCACGGGGGGCACTTGCCCCCCCCCAAAAAAAAGTTTGCAAAGCGTGGTCTTCAATTCCCCCCCCCCCCCTAAAAAAAATAATAAATATATAAAACATGTAATTCGAGATGGGTTAGGTCCTCCCTTTTCCTTGAGTGGGCTTAAAATTAAAGAAGTGAATAACTTTCCAATGCAATCCGAAGGTTAAACATTAATAAAGTGCTTTCAAAACGACATTTTTTCGGCGCGCTTTGCTCGCGTTTTCTTAGTTGCTTGTTTGCTACTATACTGTATATATGTACTTCAGACATCACAAGTGGACCTGCTACTATGAGGTAATCAAAACAAATGATCACGCTGTGATATTTTTTAAATCTGATAAGCTTTGGCATCATAATGTCATTTACAGAGTGTAACGGTAATGCTGGAGTCAAATGCCCATAGTTTTGCTCATTGGCTTAGCTACAGGGAGGCAGGGGGAGATCCCCCCCCCCCCGACCCGGCTCAAAAAATGAAAAATTCAGAAATTTACGATAAAGTATGCAGTCCCCGACGGCGACTAGTCGCCCGACAGTTTTCCTGTTTTTCGCTCTCAAGAGGACAATTTCTCTCATATGAACCCAAAATTTTCGGCGCGCTACGCGCCATGTATAATTACTCCAGTTTCTTCATTAGTTCCATTGCACATAGCTACATAGAACATGTTCTGCCCACCTTACCAAGAAACATGTAGGCAGAGTAAACCCTTTATGTAGACGTCGTAAATTTCATCCCATATCGCAAAGCCTATAGTTGCTGTTCTCTTGTGTTTGTCATGCTGTACGATCAGTTGGTGAGCGACTCACGGAGCAAAGTTTGGCTATTTCATCGTGGTAGTCCAGGTGCTTCTATACTGTAACACAGGGCTGTAACCTCTCACGCATTCAGCGTGTGGGTCACGCAATCTCACGCTCTCACGATGAAGCATCAGTTCCTCACGCAATGTCTCAGTATGGTGTAAAAAAATTCCACTTACAATGCAAATGATGTGTCCGGTGTCGGTAAAACGCCAGTTATCACACAACCTGAGTTCCTTCTCGTCCAGCTGATCATAGTCTGCAGTAAGCTGACAGTAGTGCATTATACAGTAACACATGCCGGTTTCCAGGAACATGAAACATCGGAAAACTGGCAATTCTGGGAATGCAATGTAATGAGGCACGGGAAGTGTCATGTCCTGCAATGTAGGGTATTTTTGGCAAAAAGTTCCCCTGGCGGGACGCTCCGCGCGAACCGATGGTCGCGCTCCCCGTCAGTAGTCTCCCAGCAAATCTCACTCTCACCATTCTCTTAAAGTTTACACTCCTGTATGATAGGCCTACAGTGTATGTTATCCCCGATACGGTCTACAACCCTTACAATTTTTTCTTTTTTCCTTTTTTTTTCTTAATGATTACATATGTTTTTGGGGCGTAAGCCTACCAAAAATTTTCGCGCGCTTTGCAATTTCACGATTCAGATTCAAAAGAACACTATCAGTGAGTGAACAACACTTGTGTCTGGTATGTGTTACGTGTACAGTAAGCCGTATATTTGTATTCTACATTGCAGAATGCAGAACTTACCCTTATGCAGTCTTTAAAAAAATGGGAAAATTTAGGTGCTTGCCTCCCTCCCCCCCCCCCCCGGAAAAAAGTCTAGCTACGCCACTGGTTTTGCAGACACTTCAGAGCTTTCGGGGTCATTAGATACACAACCCATTAGCCGTGTTGATTATCATCCACGACTCCAAGCAGTTTTACCCGGGTGTCACCTGGCCAGATTCAATTGATTTAAAATAAACACACCAAATAGTCAATCTAAGCTCAGTGTAATGAGACTTTTGACTACAGGCCTAGCTATATATAGGATAAAACGTCGTTCTGAGTTAGGGGGATTCCCCTCCCCCTTCAAAAGATTTCGTTTCGGACCGGCACTGAGATCCAAAATAGTGCTATCATTTCATCGTTTTCAAATGTCTTCACGCTGAACTTTTCGTTAGTTTAAGAAAACAATCCAGAAAACCAACATTTTATGGCTTCTTGGCAAAGCTGAAACATATTGTGACACAATGAAAGAAACAACAAAATATTTAAAGATGGGGATCATTTTATAGTGACAAAGTGGATCAAACACCGCTTTACCCATTTCACCTGCCTCTTACTCCACCCCTATGGAGTAGAGATCTGTTGATATGGTTGTATGTATTTTTAAAGTAGTCAGCTCATGACTGACTGCCTGAAATGGTTCTTGAAGAGCTTTTGAAAACTACATGGGGCATCGCTGTAATACATAATAACCATACTCCTATTGTACTATCCGGAGCTGACCATTAATATTGGGGGGGGGTCTTCCGAACCTCCCTGAATGCGGACTTGAGTTTGCCCCCCCAAATAAAATTTCTTAGAGCCGCCCATGTAGACCACAAATGACAAAGTTGTGCTACTTGGGAGACATCCCCCAAATTTCCCCTTTCACTCACTTGTCCCCCACTACAGCTGATACTTATCAAACAATATACAGTGCTGAGGTAATTGTAGTTTGTACTAGAAAGAGCCTCCAATGCAATCTATTAGACTCTGAATTTAGTCTAAAAACTGCAGCTTCTTTACGTCGTCACGCTTCGCACCAGGCGCGGATTGGAAAGGGCCTTATGGTCCGGCAGCCCTTTGCCATGAAAAGATGAAAGGGGGTAAAAAGGAAAAGAAAACGAAATAAAGGAAGATGAAGAAACTTAACAAGATTTTTCAAAAACATTTTTAAAATTTACGTTTCGGTTGAGGCTGAGTGGAGGTTAGGTCAAAATTATAAGGTTGACGACGAGACAGAGGGAGAAAATGCGAGAAAACAGTTGAATGGCTAAGTGATGGTGTTAGACTGCTAGTCTTTGCAGATCTATGGATGTAAGCATGATGACATGCAGGATATAGGCCTATGTGGGAAGGGGAAGCACCTTGCTTCTGTGAACTGTAGAAACAACTTTGTAATGTACAGTGAAGCTGTCTGCAATATGTTTGGGGAACTGCGGTACCAAATTTTCGCAATACAGAGTCTCTATGATGACCAAAGACACCAGGCTGTCGTGGGGACGTACCACCGACTACTGCAGCCCGTCCACCCATTATTTAGGGAATCCCTTGCCAAGAGTATACAATGACAAAAATGTGCACCGGTACATATTGCTTTGGGGCAAGTGCAAGTGCTACGGTTTCCAATCGAAATCTAAAATGATACAAAAGAAGTTTTGCAGTGGACGGAGTTACTGTCTGTAGGGCTGAATGATTGGCATAACAAATCTCTCACATTTTATCTATATGCTGCTGCAAACGTCAGTGTCACATTCATGAGATTCTGACAGGCGTCACTTTGGAAGACCTAGATTTCTTACTTGTTAAAAAAGGGAATTCTTTCCATCTTCCACATTTTTTGAAACAAATTAACATATTTGAAGAAAAGTAGTGTCCTCTTGCAAATTACGAAGAATTATCCAATCAGACTTCTCTTCCTGACAGACGCATTTTAGTTTAAAGATTTAAGTGTCTTAAAGCTCTGCATGAATAAGAGCTATACCATGAAATGGTGTCTTAAATGGAACATTTTGGCGCCCTCGGGGCGAAAATGTTGCCTTTCACACCCCTTAATCGATGAACATTAGAACTTAAAGATGAAAAAATAATAACGGCAATATAAAAACACTAGTTACGGCAAAAACCCTTTTCCTGAAAATTAAATGTACATTTCGTGCTTCATGCGTGCTTTCAAATTTATGAAATATTGTAACCTGACAAGGCAGAGAAGACACAGACAATTAGTTGTCAAGGTTACCAGAGAATATGACTTTATTTTTCAAAGCAAACCAAGAGGTCAAGTTAATCAGTGACCTGTAGGAGGAGCACCGGGCTCCTCCAGCCAGACCACAAGCAATGTTTGAGCAGAAACTATATATTTGCAAAACATGCACACAAGCAGTAATGAAAGGAATTCTTAGCCTAAAAACATGGAATTTACTAATATTTTTACATCATTACTCTGGGAAAAGATAGGTGACTAAGTTTACCAACAAAATGCAATACAACAGCATGTAAATGAATTATCGGGACCAGTAAACTTCCAATAAATACCAATTTGGCCTGAACAAAAGAACTGAATATTCATGACATTCCACAGAGATACCAGGACAGTCATTGTTTTAAAGGGTGTTTTCCGTTTCACTGTCTTAAAACATGCCCCTGCACCTCACGGCATGCCCTCAGAGTAACCCTGTTCTCAGCCAGCAATATTGAATTATGTAAAATATGAAGTAATAATAACAGCCTTAACAGATTAACTCGAGCCGATTTTCTGCGGTGAGTGGTGACCCGGTATGTCTGTTTTGGAGAGTACGGGATAACCGTTACATGCATAATTTTGTATAAGTTTAATTGAGGGAACTGTTTCTCCAATGGTTTAGTTCTGAAGTGAAAGCCACAAAAATGTTGCATCACTTGCAAAAGTTAACTAAAAGAAAGCATTGCAGAATGTTGAAGGTCAGGTCACTGAAATTAATCTGAAATTTTTCTTCCAAAGAACCAGTCTCATATTAGGAGCAAAACCATATTTTGTAAATGTAGTTTCCAGAGATAAACCCTCAAAGTGGGGGTAACAAAGGAGGAATTCTTCAAAACAAAAACAGTGTCGTACAGGGTAGAGTATCCCTTCCCTCACAAAAGAGTCTAGAGGGACAAAATGTAGACGACTGACGATATTAAGTGATGATAGCAGAGCATAGTGAACATTTCATTGCTCCCCGAAAGAAAAGTTTTCTTTTCCCAACATACCTTTTATCAGTCATAATCAAGGTAAAATGAGGTGAAATCGTGCCCCTTGCTCGAGCGGTTACATCTGGCTTTGTCCACGGAATGGGGACAAGAAGTTGCCGTTTGTCTCCTCACAACCAGAAAAAGAGACTTGGAACTGGCTAATCCCCTATAACTGGTTCTAAAAGTGACTGACTAAGGTTTGGTATGGGAGTTTCTGCCTTAATGTGAAAATCAGGTAAATACTAGTAGGTAAGAACTGACTTCCAGATATGATTTGCTATACATTTACAACAGGGCTGTACTAGCTATGACCCACTGGCCAAGATGCAGCCTCTAATACCATTTTAAGATAGTTAAATGTTTCATTCTTATGTCCATACTAATGTTAATACAAGAGCTTTCATCCCCTTTTACATGTGACGTGACGGGACGATTAAAATGTCGCCACGTTTCACTTTACAGGCACTGAATTTTCCCTCATAACTCAGCGATTTTCGAATGCCTGATTCAGGTCTGTATCAAGCTGGGGTGGGGCTGGGGATGAAGGTGGTATGGGGCAGCCTCCCAGCTGAGATTTCCAGACCCTAAATGGCAAATGGCCTATTTACAAATAATATGGAAATTGATGAAAATTTCATTGTCGCAATTATTAGTTTGGTACCCTCAGAACCTGGGAAATTGCATACAAGGGTTCCCTTCCCAAATTTTCCTTATGATATCCCCGTACGCTGCTATAGATACCTGATGAGGTTGGCTAGTCCTGAATAAGGAGCCTTTTCCTTAATTATCGGTTCCGCCAATCTACGGTTACGAATGTTTCTGCACTACGAAATGTGATACAGGACGCACCTGAGACCGTCAGGCTGAGGCTCTTTACAAGGCTTTATCTTCCTTTTTATGCATGTCACAGAAGTAACACACATTAATTGCCTTCACTTCCATGCCTAAATCACTGAATTTGTTTAAGTAACTCCAAGACCTGTTGCTAGTACGTTGCCACTACAAAGTTATTAAACTGATTTTTTTTTTTTTTTTTGCTTCAAATTTACCCGTTCCCTTGCATTCTTGATTTCTAAAACATGAAATTTCAGAGTATAAGTTACAAGGTCTAGAAAGTACCATTACCCCCAATGGGGGAGGCATTTTGTGCAAACTTTCTCTTGATAGGCCTAGTTTAGGCGACATAGAATTTTGGCCTTAGAGCCATGCCATGGAAATCGAAGAAAATCGCTAAACAATAAGAATTTCTAAACATATCGTAACTTCATAGCTGTAAGTTTATCTTGCCAGATAGATCATCTGATTAAGCCATCATTCATATGCAAAGTTTTCTCAAAGATGGCACTTAGGTGACACCTCCGCCCCTGAATCCTGCCCCTCCCCCTCCCCAAATATCGGAAAACCACTATAGGGTTATTGCGATATGAAATTTTCGTTATCCATATCGGGGAATATTTTCCTTCAATACCCCAACGATATCGCGATATCGGGTGATCGCGTTTGTGTTTTCAAAGGCACTATGTCAAAAATTAACGTACATGGCAATGGCCACTGCATAGCGGTTGTGATAATGCTGCGGCCCTGTTGGTGGAACATCCCCGGCGCCGGTGTAATTTGTGAACAAAATAACTGCCATAGCAACGGGCGTAAGAAATTTGCCCGTTGCTACCATCATATTTCTCAAGGAAGATTATGTTTTGCTCTGTTAATCCTTCATTACAGCAACGACTTTAAAATGAAGTTGGAAATATCGAATAAGAAACAGTCTAGGGAGACTAGCTCGTTGAATAGTCACAGGTTTCAAGTTTGGTCAGACGATCAGCATAAGAAATAAGAACGGAGTCGGACGGGTAAAAATGTGTGTGAACGACCCTCAGATTACATCGTATTAAGGATCTGTCTTAGCAAACGGAATATATTCTCACGATGATTATTAAATTTTAGGAAGAATTTTATATCAAAATGTTAATCCGAAACATTATCACACGGGCAAAGCCCTACGAGTTTTTTCCCTGCAGTGTACTGCAAACTTCAGCATCGGGTGATCTTTAACATCTGCTCACATCTTTAATTCCGTCCGTGGTGAAAGACAAGTCCTAAGTATATTTATCTGACAACCAGTTTAATTCCTGCCACGAGAAAAAACCGGCCAAGACCCAAAGCTGTCCGTTTGTACAGTTATTTTCTCCCATTTTGAAAACTGAATGAAAAAGACTACGTTTCTGATTAATTTGCGGGACCTAACCCATCTCTTATCTACGAGGTACGCTTTGGGCGTTTTTTCATGCCACGAACTAATTGACAACTTTATCCCCACAATTGCAGGGATCTAACAGTCTTGCGTCAAGACGAAGTTACTTTCCACGTACCTGTCTTCTCTCTTTCGTTCGCCCAAAGTGAAGGCGTATGTTAACTGAACTGTATGCCACTCAAAGGTTATGCCCAGAACTAACTAGTTCAAAGAGTTCAATAGTAGATTATAGAGGGCGCACTGGTACGTATTCTTCTAAGAGTATTTATTGACTAGAGACCAAGGTCTAATACATGGCCTGTACAAAATTTCGGCCGATTTGAAAGCAAGAGCAAGGTACAAAATGGTTTAGTCTCCGACAGTCAGTCGTTGCGCTGTGCGCATCTAGTGGCCGAAATTTGGCGACAACATTTTGGTGCTTTTCGTAACTTAAAAAGAGGTATATTCTCCCTCGCAATTCCCGAAGAGTGAAGGAACAGCAGTACTTTTGTTGCTGTAGGAACATTATTTTACCTTTAGTTTTATTACGAAAGAGTTGGCGCTACAAATCAGTGGTATGTCGCCTGTATCTGAGATTTATTTTCAACTTTCAGAGCCGCAAAGCGAAGGTAAAAGATACTAAGTTGCCTACTGAGCCGCCTCGCTTACGCATGGACTGTGCAATCATTAACATTCACCTTAGTCTGTCTACGTTTGAAACATTACTAACGCATACAGCGCTAATGTAACAAATCGTTACCTTAGCAACAGGATTCACTACGATAACGAATGAAAGATTTAGTCGTGTAACGTAGATAATATACACTGGAATGGATAATAGGCACTTACCTTTGCGTGACTCCTTGAACTACAAATCCTAGGCTAAATATCTAAAACGCCAGACGTACAGTACAGAAGTTCACACACTGTAGACAAGTAAAACTGCTTGCAAGATCAAACTATACGCAGAGCATATTTGAACGCGAACGCAACTATTGCTATAACTTGTATGTAGACTATAAGTGGCAAAACAGAGCGCGTCCGTGAGCACGTACTCTGGCTTTCATAGAAACGCGTATTTTTGTTTTGTTAAGAACGCGCGAGTGTGCACGCACAAACGTTATCCTGCTACAGCGCGTCGACGCGCTACACATAACAGGCTATGTAAAGCGCGTCGACGCGCTGCATATAAATGGCGATGTACAGCGCGTCGACGCGCTGTAGATAACCTGATAAAGTTTGTGCGCGCACTAAAGCGCTGTATTTCAAAAGCGCCCTTTATTTCTGTATGATTATGAGACGCGATACGGCGTATGTTGAGGTTAATTCTGTGCACAGCATACGCAGGCAAGCCCTATAAATAGCACAAGTGTTATAGAGAAAGTACACGTAAGGAAGAAACGACTGGTTGGTCGAGACACTGCAAATTCGTACCTTCTGTGGCCTCCATGGTCGGACGTTCCGCCATTTTGACCTTGGACTCTAGTCAATAAATACTCTTAGGTGGTGTCCAAAGATATTATAAGCATAGATTCCAAACTCCTATACCTACACTGTTACGCTCAGTGACTCCTCATGGAGACGCATATATCGGGGCGGAAGTGTGAATTTGACAGGCGCGCCGTTCTATTCCGCGATCTGCGTACAAAAATAAGAACGCGTTACAGAAAATTCCACTGTTCAAAGAGGTTAGCGCGGGTGCACTTTTACAACGCGTTCTATACGCGCAGAATACATTCCTCTGTGTATTATCCGGAATACTTGACGCACAGTTCTGCGCGCTCTGGAAACAAACGCGCTAGTTGCTTTCCCGTCGTGAGCGCGTAAGTAATTGAACGCGCATATAAAAGTGCGTCACTTGAAGATACCATAGAAACTGACCAATGAATGTCCATGAACTTGCAAAACCAGTCAATGTGCGTTCATGTTCAAGTGTAAATACGTGAAATGCCGCGTTAAAGAAATAAGTTATTCTTGTTGAAGTGGAATTAATTGAGGCTTAGTACTTCTTCAGTCAACAACATTCCGAAATAACAAGTATTAATACTTTTGTAAGACATTCATTTCTCTGTTTGTTTTCAAAACGACTGAGCAGTGATCAGCACTTCCGCCCCGATATATTGGCCTCCATGAGGAGTCAACGCGCCATTTTAAGTTTGGAATCTATGCTTGTAATATCTTTGGTATTCTTCAAAGATATTACAAGCAATGTAATTATTTCTTCAACGCGGCAGTCCACGTATTTACACTTGAACATGAACGCACAATGACTGGTGTTGCAAGTTCATGGACATTCATTGGTCAGTTTCTATGGTATCTTCAAGTGACGCACTTTTATATGCGCGTTCAATTACTAACGCGCTCACAACGGGAAAGCAACTAGCGCGTTTGTTTCCAAAGCGCGCAGAACTGTGCGTCAAATATTCCGTATAATGCACAGAGAAATTTATTCTGCGCGTATAGAACGCGTTGTAAAAGTGCACCGGCGCTAACCCCTTTTGAACAATGGAATTTTCTGTGACGCGTTCTTATTTTTGTACGCAGATCGCGGAATATAACGGCGCGCATGTCAATTAACACTTCCGCCCCGATATATGCGTCTCCATGAGGAGTCACTGAGCGTAACAGTGTAGGTATAGGAGTTTGGAATCTATGCTTATAATATCTTTGGTATTCTTCACAGCCGATATGTGCTGGACGGAAATGAACTAGAGTCTTGAACAAGAGTAGGATATAACGAAAGCCGAAGAATTTTTCTTCTTTTAAGCACCAACTTTCTTAATATTACCATATTCCATACTTTTTACCAAAGGGTGTAAGTTTTGTATGGACACTTTTTTTAATTATTAAGGTGAGTAATACCGCACACGTCAGACAGAAACTTGGCAAAAACCATGGGGGATCATATTCGAGGGCCCACAAATTTTTTTACTATTCATTATGTACCTTCAAAACTAAATACAATGTGGAGAAATGTATCATATTTTGAAAGTAGTTGTCAAAAATATGGCACTGGCTGTGAAATTAAAGTTATGAGTAAATCTAGCAGAGATGTTACTTAAAAATACCCTTAAATTGAAATTCCGTCCAACCACACTTGTTTCCGTCCCATCACAAAAACGTCGAGCAATCACCAAGGCTACCCAACATACCCTCTTTACTATTTGTGCTCACAGAAATGCCACTCAGGCTGCATTAACAGTTGATAGTTTGAAAAGTTTCAATAATTTTTTTAACTTTCGAAACTGAAATTGAAAATTAAAAAATGTGGTGGGACGAAATTGGACATTTTCATTTGTACTTTTATTTTTTTTAAATCTAACTTTGGTATTTTTTCAGTGCTTACATTGTGTTTACTAAGGAGATTTGACACAGAAAAGGAAAGGAATTTATATTCTTTCCATATACGATGTTATGTCCATTTTTCGTAATTCCGTCCTTCTACATTTTGATATGCAATATGAA
This sequence comes from Holothuria leucospilota, assembly GCA_029531755.1. Lineage (NCBI taxonomy): Eukaryota > Metazoa > Echinodermata > Holothuroidea > Aspidochirotida > Holothuriidae > Holothuria > Holothuria leucospilota. The sequence goes on from CM055982.1 coordinate 562,043, forward strand.
TCTTTGAAACACCGCATCTCACTGATTGCACAATTAATCGCAATTTTTATTTTAGGTTTGGTCACGACCATCTATGGCTTTGGGCTGAGTGAATCCAAACTATGATAGAAAACCAACCTTTTCCTAGAAAACGAGAAGCAGGCAGAAAATTTTGGCAAAATTTCGAAGAAAATGTCTAGAATTTTGGAATAAAATGAATCTTGCAATAAAGTGAGTTGTCTGTGAGCATACAGATTCGTATTCCACGGCCTTCCATTGGTTATGAACAGTACCTGTATCCCCCCCTCCTTAAAACTCAGCTATATGAATTAGTTTCACCCTTGGGACTTATCACAGCATCTTTATATATATATATATACATACATATATATATATATATATATATATATATCTATATATATATATATATATATACATATATATATATATATATATATATATACAAACGTATAAAGTGTTTACAAAACCACAGAAGTGTTCCAATACCAACCCTCTGCAAACACCATTGTGCTTATAGAGCAATAGTAACGCTATACAGAACTTCAGTGAGGTATTGAAGAAACTGATTACCTAAGCGGAATCAAGGATTCGCAGAAACGGGAACTTAACGTGATACTATATAAGCTCTATGTTTACAGGATTTACAAGAACGGTAACTCAAAGAACCAAAAACTAGCTAGATATACTGTGAGAAGCGCGTGAACTTTTTGCATATTTCTCAAGGAAAAATCCTCTAAATTGCCAGCCTATAAACAAAAATCGTAAAAGTGTGATTCCTTATTAAATTCCCTCGAAAAGAGTTTCTTTCTTCGTCTCTCTACCTTGTTTACTCTTTCCCCAGAGATGATGTGCCGACTGACCCTACCGGCTTGGGGGTGTGACACCATTACACTCCCCTTAGCTACTCCCTGAGCGTAGCAAGAGGGGGTCAAGGGAAATCGGGATGGTAGAAAAACAAATAAAGATAGAAAAGAAAGGAGAAAAACAAAGGACTCGGAGGCGAAAAGGAGATTAGTAACAAAGCAAAAACTGGCGTACGGCTGACTTTGCAAGGAGAGGACCGAAAGGATGAGAGAGAAAAGAAAGAGAACGGGCCACTAAAAGGTGCGTGGTCGGGAAGGAAGGACTAGGAACGAAAGATGGAAGCAGGCAGAGTTTCTGGTACCCCGCGGAGGGGATTCCGTTTGCTCAGCTCCTCAGCTTGTAGGCATATGACTGAACAAGGAATATGCCGTACAGCCTGCTACGTAGGCAAAGTTTGTGGGGGGAAAACATGAAGGGCTAAAGGGAAGAAGAAGTAAGTTATGAAGAAAGGCAGGAAGTGTGGGAGAACGTGGAGAAGGGGAGAGGCTTAAACTTAAACCCGCATGTCTTCTTCGGGATACTTTAAATCACTGTCCCGTTGAACATTTTCTTGAAGTTCCGCAATTTACTAAAAGAGTCTGTTGCGTTGCCACTAAATAAGGTCTGTAATTTTTACTTCACATCTTCGGCGCTCGAGGTGACAGGCGGCTTCTTCGGCCCCAACTTACAAGGTTCTAACCTCCCTGAAAATCGTTTGCCCCAGGCCGACTTTTGCTGATGAAGCCCATGGTCTTATTTACATATGAACTAGGTATCCATAATAGCATTTCATTGATTCAGGAAGTAAATCTAACCCTAAATCTTGATTGTCCTTTAGAAATAACACAATAACTTATATTATTGAAACTGCATATCATTTTCACAATAATAAAATTAGCGTGTTTTGAATTATTCATGGTATCTTAAATATTTAAAATACAGACTATTTCGCACCTGCTTTGAGCCCAAGAACTTTCTTAAAATTTTTCAAAGTCAAAAGGTTCCCCTTTCTTACGACAGCATTTAAGCTTGAGCTAAATGCACACTTTCAAAATCATGTTGACGCCCTTGTTACTACAAAGTTATCAGCCAAATTATTATTTCGATAACAGTAATCTGTCGAAACATTTTGATCTTTGCCCCGCACAAAAAAATGATGTCTGACTATGCTACTGATTGCATTAGACCGGAGTACTTTTTTTAAAATTGTAGGAGGGAGCAACTTGAACATCGAGACGTGTACGAAGTCCATGTAAAATATTCCCCGATTAGGTAAAGTTTACAATAACAATTAAAGGTCACGTGATTTTTTATAAATTACCAATTTTCATGTAGAGGAACATGATTTCCCTTCGATGACAGCATTTCACATTTCTCCTTTTCGTTTTTGTCATTCTTTCTTTCTTTTCATTTCTTTCTTCAACTAGGGAGCGCACAGCCCAGCGACCCCCTGGATAAGCCCTGGAATAATTGATTGGGCCTACATACAGTAAGCCCTCAGGACTAGGCTATATTGCCCAGGCTACGGTCAGCACATAGCCTAGCTTGGGCCTGTTCTAACCTGATTTAATTAAATTGCAAGGACCAGGCTGTAATTGTTAGTATGATGACTCTCAAAAACGAGTACACGAGGGAAAGGGCTAGCTTAGGTCTGTTCCAGATGTTTCGCTTGTTTTCTTAACCTGATACAAATGGGAGGCGATTTGTTCTCAGTATGGAAGGGGAACATGACCCCATTTTCAAATAATTTACTGTGTGAAAAATCAAAGTTAATGGGCAATTTCTTAAATATTGGGGACATGTTCCACTGCCCATCCCGGGATCGGCCCCCATGCTGATATAATTTTGATAAGCCTTTGAGTTTCGGGGTTCTCGCATCAGTTATCATGTCCAAAACACTTTTGCCTGTATTTCTCAATTTTCATGTTTGTTCTGTATCAACAGTAGAACAAACGAAGAAGATTACATTATTCTTGTCCAGACGGCTCTGTTCTCTATTAAAATTGAGACTCGTCCATTTATTTTGAGGATATGCAATTCATGCTATAATGAAACGTTCTTGAAGTACCCCCTTCTGTTTTGGATTGCTCTCCCGTATTTACGTCATCCGTTAGAATGGTGTCCAGAGAAATCGATGTGCCTTTTCTTTGTCCCTCGAACTTCTCGGCTTCCGTACTTATTTCTAGGAGGGCGGAATATGTAAGCGAAGTTTGGCCATGAATAGTGCACTTAGTCGCCTGAGAAGGTGAGTGTGTGAAAGGGGTGCCACTATCTCCCAATACTTTTGCTGTGATAATCCTTCCCTGGTGCATGAGGTCCAGGAGGAATGCTCCTTTTGACCAGTTTTAGAATAAGTTTTAGGGAAAATGCAATCACCCCAATTTAATTCTTATCATCTTCATAACAATAACAGAACTCATGAAAGGCCGTTGTGTGAGCTAAATTCATGCAGGAAGTGACAACTCATTCGTTTGGGCTCAAATAAGCGATAACATCCATGTATGAATAGAAAGAAAAAGGTTCTTGAATAAGTTTATCAGCACTGTAAGCTAGAGTTTCACTGGCAAAGCTATACTTGAGAACAAGTCCAATAGGTGAGTGAAAAACACTCAGGCTTACTTGGGACGTTTCAAGAGCCGTGTCTGCTCTCTTCATCAGCCAGATGATGCACTGAAATGTTTGAACTGTTTTTAACTCACTACCAACCCAAGAGAGCTTTTAGTTCCTTTTAATGAAAGAGGTAAGCCTCTTATCTCCAGGAAAGATCAATGCATCATACAAGTGGCCTAGCTTGAATGTGTCATTAATCCTCTTCAATCACTGTTGCCCGACTCATTATCCAGATTGACTCCTTGACCCATCTTATTATGTACTTGCCACTCCGGCACATCCATATGTTAGAATTGTACTGTCATCCTAGCCAATAGTATGGTTTCTTTGAACAATTTGGTCAGTTAAAAGCCGAGGTGAGAAATTCTGATTCTGATGGCTTTCATTTGTTAGCCTGGTAAATTTTGTTTTAGAAGCCTTGTTATCAGCTTTAACGTGTTCTTGTTTCTAGTAGCAAAGGCTCTCACTGTTTCATCAACGTGAGTGGCGTAACACCCTTGGCATGGAACTTCATGTATGCAGTCAGTGATTTTATCTAATTCCCTTTTGTCTTTAGGATGTACCAAATTATTACAAAGGGTGGGTCTCATTGCTGTGGGAACGTTATGTTTGCGAAGAATACGTTGGGGTTTATTTTCTGACATTTTAGTCCTTGAATGTATGGTGTAACCAAAGATATTATGCTGTTATAAGCATAGATTCCAAACTCCTTTACCTACCCTGTCACGGAAACTGACTATGGATACGCAAATATCGGGGCGGAAGTGTCAATGTGACATGCGCGCCGTTATATTCAGCGATCTGCGTACAAACATAAGAACACTTTACAAAAAATTCCGTTGTTAAAAGAGGTTAGCATGCGTGCACTTGTACAACGCGTTCTGTACGGGGAGATTACATTTCTCTGTGTATCATCCGGAATACTTGACGCACACTTCTGTGCGCTCGGGAAGCAAACGCGCTAGTTGATTTAAATTATTTAAATTTAATTATTTAAGTATTTGTATTTTACTTGTAAGATCTACAGAAGGTAATCCAGCCACCTTCTCAACACGGATGGAGTCAGGATTGAACAACAGGGAGCTTAGCTCCCCGATGGGGAGGGGAAAGCAACCCGAAGCCTGAACAAGGGAGACGGGTTGCTGAAAGGATGCGGACAGCAAATTTGGGGGCTGAAATTTTCTTTTTGCCGTTGTTTTCTTGGAGAAACTTTGAAAAATTTGGGTTTTTAGTGAAGGACATTGAAAAACAAATGGGTTTTCATCAATGGATTTGCCCTCGTCAGGGTCTTTGTATTTTATTGTCCCCATTACGGCTACCCACGAAATTGGAAAATTTCCCCTACGGGAAGGACTGACCCACCCTTGTGCCACCACTGCTTCACAAAACCACGAAGGTGCGTTTACTTATGAATTACAACACAATTGTGTGCTTGCATGACATTGACACTACTGGTTGGTCTGAACTTTATTGCAGTGATGTGAACAAGGCATGTGGTGCATTTTAAAATGATTTTCAGCGGTTTAATCTATAACATTTCTCCCAGTATCAAAGAAATTCGTTACAAGAAACGTACTGGACCTTGGATGGACATCAATATTCTTGAAAGTATATAAGGCTTCGGGATCAGTTTCTGTACAAATTCAAGAAAGATCATGACCCAGCTCCCAACTCTAGCTATTGCAAAATTAGAATTAAGGTATTGAGGGATGTTTAACAGCAGAAAGCAATTTTATCCTTGATAACATTGCTGAGAATAAAAAAAAATATGGCAGCATCCCAAATCCTTCGGTGAAACTTTGTCACCTAACATTGAGGATCAGATCGATAGTCTTTAACATCGCTGGTGACTCTCAGCGTGTTGCTATGTAAATAGGTTTTCCTACAGACATCTCAAGTAGGTTGTTAATGGAGGATTGTCTCAATCGTCTGGTCACTTTGACACTGGATTCCGCTGTCTTTTAGGAATTGTAACAACCTGAAGGGCATTATTCTTAATTCCTTCAAGTTCTCTAGGGTGTCCTGCGATTTCGTTTGTAATGAAATGTATGTGCTTATACATTAGTAAGGGCACTGGTCTTAATGGAATCCCTGCCAGGGGTGTGGCATATGTCTTTTAACACCAACTTACTTATATAAAGTTAAGCCACTTATCAAAAAGAATAGTCGGTTGGATGTAGGCAACTACAGGCCTGTAAAATTATTTAGTGTTTCTCAAAATTACTCTGAAAAAGCAAGCTTTGTTCAGATGGAGAAGTACTAAAACACTTGAGGGTTTGGTTTTATTTTCTGTCGACTGCTTCACATCCTGCTTGGAAGATAAAAGGTAGATTGTAAGCAGGAATTCACTGATACAAATTGATTTTGCCGGAGAGTATTTCAAATCCGACGGGAATCGGATTTTTTTTCACATGTGAAGAGAAACGTTACAAAATAGCTGTTACGGGGGGGGGGGAGGAGGGGGAAGACACGGGAGCTAGTGGTTGATTTTGTGATAGAACGATAGTACTAGGTCTCTACGCTAGTGTGATTTTGTATATGGTTTATACTCCACAACGATGCAGGCAGAACTTAATTGAAAAAGTAAAGAAAACTTACTTAAAACAACATACTTATAAACAACAGAGTGACTATAAATGTTAATGGAACCAAGTTCTGAAGAATGTGATTCAGATAGTGTAATTGACATGTGCAGGAATAATTTACAGAGGTTTTAATTATTAAATTAATTAAATATTCATACATTATAATATTCGCATATGTGGGTTCTGTGGGATAGCTGGGGATAGGCTAAGTTTGAATTTGTCTTCATTGTTAGCTGCACTTCTTTTGCTTATGGACGTAAAGGCTTCTCTAAGACTTCAAAACAGAAGTTGCGTCTGTCAGTACCATAAAAACGGACACTACCTAACCTATACAACACATAATCCCTATAGGGCAATTTCTTACTAGGTAACGTGGACAGGAAAAGGAAAACGCCAGCAAAGGCGCGAAATTCATGTGTGACGCTACCCTAAAATGTACTTTAATGAGGTCATTCTGGCTAGAATTTTACAAAACTCCAGCTTTATTTCTTCAAAGATCTAGTCGGAACTGGATAATTTGTCACTATTTAGCCCGATAGCCTGTCCCCCCTGAACGGATATGCGGTGCATCCCTAATTGTAAGTGTTTCTTCGACCCGACTACTGTAACCTGCATGGTACCTCAGGTTATCATTCTTTCACCTGTCCTGTTTCTTTGCTACATAAATGACACTCCTGTTAGCTTAAACTGTAAACTCCTTCTTTATGCTGATGGCAGTGCCTTAAAGGTGTGGTGACATAAAAACTATGTAGTTGGATATTTGATATAAAAAGTATTAAAAATCCAGAAAATAGCCGAAGTTTCCATTAAAATTCATCAAATATTGACCATTTTACAGGGTAATTTCTCTTTCACACTTGTATCATGAATATCCATGACTACAATATGCAAATATGTGACATACCATATATGGCTTATGTTAGCCTTTGTTTTTTCAACCTTTATTTCAAGGACAACGGTAGTATTGTTATCCCCTGAGGGGTTTAGTATGAAAGTTAAAATTGTTTCCTTGAGAAATATTGACATCACTTACCAAACTGTAAACTGTCTGATCAGTAATTAAGAGAATTTCTATAGAGTTAACACTGTGCAACACTCCACATCATTATTTTTGCGTATGCAATGAGTTACTTCAGAAACCATTAAACTTTGAAGACATGTATTTTGAGAACTGTAAAAGATATTGAAATAATTCCAACCGATATTTCTTTGGAAGGCTTCATTCTTTAGCTGACAAGCAAAACAGCTCCTTTCGGTGGCATGTCACACGATCTTTAATTGTTTCCGGCAAAACATGTTCAGATTATAAGTGTTAAAGTAATGAATTAGAGTGTTGTAAAGAGTGGATGGTTTACAACAAACTATCGTTTCACCTGGGCAAGACCGTCTATTCTCTTCTGATCAGAGCAATGTTGAAAAGTCCACCCCTTCTCTCTGTCTCTTGCAACTGGAACTTCATCAAGCCCCCTTGTTCTGTCAGTAGAATCTATTTCACGTGATATCCTAAAAAGCAATAGTCGCACGTTTAAAACTTATAAAAAGGCAATCAAATTCCCTGAACAGTCATATTCGCAAGATCTTGTTTACTGCTCTTATACAATGTTATTTTGATTATTCTCATTCTCCTCTTTCTCTGCTCTCTCCAAGCACTACAAAAATAAGTTTCAAATAATTTTTTTTCTAAAGTACCCCGACTCTCTAGCGAAGAGCCAAGGGGCGAAATCGAATGTTACTCGGGAAGGAGTTCTACCCCAAAAAGAATTACGTCCGGCCCGAAAGGACATTAAATTTTACCGACCAACCTCTCGACCCTCAGACCTCTACATCAAGGGTCTGTCAGGCGTGGTCGATCCCGTTCTCACCTGGCTGAAAAGAACAGTTACTACAACATGATCTTAGTCAAAAGGCCGAAAAGCGCTATTACGAGCGCTAACTTAGCTGACGGGGATGAGAAAGATAGCTTCAAATATCTTTTTCTAAAGTCCCCTCGACTCTCTGGCGAAGGGCCAAGGGGCAAACCAAACATTACTCCCGAAGGAGTTCTGCTCCCCAAAGGAGCTACGTCCCCAAGGGGCAGCAAACCTAACTGACAAACATCTTGGCCCTCAGAGGAAAAATATTTTCCCCAAAGGAGCTTCATTTTAGACATGGTCCGCGCACCCATATCGGACAAGGTTGATTGGACTAAGTGGGTATTTATCTATATGCGACAGGATGCAACAACTTAAAGTTAACTTGGCTTTTACTAGTAAAACTTTTCATGCCACTTGTCCTGGGTATCTTGAAGGTCTGGTGACATGAATATTAAATAGTTGGATATTTGATGTAAAACGCATTAAAGTCCAGAAAATAGCTGCAATTGACCATTTTATAGGGTAATGCCTATTTCACACTTGTTTCATGAGTGAACATGAGCTAAATATGCAAATTTGCGACGTCGAAAGATGGACATACCAAATATGGCTAATGTTAGTCTTTATTTTTTTTCAACCATTATTTCAAGAACACTTGTTGCATTGTTATCCCCAAAGGGATTTATTATGCAAGTTAAAATTATTTCCTTGAAAGATAATGATATCACTCACCAATCTGTAAACTATCTGGTTTTACCAGATCGTGGGATATTCATCAGCACAGCACCAAGGATAACCACTTTCAACTCAGTTTCTTGTCCCAAAATTAAAAGGCCCCAGATCGTAACATTTTCTTTACAGGTACTGAAGTTTGGAATGCCCTTCACAGTTCGATTTAATATAGTTCCAAATCAATCCATCAATCAATCAATGACGTTATACAAAAAGTCAGTCTTGATTTGTCAAATGGTGTATGGTACATGTACAATATATTCGAGAAAGTGAAAATTTTGGCGTTATCGGAAAAGCTGTCCTTCCTTAAGGGACAGGTCCTGGCCCTATCCTCCCTAACACCTCCACTCGTCAATGTATCAGGCCTTCGGCGCCCATAGTTTCCAGCTCGTCATTATAATATGTGCCCCCAATGTTGTAATACCATAGATCCGTCCCCTGGCCTTGTGCTAGAAACTGATACAACGAATTTCTATAGCGGGCGGAGTGCGTCAACTGTATGGAGTTCTTATTGGTAAACAGGTGGTCCTCCATTGAAGTTGTGTCGTTTCATGACCACCAAAAAAAGGGGGGGCGGTTGAATTTTTTGATATTACAGGTAAATTACGAAGAACAATATTATCTTTTCACACTGACAACTGTAGAACATTAATGAATACTGATAATTTTAATAACATATGTTTATCGAAACAAATTCATTTGTAACATACAGAGCCTATCAGATGCCTTGTTTGATGGATTTTCAGTTACCATAGTCGTTGACCAATAACAATAGTTGTTAATGGCTTACTTGCCTTCTTAGCAGACACTACGGCTCGCTCCTCGTTCAGTGATTATACTGTCTTGCAAGCAATCGTGAATAGGCTAACCCAGTGATGGGAAATTCTGGCCAGGGGCAGTATAAGGCCAGCAAGACCATTGGATCCGGTTCGCTTTAGGCAATTCATCAATGTATAACATCCGAGTACTGATGTATTCTTGGCCCACCACCATTTATCTTGCTCACCATTTTGCCTAATAGTGTAGGTAAATACACCTCGTAAAACCTCTAATAGCGTAGTACCAAGGAACTGGAGAGCTTTTGGCAGTAGGCACGTTTACAGCCCCCAGTATACACAATGTTCCATCAGGCCCGTGGTCAAGGGGGGGGCAGGGGGCGAAGCCCCCTGAAATTTTTTTGCCCCCCCCCCGTTTGAATATTACCATTGACTTAATACATTTGTACACATTTGGCCCCCTGAAAAAGTTCGCCCCCTGGAAAAATTCTGGCCTCCTCCAGTACCTTGTCTGGCTACGGGCCTGTGTAGCATGCACTGTAAACAGAGGGTCTTAACACACAAAATAGGTACAGAACGTTAGCTCTACTAGAGGTGTAACGTTAGGGTTTCTGGACAACTTCCACCTACCCCACCCCACCTCCTGGACAACTCCCTTGGGACAATTTTGTCCCGGACAATTCCTGGGGTCTAGCGTGTCCTAAATACCCACGGCATCGTTGGTCCGCGAGAGCAATTTTTTCCCACGAGGCTATGGGCAAATGATGTCAATGGACCAATCAACTTTTTGGAAAGTGGCCAACCCCTTACTCCCGAAATGAAAGTTTTCCTACATTTTTTTGGTAATTCTGACGTCGGAGTATTAAAGAACATGCCAAATATCCCAAGACGGTGTAACCAGGCTAACCTATATTCTAACCCTAACCACTAATTTGAAACAATTTTCAAAATTTATGAAAATTAGGATTTGCCCATAACCTCCGTAGGAAAAAATTAAGCCGCCCGCGAGTGGTATTATGACTTTCAAAATGGTCCTTCATAGGGAAAAGGTTTCCCACCTCTGGGCTAACCTGAACATAAGCGTAATGGCGATTTGCAGCAGTGTTTCGCCCCATGTTATAAAGCTGCACTCAGCAGACACAATATTCCAAAGTTTATCCTGCAAAAGATCCAAAATCGCTCAGTTTTCCCCGAAGTATGTCTCCCACAGCTGAATTCTCTTGACGGCCATTGTACAGACATGGCGAAAGACTTCGCAGTAGGCACTCGACAGAGGACCGAACTTATAAATTATGTATTTGCTGGTCTATACTGAACGGAAATTATTTCGTTTACATTTTGACGGTGCGGGTTCGATTCCCACTCAGGTCATTTCGTTTCTTTTATGTTTTTGTATTCAAATTTTGTTCTCTGTTATTTTTCTTTTTTCATTTAGTAATAACCTTTTCATGTGGAAGTGAGGGAACATGTGTGTGGTCCCCAAATGAAATCTGGGAGTGCGTTGAAGCACACTTTAACTGAGCATAGGGAGTGGCGTATTAGGAAGTATTGGGCCACCCTCTCCCCCATTGATGCCGTTTTTTTTTACCTAAAGTAAGTAAATTTTTAAACACAAGTTTTACTTCGAATGGTACCATATGTGTCACTAGATTGCATGTAAGGACATCTATTTGTTTCAAAAAAAATTCAAAGGGGAGGGGAACACCCCTCCCCTCAGACCCTCTAGATGGCGATCACACAATAAGCCTTTTGCATGCCCCCACCCTCCCCGTAAGAGGAATCCTGGCTACTCCACTAAGCTTAGGATATAGATCAAATGCCGCTCCAGTGTTTTAGTGGGGATAAAATTCCACAAAATGTTCCGATAACAAACCATGGTTCCGTGGGCCCGGTCCATTTTGTGATGAATGTCACTGTTAGGTTGATTCGGGCTGCTGCGGGGGTGGAGGTATTTATAATTATCTGGAAAGTGTTCCAACATTTTTAAAAGCTCTAGCCATTTCATTCCGAACATTCAGCATCGCCTCCATTCCATGCACGCCGTGTCCAAGATTATCTGTAAGTTAAATTCCGTGAAGCAAACTGTAACTATAAATGTGATTTCGGTTGCCTTATTGATCAAAAAATTATTCAATGACATTTGAGAGCTTACTGTCATAATGCTCGTTATTTGTAAACACTGTGGTATCAAAGTTTCCAACTGTCAACGTGAATGAAGCATTGCTCATCTGAGTCCATACTGAGTCGTAACTAAGAACAATGCTTTCATTCTCCCCTCATATCAATGTTTTCTCTTCCAATCTCCGTTAAATTTTACAAAAAAAAACTTGATTAATTCAAATTCAAGCGAAACTTCTACCTGCCTGCCAGGGAAACTCTATAGAATTGAAACATCGCTATTTTACCTTGGGAGGGCTGGGCGAGACACCCAATAAATTTTCCGAATGGTTCTCAAGTAGGCCTATAGTCTGCTATGTGAGTTCCGATTTGGAAGAAAAACCATGATATAAAGTAGCCTGCGACGATTTCAACTCTTTTCTTGTTGCCATTGGCTACAACCATGTACTGATTAAGGTCCCCTTTTCTGTCAATAAAAATAAACATGCACATACAAGCATTGAATGGCTGCATAAATTTCAGCCGTATTGAATTAAGAACGTGTTGATAGTACCAGCAAAACAAAACTAGAGCAAAACAACCCGGATAAAATTTCCAGAAATTGCATGTGAATAGAAAGTGCGCCATCTATTTGGACATTCAATAATTTTACTCCAGATTAATAAATTTTTTGTAAAAAGACCAGTACAATATGTCGCCATCGAAATAAATCTACAACGGACGTATCATCGATAAGATGAATCGCTAGGGATTCAGCCCTGCGGTTGCATTATGATTTCACAATGTGTAAAACTTTGCAACAAGAAAATCACATGTGAATCAAGCCCATGGAAAATAATCACGAGTGGCTTTTATACTTGACCATGAACATAAGTGAAGAATTGGATGGGTTGTCGTTGGGGTTGGAGTTCCACTCAGATGGTAATCCACATCAAATCTCGTCTGTGGTGTTTCAGGCCTTTGCTTTGTTCAGCTCTCAAATAGTGGCTCAGAACAAGGGACCCTCCCCTCACCGCTACCGCCCCCATTTCAATTTTAGGTTAAACGGGGTACACTCTTATTCGTTAAATAGGGACTTTAACCAGTTTCTGGTGGAAAACTGGTCGGGATTAGTGGTCACCCAGCTTTGGTATTCTCTGAACACTGATCTAAAAAGGGACCTCGTCGTCATTCATCCACGATCGAACTTTTGTTCTTGATTTCTTGTTGAGTTTACATATGGGTTTCTGGCATGAACACAACTTAAATTCAGCCGTACATGCTTCAAATTTTGGACGGCCTAATTTTTAGTGGCATAATGAAGGGCAAAGACAGTCTTTTCCTGGGGAGAAAAAGTATAGAGGCACCAAATCATGGTACCATAAGTTTTCGGACTATTTTAATTTTGTTTTAAATTGACAATACATAAATTTCCCACTTGTGCAAATAATGGCAAACTTTAACGATGTGACGAGAATCAAGAGTCAATTTATCTCCTCGATCACTCGTTCCCATTTAGATATGCAATTCCACAACTCGCTTGCAAGTACCGTCTGGCATAATTCATTAGCGCTGGGATGGGGCACCTTATTTTATAGAGGTCCTCGCTCCTATCTTGAATGTAAGTAACGGAGTTCATAGACTCCGAACCTAGGTGAGTTTTGTGAAGTCTGGCTACAACTAACTTCTTAACCGATGGCAATCGGTTGTAAGTGCTTGCATAAACGTAAGGGACTAGGCTTTCAATTGCGCCGGGATGAACATTTTGCCTGATTTGTGTGGGTGTGTGTGTGGGTGTGTGTGTGTGTGGGTGTGTGTGTGTGTACGCAAGTTATGCCTTGACGCAGCCTACCTTAGTCAGGGTGACCCTTACATCAGGGGCATATTTTGTAAAGTTTCGTCCAGTCGTCAGAGTTACGAGACTACGTCTTGCTGCTCGTGATTTCGCTTGCGGGATAATGCATAAGAAAGTCCTTAGTGGGTTCCTAACTCATAACCAGTTGTGATTAAAGAGAACTGTCACACTCCGAGTTCCTTTTTATTTGTCAACTTGAGGTCGAATTTTCTATTCATAAAGACTTAGAGACAAGTAAAGAAAGGGTTAACATTGTCTACTGCGGCGTAGAACCATCTGCCTCACCGCCACGGGAGATTTTACGATAACCTCCTACATTGCGGTGTCCAGCCGTGGCAACTCTCTGATCGGAAGAATCCTATTATATTGAAAGATATTACAATACTATAGTACATTCTGAGTCGTAGGAATGATGTCATCGTCCGCACTGACTGATTCGAACGGATTCAAGAGTGTGGACTTAACACACCACGTTAATGAGAGAAGTGATGAAAAAATGAAAATAAGACAGTTCATGTTGAACTTTACAACAGATAGGTTTTGGATAAACTACTTGCTTATCTTTACTAGAGAAATCAACCGCATCTGAATAAAGGAGGTGTAACTGCACGAGCCTAAATCGAGGTCAAAACCACTTGTCTGTGACATCGTGTGTCGACGTCGAAAAGCCTAAGTACGCTTGCTGTTAAAACGCATGCGCAGAAAACATGATAAATGAGTCCGTTCCAACTTCGCTCAATTTCAGATTCATCATTATATTGACAGTCATGCACTACGTATTAAATGATAAATTAATGGGCTCTATATATTGATTCCTCCAAATATAGACCGGTGTGAAAGGAAGCCACATTTTATTCAGCCCTTCAAGAAAATAAATTATCCCGCCATTCAAACGTCGAATCTTAATTATTGTCGTAAACCTCCTTTTTTACATAGGGGCCTAATACAGGCTACATCACTTACAAGTACAGTGTACCGCTGAAAAGCATTTCCGCTACTTTTAATCGTCAATAAAAATGTTATTTTTTAAAATATGAAAACAATATATGGCATATGAGTTTATTTAAACAAAGGAATAGAAACGTGATATCCGCTGCTTTTATTAAAAATTCAAAACTGAAGTCACGATGTTTTTATTCATTTTAGGCCGGTGAACTCTTAATTACTGTGTCGCCAACTCCTTTATATCAATCATGTGAGAATATCAAGATTGCTTTCACTGTCGAACAAGATAATAAGCGCTTGGTATGATATCTCCTTAGTCAAAATTAAAACATGGCGTTTTAATTGGTTGAAGGTAATTCATCACTTATCTCTTAGCAACCACTGCACGCTTACCAAGACAAAAAAGCAATTGCTTTCAGTGAAATGAAAACATAACGAGAATAGGCTATAATTTACGAAAACTTTAAACAAAGTACAAAATTTAAAAATTCAAATTGTAGCTGACGATTTTGGGGGAACAATCAGTCGCACAAAGCAATGTTGAAACATCGTCTATGTCTTATCAATTAGAATATCCTCTAATTCTCCTTAAAATAGTGACGTATTTAGGGGGCCGTTGAGTCATCCACCCTCCCTCCATGATGCCGATTCTCCTTAAAAATATCTTTTATGATGTTTTAGAACAAATGTGACTGTTAAGGAAAAAACAAGGAATTATTCTGCATGACCAATTTAGTGACAAATATATCACACATCGTTGTTATCTAATAAAGACTTCATAAACAGGCCTAAACCAATACATCAGTTGCAAAACATTTCAAGCACACTAAAGTTCAGATTGCTACAATTCTACCTAAACAAAATGTCTTCTTACTAAGTAACTACAAGGTATTTTAAGTTTTTCTGAAGTATGTATCTGAAATGCCTTTGAAGGGACAAGGTTTTATATGCCGCATATTACGGCATGTCTCTACAATAAATTAGTGCACAGTTTTAAAAAACGTGTTTTTTATTTTTAGTTTTTGCATCTTAACGCCGTGTGCTACTATTGAAATAACATTCAGTTATGTAAACCAACACTGATTGCAAGCGATTGTGTCGCATTTTAATTATGGCATGGAAACAGGTGGAAACAAGCTTTTTGAATTATAAATAAAATTTAACACAATTTTCCAACAAGGAAACTTGCAGACAATTCTGTTAAAATATTTTAAAGTAGCAGTGAGATACATTTAAAGATTGAAAATGTCTGCCCTTTGAAAAACCGAACCGTCATGTCACTACGGATTTTAAAAACTTCTAAGTCAGCATATTTCCATCTTTACACTAATTTAAAGCAGAGAACACCTTCACTCCATACTCTGACCCATCACCCACCTCATCACCATCATAATTCAGTGCGTAATAAATGACGTCATAAGTCAAACTTCGGAGGTTAAAACTTGGTTCCGACCCAAGGAACGCGTACTTGAACTCTCTAACTGTGAAAGAGTAAAAATATACCAAACAGATTGAATACAATGACCACTCTGTTTCGAGTGACATTCCACTCTCCATCGAGTGGCATTTTCACTCCTTTAGAGTCAACTACCATCTCGAGCAGGGTAAAATTTCAGTCGATTTCCACTCGATAAAAGAGTGGTCACTGTAGGGAATCGTCGAAGAGTGAATTTTACTCTTTTACATTGAGAGAGAAAAAATCTAATTAGGCCGTCTATCACGAGACTAACTCTCAGGACCAGTGTGATGTAGTACCGGGCTGTAAACGCAACGACGCGTTCGTTAAATGTGAAAGTCCGCTTTTTTATGTTTGTTTTATTCTGAAAACTCACTCTTTTTGAAGATTTTATTTGTACACTGAGAAAGAAAACTGCCTTCCGGTAATTAGCTGCGTAGCCTATACACATGTTACTTTATAGTGTAGTGTGACCTTTTAAGGCTTTTCAGGAATAATTTAGCTTCGTTTCGTGAAACTGCATCTAAATTAATTGTTTCTTATGTCCTTGAATTAGAAAGCTCACGCCTGTTTGCCAAATATAGCTACCACGCTATAGAATATACGTCGATAAACAAGTACAGAAGAAATCTCTGCAAGGTTTTAATACAGTGCTCCTTAAGCAACGACTTATTTCAAAGTGCGGGGGTTGTAAATCACCATCTTTCTTTTTCCTATGAATTGCGTGAAACTGAGTGAAGGCGTGGCCGTTTTTTGCCTGCTCAGCGGACTCTTGCACCAATCTTGCGAAGGCTATTTATGGCTCTTCCTGAAGCTCTTGTGTGCAGCGGTAGAAGGTAAATAAAACATTTTCCTTTCATTCATTTAAAAGAAGAAGCAAACACGTAATGCAAGAAGGTCGTTAATAATTGGAAAGTTATCACTGGGTGGTTAATAAAGGAAAGACCAAATTTAAAATTTATATCTCATTAGAATAAAAAAAAATGCAGATTTTTCGATTTCATATGCACAATCCACAGAACTTATGGTCAGCTGAGTGTCTATGAACGTAAAGAAAATGCTCGAAGGACATGCTCAAATTATGAACTATAACAGCCATGCATTTTGGTGGCTATCATATTCTCGACAGTTGCACTGTTATGCCAGAATTTGTCCAAAGGGCAGGGGAGGGATCTATGCTTTATTTTATTACCTATATGGCACCCCATGGTCGCCACAACATTTGACCACTCAATATAACCATCATTTGTTGTGCCTAAGCAGTGCAGTTGCAAGTGACGACGCTGCCCCCATTTTGGATCGTTCTTCTTTTCACAACTTGAAGCGTTTTGTGGAAGGGAATAAGCATGGAACATGCTTTCTTGTCAAAAGAATGACAATGTAGACCAAAGTTTGTCTCATGTTGTCCAGATTATGTTCATAGTAGTTCTGTCTGAATTTTTTTCCTGTTATCTAATACTTTTGGTAAGAACTGAATGTGTAATGTCTTCAATAGCATGACAGTTTTTAAAAACTTAAGCGATCAATTGCTCATAATTTCTCTCACTTCGAAAAGCACAAATACATACAAGGCTCTTGAAATACAATGGGATATACACCCGTGTGTGCAGGATTTTCTAACCCGGGGGCGTAACTTGAAGTTTGACAAAAACTGATTGTAGTGACCTATGCGAGTGTAACAACTTTAGTTCTTTTTTTTCAACCAGACGCCCCACCCTCTACCCCACCGACCGGATACTCGCGCGCTTTGACATTCAGTAGTTAAATCTCTGGATTCCTGTGAAGCCAGTGAGTCACAACTGGAAAAAAACAATTGGTTAGAAACTGAGCCGTAAAACCTCATCTAACTCTATCTTTAACTCTGGTTTCCTGTCTCGTTGTACTACTTTAGTAAGCACGGGGATTGCACCTCTGAAGATGGAAGTCCCAACACTTGAGTCTATAAGAAACTTAGTGTTGTGAACTCTCACTGGAAAGTAACGCGTCTGGAAAATGTTCTTCGAACTGCAATCGTACAAGCGTTTAAACTCCTCATACTTTTCCCACGATGTAATGGAATGGCGAGGTACAATATTTACTTCTTTAGTAGAGAATTTTTGTGCAAAATTCCCGAAAAAAATCGATCGCCAGACTTGTAAATTATATGAACATGCATGTTTTATATACCTTTGTCTTCTGTTTTTTAATCTGATTCGCTACATATTATGGCCTTGTTCCTGAATATTTGGATATTTTGCAAAAATACAATAAACCACTTATTCGTAAATCACGAGGAGAAAATTTTTAACCAAAATCCTTCAAAAACCCTTTCCACAAATAATCTTGAAAGGAAGTGAGGAAGTTCTATACACTCGAAAAGATGCAAAGGACATGTTTAGTATTATTGTCTGAGAATAATTACATTTTAGTGGCTTGAATAAAAAGTGAACAAAATATAAGGCAATTGCTACGACTGTCATATCTTGTCTGGTTATAGGCTATTGTCATGCTTATCATTTTCAAGGAAGCTGCCGTTTTACTAACTCGCTGACTTGTAGCAAGTCTGGTTGATTCACTCAATGCAGTTTCAGGAATCTCTTTGTTTTTGTGTGTTTTTTGTTCCATATTTTCTCTCAGTGCAGGGATACAATGTGTCTGTTCGTATCAAATTACAAAATCGCAGTATTCCGTCCATTTATTTTCTGAATGGTAGTTGAACCTCCAGCTTCAACCAATTCTATGAGAATCGGGTGCCAGCTTAAACGAAAAAAAAATGAAAATCATCACATCTAGCAGAAAGGGAACGTGATTTCATAAGGTGATCTGTAAGGCCTTCAGAATTTTCGTCTTCTTCCTTTATGGTTCTATAATTCAGTATGACATGAATTTTTCACCTATTTTAATAATAACAAATCATAAAGCAAATCATTTGGCTGATACTGATAAATTTAATGCAACAGTATATCTGTATTGTCTGTAAAGAAAGAACCTTAAAATTTTACGAAACATTAGAGAACTAATAATCTTTCAATGACAATTTTCCATCTGTTCTTTCATCACGGTTATTCTCAGGATAATTTGTACCATCGCTCATTGGTTATGCCATAACTTTACCGTAAATGTCCTTTCAAATGGTGTGAAGCATAGGATTACATAGGTTTTATAGTGTGAACAAGCACTGTATTGCGAATACTTGTACACCAGAGTTATACTTGCAGGTTACTTTATAGATGTCTTCTTTTCATCACCGTTGCAATGTCTTTATGGCGAGACTGCCATTTCAAGGGATCTTGGGCAGTCTTTGGTTCTCGGCGAGGGCGTCCACGGGATACAGTCCCATATCGAGGTCATGAGATATCACTTTTCGGCAATGTTTTTATCCTTTCCTTGGTAAAAAGTGGGGCTGTAGTGGACGCACCAGGGGCCTGGATTGCGACGTCCATCTCGCTTTTGACCAATGAATATTGCAAACTAAGATACATGAAACTTGAAAAGGTATATCAAGTACTGATGGGGATTTCGGAGGGCTCACACCAGAAGCCTGCCTTTCCCACAGACATTAAAGATACAAATTCCCAACCAACATGGTGGTAACGAAACCACTTTCCATTGTTTATCTACATTTTAAAAACTTGTAAAATGCACATTCTTTCTTTTAGCTATTATAATAACTATTATTATTCATCCATTTCTGCAGTGCAGTTGTATGACACTAGGCTACTACGAATCCGGGAGACACTCGTCAAGTATTACGGATTTCCTCCGTAGAGTGAACGGATTACCCTCGTAAAGGCTTGTGTTGTAAGTCACTAAATGTTCGACAAAGCGCATAAACGAAATAAAACCGCAAATAATGTTCAATTTTTATTGGCGTATATGTCAAATGTCAAAAATCTCGTAGGCTATATTATGTTTGCAAGGGATCAGAGATTTCTAAAGACAGTTTTTCCTCTGCATAATGTTTTCTTTCAATCATTTTTTTTGTTTGTTTGTTTGTTTTGTTTCAGTGTTTATTGTGTACCAGTTTCTCTTCGTATGAGTTCCAACCGGGATGCAGAGGCCAGAAGTATTTGTTTTGGCGGCATTACTCCGTCTGTGCTAGCCCCCACTCGCGTTCACTTTGCAAGCACATCCATGTGGTCATGGCTATAAAAACAGTGGTGTAGGACCCCGTAAAACAACAGAATAGTGACTTTTTAAGTGTAAGTAGGTTATAATTTCCAGAAACTGGCATGGCAGGAACTCAAGCTATGTGAAGGGGGAGTCGACAGACCCCTCGACCACACCCTAGTTACAGCAAGAGAAAAATATGATTTCAGAGCAATCTGAATTTCAAGGCAATATCAATTTATTTAAAGGCAAGCATCACGTGGTGATTGTTTGTCAGTCTGGAAAATTTCACGAGGAGATTACGTTGGTCTTCGGAAAGGTAAGTTACCACACGTCATTGTTCCTGCAGGATATGCAGTGATGTTTGCAAAATGTCTCTTGGAATGATGGCTCATTCCTCCGTTCTCTTACCCCACGCTGCTGACCTTCGGATTTAAAAGTCACTCACACGTGTCGGAAAAGATTAAGACATGATGACCAAGCTGGACAATGAGACTAAAATATCCATGAAACAAAACCACATCCTTCATTAAAAATTATTGTCCGCATATGGCTGCGTCATTAGACTGTGTATGACGTCACTGTTGCTCTGTCCTTCTGTCTGTACTTTTAATATTTGTAGCCGGAAGTGGCTGAGTGTCATTTCACAAGAGGGCGAAAGGTAGTTTCCCTGAATATTTGCAAGCAATCATGCATTTTTGCCGTAATACCGGGGTCTTTGGCTGGGGTCTTTCCCCTAGTTCCTAGCGTCGTACCCCTGTGCAGCGGGAAGGGGATGGTTTTCTTAAGTTTTCCCCAAATTCTAATGCAGATAGTCGCAGCAGCAAGTTGTTAACTCCCTCCTTTGACACCAAGTGGTTTGCCGACAATAATCTCCCGTTTGTCTGGCTCAATCAAATTCTTTAACACTTGAAAGGGAGCACAGCATGTGACGACAATGGTTGTTGTCGTCTGCTACTCCTCAAACAGCTTTGGATGATTTTACCCATTGCCATGATATTGCCAGTCATCAAAGAAAACAAAAATTATTCCATCTCTTTACCCCAGTTCACACTTTTCAAAAAGGTTCAGTAAAACTTCAAATAACTTAGTACTGAACATAGATCCATGATTCTTAATTTTAGAAACAATACGGAACTGTTTTAACTTTTGTAGACAAAAGGTAGACTTGCCTCTTCACAGAAAGGGGATGCTACTTTACAAAAAAGTAGAATAATACATGGGAAAAATTAGAAAAATGAAGAAATTGGAACACTTAAAAGGGCAGCTACAGTCGTTTATTGGAAAGATGGCAAAGGTTTAACATCTGTGGTTGGAGCAGATCACTTCAAAGCATTTTCTTCAGCAAATCTTTGTTTGAGGATTACCTTAGTATCAAAGGATCAACTCTGATAAGGAAGTTTAGGTCAAACAAACCTAGAAGAGGAATTAAAGGAACTGTTAATGAAAATCTCCTCTAACAAAAGGGATTAAATTTTCTCAAGTGTGTATTGTCTGATGGATTAGGTGCTTGAATTCCACTTGTAACTACTCTCTGGTCCGACTGCAGTGGCCAATTCTGGTCACAGTTAGTTAGTTAATTAGATGGGGTTTAACGTTTTCCCCGAAAAATAGCATGATTTTGCCCAAAAATATTCTGCCCGAATGGGATGACTTCGTCCACAGCCCCTTCCCTTTTCCCTATGATTGCCACTGTCAGGTGATATCCCATTTCAGGTTCATTACGGGCCTGCGAAGTACTACGTATATAGTGACTGATCACCAACGATCTTGTTTATCTTTTCGACTAGAGCAGTGGTTCTTTTTTCACCCACGACCCACTTAGACATTCTTGGTCAGTGCCAAAACAAATGTTAAAACAGAATTAGAACGGATTTGTTTCATTTAGGACCATGCTCCCTGACCCCGAAAAAGCCTCAAGCGACCTTCTTAGAAGTTATATCCCGGATAATAAAGTAGCCATGTATCAATTAATCTCTGCTAATCCTACTTCTGGGATAGACTTCTGTAGTCCGCGGATGAAAACATATACCCACTCTTTAATCACCTGCAAAGCAAGGTGAAGGGGAGCGGGAGGGGTAAGGAGGAGAGGGCTGCGTACTTTGTTCTGCGGTCTCTACTATCCGACAGCTGTGTTGAAAAATGAATTATTAGAAACCCTTTAACTTAATAAGATGGTTCTACCAAGATATGAGGAAGACACCTAGAGCATGTTAGCGTATAACACTCTAGCTGCCTTCCCAGCGAGCGACTATACCTTCAGGTTCGTTCATTAGGTGTTGTATATTCAAAGTACGAGGCGACTGATTGCCTTATACGGTAATTACATTTCTCATTATCCACGAGGTTTACGGTGTTCTTATAATGTATAAAGGTTTGTGACATTTGTGGTGTACATGGTACAGCACAGTCATCTACGTATGAGGCGTATGAGGGGTCGGGCGGCCGCCCCAGAACAAAATGAAAAAATGTCAATCTTGGGTCAAAAAGACCGATTTCAGGTCACCGACCACATTGTGTATTCAGGGCAAAATCCGTGGCTTAATAATAGCCAATCAGGAAAATTTCAAGGCAATAAATACCCTTAATTGTGAAATGTCTTCCCCTAACATATCATTTACCATAACTGAAACCTAGTCTGATAAAAGATCAATAAATAGATGGCTAGGAAAGATAACTTGGTTCTGAATGAAGTTGACAGCAGGGATGGAGCCAAGAATTGCCCGAAAGGGAGCAAAGCTCCCCAATGGGTTCTGGAGGTTGGAACCCGGAACCTCGACAAAGTTAACTTCTTGTCGGAAGGGTGACGAATGTAAAATTTAATGCGCCGAAATTTTGCCTAGTATAAAAGAAAATTTGAAATTTTGGCCTTTTATTGAAAGAAAATTTTGCCTTTTTTGTGCGGGGGCACTGGTCGCCAACGGGGATTACACACTTTTCGTAACCTTTAAGGTTCCCCGAAGAAACTGGAACCCCCACCCCCAAAGAAATCCCTAGGCCCTAGTTGAACCCAGCTGCAATGCGGCTTGTTACAGGTGAACTGAGAAGCAACTCCATGTTCTGGGAAAGTCAAGCTTCGCCCACTGACTTGAACAGTGAATATCTCGGAAAAAGTGACTAACAGTAAAATGGACAAAACTTGAAACTGTTGAATTAGGAACATTTGACGTCATTTTGCCACCATGGCCGGAAGTAAAGATTCTGTTTCTTTTTTTTTCTTCTTTTTCATTCTTCATTGTTTCGAAATTTTAATTTTTTGTGCTGTTTATCAATGTCAAGATTTTTGGTTGTGCTTTTTCACTTTGCAAAGGTGGACCCAGTCAAAATCTTAGGATCATGGGATGAACTATCACGCTTAAATATAAGATACACGGCTAAAAGACGTCTTCATTGTATTAATTCTCGAATGCTTTGGGTATATCATGTGTAGCATACGTCAACAAGCTGCTGCTGCCGCAAGGCAATTATCTTTTTCCAGATATGACGAATTGTTTTAATGAGTTTGCACACTCCAACGACAATTGCTACTTATCTGGCTTATTTATTTAAGGAACTGCTTATGAAAAATTAATATTTCACCCCAATAAATCTTCTCTGATATGATACCAGAGACGACAACATTATTTAAAAATGTTTTGATGATCTTTCCCTTCTAGGCAATTATTGATTAAAGGCTCAAATGATATAGACGGTAGTACTTGAAAAAAATGGCGTGTTGATTGTCATTCACAAAAACGACACGTTATTAAATTCACATTATTCATAAAAAACGGCAATATTACTGCAATATTACCCTCTTATTTCAAGGAAGAAGCTTGTTTTGAAAGGTAATATCATAGAAATTATATACTCCTTCGGGGATAATAGGCATGCAGAACAAAGTCAAACCAACGACAGGGAAGGGCGATGCATGAGCGCAGATCTGAAAGCCAAAACTTACTCTCAAAAGGGAAGCAAAACTTGTCATTTCAAAGGCACTTTTCTTAAGTCCTTATTTTTCAAACAATCTTTTTTTTTTCTTCGGACTTGCTAGGATCTCTAACTTGTACAGTTTGCAAAGCAGTGTCCGAAATTCTTTTCAATTTCAGGTGTTATTTTAAAACTGTTTTCTCCTTCTCCATACTCGATATTGGTGCTTGCTTACCTAGGCTATTTTATGTTAGAGTAGGTCCAGTTTGCAACATTCCGGCATGATCTGCCATGCATTTACATTAAGAGAGTATCAGATTATGAAAGATAACGTTGGTTGTATAAAGAAATGCATAGCATAATTTACTGATATGAATGGATAACAGAACTGCTGTTTGCATCAAGTTTGCTTGCGGTAGTAAGTACTTCAAAGCATCAATTGCCTGTAAATTGTCAGATTTAAAGTGGACCGAAAGTCTAGAATTACAAGAATATATGTATGTTAGAGGTTGGAAAATAAATTTCATTCATCCAATTCTCATTTACATAGCTTCCTCCGTTGCCGAGATATAAAATCTTAAAGTTTATTCACTTAATTTAAAAAAGTGGATTGCGCAATAATTTGTAATGCCCTTCTTGTACAACTCACACTACCTGCTTTTGTTTCCTTATGAATGAAGATGTCTATGTGACCTTGGAACATTTACTGTTTCCTTACAAAGCATGTCGTGTAGAGAGGGCTTATACAGGCAAGTCACCCTACAACAGAAACTTAGGCGTAGGAGGCGGGGACTGGGGGATGCAGCCCCCTACCAAATATTTTTGTGAAAATTCGGGCAATATGCTGAGAATTTTTCGGGCACCTACTGAAAGAAAAATAATGCAATGATGTAAGCTAAAGGTCATCAGTTTGAAAAAACTCCCTTGGTAATTAAAATAAAGTTCTGATTGAATTGCACCAGCATCTATATATTTGGTATTCATAAATACTTTTTGAGAATGCTGGCTTGTGATTGGTCAGTTACCCATGTTCTAATCCAGTGTAGAGACATAGGGTGTATGGAGAGCAACTTTTTGATCAACATGATTGTAAACACAGCTCTCTAACACTACAGTAAGCAGTTTGTTTGTATAGGCTAGGTAGGCCTGGGCCTTCAACTGTAATTTTTTTTCCAGTAACTGTCCAAATTATAAATAATATATTTTGGTTGACAGCAATGTTGCACATCCAAACAAATAATCAGCTTCTAGGCTACAAACGATATTTCAGGCCTTTTCAGAGAATTTAAAGTGATTTCACGCTGAGTAAAGTGTTTTACAGGCCTAGGCCTAAGCTCTAACGTTAGCTTTAAAAGCATGTCAAACTATCGTGCGTCCGCTTGACTTTGGTACATCGCCGATAAGAAGAAATTATACAGCATTTCTTACCCTAGTAATAGACCTTTATCTGGGATGGGTAATTATATAAATACAGTTGTAAAATGAGTGATGAGCACTCACTAACCTTAAAACTCATCTTCCATATTCCAGAAAGATAGCGTTGGCCCCACGTATTCTGTGCACTATGTTTCAAAGAAATATAGCTCCAAAATCATCAAGGGGATTTTCAATCGAAGAATAGAATATATGCTATGGAAACGATGGCCGGGGGCTACTGTCTAATATGCCCAGGCCTAATGATCCAAAGTACTGCATCAACAAACCTTATCCAAATTGCGGTATCCTACATTCTTTTTGTAAGAAAAGCTCAACGTCAGTAAAGAAATCTGTCTGGTTTAAGTTCCACTCGTAAAGAACAAGCTCTCTGCAATGACATTTCCAACCACTAACGTCAGGTCTAACGTTATCTTACAGCACAAGTAAAGCAACTAACGTGAGGCCCTAGCACATGGTAACTGTTCTGGCTAAGCACGCTGGTTTTACTTTGATCCGAAACAGTATCAATATTGTCAGTACACAGATGTAAACAGTTTTAGAGCACATTTGAAAAGTACACACCAGTGTTTTGGATGGTTAAACTTATATTATATTATTAGTGGTGTATTTAGGGGGCCATTGGGCCATGCCCCCTTCACTGATGCTGATTTTTTTTAGTACCTAAAATACGTAAATTTTTGGACACAAATTTTACTTCAAAGGTAGCATATGTGGCACCAGATTGCATGTAAGGACACCTAATTTTTCAAAAACCCTTAAACTCCTCTCCCAGGCCGGCGATCACACAACATAATGCATGCCCCTCACCCCATGAGAGAAATCCTGGCTTCGCCACTGATTGTTGTCATTATTATTGTAATGACCTCCCCCCCCCCCCCAAAAAAATATATAATTAGTATGGAAGGGTAGTAACAAGGCAGATGATGGTGTGTAATTAACATGCGGTGTGATAACCGATGCATGCCTATATATATATATATATATATATATATATATATATATATATATATATATATATATATATATATATATATATATATATATATATATATATATATATATATATATATATATATATATATATATATATATATATATATATATCATTAACATGTTCAACGCTCGTGAAACGCGCGGAAATTGTTGGTAATATTTTTTTGGGCAAGTCGTTACAACTTGGGCTCCTACGCCCATTAACAGAAAGAAAATGATCACTTTTTGGTACAAAATGCAAGGGCTACACTCTAAAAACGGTCGGTTCAAATTGAACCGACCGGGGTCGTAGGGGCAACTAACCGAAATCTGTTCAAATATTTGACTAGGTTTGGTTCAAAATTGAACCGATTTGGTTTAACTTTGAACAAAATCTAGTCAAATTTCTGAACAGAATTTGGTTTGTTGCCCCTCCGACCCCGGTTGGTTCAAATTTGAACCGACCGTTTTTAGAGTGTATTGACAAAAAATACAAAGACGGTAATTTGAGTAGTACAAGAATGACACCACAAATTATTGCGCTATCTACCATTTTAAATTGAGTGAATAAGCTTCAACATTTTATATCTCAGCTAATGAATCCCCTGTGAAGATCGGAGTTGAACCATTTGCATGCATTTTTCGAGCTTTGTAACATATACGCTATGTTTGAAGTTTTAGACTTTAGACTTTTAGACTCTTTAATCGGTCTTTTATTCTTCGAAAAAGGATTTAAAATTAAACCCTTTCCAAAGAGCAGGTATTTTGGGTATACCTTTTCGTCTCAGCCACTTTCGTTTTCTTTTCCATTTTCACTACAATTGCAAGAAGTACATGTTTGGTCTTCAATCAGTTGTCTTCACTTTAACAGTTTGGATGAGTACACAGTAGCTACATTCTATGAGTCTTAATTTCTATGGGCGTGTGTCACCAAGTAAACACTATACACAGTTGATACATTACTCAATATTGAAACTGTCGAAATTCGATCGGGTTATTCATAGGCAAGTCTATACCATTCCCTCGAGCAAGATTAGGCGTTGGGCAGTTGGGAAGTCTGTAATATTTCCTAATATGTAAACAATATCACGGGGTTAATAACACTGAGAGGAAATGCAGTTTGTTTAACTTGGATTCCACCAAAGCCGATTAATTTACACATGACATGCTCTCCGCTCTCTGAACAGAGCTGTCTTAGATCATGGAGCTACAACTCCATGCTTAGATAGTACTGAACTGTCTTACCAGAGAGGTGTTGAAAGGAAATCTAACATTCTATATACTCTTTGAAGCAAATCGTTTCCGACGGTAATCT
Organism: Holothuria leucospilota; assembly: GCA_029531755.1. NCBI lineage: Eukaryota > Metazoa > Echinodermata > Holothuroidea > Aspidochirotida > Holothuriidae > Holothuria > Holothuria leucospilota. Next base: position 589,517 of record CM055982.1, read on the forward strand.
TTTTTTTTCTTCAAAATCCTCATCTCAATACCAAGGTTAACTAGGATCAGTGATGCATTGTCAAAATGACAATGATAAGAACCAATCCTCACGTTAGACTCATTAACCAGCCGTCATGCAAAAATGTAAAATTATAACCTTTCGCCGTTATTCGTCACAATAAATTTCATTTCAGTTAACCTCGGGAGAGAATTTCTTCAGAGTATACTTTGCGAATATGTTTCTTACTGATGGAAAAATTTGCCACAATTGAGAGAAATGTATAGGCTTAAGCAATGTTGGAATAACCTTGATCCCCAGCTAAAACGCATCTCCTCACTTCCCTTATTTACCAAGAAATTCAAATTATGTTTAATTGATAAGTATTGATGTCTTTTGTTACCTATGATCTTTTTTATGTTACTCTGTCATGGATGGTGGGTGGTTGGGGTTTAGTGGGAGGGAAGGGGGCTGTTACTATGTCTGTGTTATTTGATTTCTCTATTGTGTCTGTATTTCTTGTTGACTTTTTTTTTTATAAAGGTGGCCTGCTTTGTACAAGCATTTGCTTTTTGCAGGCTTCCTCCACCGCTTTCTGTAAATTTAAATCTGTCTATATTTTATGATGTTTGTGGAAAATAAATGAAATGAAATGAAATGAATGAAATGTTGGAAGCAGACAACGTATTAAAATCGTGTGAACACAAAGGAAGAACATTATTTAAACGTTTGTTGACAGTCGTTTTACTGAAAATCTTGATTACAGCTTGGCCATTGGCGGAAACAAACCTCACTTCAAAGCATGTCTAAACAATTGCCTCTGTCTCCGAATTACTATGATAAGAAAAGGGCAGATCATCATTAAGAGGGTTTAGTCAACAGAGGCTTAACAATAGGAACAAAGAGACCTGTCAATAAAATGTTGGTGCCTGAAAAGAATTAAATCATTTTCAAGTACGCATTGTCTGACAAATTTAGTCGTTGTATCTACTTGTTAACAACTCTTTGGTCTTATTAATATGTAGAGCTGCATATATATATATATATATATATATATATATATATATATATATATATATATAAATATATATATATATATATATATATATATATATATATATATATATATATATATATATATATATATATATATATATATATATATATATATATATATATATATATTGACTAAGCCCTCTTACGAGGAAGAACTTAATAACTTGATAAGTACGTTTTCATCCGAAGTACTTGAGCAGGTTAAGTTACGTATCTCCGAGGCCCATAAGCCGGGTGTTTTTTACACGCTACCCAAGGTGCATAAGGTGCCCAAACTAGTTGAAACCAAAATTTCCTTCTCTGACCCTCCCCCTCAATATCTCACCTGATTTGCAGGTTCAAAATCTCAGCCCCCTTAGATTGTTTGAATTAGCCAAATCCCTCGACATTTTCCCTCCTGGTAGACCCATCGTCTCCTGTATAGGTACCCTCACCGAACACATATCTGGTTATATTGATAGTATTCTCAATCCATTATTGCCCTCCCTAGAGAATTACGTAAAAGATACCTCACATTTTCTCAGGAAACTCCAAACCATTGAGCTCGGTCCTTCAGATTCCCTTCTAGTAACTATGGATGTGGGCTCTCTCTATTCCAATATTCCTCACAAGGAAGGAGTGTTGGCTTGCAAAAAATTATTGGCTAAAAATAATTTTTCCACGCAGTTTATTGAAGAATTTGCTTGCATTGTAAAGTTTGTTCTTACTCATAATCACTTTGTTTTCAATAAACAACATTATTTACAAACAAGTGGTACAGCTATGGGCAGTAGAATGGCGCCTAGTTACGACATTAAACATGGTTGATTTAGAGGAAAGAATTCTTTCCAACAGCCCTTTGAAGCCTTCTAATTATTGTAGATACATTGACGACATTTTCTTCACTTGGTCGCATGGAGAGAACGCCCTGCGTTCTTTCTTTACTGCTTGTAACGAAACCCATCCAACCATAAAGTTCACCATGGAGTTCTCCGATACGGAAATCCCCTTTTTGGATGTACTGGTTGGGAAGCACAACAATACTTTTGTCACCACGCTTTACTGCAAACCGACTGATACCCATACTTACCTTAATTTTGAGAGTTCTCACCCCTATAGTCTCAAGAGGGCCATCGTCTACTCCCAATGTATCAGAATTAAGCGTATTTGTTCTTCCAAATCCTAGTATGAAAAACACATGATCGCCAACCTTGCCGGTCATTTCCTTTCTAATGGGTATCCTATTTCCATTATTAAAAAGGGCATTCATAAAGCTTCGGCTCTACGCCGAGACAATCTCTTGCTTGAGAAACCGAAAGCCAGTAATTCTCGTATTCCTTTGGTTGTGGATTATGCCAGTAGAACTAATAAGCTACTCAAAGTGTTACGTCAAGATTTTGACATTCTCAAGTCCGACACTTCCATTCAAGACCTGTTTAAGGACCCCCCTCTCATGTCCCGTAGGCAACCTCCAAACCTAAAATCCCTGCTCACTTCCTCCAAACTCCCCGTGATGCCTGGTACTGGCAATCAGAAATGCGGCAAACCTAGATGTCAGGTATGTAATTTTTTAATTACTGACCCTTGTTTTACCCCTCCTGGTACCAAATGCCGCATCCAGCCCGGTCATTTCAATTGTGATACCTCTAATGTCGTATATTTGATTTCCTGTAATAAATGTGAAAATGGTAATTATGTTGGACAAACTGGTTCGAAATTCAGACTTAGATTTAATAATCACAAAAAGACAGTCAAAGATAAAGCTTTTAATTTTCCAGTTGCCAAGCATTTCAGTGAACACAATCATAACTTATCCAATCTCAAGTGTGTCCTGTTAGGCTCGAATTACCGCACGCTCAACAATAGACTTAGGTCCGAGAGTAAGTGGATTATCAAGCTTAACACCTACAACAATGGACTAAACTTGGATTTAGGTGCACTCAGTGATTTTTCCTTTGCCATTCGTGGTGAAGCGTGACCGTCTGGGCTTTTACTTTAAGTTCACTGTACTACATATATACTTTTCCATTGTATATAGCCACTTCACTTCATTATTTGTGCTGAAGAAGGGCACAGGCGTGCCTGAAATATACACGTATATATCTGTATACATATATGTATCGTGCTCTTATTATGTCATCCCGGTGTACTACACTATTTATCATCGCCTATATATATATGTATATTTATATATATATATATATATATATATATATATATATATATATATATATATTTATATACATATATATATATATATATATATATATATATATATATATGGAATTTATACGTATGGAAAATTTTTTAATATAATAATATTAATAATAAATTTTATTTCTACTCGGTGCAACATATTTGGCAAACTGTAAGAAACATTACTGCAATTTTTGACATTTTTGACAGAGGGAACAAATAAGAGGTTTCGTCCTTGAATGGGGGCGGAAGCATACTTCTGTCCCACCACATTTTTACTTGGAGCTTTAGACCGCCCCTCCCCCCCCCCCCCGCGCTTCAGGTTTTGTTCTTCATATTTTCTAAATTCTGTTGTATCTGTCGTATTGAGAGGAAGGTTCCTGTTGATCTTGGTGGAGGTCAGAGGTCATTTGAGGTAATAAAAGGTCAAAAACTCCAAACATTTTAAACTCATTTTAGGAATGATGGACACCCACAATGCCTGGCACATCTCGGCACTGACAAGTACCACCGGGCACCTTCCCACACCACCCCCACACAGCCCCGCCCCACCCTTAGCATACAGAATGAAGAAAACTTAACACACTTGATTTTATGTAGAACGGATGTTGCGGTTATAAATCTAGTACATATGTAATGTAAAGAATCTGTAGGGTAGTTGCAGATTGATGGTTTTCTAAGAGATAGTAAGCGAGGGAGATTGTAGAGTAAATATTTGCTCTATTGTGTCTATGTGAAGACAGAACAGACTTGCTACAAGTCGGTATGAATTAGCTATAATAATGGCATCACTTTATTTCAATTTATTTATTTATTTATTTTTTCCTTCATTTTTCTTTTTGCATTTCGTTATTTTTCTTTTCGCATTCCATTATGTACCGTAACTATTGTAATTATAGTCTCTTACACCTCAAGACGAGGATACAAAGAGAATAAAACTGAAACTGAAACTGAAACTTAGGAATAACAGAATAATGACCAAATCTTAGGAATGGTAGCAAATTTTGAACAATGGTTTGCTTGCTGTAAAATGTCTATATTATGGCATAAATTTTGACATAATTACAAAAATTTATTCAAAAGTAAAGGTTGTCCCTTAATTAACATTAAGTGTAGGTTAGAACATCTCCATAGTCAGAAGCCCGATGAATTACGAATTCTCAATTTTGTTTTACTTCGGATTAGTGTAGTATCTACTGAAACTGTCCATGTACTGTTTACTTTCTCCGTGATATTGTGCCTCCTAGTTTTGAAAGGACCTCTGCGATTGTTTGAGGGGAACACTAAAATCGAGGAGTGAACAGTTCAGTCGTGGAAGAGCAGCCAGTAGAAATTTATTACAGGAGGTGTAAAATTCTTACTAAACCAGACCCTGAAGAGTTAAGATCCCAGTAAGATACTTCCACCTCCATATATATATTCCATGAAAAGTCACATAGGCATACGCCACGCAGGGGTTTGGTGCACGCTCTCTGTGCCTACTGTGTCATTAAAATATCGGCACAAACATACAATAAGTGTACTCATATTACGTTTATTTTATTACAGCATTGTACTTTGTCTTATTCCAATTTGACGGATACCGCATGCAATCACGCTGGCGAGTTATATGTGGGTGTGTATGTATGTGTGTTTGTGACGCTTGCCTTGTAAACACGATATCTCAAGAGAACAATGATGTGTACTTCTCATACTTGAAATATAGAATTATCATATTGAGAGGAAGAATCCTATTGTTTTTTTTTTGGTGTAGGGCAAAGGTCATATGAGGTCACCAGAAGCCATAAGCTGAAATCACTGTAAACACGATATTTCTATATTTCTAGGTATGTATCATGGATGCTTTTCATACTTGGCATGTGGATACATTTAATCCATAACATAAAGTAGTGATGCAAAAAAATATACCCACATAAAAATAAATCTCTTCGCAAAATTTAAGTGAATGTTTTGGAAATCCCTAAATAATGCTCTCAACAAACTAAATTAAAGAGAACGCTATTGAAATAATATAGTACTGATGCTGTGATGCACGTCTCCTACTTAACGTGGATAAGAAGACGCATGACAGACTCGCTGAGTCCCTGCAGGGTAAGAGGTTCGGAGAACTTGTCATTGCAGTAAATCAACTTTCCTCTGAAATGGCGATTCTTATAAAAACTCCCACTAGACTTTTCCTAAGAATAATTAAGCATTATTTGGAAAAGCGACATTTTACAATGTTTCACCTTAAAGGATACATGCAGTCACCCTAAGTGTAAACATGATTTGAACTAACTAGAAAGGATTTAGTAACTATATAAGTATTTTGAGTTAAAGATTGAATTCCCATTCCCCATATATTTCATTTCATTTCATTTGGTTCTTCACAATATTTGATAATAATTGAAGCAATGTACAGGACTATAGACAATACATAACATCAAATATTGTGAAAGAAGCACTCTAAGGTATCCAGATGGGTTGTCGATTAGGGTGCTCCCCCAAAATAGTAAATTGAAGGAGGAAAGAAAACATGAATGTAACTTAGAACAAATGACAACATACGTCTGTCCAACTTCCCTTCCAAATACCTGCCCAGTTTTACACCCGTGAACCCTCCCTCGTTCCCCACTCACCCCGTACCCACCCCCACCCCTTCAAAAAGAGAGATCCAATACAAATGGCTAGAGTTGCTTCAATTAGAGTAACAAAACGAGCCATTATCATATTCACTTAATATTGATTAATAAGGAATCTGCTTAAATCATATCTAAAAGAGTAAACGGAGTGCTCGGTTATTAAACTGTCTGGTAAGGAATTCAAAGTGTTTATGGCGCGAAAACATAATCCGAGCTAAGAATATTTTCTCCGATGTTCTGGAAAGCGAAGACGATTGCTCTGACATATATTGTAATCGTGAACTAAACAGTTTTGACTGAAAAATGAGAAAATCCTGGCGGGAGGAAGTTGTTAACGAACAATAAGTGAACGTTGCAATGTTTAATTTGATAATGTCATTTAATTTTAGCAAGTTCAGTGACTTGCATAATATACTAGTGTGATTTATAAGCGTAAGGGACTATGACTTTCAATAATTGAGAGGAAAGAGCACTTTTTTCATGCTATACTGACTGCGCTAAAAAGCTGTTTTACACACCCCACCGTTCTATTGTCTATATGGGGTATATCATATTATACATCGCCTATGGCCATTGCACATGCAAGGAGCTCTGAAATGTATTTATGGAATTAGTTGTGACAATTAATTGTATCTTCAAACTTACTGCCTCACATACACTGTACAATGTTACGTGGCACGAACGGAGTCCCAAATACCCCGATTCGAATCATTTGTTCAGTTGACGAACGAAAGCCCCAGACATCTTCGAATTGGTGGCCTACTACCCGAGAACTTGAACAAGTGCAGGTCAAGCCTAACTTAAGAATTTCAAAATTTCTAGAACATTCCACAGTAGAAATAGTACTGTATTTATTTGTTCAGGCTTGTTTGTCAAAGTCAGACTACGTGTAGCTCAAAATGTCATTCGATCTAGATAGATTTGTGGCTAATCCCTCCATGGAGGAACTAAATTCATTGAAAAAGTCGGAAATTGTAAAAATTGCAAAGCACCTTGTTATCGAATTTCAGTCTGTGATGAGAAAGGACGAGATTAAAAAAATATGTGGTTGAATATCTTGTCGACGAAAATATTCCGCCTAGTGCAGTACTTGAGGCAGTGATTAAGGTGCCAACTGACAGCACATTCGAATTGATAAAATTTACCGGAGATGCAAAAAGAGATCAGGTTGAGAGAAACTGAGACCAGAGATCAGCCACAGGCTTTATTGTTTATTGTATATAGCCCACTGAGAGATACACGGATTAACAAAAACAACCCACTGTATCGACCGTACAGCTCAGAAGCTCTAACATACTGCTGCAGCAGCAAACTGTTAATGTATTCGTGCTATCGGTGAACTGCTAATCGCCAACAAATTCAGCCACCAACGTCGTGTCTACCAGTACTACGAGTACACCCTACAGCGTCGACCAAAACCTAAGTTTACCACGACGAAGCATACTACGAATACTACAACCAGCCAAGACTAGAGATAAGTATAGTGATTAAGCACTGTAAATATAGGCCTAAGTGAAAAGTTGAGTGTATTTTGTAGAAATTAAGGAAAACGGGGTTTAATAATAATAATCATTTTGGAATCTTAACCTCATTCTCCAGCATCTTTTCTCTGTTTCGGTTTTGCTTAATGCACCTAGCCGTAACAACACCAACAGAGGGGTTTCACCGCGTCACGTGATCGCCCGTCTCTTTGGTTTTGAGGGCAAGATCGCCCGTCTCTCGTGGTTTTGAGGGGCACGCGTCCATTGTTTCACAGTAGTATATGGTTATGCCGTGCGCATGTGCTGTAAATACGCTTTCTGCGAGTGTGCTTTGCCCTTCAGTGCCTGGGAATCTCACTCTCGTGATGTCACATGAAATCCCTCTATAGGCAAAAACCAGTTCAGTAACATCTGCCAAACCGTCATGCCCCAAATTTTAAAGTATGTTTTCCCGAAAAATAGTATTTAATTTGCCCGAAGATACCACATATTTTGTCTCGTAAGCGTCGTAAGCCTCGTAAGCCTCGCCTCGTAAGCCTATGCTCTTTCTTGAACCATCTTTTGCACTTTGCAGCTTAGGGATGCACAGGTCTAGCATTTTAAAAATACTTATTGCACGGTTGAAAGAAGAAGAAATGAATGGTCCAAATCCCCATCTTCAAAGGTCATTGCTTGGCTGATATATAAAACAACATTGTTTAGAAAAAGAGTAAATCGCACAAAAGTTCAGGGTAAGAAGCTTGTACCACTCTAGCCCACGTATAGGCTCCATTTGGCTTCCACCACACGAGGCTATCGTCTTTCTGATGCTTTTCTTTTTTCGAAGCGATGAGCTGAACAGAAAACTTTGTCCGTTCCGCAGACTAATATAGCCTGTCTTTGTATGTTTGTCTTACCCACAGGTGTATAGCAGGGGACGGGGGGACTGCAGCCCACATTCTGACAGAAAATTGCTCTTTTTTGGTTTCGGGCAATCATGCACTAAAATCTCAAGTAAAACTGCTGAGACCATCACCCCTCCTCCCCTTAATTTGAAGTAGTCACATGCGCTTATGGTCTTACCTCCAGCCATTGCAACTTCTTGGAAGTTTTAAAGAAAATTTCATCTAGCTATAGAATAAATTAGCGATATCAGTCCACTTCCACTTCTCGCAAATTGTTTTTCAACTATTTGGCTATTTGGTTTTTTGTGAGGTCATCTAGGCCTAAACCATCAAATTTTAAGAGGAAACCGAAGCATGCAACATATTAAATTATGCATAAATTAATGAATTAATGCATAAATTTTATTTCGCAAACTATGGGTACTTCTTCGTATGTGCCAACATTTTTCTCTACAACAGGATATAAAACCATGAAGAAGGGAGTTGGAATAATGACCGTCATATTAAAACTGTCTGTCAGCCTGTCACATTTTAGAAAGTTTGAACTTCAGATCCATTTTAAATAAGTTCAAGAGAAGGATATTACCTTCAAAACCAAGTTTGAGCTAAATCTCGGTGTCTGACAATGTGTACTTGGGACTAGGTTCAGCTGCCTTCAAAGTAAGACCTTTAAAGCTCACCGAAAAAGAAGATCATAGGGCAGGTGAAGGGGTTGTGGTGGTGACTGTAATACATGTTAAGGAAAGTTGTTCACAGTGGCGCCTAGAGTGTCGCACAGTTTCTGCAGGATGTTCGATTCAGGCAGGAGGGTGGTTAAAGCTGGGGATAGTGGTCATTTTGCCTACCTTGGAAAATGGTGGGAGAAAATTTGCAGGAACACAATGTACTATTTTTGGGCACAATATTCTGTATTTTTTATCTTGGGGATTTTTTTTAAACCTTGCCCACCACCCAGCGTGACTCAGAAGGCTGGCCTGAATTTAGCCTGTTATTGTATTGTCCAGTTCATGACTGCGTTCGCACAAGTCACGCCAGAGCTTTGAAATATAGCTAACAATTGGGAATATGTGCTCATCGTGGTGACTTGAAGGCGCACGAGGCGGGGGCTGGAGGCTGAAGCCCCCAATCTGGCAGAAAAGCTGCTATTTAGGGGAAATATATGTCATTTGCATGGAAACATGTATTACCATTTCGGACGCATGTCCTGTACTCTCTCCCGGTTCTCTCCCGGTATTAAAAGCGATAAGTTAATGCCTGACTAGTTATTACCTTGAACAGTAGGAATATCATTTCAGGGTCTGGAGTCAAAGCATCCCAAACTATCCTCAGTATACATTTGGTCCTTTCATTTACTTAGATCAACTTTTGAAATGTTTTGTCCTCGCTGTCAAATCATGCCTTATAACTTAGGCTACCAGAGGCGTCGCCAGAAAAAAAATCATCGGACGCAGAGGGTTTCACGGTGTCAGGGAAGGGGCTCAAACACGGACGCGGTTCCATGATCAGATTTACAAATGTGGGGCAAGAACCTATGTGGGGGCGCTGTGATCACTCATTGAGCTATTACAAAAGAATGATGTCATAGACATAGACCTACCTCTTCAAGTAGGTCGAGGGATACACCTACGGGTAGCTAGTAATATAGTCTGTGTACAGTCACTGTGGCGAGTTTTGTTTGACTTAGATAGACGAAGTAAGGGTACTGACCAAGAATGTTAATCAAGTTAGGACCAATAGACATCGTCTTCCAAAAGACTGCTAGCCAAATATATAACCAACTTTGTGGGGCCCTCTAGATTGTGGGATCTCTAGGTTTAGGCTAAACTGTGCTGTCTCCCGATAGACCCTCAAGCATTTGCCCCCTTTGTGTGGGGGCCCCTGAGCACGTACCCCTCTGACCCATGCCTAAATCCGGCCCTGAACGGTTAACTTTTCTCTCTTGAATTTTGCAGTGAGGGAGTCTGGGAGCGCAAGACTTTTGTGGGTTTTACCACCAACCCAACCCCAAACCCACCCCCTTTTTATGTATGGATAACTTGCTGTACCTTTATAAGATGTCGAAGTCATTATATAAAACCGACTTTCATGTACTACATTCTTTTAAATAAATATGAAATTACACCTACATAGCCTACTACACCGTCCAGGCTCTGAAATTGCATTTTTTCAAACCTTGTTGACTTTTCATCCAGAAGTATCAAATATGGTATTATCAGCTTCATTCAGTGCATGGTGAGAAGGCACCTACATTGATGACGGCTTGCGGCGAACTTGTAACCTTCTCCGTCCAGTCAAGTGCAAGAATCACACGATAAACTATATATCCTGCAAAGACCCTAAAATCCTAAACTTGCATTTTGTTTTATGCAATCTTTTAAGAAATAGAGATAGCACCCGATTTTCCCTTAATTTATTCCCCTTTTCAATTTGTCATTTTTCAGCCGATGTATTCCAGTGAAATGAATGATATTATCACGGGACTTCTCCTGTAATTCCATCTCCTTGCAATGTCTCTTATGAATAATTCATAACTTATTGTGCATGTCTATTCTCGTGATGAGAGAGTTCAGAGGAAATGAACCCAAGTCACGAGTCACTTTAACTAAGTCGATTTTGCTCCCACATAAGACCCTAGCGGTTATGGTCTCACCGATTTAATATTGGCAACTTTCGCTACTATTTATAGACCATGTACTGCAGGATTTTTAGATTTCATGCCCATACACTTATTCGACAGATAAAAAAAACCTTCTTATGAAGCAACGAAGGGGCCATGCAACCTGGGTCGTGAGATTCGTACTACGCTATCACAGAACTATATATTTCCCTGTACGCTTTACACAAGCGACCTCAAATCAGGGTAACATGTGGGTGTGTGCGTCACAAGTTCTTCCTAGGTGAGTTCCTACTTCAGCAGCCTCGTTACATTTAAGTGGGAACACCGTTGATTATGACATTATAGCCTGTAAATAAGCTACCTATGACATCTCGATCGCTATGCCTCATTGCTTCAACTAACAGAACTTTTGCTTTCCCGAAAAGAAGAACTACGGTATGAAGTCGCTCGACATTGACCTGGGCGTATACAAGGTATAGCTTCGTGACTACATGCGTCGTGACCTGTGATAATTAGACACGCTCATCATCGTATAGTAACATTACCACACGACGTAGAAACATGGGCAGCTCTAAGGAATTTTGTTTGGTGGGGCAAAACAAGCCCGTATTCAGGGATGTTCGGACCCCTCCCCCCCCCGGGCAATATCAATGGTCCGCTCCGGATAGCACAGTAGGAGTCAGGTTATTATCATGTATTACACTGATGCCCTATATAGTCTTCAAAAGCTCTTCTTAAACCATTTCAGTCACTCAGTCATGAGCTGTCTATCTTCAAGTAGTTACAACCTTTTGTCAGCCAATCGCTACTCCATAAGAGCGGAGTAAAAGACAGGAGAAACAGGCAAAGCAGCTTGATCCATTTGTATAAAAAAGCTCCATCTTTAAATATTTTGTTGTTTCTTTGAGTGTGTCACTATATGTAACAGCTTTGCCAAAAATCCACACAATGTTGGTTTTCTGGATTGTTTTCTTAAAATAACGAAAATTTCCAGCATGAAGTTAGGTTAGGTTAGATGAGGTTTAACGTCCCAGTTTCCAACCAATTGGTTCAAGTCGAGACGACCACGGCCTTTTTTCCAGTTGTGGCTCACTGGCTTGTTTTCCCCACTCCATTGCTTATGCGGAGCACCAAGCACAAAGGCAGCAGGTTCCATTTTTAAAGTCTTTGGTATGACCCGGCCAGCATGAAGACACCTGAAAACGAAGAAATGATAGCATTATTTTGGATTTCAATAGCATTCCGAAACATTTTTTTTAAAAGGGGAAGGGGAATTTCCCCAACTCAGAACGACAGTCCCTCCCCTATACAAATAGGTCACTAGTCAAAAATCTCACTACAGCCGGCTTTGATTGACTGTTTGGTTTGTTCATTTTAAATCAACTGAAACGGTAAACTTTAAAATAGAGGTGGAAAACCTTTTGCTTATAACGGACCATTTGACAGTCATATTAGACCGCTCGTGGGCTAACAGCGCTGTCAATTTGGACAAGGAAAGGAAAGCTTCTCCTCCTAGGAGAAAGACAATACGCTTAGGCGACATACTCATTGTAGTTTTTGTAGACAGGTATTGTACTTACACTAATCTGAGCAAGTGACACCCGTGTAAAACTGCTTTTGGTCGAGAATAATAATCAACATGGCTAATGGGCTGTGTACCTAATGACCCCGAAAGCTCTGAAGTGTCTGCAAAATTTATGGGGACAGCATTATAGCGTTACACTCGGTAAATGACATTATGCGTGAGGCTAATCATATTACCGTCAATTATCACAACGTGATCACTGGTTTTATATATCTTAGCTTGCACTATAATGACAGGTACATTTGTAATGTCTAAAGTGTATATAATATCAAACAAGCGATTAAGAAAAAGCGGGCGAAGCGCGCCCGAAAATTTTCATTTTGAAGACACTTTTGTAAATCTTCGCATTATTAAAGGAGCTGAGTAGCCGCCAAAGTAGAATAAATTCTTGGACCCGCCGACTTCGTTACGTCACATCCGGTTATGCTTCTTGGTTTATTGATTCGATCCGATACCGATACTTATCAAAGCCATGCATGCAGTGTGTCTGGTGTAACAGTACACTTGTTACAGTCGTTAACAGTACTAACGTTAGCCTAACTTAGGCTAGCGTTAGGGCCTAGGTCTACCACGAAAAAAAAACTCATTGATCGAAAAAAAAAACAGTTTCAATACCTGCAAAATCCACAGTGTTGTTCATGAACCTCCTGCAGATGATGCGCGAAATAGGCGTGTGCCTTACCACTAGTAACGCTAATATACTACATACGTACGTACGTTGTAAGTTGTGTGTGCTACATGCCTGGGTAGATGCATCGATCAGAACCGATACAAGTGGAAACGATTCAAAATTGCCGATGCCAGAAGAAAAAGTAAAGAACTAGAAATTCAAAAAACAAATTGTAAAATATCTTGCAAGTGTAAAATCAAATAACCCCAAAAATCGTATAGGAACGTTATTGCAAAATTACTTTGCAAGATTATTTTAAATGAGAATATAAAACGCATTAGGATTAATATTTTTAATAAGCCCCGCACAGAGGGTAATCATCTCGTTTCGTATGATGTATTTATTTTGGAAGTACGCCACTACTCAGCTCCTTTAAAACGTTATTCACTGCTTTAATTTTAAAACCGTCTCAAAGAGGAGGGGTCTAACCCATGGGATCCACCGGTATTGTTACGGTAAGAATGAAATAAATTTCGCATAGTTTCCCATGGGTGGGGTTTATGTGTAAAGACATGTTTTACAATGCACGCTTTACATTGTGCTATTTATCTGTCTGTGAGGACGTACCACACCAGAAGCGGCATCAAGCAACGTGTTTAGCCTATGCCGGCTGACCGGGTGACCGGGTAACTGGTAAATAGAATTATTATAAAACTGAATGTCATGTGTTACTAAAATTACGATCATGATTGTCTCGCTGGCAGGACCAAATGGTCTGGCAGGTTGGAGGTTTCCTACCACCTGATTAAAAACATTCTCGAAACTCAGGTTAAAAATTCTTGCAAACACGACTTTTGCCCTCCGAGTTCTCATAAGCACTGCTTCTACCAGGGAGTTGCTATTTGACAAATAGCAACTCCCTGGCTTCTACTGCACTGAATTGAGCCCTGCCTGGGTGTGATTTCAGAACTTTCAGTCAAGTCATTGTTACTCTAAATGCAAAAGAGTGAAATTCACTCCAAAAGAGACTGTAGTTTGGGACCACTCCTAGTAGGAGTGAATTTCACTCGGGGTGGAGTGAAAATTCACTTGAAGTAGAGCAATATATTATTCCATGCGAGTGAAGTATCGCTCTATGTGGAGTGAATTTTCACTCCACCCCGAGTGAAATTCACTCTTACTAGGGGTGGTCCCAAACTACAGTCTCTTTAGGAGTGAATTTCACTCTTTTGCATTTAGAGTGTTTGATTAGACACCGCTAGAGCTTCGAATTCAAAAATTGTCGTATTTTACGTTAATCCTCACACACGTCTGCACGATGATGGCTTTAGAAGACTAATAAGGACTTCGCGATCACCAGTGGTTAGGGCTTTATAATGTACGCAACTTCATAAATGTAGCCTATTATATCACATTTGTGAGATAGAAGGGATGATTTCGTCCACATTTAGAAACTTTCTCTTTAAACCACATCGAATTACATGTTTTTGTGACGAGTGAAGACCATGCTTTGCAAACTGTTTTTTTTTTTTTTGGGGGGGGGGGGGGGGAGTGCCCTTCGTTCCCCTATGGCCAGTCTCTGATGCGTAGAGAGACATTTTACCTATACAAGTTTTGTTTGTTTTGATGGCCTTGGTTTGGTTCGTTTTTTTTTTTGTTTGTCTTGTTTTGTCTTGATTTTTTTTGTTTGGTTTGTTTATTTTTGCTTTACTCTGCTCTGCTTTGCTTTTTGCTTTTAAGCTGTGGGGGGGGGGGGGGTGAATGCGTCAGGAAGAACAGACAACCAGTAAACAGCATCTTGGATACAAATTAAAGGGATGGTAATAATTTGGACCGATGAGTGTCGTCCTTTAATGACGTAATAACGGGGTGCACCAAGTAAAAATATCAAGTTATAGCTGACATCTTTCGTCTTTCAGAAATATTCTGCAAAATCCACTTTGTCCCTCGCACTTTCAATTAAGCTTATCAATTTGATTCCAATCCATCACCCTTCAGCATTGGTGTCCTAAATCAAAGCTGGTCACTGAGAACTCTCATCATTTGGTCTTTCAAAGTAAGAATGCCGAGACGAAATTAAAATTGTATGCAACCTGCAGTTGGCCCCACTGCTAAAGAATTTCCCGTGTAGTATACATTTGAGTTGTCGTAGCTACATGTTTACTAACACACAATCAAATCAGTGCGTTTATGTAGCATATGAGAGCTTTCAGAATTTTCATTTCATATGATCATGGAATTACCTCCGTCCGTGATCTGATTGACATGCTTTTCCGGCAACTAAGCGTCTTATTACTGGTTATCCCAAAGGCATCGACGTACGTCGGATAAGGGCGGAGCACTATAGTACGGAGTTTGGTAATTGAAACGGAAGTTTCTTGTTACGGGATCGGCATTTGATCTGTTTAAGTTGACTCCTTCTTCCTCGGGCTATCCACGCATTTTCCGAAAACCGCCCGAAATAATCTACCAATTTCTAGATCCTGACTCTATTTTACTTTGAAATATCTCGTTAACTAAACTAAAGAGTTATGGGGTTTAAAATTGAACCGTTACTTAATGAAGGCTTTAGGTTTTACCTATCAACCCGGTCGCATAGCGCTATAGTCTGCGCTGACTGAATATGACGAACCGGAGTGACAAGGTTGAAATCATTGTACAACAAGGATCTATCAATATTTGCAGCTGGCCTGGGAAAGTAGAAGTTTGTTATTTGATGTAAGGAATCAACTAGCATAGGCCTATGCAAGAGCGTAGACGTAGGATGCAGGGGGCTTTGGGGCTAAAACCCCCTCCTGTTAAAACTGTAGTGGGGCGGAAGTATGCGTCCACCAACGTCTCCCCCTCCCCCATCAAGGAAGAAAACGCCTTATTACTTTCCTCTGTAAAAATGTCAACATTTTGCAGTAATTTTCTCTAAAATTTACATATATTGCACCAATTTGCATCTAAGAACCCTCAAATATTCAAACATTTTTCAAACGGAAGAGGGACGCCGTCTCCCCTTAGACCCCTTCCCCAGAACGGTGGTCCGAAACTACTTTCAGCCCCCCTCCCCCTCCGGTTGTGAAAAGCTTCCTATGTCTATGTGCCAGATAATCTTGAAGTAAACATCCAGGATATGTTGGTAGTTATAAGAGGCTACACATTCCATATATATATATATATATATATATATATATATATATATATATATATATATATATATATATATATATATATATATATATATATATATATATATATATATATATATACAAAGCAAGTAGTTGTTTAGTTTTGCCATACGCATGCAGTTCATTTCAGTACTGTGAGGTTAATGAGCCTGTCTGAGCCCATTAGCCCACCAAAGACATGCATTCAAATAACAGAGTATAGCAGGCCAATAGTACTGAATGGGGAGAGAAAGCTTCGAAGGGGGCTCAATACTTCACGGGGAGATGTGCTAATAAGTAATATAGACAGAGATAATCGAAACGTTTCTGAGAGGCAATTTTTGGGGGAGGGGAGCCTCCCCCAGGCTCTGCCTTGGCTAAAAGGGCCCGGCAATAATTTCCGGGCGAATATGATTTGCATTTATTTTTTTGATTCTGCCAAAGGGAAACGACCTCGACAATTGTTTGTTTAGTTCCGGGGGCTGTAGCTAGGCGCTAGGTTGTCTTTTGTTTCTCTTTGCATGGGGCTTTTTCTTACCCTACCCACCATCCTTTTTCCCTGAGAGGGCTGACTCCTCCCTTCTTTAGTTTTAAGACTAAAGTGTAGTCTTTGTCATCTACCGTCAAGGATTTGTGCTCGTAATGGAGGGCACTGCATAAAAACTATTCAACGCCTACCGACAGGTTTAAGAAACAGTTAAAACAGGTCACCATCCTCGATCAACTGTAATAAGAACAAACTATTCTAAGTATTGAGGGTTTGTCAGGTATACATGTTCAGTAATATTATATCTCGTATCTCTAACTTAAGCCGCAAATTTCGCTATTTTAGGAATTAATTTTTGCTTCCATATTTGTGACATTTTTATTTTCCTTAGATGCGGTTAACACAACCACTACCTATTATGGTGTCATACGTTTGCCAGCTACCATAAATTTCAAACATTGATTAATGGAAATGATCACGTGATAACGGAAATATCTATACATAAAATACAAATGAAATTATTTTCTATTTCATTAACGCCTATGTAAACTTTATGATGTGAATATATATGCAACTGATTGGTGCATATTAATAATATAAAGTCACTCCTTTCGGAGTTATTACGTCTGTGTTTATTTAAATCATTACACCCTAGTACGTCTACCTTAAGAGCCAACCTTTTGTCATAAAAGATTTCATCTCGTCTAAATTTACTTGCAAACCTAACCACAAGTCACGTGAACAGCAACAGATGCATGCATGAAAGCCATCTATTTTGAGTTTTCCTTTCATTTTGTTTCTTTATGTTAGTTTTTGCAGCATAGTTAAGCATTAATGCTTTCCCAAGCACCACCAGTCTTGTTGCAAAATCTTGGGGTAAGATTCATACCACAAAAGGAGTTATGGGTGGGTGTTCAAATTGAATCCAAGTTTCCAGGTTTTTCATAATCCTCGGCGAAAACTAAGGAAAATGTTCCGAAACTACATTATTGAAAAAATTTGTCACATGATACAGGCCTGCGGGGTGAGTTCAATGTCATGAGCACGAGTAAAGGTGGCGTATCTCTGGTTGTGAGTACGACGAGTATACGTCTTTTTCATGAGTAGCCTACCAGTACATAATGTTGCATTAGTCCCAATGCATGACTTCCAAAATCTGTAAGAGCACGGGTACAAATCCATTCTCGGGAGCAGGAGTGTGAGCAAGTGTGTAAAACGGTGAATACGAGTACGTACTCACTGTAAGTCTGACATAATTCGTAGGCGTATTCAAGAAACTGAATGATCGCTATTGCCTATCTGTTCTATAGAAATGAAAATGACACTTGCCTGCATCAGGGCAAAGGAAGCACATCATAATTAGCACTCCCATTGACTTACTCACTAAATTTGTTTCGTTCCTCTGTCCCAAAGACCTATTAGAAGTGAAAAGTCTTGATAGGCCTCTCACTAAATGAACGCCAAGGTGTTGGTCTACCATGGTATGACACATTGAATTTTGAGATGGAATTGGACAACATCTACGACTGTATAAACCCTTCGCGAATGAACCTAGAGAAAATGTATACTTTCTTTTATATATCCCCAAATGATATTTTCATTCTCCCCCAATCCAGCAACTCTTACATTTTTATACATGTTCAAATTTATGATTTTAGAATTTACTCCTAATGTTTATTATAAATCCCTTCTGTTAAAGGTTATCCAAAAAAAATTTCAAAGTAGAAAATGCCCAGGCAAAAGGAATTACCCCTTAACTGAAGCCTACATATTTTGCTATAGCACACAAATCAATATGTACGTAATTATGCCATCATACAACAAGGTTGTATAATAGTCATGTACTTTTATTTGTGGAGTGGTTAACGTAAATTTGAATTATTCGTCATAACCGATTGATAAATCGTTGAAATATAGGTTCCGTTTTCCCAAATCAATTGTTAAGGGGAACAATACAAATGGGCGGAAGGAAAAATGACAATAGACGTCAGAACCATCGATATAGGTAAAATTATGTAATGACCTTTAATTCAAATTGTTGATCGGAGGTGTGTGTGGGGTGGGCAATTTTGGGTATGCCATGGGAGATCCTAAAATGTAAGTTAAGAAATAATTAAAAGATAGAAATTGTACCAAGGATGATCTACCCACCCAGAAACCCTCTAGTCCCCACACTCGGTACCGTACAGTATGATAGTAGGCTAGTAACAAGTTCTCCAAGATATGAAAAACCGAAACAACAGCAGAAACGAGAAGTACTGGTAACATGAAGTAGAAACGAAAAATGCCACAGATTTTTCCTTGGAAAACAAGAAACTTTGCCACAATGCTGCTATGTATGTAACGGCTTCAATTTCTAAGTTCCTACCAACTCATGCTGCCTTCAGTTGAACCACTCCAGAAACGAAAACAATATCGTCATGACGTGTTTTATTTACATTTAAAATGTATTAGGGAGAACCGTTGTGTACATGCGGACAAATGACGACTAAATATCCTCGACACTGCCAGAGAACAGATGAGTTTTCAAAGCATTACGGATTTCCACCCTCAACATTTTTTAACAAGTAGACAGGGCCACACGGGTGGTGCAGGAAAAGGGCCCGTGATTGTTGAAAACAAGTGTCAGGTGACAATATTTAAGGGAAAGAAGTGTTGAATGTTTAGACCCATTGATGGAAGAACTCTACCCCATTTCAAGGAATATTAGTAGCGATGAAATATCGTTAAATATATTGATTCACATTTAGAGAAGAGTGTATTTGTTTGAAAACGTCCTTGGACAAGTGTATATATTACACATCTGAATTCGATCAATGATTGCATAATTTACTAGCTGTAATGTAACGAAGTGTTCTATTTGTTCCCATTCAAAGCAGGGAGTTGCTATATAGCAACTCCCTGTTCAAAGTCGTGATCTCTCCCGGTCCAATATATTAATCACCTCGAAAGCTGTTTCCACACTCCATTCAGCAAAAACAGGCAATTAGGTCATCGTTCGCATTTACTGGTACATAAGCACGTTGGTCGGTATCCGTATGATGATAACGGGTATGGGAAACAGCACCGACCGTTACAACTGGAGTATTACAGTGCGTAACTTACGTACGGCAGTGGAGTGAACTTGCACATGACACTAATTAAAGTTATGTGTACATGTAACCAAAGCAATTGTTTTACTCAACATTTGTAGGTTAAGATCCTCTGATGAAACTCTCGTTGGAATCGTTTGAATATCTTTCACTGTTTTCAAGATATAACTCTTTAAAATTTTATCATTTCTGATATTTCTCATTAGCTGTTAAAAAATTATCATGTGGAGTGTTGTACAGTGCCTGTATTTCTTTTACTACTCCTTCACACATTATCTGTCAATTACTTACCAACTAGTTTGAATTTTAATGTGGACATGCTCAGAGCAGTGATTAGCTACTTCCAAAATAAACACCTCAGGGCATCCTGCCAAGTTACAACTGTCCTTGAAAGTTAAAAAACAAAGGGTAACATAACACTTACCTGATGAGGCTCTCTTTCCAAATCACAAATCTGCATACGCAGTTCATGTTTAAAAACAAAAATTGTCCTTTAAAATAGTAAAACATTTAAGTTCATGGAGTTGATGTGAATTGCGGCCATTTTGTAACGTTTTAAATGCTTTTTACACTTAGATAGGTAGGTGTAACATTTACATGCGTCCACAGACCTTTAAAAGCTCTACAATCTCATCACAAACAGCAAAAGCTCTAGCTACTAAGTTTATTCCTTACCCCTAAGTACACCTCTAAGACAGAGCCACAGTAGCCTGTATTGAGTTAAATTTGCTGAAGGTCATATTGACACACAACTGTGTGTGACCTTACTTGGGAACACAACTGCCTGTAAAAGTCATCATTGACCAACCAGAATGAAGCAATTGTTTGAATGATTATCAATCAGAGTACGGTCACCAATTGTATTTAGAAGTATAGGGCTATTCGTAGATATATTGGGGCGATGCCACATCCCCTTTTAGTATATTTTACGAAAATCTAATGTGGAGTCAAACCCATCTGTGACGACTTCCGAACGTCTGCTGCAGAACCCCGTTAACAACAAGAGTGTGCAAGGTGTCGTTATTACTATATTATTAATGGTTGACCACCGATGCCACCATATCTTTGCTAGACGAACCTGACCTTCATTGTTAACTTTCGCGAGCGTACGGTTACAACCGTTACCAGCTAACTCCCACCAAACTAATTCTCCTGGGACAGTTTTCACAGGGAAATGCCGTCCGGGGCAATTTTCCTCCGGAAAATTACCACCCATGGCAATTACCACCATGGCAATTACCGTCCATGACACTTACCACCAATGACAATTACCACCCTCGACAATTACCACCCATGACAATCACCACCCTTGTCAATTACCAACCAAGACAATTACCACCCACGACAATTACCAACCATGACAATTACCACCCATGGCAATTACCACCCATGACTATTACCACCCATGGCAATTACCACCCATGACAATTACCACCCATGGCAATCACCGCCCATGGCAATTACCACCCATGGCAATTACCATCCATGGCAATTACCACCCATGTCAATTACCATTCATGGCAATTTTTCCCCTTAGACAACTTTCTCACCTGAAAATTCGGAATTGCTATAGATGGGAATTATCTGGGGGAATTTGCCAGGGCTGGAAACAGTGGGAATTGTCTGAGAGAGTTTTCAAGAGGAGTTATCCGCTTGTGAATTTGTTCGGGTGTTGTCCGGAGTTGTGACGAACAGCTTGATAATCGGAAACGCGCTGATATCATTTAAAAACCTTTACAGAGGTGTCCAAAGACATGTGCACGTCGCTAGTCTCTCTGGTTGTAGGACATTTTGCTCACCATGCACTTGCATTTTGTATAGATTCACAATAGTATTTAAGGGCCTGCTTAGCGCACTAACCGTAATTACTCTTTTTACGCATATCGGCACCGACGCAATCGCACACGCGCTAACGTCACATATGAAACACCATACGGTAAGAATGCTACTTTCAGTTACAGGGTTGCAGCACATTTAACGGAAAGTTTAAAACATGTTTGCCCGGAAGTGGTATGTATTTTGTCCGAAAACAGCAAATTTTCAGCCCAAGTGGGGGAGGTGACGGGGGTGACAGCCTCGCCTCGTACCCCTATTTGAAACACCTCTGTACATAAGTGTTTGCCCTCAGACAAAGCATATGCGTGCTATGTATAAGATACAAGCGAAGGTTCACATTAAAGACAGGTTTTTTACTTTAACATTTCCACGCTCTGTAAAGCTATAAGAACCACGCGTGGTCATCCGTTGCTCGTCCGAACCAATCACAGTTATGGTCCACAGGCCTTTGTAGATAATGCAAGGAGGTGTCACTACCCTTCTCATCTTCATTTTTTGCTGCCTTCTTCAAGGTAAGGTTGTTTTCTATCAGTTAAATTTTGTCACGTAAGCAGTGAATACCTGTTAGAGAGTTCTGACTCTTTGCAATCTATCCATTTTACGCCACTCTGTAAACACCTTTGTGGTGTACGATCGACGGGTTCTCTATCGTGAAGTTCTAGCACCAAGGTGATTACTGAGTGCCGTGGAATCGATGCCCTTCAAAAACCCGGACAAGTCAACAATAAAAATGTGCATAAGGTTCTGTTTGTTTTCCTGCTTGCATGAAAAAGGAGGCACGTTCAACTACTCCTCCCATTCGAAACGCCTTGTGCTCAGGTTTAAACCCCACTCTAAGTGATGCGATTCAAAACCACGACATACCACGGCCAATGAGTGATTCAACACTTGAAAGTTGCCTTCTAGCAGTGTTTGGAAGTTCTGTGTTTCTTAAGTCAGGCTGGGGAGGGACTGGCAGTAGAAAGGTAAGAGGATGGTAGCGGAGTAAGGGAGCCGTCTGTTTTCTGTCCGTCTGTCTGTCTGTCTGTCTGTCTGTCTGTCTGTCTGTCTGTCTGTCAGTCAGTCTGCCTAACCGTCTGTCTGTTTGCATGTCTGTCTATCTGTCTATCTGTCAGGAGCACTTTGCTAACCTGTCTAGGAAAAGAGTTGGTTGGAGAGTTCGTTGAAACTTCTCATTCAGACGAACTGTATCAACCAGTATAATTGGTGGATGGTGGAATCCCTAAAAATCGTTTTTCACAAAGAAACAAAACTGATCCAGCTTTGAATCCAAATTTTAAAGCATATTATTTGCAGACACAAGAATTTTAAGGTGCGCCAAGCGCCGAACGTAGCTTAATAAGTCCCACTACGTGATATTTTACCTGAGAAGCGAACTAAAGGCGACACAAAATAATCTCAACAAGAAATTCACTGGGGAAAATGTTACCTGTGAATTCAGAATGCAGAACACTGTACATTCAATAAAGTTTATGCATACCATCACACCAAGATGACAACATTGAACGTTGATACGAAAGTCGATTAATAACCTATAAAGTTACAGTCGCATTTAACCTTCAGCCGGCAACAGTTACAGAATGTTCCAAACAAGGCAGAACCCAACCCCTCCTTTGAAATCAATTAGAACAGTAAGTCAGTCGGAGTAAGGGCGTAAATTTAAAATTGTAAGGGTGTATTTAAAAACAGAGTAAAACTGTTAAGTACCCGCCCATTACTGAAAAGGTTAAATGCATCATTCTAATACCCCAGAGCTTCCTATGGGGCTTCTCCCCCTGGACTCCACTGAATTGTTGCCCCTGGACCCCACCAGAGGAGCAGTCGGTTATGGACTCCAAGCCATGGTGGCTATGCCCTCCCATGGCGCCTTCGTTTTGTCATTTCAACACGAGTTCGCCCATCCCTTGACAAAATCTTGGCTACCCATCTGGACTACAGGAAGAACAAACTTTTCTAATTTTCCGATTAAATGTCGGAAAACAAGAATATTGGTAAAATTGAAAAGTATGTTAAACTTATTTCTTGTATGTTATCATATGAAGCAGGCGGAAATAAAGTTTTAAAACAAGTTATTTTATTGCGTGGGTGATGCCAATTTCCCGGTTTGTTTTTGTTTTTGTATTAATGTTAATTATTGACGTAACTTTTTACATGGCTTCTGTGGAATTATATGGAGATTTCCCTGAAGTCATAAATAGATACTTCTACCAATCACTCCAAAGAGTCATCCCTTTAATTGTTTCGTATAAATCGACTCCTGGCAACTCAGACTGGTTTCTGAGCATGCGTACAAGGGCAAAAGTCACAACCTTTGAAGTGACGGATGTCGGGGGCTGAGTTATTATTTGCTACAAATTTCCAAGAAGTGCATCAACAATACCTATAATTAGAAGCACTTAAGTCACGTGCACTCCCACAAACCAATCACAATAAAAGGTGTATGACGTCACGGTATGGGCCATCAATAATATTCACTTCTCTTCATTTATTTTTTTTATTCTATATCCTATTCTTATATCCTATGTGAAAGAGTCCTTCCTGGTCTAGGAACAATTCCTGGTGTTTTACTGCATCTCGATGCCATTTTCAATAAAACAAGCGCCCTCCATAAAAGGGAGAGCAGTTGTACCAAATCGTCGGCAAATGCGAAAGAGGCGGGAAAGCGAAGCATAGAAATTGTTAATAGTTCTAACAGGTCGATATAGCTTGTAAATATAATACCGTTTTTATTACTGTTCAAGTGCTTCTAAA
Organism: Holothuria leucospilota; assembly: GCA_029531755.1. Lineage (NCBI taxonomy): Eukaryota > Metazoa > Echinodermata > Holothuroidea > Aspidochirotida > Holothuriidae > Holothuria > Holothuria leucospilota. Next base: position 613,846 of record CM055982.1, read on the forward strand.
AAGTGTTCTTTTTGTATCAAACGGTTTGAATTGGAACCAAGGTTGCTTTGTTCCAATGATTCAATTCTGAGGTTTAATAAACGGACTCCAAGTCGAATTCGTCTTGTGTGGGAAACAACGAAAATAAAGTAAACGTCATTTTTTTATGGAGAAATGGAAAGCAAAATACTGCATTAAATGGTTTGCGACAAGACTTACGGATCATTTTGAAAGCTGATATCTGGTACCGTGAATTAAATTTACTTGGATTTAAAATTTCTTCCATCAAAAGAAGATCAAGATACAACTAACAAGCGGGTCTTTTTTGTCAAGATTTTGGATATTTTAGAATCCAGGCGGACTGCAGTTACGTTTTGTGGTTAATTTTTGTATCTTCTTGGAGCAAAGCAAGATGAAGTCTATTATCGTTATATTTGTAGCAAGTCTTGTAGTATCTTGCATAGCTGTCCCAGAGAAGAGCAAGAAAGGTAAACTTGTGATTCACTTCAGTTTCGCTGTATTAAAAATGTATTAAAAATGGTACTATTGTTTTAGAGATAAGAATTATAGAAACCGGTGACCGTGGGGCGCGGAAAGTCACTAAACTAAAGTCATCGTCAGTATTTGATTTGTTTAACGGGATTCATTCTGCATTATACATCGGAAGATGTGTGTTTGTGGAAAAAAGTACTGTTGTAAGCAGTATTGAATAGCTATATTTATTAACGAGTCACTTAAACTGTAGAAGAGGCAGTTTCTGTAGTAGGGAGCATGCAATTTCTTTGTCTTTTTATCAACCCGATTCAATAATTCGAGTTGAATTTTCTCTAGTCAGTAAGCCCAGAACTGGGACACAGAACTGATGCTTATCAGTCCATGCATCATATATGGTTGTGTAGGTTCATTGTATGGAAAACAGGGATGCAGAAACTTACATAGGCTTATAACACAAGGGTCTCAGGCACAGATGTGCATAGACCACCGTGCCCTAAACCGAGACCAAACCGAAAATTCCCGAAACTGAAGTTGCTTTTGGGTGGTCTTAGTGTTCCTGGACTGACGGTTGGGTAGTCTGTCCTGTCGTGAAACTAACATCATTTTAGTCTCCAATGGTACGGTCTGTCTGTTTTCGACCCAAATCGAGAAAAACCGAAGAAACCGGCGATTCAACTGGTGTAAATTGACTTTTACCTTTCTCTACAGTAGAAACATGCCAAAACTGTACGTTACAGTCACTGTGTATGGAGTAAACCCTGCAAAAGGTCCCCACAAATCTTAGTAAAATGAAAATATTTTCAGTGTATTTTTGTACTCTTTTAATTTGCATATTATGGAGAAGACTGCATGAACTTTAGGTCCTATATTTGTTGTTTCATAAAACCTTACTTCGGATTCTTTGGGTTGGTCAAGGGTGGTCTGGGGTGTCCTTTAACCGAAGGTGACTGAATTTGTCCTTTAAATTAACTTGGCAAAACTTCCAAGGTGGTAATTTTTACTCTAAATTTATCATTTTGGACTACTTTCTTGTATACTTAAAGAAATGTTCTGGAAATTTCTCGATATGAACGGCTCCTCTGAGCCTGTAGCCATTTTGGAACCGTTCATAGAGTCGATCACCAAAAAAATTGTGTGAAATAATTCAAATCGTCCTTATCCTTCAGATTGAATCGTCTACAGTAGTAACATTTTTAAGAATTTTGTATGCATGTTTGTAAGCCTATACTTAATCTTTTCTGTGGGTATGTGTTCATCCGTGTGGGCCTGTGCGTGTGTATGTGCGCGTGCCAGGGTAACAGAGGATCGAATCGAGACGGGCTACGGTGAGGCGGTATCAAACGATAGATAGGGGTCTGAATAGTACAGACAAACCTGAAGATAAGATTCCAAACTACCAAAGACACAGGCCTGTATGAAGAGTTAGTAAACGTTATCAAAGAATATCAGGATACCAATATCAAATACCAGTGATGAAGAATATCAATATCAACTACCAACTGACCAATATCACTTGTAGATTACCACACTAGTTTAACCAAATGTATCTTAAACTTCACGTTCTCATGAAACAAACCTTTGAGTTTAGTAGATAAAATGTATAACGTTCATGATAACTTCTCTACAGGCAATTTGTGCCCCACAGTGTGCATTAAAATGACCTGTAGAAGGCGCTAGGAGCCCAAAAGTTTTGCGACGGCAATTTAATACTGAAACTATCGAAGATTACAAATTTAGGGTTTTAAGTCCTGAGTTTGTCGTTCTTCTGGCAGGGAACACCCAACGGCATTTTACAGATCAGATAGCCAATTACGGCCAATCAAATTTTGGGATATCAATCATGTGACACATTTTCAAGGATGTTGTTATAAGCTACTTTCCCCCTAGTTGTGACGTCTGATTATGAAACACAATCCTTGATGCATCATGTAACCTTAATCGATTTCCATAATCTTAGGCCTAACCCATTTATCAGTTTTCATACAAATTTTAAATTCTTGCAATGGGAACAGTAATCTTGCTAAACAGTCTTGCAGAAAAGAAACACAGTAAGGCAAACCCTCACGCCGTCTTTTAAATAGTGGATTCATATCTTATTTTAGCGTGCAGGGATAAATTCAAAATGCGCAGTGATAAACTGAAAATGTGTGCTGTAATAGCCAATCTGTATTTGGTAATATTCTTAGGGATCAGAAATTATGATATATGTAAGACAACTGAGAACCCAACAGATTTGTTCAGTCCTAAGCTCAAACTGATATTTTTCCAAGTTTGCAAACTAAAACTAGTCAAGGAAAACTTTGCCATATACATATCAATCTAGATAAAACGTGTCCGAGCATAACAAAGAAACTTGAACAAACTTGAACTTGCGATGCCAATTTTTCTCCAGAGCCATCCAGAGCATACTTAACTCCAACTTTTAGAGTGACAACTTTGTGTTTCAGGGTGCAACTTTGTGCAATTTAGAGCTATTATGATGCCAAATTTCTAACCTCAGCCGCAACTATATTAAAGCAGTCAGTTTTGGTCCCTTAAACGGCGCGCCCTTTAGGTATTTTAACTTATGTAGCTTATTTTCTGGTAAATTGTACTTCAATTACATAAAGAATATTGACAAGGATCGAGTTGTAAGCAAGCAACGTTGTTATTTTATATTCAAGTAACATAGACTATTGGTTTTTACGTTGAAATTGCAGAAAATAGGGGGATTGATTTCTCTTGTGTTTTGTACTCAAAACTGGATGCAACTCAGTTGTTAATTATGTGCAGTATGTAACAACTGACCTGTGAAGTTAAATTATGTGCAGTGATGTAATACTTAAAAATATGACCTCCAGGATGCTCAATATCTGCCGTGTAAATACATTTTAGTGTTCTTAAGTATTAGTTCCACCCCTAAAATTCATCTCTCCACACCCTGGATCCGCCACATCTGTCCACCATTAATATTATATACGGTATAAACTCAGGCTAAAGTGGCCAACAGTCCAAACCCTTGAAAACTTCAGTATATCGTAAAACTCCGAGATTTCCACTTCTGTTAAATTTGAGCGTTGCTGAGTTATGGCGACATCTCAAGGTTTGAAGTCTTTGGAATTTGTTTCTAATTTGATGGCCTTTAAACAAATTTAGTTGCAACGGTATCAAATTCTAACTTCCCCGCAAAATATGAAATAAAATGTAAGGAAGTAATTGATCCATCCTTTCAAGTATTCAAACTAGTCCAAAGTTATTCGTTTATCGAAAGTTCTACTAATCTGTCTGTCTGTGATGACACTTGTTCTGTTTGTCTGTGGTGATACTTGATTCAGGCATGGTTATAACGGAATGTATTATTAATACAGTCCTTGCTGGAATAAAGATTGTCGTACTTCATTTGTGAGACTGGCCTGCATATTCTACTATCTTTGACAACATCGATGAGTTAAACCATTTACGGCACGGAGTTGCAATACCCTAGAGGATATGAAATTTTGATGAAATGTAGAAGAGTTGTTTCAATTGAAATCTGTACATCAATAGAAAGGTTACCTTTCACTATTTCGTATATCAGATCTTTTGTTCATATGCATATTTACCATTGATATTCATTTCTCTTTTTGCAGCCTCGGTAAAATGTGTCCCCCACCCTTGTGAGTATTTATGTTTTGAATTTCTTTATCGGAATTTTACAGCTATTGAGAATTTTTGCAACACATTTCCATGTACCGCAAAATATTTTTCCTCTGTTATTTCCTCAATTCCTTTCTTTTAACAAGACAAACTAAATCAAATCAAGTTTCCCACTGAATGACCAACAGTAACCACTGGGGGAATCCCCTCCCCATCCGCTAAGAATCACTAGACTAAGGTAGTAGTGATGCCTTGACCAACGACCTGCTATTATTACGTGAAAGTCCCAAACTTAATCACATCCTGTTCATGGGCGAATTAAAACTAAATTACCGCCCGCCCGCCAGCCCTGTTCCTCTCCCTCCCCGCGCCAGTGTTAAATGTGCAAATTCAGGATTAAGTGTTTGAGACCATACGATTACCGATGCATTCATTTCATTCTGATCTAAGGGGTATCTATGCACACAAATGTATACAAATACATGTACGTCTACTACACGTTTTTATACATGACAGCCTGTAGCCACAAGGAAAGGGGGGCATTCTGGGCGGAAATGTCCTCCACATTGCCTCACATGTTTTCCAAATTTATGGTTTCAATTTCGAACCCCATATGACTGGATACACACAATGATCTCAAACAAAAACTGACCCCATTCAAGCAAACATAAGCCCCTCCAAAATGGGCAAGCTCGCTACGGGCCCGTGAGTATCATAGGCTACGTACCGTATGCTTGTGCGTATAAGCGTACGACAGCAATAATATTTACTATGTAGATTAGTTCCTACTGTCACACTCTACCCTGCTTCAGATTTTCCTGTGTACTCTGTTTAATCAATCTGTGTGAATTCTTCCCAGTACTACATGATCTTACCTCACTTGACTTTCTATGACGTTCGAAAGATGTCGTTAATGTTTTCATAGCGACTGAACGAAAAAAAAAACTTCCTAAACTCCGTAGGCTGGATTCGTCCACTGTTTCGATGTTTTTCTCTGTTTATTGAATAGAAATACAGCTCACTAACCATTATATCAAAGCTATGGAGAGTAACTAAGTTATTACACATTATTTTATGTCTATAACTAGAAGCTTCGGAAAGGTATGGATCATGAATGTAATGTGTTGTTCAGGTAACAATGTCTCAAATGTAACGATGATGCGAACCTTGGATACATGTAAACCAAAACAAAACTGTCACGAGGAATGGCATCATCGAGTCCATTCCTTTCGTAACAAAATATTAAATGGACAAATTTACTCAACCTCAGGCTCTTCGTTCTCATAGCAAACTCTAGGTGGCAACAAAGGTTTTTACATTAGATATGAGTGACCATGGAAGAATGACCTGCTTTCTTTAAAGTCAAAAGATTCTTTAGCGTCCCATTTAGTGCCAAGAGAGTCGTTCATTCGACATAGGCTTCCCCTCCAAAAGATGTCAGGATATTTTGATGATATTTATGAGAAATGGACAACTTTGTTATTAACTTAGTGATCACAGACTTTCTTGAGCGCGCTTCGCGCGCACTGTTGACTAGATGCATGGCTAGCATAAGTAGACAAATATACACAACAGTGGTAGGGAATAGTCGTCTATTACCGCTGATCGATTAGATATGGCGGTTACAATTGAAAGCCCCCACCACCAGGTACGTATCCAGTACACGGATTCTGGGGGAGGGGTTGGGGATTCAGATTACATGTGGAAGTTCAGTCTGCCATCATCTACGACTTGGCTACTCCCCCAGCTCCAAAATAATCTTCCTCCTTCGCTTAGCAGAGACTTCGACTGATTGCAATGAAGCAAAGAATCACATGAACTACTGCGTAGCCTTTTATTGTAATTCTTACTAAACTGATGTCCTTCTTTTTGAGAGGCGGGAGGTTAGGGGGTGCAATTTTTAACATGGGTCCTTTATTCGTCTGTGTCTTTTTTATTTTGGCATTTGGGCAAAGTAGCTATGATTATCCCCCTCCCCGCAAAATAACTGACCTTCAAAGCCTTAATATAAAAAATGACAGAATTTTACACTGATAACAGACATCTTTGCCCTAAAGACGACAGTTTGTGCTAGGGGTAAGAGGGGCTCAACTCCTATGTATGATTATCTCTCATACCCGAGTAACACAGGCACCATGGAGGAAGGTTCATTTGAGATGGGTGGGGGCAGTATATATTTTTAACAGTAAACAGATCATACAATCTGAAAATTGTGACTGCTATAAGATGGCGGCTGTTTTTCAAATCATTAGCTCAAGGAGTGACTCAAATCTAGACCAGTTTGTGAGACGGGTGGGGAAGGGGACGAGAATTCAGTGCGGGTCTCATCATATGAGACATTTAACTTTCACCCATGGTAGTGAACTCCCCCTGTCCCGACTTAAAACTAGAACTATGTCCTAACTCCTATTACTTCATGAATATTTACAATTTTCCTCCTATCTCCTTGTATTGTCACTCAACTGAATAGGCAAACTGTTTATAGAACAAAACCCTGCGTTTTTTTCTTAAAGGGTGAAGTTCTCGGAGTCGAAAGTTTGCCTCGACAGCGCCTATAAACCTTTCATGCATTCTTTTGTATTCTTTTGTATCAATGCGTTAAAGGGAAATATTGGTGCGAGTGAGGTGCAGAAAATTTACACACGTGTAAAACCATATGTATAGAAGGATAGGATGTTCAAAAAGGGTAGCTGGGTAATAACTTCATGTTGGGGAACTAACCCCAGGGCAGTGGCGTAACCAGAAAACGGACTGTCAAATGCCTTGCCCCCCCCCCCACACACACACTTGCCCTCAAAGCGACCATTTTGCTTTTTCCATAACACTGGTTGACCTGAATTCCATCAAAAATGTTCTGAAAAATAATTTTTGATTATTGGGCGTTACATATGGCCAGATATCAAGAGCATCTGCGTCAAACATATTTTTTATGAATATTTTTCTCATTATTTTAACACATTATTATAACTATGTGCAACATTCACATCTCTTGAAATTCGTAATGTGGGGGAGTGTGGTGGGAGTGAATCTGAATGACTGAATGAAGAGAACAGCAATTTTCGGCTAGCCCCATGTAATCTGGCAATTTAACACAATATTTCTTAACTATATACAGTATTAGTAAGGACGGAGAGCCTTTATGTTCTACAAATTTAACTAGCTTAATTAGGCTAAAGCTATTTTAGTCTAGGTATTTATCATGTAGCCTACCGTATGTCAAATGTGCGGCTGTGCCACACGAAAAATAAAAAAGAAAGAAAAACAGAACACACTGGACATGTGCACCTAAGTAGGAAGCACACTAGGCTTATGCACTAAACAGCTGGGTGTCTTCAGCTCTAAAATGACGATTACTATAATTTTGGTACTTGAAGGGAATTCTAAAACAAATGCAAGGGTATGACTAAGTTATGTCATGTTGTGTCACCAACCTGAACAGGAAATCCGTGGTGGGGGAGGTCAGTCCATGATAGCGTCCAGCCTAGTGGCGTACCTAGGATAGCTGGCACATAGACGGATTCTTTCCGTCACCCACTGCCTTCCCGAGGGTAGGCAGGAATCTTAGAGGAGGAATCAAACGGAGGACATGACATTTGTGTTAGGTCGCTTAGGTGCAAACTGGTGCTGCCTTTGGGAAAGCTTTAAACTGATCTTATTTAGTGTCTTTTTCTATTTTTTGGGATGGGGCATATAATATTATTCGTTCGATTACTTTCCACGTTCAAAACTAGGTTATACTATTGGTACATTTGCTTTCTTTTGCACACCCATTTCCCTCTAATGACTGGGCTGTCCCAGGCTGTCTGATGAAAAATTCGGGGGAATTACCACCATGGCTTATGTTTATTAATATTATAGAGAAGTGGGTGATTAAAGGGGCGATTGTGACAGCTCCTATAAACCCTGATTTTACCTAAATGTCTGTTCCCACCATATTTGACTCCCCTTGCGTTTTCGAGCGCACATTCCCGTAATCTAGAGCGTTTGCGATGCTAAATTTTCTCTTACCTGCTTACACCCGGGAAATCATGTACAATAGACGAGAAAGTCTGCAATGACTGAATGACAAGCTTGTGCTTTAGAATAAGTTATTCTGCAGTCTAGGGAGTTTCCAATCTTTCTTTTTTTTTTGGTCTCAGTTCAAACCATGATGAGGGCAGATTTCAGGTCGGTCCAAGGTTACCAATACGCCATAGTCAAGCATGATGCGATGAAGTGGGTAATCCCCAAACCATACCTAAATTTCTGTAAATTCTTCGAAAACAATCAAAATTTCCACGTGCTTATAGCCTCGTGTCTACATGCTTATAACCAGTACCGTCTAAAACGTATCAGCTTCATTCAGTGGCAAGGGATGTCAAACTTATGCAGATTATTTTAAGGTTTATGCGTGATTAAAAAGCAGCACAGCAAATGGTTGTACTTTTAGAAAACATATTTTATGATACTCGAAATATTTGGAGGATTAAGCTTTTAACGGCAATAATATACAACTGAGGAATAGTTCTCTTAAAAATTTTCCAACAATCAAATATCAAAAGAACGGTAACACGAGTAGCATTATTTACAAGAACTGAGGTATACAAGTCTTGTTTTACATTCTTTTCAACAGTGTTTCTTCTGCGCGCTTCGTGCGCACCAATTATCGGTAAATCCTGAGAGTTAATACATTGAGGAAACGAAGAAAAAGTATTCTAAAACTTGCTTATGTATACAAAACCCATTCTGTTATTCCTTCTTCCTCCTTGCTCAATCCCAGTAGAAGGTGGTTTCTGAATTCTCGTTGTTCATGCTATGCTTCTGTTCCCATTTTGTAATCAACCCAGAGCTTCCCCATGACCCCCATGGAAATATTACCCATGACACTCAATAAGGGCCCGCCATAAGGCCCATGCACCCATGTCTTACGAAGGCGCTCCAATTGCCAAGCCGAAAAGCGATCGATACTCTGCTGATCATTTTCTAAAAGGGTCTTTTAAACCTAAAATGTAAATCTCTAAGACATGAGATCTCCAAATAAGACTTGTATTAATGGAACATACAGGGCATAAGAAGTGCTATTCTGCAAAACTGAAAGGCACTTTGACCAAAATTCCTCGGTATGTTACGCCCTAACTGCGCTCCGTTGCGATATTTTCATGACTTTACTTTCTTTCAAACGCCCCCCACCCCCTGCCTCTCAACTGAAAAACTTCCTATAAGGGACCTGCTTCCTCTGGAGGGGATGTGCCACCAAGGAAAGCAAGATTGTTCACCTGCTTCAAGCTCATATGCACATTTTTCGCCTATGGCAGGGCCGGATTTAAGCATGGGCCAGCAGGGCACGTGCCAGGGGCAAAAAGGGGATCCCACAAAATAACATTATTGTATTTTTGGTAGAGTATGCAGACTGAATCCAGAGGCAGCTACCGTACGAAAGAGAGGGAATCCCACATTGTCGATTACAATATTTTGGCTGTCTCGCACAATTATAAGGCTACACTAAAGATCGATTCAGTGTGGCCGTGAACAGATCTAGCCGAAATTCACCTACCATTTCTGTGCTATTTTCGTTTAGTAGGCTTTCATGTTCGTAAGAGGGAAATCTATCGAGTTTATTTCGAGTGAGGGGGATAAAGTGACCACAACCTTTGCCCTCCTTTCGTGACTTGCGCCACTGTAGTCTTGTGGGGAATTATAGTCGCAGGGGGTCCCCACATTAGATTGTGCCCAGGGCCCCCTGCTCTCTGCTATCTGAAATGAGTTTACGACATTCTCTGTAGTGCCAACAAATGACCAACCCTTTGTTGTTGCCCTGCTGATGAGGATTCAAAGCCTATAGATCCATTTCACCAACGCCACATTTCTTTCTTACGGAACCCAAAAATCCTCCATGCTGGGGTAATAAGCGAGGCGCAGACATGCATATTCAAATGGTATATCAGTCGAAGCCATGCAATGGCTCCACAGTACGTAAAATATACCGTGCATGCACGGTCAAACGGTGTGTACTGAAGTGATGTAGTGTACAAAACATGTTTGGTTCCACGTGTGCAAAGTGTATTCCTGTTTTTACTGTCATAATTTATAAACAGTTAAAACTGATCATGGTTTAATCTATGCTATCAACCATAAGTTTTGTATATTTAAAACTGTGATGGTTCTTAAACCATTATCGGTTTTTACTGTACAGGTTAGGAGAATCGGGTGTTGATGCAAATCCCAATTTGAAGACGATGACTTTTCTTTAAGTCTTTTCTCTCCAATTTACTCCTCTCTTTCAGTCTCCCGAAAAATAGTGTGTGGAAGAAATTCCCCAACCAAACGCCTTCAGATTAGTCTTCAAAAAAGTTCCACCTTGGTGAGTATTTCTTTGAACACACAGTACCTGATTATGATTAGCTGCTTTAAAGTGCATGATATGTACCAGGGCTATATTCGACTTCAGTTCCATTTCCGATTCCAAAGGCCTCCATGCTGGGCCAATTCTGAGTCCAGTGACCCTTCGATTCTCAGTCAATTCCGATTATAGTGTCCACAGTTGCGAGCCAACTCTGATTCCAGAACCTCCCATTCTCGGGCAATTCCGAGTCCAGTAAAAACGGACTCGAGTCCAGAGCTGAGTCCCAGTCCAGACTCGGGCTTTACAGCACCTGGTATGTACCATAGACATACTAGGCGGGCCCAATTCGGACAGAAATTCCCTCTTTTCTGAAAAATATGGTCCCTAAAATTTGGGGTAAAAGCTTTCAATCGCCCAGTCCCATTGAAAGTAGTCCTGGACTCTAAGGACCGATTCATACTTCAACATTTATCTCCCTATAAAACATAAACATACTATATATGGCATAACTTTGGTCCATTTATATTTTAAAGCGGCAAAAACTGTGAGGTATGAACCACCCTTTATGACAAGGATATTAGTCGGGAGAAGGAAAGCAGGATATCCCTCTCTGTGAATCAATTTGGTTCTTTGTAAATTCTTAAGTAAATTATTTAGTTGTTGAAATACAGTGGTGAAGGAGTTTTATTTTTAAAACATGAAGAAAATAAGCTGTCAATTCGAAGGAAATTTCAGCACACAGTAAAAAGAATACCCCCTCAAAAAGCAGCCCACAGGCGGCGAATTCAGGTCCATGTTACAAAGGAAAGAGGACTGCTTGTAAAACAGACGAGGAACTGGACCAAAACCATGGTTTGGAGCTAAATTCATAAAATTTGATATCCCAAACACCATAAATATAACAGGAAATTGCACTCTAAAATACAAATCGGCCATGGTACAACGTGAATAATTTGTCCACCCAGTCTTTCAGATTTTTGTATGATATATCAATTATAACTCTTGAAAGTGTAATTTTTTGGCAAAGTGACGTTTCTGCCATAGTTGACTGATGAAAGTGAATAGGAAAATAATCATCATAAAACTAATTTGTTTTGTGCAGTGTGAATATGCTGTAAACATAGCACTGTATACATTATATGGAAATTACTTTGGCAGCTATTTTGAATCATCATTTTCACGGTATTACGTCAGTTCAATGCAATCAGTTGGCCGAACAGCGCATCGGAAATACTGTTTACATATATTTTTACTTGCAAGTATGATTCGACTGAGTGCTTTCAGAATTTGGTAACACATGGCAAAGAGATACGTATCAGAAAGTCAGTTTCGGCGGCCATTGTGGATTTTTGCATTTCATCAAATATGCTCAACAGTTATCAACTGGCACCCATAGGATTGCAATTAGTACAAAAAAAATTGACCAGAAACAGTTGAAAAACATTATATATGTAACAACACAAGGTTATGTAGCTTGTATCCTGGACTAATACTATCCTTCCAGCTGTTAAAACATCACATTGCATCTATGTGCATAGCATATGTTTACCTGTTACGTAACAGTCTCTGAGTTCTTCTTTATGGGGGTCAGCTATTCTCATTAAAATTAGCTTCGTTATTGTAGAGATCAAGAATCACCCTTAATGCAGAACTAGCTACATTTGTTTAACTGGCCATGCATGTGTGAATTAGCCCCATAGGGCGCATTCTCTCAGAAAAAAAAGTGAATTTTTGTGGCATCGATGGCAAGGCAAGGTAAAAGCTATTACGTCACATACACTGTAAATAATGTCGGTAAATTTACATAAAATAAAAATAAAGAAATACAAAAGGAATACAGAAATGTTCTGGTAATTAGTTGCCAGAAAATTTCAGTTTCTTATTCATTTCTTTCTTTCTTTTTCTGTAAATTTACAGACATTTTTAACAGTGAATAGTCAAAAGGACCTCCAAATGATAAATAGGAAGTATTCTTTACCTATACGATGCATTTCCAAGTATGATTAGGCTAAGTAGTTTCAGGATTTCATTACACCTAGAGTGGAGACACACGTCAGACAGTAGATTTTTGCGGCCATTCTGGGTTTCTGCATTTCAGCAAAAACGCTCAATAGTTATCCACTGGCACCCACCGGATTTAGAATCAACACCTAAAATGATCAGAAACCGTTGAAAAACATTATGTATGTCACAAAACAAGGCTGAGTTATAGATTTCTATGGAGCGTATCCTGGACTAACACCACATTTAAAGGAAAACAACAAATAAAGGTTGCAAACGATATCAAACAGAGGCGTGAAAAGCTACTGAAGAATGTATAGGCCTATGCGTATTTGGCAAGGACGAGGGGGAGGGGGCTGTAACCCACCCGGGCGAGCATGGAATAACGAAATAACTAAAATTAGAGGCAAAATCCCCCCTCCCCATAATTAATTAAAAGTAATACCGTACACTTATGGAAGAACGTCACTAATGTCTTTCTGCGATAGAATTATTGATTATAGACGATGCCGCTTCTCTTAAAATGTATTTCGAGACAAGTTCTGCTTATAGCAAATCATGGAATGACATAAAACCCTACTGCACTCTCTATAATTATAATGAACTGAATAATTTTCAACATTTTTTTACCTCTGCAACTAAGTAAGCTATAAAGATTGGAGTTTAATCAATGATTGCCATAGTTCATGTTCCATATAATATACACAGGCCCGTAGTCGGGGGGGGGGGCAAGGGGGCGAAGCCCCCCTTGGAAAATTTTTCTTCCCCCAGAAGATAAAAAATTAGCATTGCCGTAATGCATTTTAGTATGTTTCACCCCCTCTGGAAAATTTTTCGCCCCCCTAGAAGCTTTTTCGCCCCCCCCCTTCAGCACCTTGTCTGACTACGGGCCTGGATATACATTTTTTAAACTTGAATGTTAGATCTCACTTTGACCCACTCCCTACTTTGTAGTTTGAAATAGACATAAACTGTCTGTCAAAATTAAAGCTGGCTACATTCAACGACGCATTTTGATTGGTCGATGACACATGCAGGGATGAAACAGATACGGCCGATCTGTGCAAAGCAGAGTAGCACTCTAAAAAAAAACCTTGGCTAAATTTGAACCAGATCTTGGATTACTCAACCATTCCTTGATTACAAAAACAAGAAAATTGAATCCAAAAGGAACATTTCCTGATTAAATTCTTAGTTAACAACTGGTAGATAATTCAATATTTTACCAGTCAAATTCAACCGGATTTATTGGTTATTTTACCCGGGTTAAATTTACCCAGAATTTTTTGGTTATTTCAACCAGAATGTGGTTAATCACGATCCTGATTAAATAGAACCGGGCTGTTGATCGTGTACATAGAGGTAAAACATCCCGATTCTCAATCACCCTAGAGTATGACTGCTTGACAAGGGCTATACTATAAAGCTGGTAATGAAGGGTCGTTCCTGGGGTAATGAAGGTATTATTTATTGGAACATCCCTACATGGTAATTTGGACTGGGGACAAGGCTTACAATATAAACCTCAACAAGGACATTATCCCCTTTAAAGTATTGTAACATTGTAAAAATTTAATATTTAGTATAACGTTTCTTTGCAACCTTGTGTTTTTTTTTTCTGTTTTGTATTCAGGAAGAACAATTGGATTCCTATGGCTCTTCATCAGACATCGAAGTACCACTGAACAACCACAAGCGTTTAGAGCAGGCACTTAGACAAAGGATTGAGGATTATTTGTCAAAGCAGAAATGATCCTTTTAAAAGGATGGAAAAAGAATAAGGACTTTCAGAACTATGGTTGTATTTCCTATTCTACCTTTCAACCAAGTGGGCGTAAACTGCACCTCACCGGTTTCAACTTGCCATAATTTACCAAGTATGTTCACAGCGATGGCTTGCAGCACGAAAACGTAAGATAGGTATCGGAAAATGTGTTCCCGGAAAGATATTAACCGAATAGGAGGTTACGTCAAAAAAAGAAACATAGATTCGTAGAATACAGGATGTGCGGTGTGAGTGTTGCACGGGGGTGGGGGAGGGAAGGTCATGTATAAAGGCAGAGTAATACACCCTTCTTTGCACTGAGTATCGGACTGAAAAATTGTATTTTGGTAATTTTCTTGACTTCCTTTTACCATATCCAGGAAACACTTATTACCATATCTGGCTCACGATTTAGAAAGTTAAAATGAAGGCGACTCCCCTCTTTTTGGAATACATTAACCTTTATGCTGGTAAAACTTTGTTGTTAAGGGAGCAATATTATGGAACTGCAGCATATAGAGATTTAGTTACAGAGGGAGTAAAATTCTCCTAACAGACTCTGTAGAGTAATTTTTTGTACCGCGAGTGATGACTTGTTTCTTTTTTGAAATATGAATGGGTCAATTTCAGAGTGTACGCGCCTTTTGGGATCAAAGTGGTATTGTTTGAAAGTTTCATTTCAGTTTTCATGTTTCTCAGCCTGAAAGGAAGAGTTTTGTGTGTTTTTAAAGATACCCTCGAAATAAATAGAACGCAAACGACCGGCACTCGCATGCGCTCCCATATTATATAAATTAAAAGTATGGTGCTTGCATATTATACTTTGAAGAAGAAATACAGATTACATAAGGGTAAAACATGTTAAGCTAGACAAAACAAGTAGTTTTTGTAAGTTTCAGATTCTGTATTTCTACTTGGTTTTGTAACATTAAAAGGGTAGGTAAATTCAGCATGAGAGTTTCCTTAAAATGCTTAAGGTTCTAATCATGAAAAAATCTTATAAACAGCAGCAAAATGTTGTTTATTTCATAAACTAATCGAGTATGCCAGCCCAAAATCCTTTCGAAATTACATTTACAAGAAAAAAATGTCAAATGTTATTTGAGTAGACCACTGAAGGAACCTTAATGATTTAACTATTACATTAAGTCTTTAAAGGTTGATCTCGAGGGCAGAAAGTCTGTAATGTTACAACAGAGTCACACATGGATAGCATTGCTAAATAGCGTGTTATTTTTCGAGATAGCTTGTTGTTATGTGTGTATGTTTGCGTGTGTGTTTAAAGCAGTGGGTTAGTGAGAATAATCGGCCCCTGTGGGCAAACTGATCTAACGTCCCTTAAACTCGCAGCTTGAAATAAAATGGAAACGGTGTAAAAACTAAAGGCACCACAACCTTTGCGCAAATACCCTTGTCCTCTGCACCTTGAATACACTACTGGCAGAAGGATGTGAAATGCAATTCATTCTTCCGTCGCTGACGTCATCAACAGATTTGTGTAGTTTTTCGCTTTGAAGGTCGGGAGAGGGGTGGATGTTAATCGCTAGTACGTGTCGATGCAATACTGAGGAGCACTTGGAAGCAGGTTAGGTATTTTGTCCGTCCAACTCAGATGACTGTAAAAACTCGCTTTAACAGCTCTCCTAAAGCTCTAGTCACCGAATAGCTTAACTGTATTCTCGAATTGAGTTATCCATGACAAGTTAAGTCCCTTAGGTTCATTGACTCCGCGAGAGTCTAAAATATTTTACATAAGAACGATGTCTTAAGGCAAATTGCAGACTCAGCACGTTCAGACTGACCCATGTCCTATAGTTTCGTCTGCAAGATTTACATCTGACAAAGGGGATCGAGCCAAGTAAATCTGAAACTACTAAACTGCCTCATACTCCTCGTGCTTCAACATTATACCACCGAAAGATTTCAACATTTGAGAACATTACACACGTATGATGTGTACGCAAAACAAATAGTTTTATTCAAGCAGTTGATTATGTCAACATTTGACTTAGTAAACTATGTATAGAACTAATGTAATTTCGAGCTTTTTTCTGCTATAGACACGTGCTTAAACTTATATGTTTTAATGACTTTCACGCCCATGGGCACTCCATAATTGGGTTTTTTTTTTGTTCAATAAATTCATAAAGGAGAATCTCTCATATGAAAAGTTCTGGAATTTTTTTTTGTACTCCGGCAAAATGAAAAGGTACTTGAAAGAGCCATGAGTCTCAAAGGAAGACAAGCGAGGGCGGTTTCACGTAATGTTCTTTTGTCATAGTTGATCTATCGACTTCCTTTGCATGCCTTCGTATTGTATATCATTGTAAGTTTTACCCATATTTTTTTCTCTCAATAAACTTAATATAACCTCTTCAAATTCTGGCTTGTGCAATCCCTTCCCTTTCAAATATCCATCACTCCTCCAAAAATGACTTTGGCATTAATTGAAACAATTCATTATCCAAAGGTTCTGCATGTTGTCGACAGGAATTTAGCACGAAAAATTTGACAGGATAAAATTATCACTCTCCAGATGTACTGATGGTGCGTAAATTATTTTCGAGCCCCTTAACATAGTATAATATGTACTCCGCGTTAACGGATTGGACTGATGTTACGTGGGCAAAGTATTCAGAATGGTGCCACATAGTAGCTGCTCGCTTTTTTATGTAAGGAGAAGTATTGAAGCCATGTTATAGTACAAGGTCTTTGTTGTACAGTGTTAATTAAAAATAATTGAAAGCTAATACACAGAAGTAATTTTTAACATTGTAACTGGGGTAAGTGGCAAAGCTAAAAGGTGGAACATAATATCCTGTAATGTACAACTCATTGAACCAAGTAGTTTAAGGGGAGGGGGTTAAAGACACCTACGTGAAATGGGGTTAGGTATAGAACAGACGGTACTTATGGGAAACGGTGCTGACGTGAAACGGGACAGGTGAAACGGATTATGTTATTCTTGACGAGTGTTTACAAACAACCGCCCCTTTCCCGATCTTTTTTATTTTTGTCTCATTTAGCATGAAAATGGGTGACCCCTCAATATAGACCTATCTTCCCTAAACCCCCCTTTCCCTGTGCCATTTGCAGTGAAATTAAAGTTGCACGGGATTCTTTAATGGAGTGCATGATGGAGGGGCGACGAAAGCTGGTGAAAGCGAGTTGTACAATTAGACACACTCTCATTCTGCCTTCTCTCGAATTATGAGTCAGTAAATCTACAAGTGTTACAAATTACAGTGTGTATGAGAGGACATACTAGCTTTGGTACCATTGTGTATTGTCCCATCTGTAACAAATTGTGTGTAACGTTAAAGTAGATGGGAGACATTCTGTTACATAGCTCATGCAATCGTAATCGACTGTATAACGGTATCGACTCTACATCGCGGTATAGCTCAGCAAAAGAAATCCGTGCATACCATAATTGTATAATAGACTACATTACCGTGGTAGCTATAATAACATCACGATGTACCTCAGTTAAGCACATGAGTCGTTCGTAATTTTTTTAATAGACAGTAGACTACATATTACGATAACGGACTACATCGCGGTACAACTCAGCTAAAGCACGAACTAACAGTCTACCATAATTATGTAACCAACTCCATCGCCGTGTATCAATCATCGTTCATTGCCAATTTCTATATAAAGTCACAAAAGTATAAGGCAAACGTTGATAACGGCCCTACAAAACTACAAGTCGTGAATAGTTTATGCTGTTATGCGCATAGTTTTAAAAGATGTCCATATATGAGAAAATGTGACCTGGATTTGCCAAATGCCATATTGTCGATACTTTATTTTACGTTGATGTTTTAGTCGATAATCGGTTACTTCTTTATTCCATGTTGCATTTATCTCGGTTTAACTTTAAGATGAATACCGCTACGTCATTAGAAACTGCAGAAGGGTTAAGTATACAGCTTTCCAGAAAAGTGCATGACTTCACCTTTTACTTACTTTGTTTCACTTTTGAGAACATTACAAGGGTATGTCGGTAAACTCGGATAATTTCTCCATAGCATCTTATATATGCAAAAGATGCTTGACAAATATTTCAATACACGTGGGCCTAAACACGGGTCTTAAATTTTGAAATTTTGGTAATCGCCTTTCATAAGACCCTTTTAAGCTAAAAGCACGTCGCGACATTGGCATTCGTCTTTCAGTGGCTTATGTCCTAAGTTAGATCTTACAGAAAGTTGTTAACTTACATAATGTTACAGAAGCAAGAGTAAAACATTTCACTGTAAAATATGTCTGTACATGTTAACATGTACCTGTAATTGATGCGAACAAGGTTTCATTAGGAATACACATGATATATGCATTATCGGCTGCTGAGGAAAGTGCATGGTTTTATATTTCATTGATTGGCATGATTTCTTCACGATGAACGAAATCCTGAGTGAGCATTCATAGATCGAGTGAGGTGTTCTATAGCCTTGTGAAATTTAAAAAGATGCAACTTTGTAATACGGATGGTAGTAAGAAGGGAGTATGTGAAGTTCAAGCTTTTCATTAAAATAGAAGAATATTTCGTTTTTAAACGTACTGAAGTAAAGGATAAATTTTTTGAAAATGAAGAGGGCCTTGCGGTGGTGCCTTGTAAGGTACTAAACCGTTATTCCACCACTGGACTATATACAGTCTCCTCATTTGAACTAAATTTTAATTAATTTTAAAATTTGAATTGATAATGTCGGGACCTATTGGTGGCACCAGGGTTTTCCAAAAGGGAGAAGGGGAGGGGGATGGGGAGAGAAGAAATTATTGAGAGGCAAACAGCATGTCACTTGCATACTTTAGCTTTTCATTTGGGGAAAGTGGGGGGCAATGAGCTCTACTGGGAGAAGCATTCCCCACCCAACCCCACGCTAACCCTAATTCTGGAGCCGCTATGGTGGACCCATGCAAGCCCCCAACTTTGCCTCTTCCCTCTGAGCAGCTGGCTAACGGTCCTTATAGAAAGTAATTTCTTTAGCAAGGAGTTAACCTTATGTGCCTTCCTTTGTTTGTTACCAGGGCATAAGCAGTCACCCCCCCCCCAAACTTGTTACATTATTCTATATATATTCTTTAAATCTTTGAGATTCCCTTGTATCTTTTTCATAAGTATCTGTTGGCATGTTCCAGACCATAAATATAGACCTTACGCATATGACGTCATAGAACAAAAAGTACGCCCTCTTATGGAAGCAAGCGCGTATCATTGTAACTTACACCAACAAATGTTGATGAGCTGATTTGTGCACCGGGGATACGGGCGTTAGTTTACTACACGTACGTGCGAGATGCCGTCGTACATACATTTTGCTTCATTGTTTGCCTCCAAACTGACATCACGTGACCTCAGTACATAAGGTCTATTGCACATATAGGCTATCACTGGTAAAGCCCGGAGTTATCTTGCGTAAATATTAATCAATTCATTACGAAAAATTATTGTAATTAATGAGAACCATTCATGAATAAGCATAGGGGTATATGCTTATTTACTATTGGGTGACTGCATCTGCCCTCCATTTGTCCACGTGTTCACAAATTCTTAATTATTTTCAGGATCGAGTCATTCATTGTGTTCAGTTGGTAAATACTATAATCATTATCAGGGTATATACAGACATACCCGTTATAACTTGGTTTATTTTAATATTTATTCTTCGCCTTGCCTGTACTTTTGCCAAAACTCAGTTTCTGTGATAAAAGAGAAATATGAGAAAAGCCACTGTAATATGCTGTCTTTGTTTCTTTTCCCCGAAGAAATGCAATATATTTTAAAATGACATGAAAACATACACACAGTTTGCAATGCAAATTCTTTTGAGAAAGTCCGATACTTTTTAATGAAAAAGTTTTGTCGCCTATTTTGTCACTCTAGCAAAAGCATGAAAGTTTTGCTATACAGTGGCTGGTCTAGAGGATGGCGGGGGGGGGGGGAGGATTGCCCATTCTTAGATCTTTCAGGGTAAAAGTAAAATTATACATTTTACTGATTGTAGGTCTCTGATGGGAAAATGTCCCCTTTTATTCAATCCCAAATTGCTTCAATCCAAACTACTTTAAAAAATTTAACACTGTGGACGGGTTATACTTCTTCCACACCCAACCCTCATGGGCCACGCGCCACCGGTATGTAGACTTCGCGCCCATACTTACCCCCTGGAAATAAGGTCTGGATAGCACTGTGAACAGTGTAAGTTTTACCCTGTACATTCTCTGCGTGAAGATCCTCGAGTTACAGAGAGGCTTATTCCAGCTGTTTTGCACCAATGTGTACTCACAAGTGTCTGGGTTTGAATCCCCCTTTATGTACTTGGGTTTTTTCTCGGGGTACTCCAGCTCCCTCCCTCCCCCGGCACGGCTAGCCATCAATATCGGTTGCCCAGTCCACGGAGTCGGTTGCACCCGGACTGATGCGGCCTCGAGTGGACCAGTTTAGCTAGCCGACTTTGCTGTTGCTTTCAAAGGCGTATCCAGAACCGTATTTATGGGGGGGGGGTGGAGGAGGGGGCTTAGAATATGCCCCGACACTATCTAAACAGAAGGCCACCATGAGTTGGCGCGGAGCGTACAGAGAAAAGTTTGACAAAGAATGCCGCCCAGATTGCAGGAAACGGCACCTTCCATGTTTTGTAAGTTGCATTTAAAGTTGTAAACATTGGAAAAGTTAGATATCTCATGTTTTAGAAATTTATAAATGAGAAAATTTTATACTGTAAATTTCTTTTGCGAGAGAATAATTGGACTAAGGATCAGGGCTTGCAGGCAATTCTCTTCCAAAGAACTATTGCCGTGAGTGTATTCTTAACTTTTGAAAGCAAACGTTTCACTTCCGAAGTTCCGCTGTGGTAACGGGCAAGATGACCAAAATTGATTTAAAGGTATAAATGTTGGAAAATATGGTTACGTCACACTGGTCTAATACGTCAAATGCGGAAATGACATGCTGGAAATGTTCTGGAATATTTTCTCGAAATTACCGTCACCTGTGGGGCGGATTCAGGATTTCAAAGAAGGGGTGGCTCAGCGAGTACCCAAGGCCCGAGTGAGCCGCCATGGGTGGGGAGGGGGGAGTTAAAAATGTTGAGTTTTTGAATATGTCACATAAAATTGTGCAATTTCATGGGCGTCACCAAGGGGAGGGGGTCGGAGTGTGCAAACGAACCCCTTTGAGCTTTTCACAGAAACATTTAAAGGATGTACCAAAAATCGAAATAGGTTTCTTCTGCTAATACAAAGTATAAATTTCTTTTAATACGTTGAATGGTTAATTTTGCTGCAATTACAGATCGATTACTCTGCATACGTATCAAACTGAGTCATGGGTCAATCACTATTATAAATCTCAACCAACTTCTTCTGTTCTTCCTCCAATTTTTGTTCGACTTTGTCAATTTTTACCTTTCCATTACCTGTTTTAATGGAATAAATGACATGTACAGTACTTTTTAGGTCTTGAAGGAGAAAGGTTGAAATTAAAAAACAAAGTAAAGCGGTAAAATCATATTGTGCACAAACTTACTGTTCTGCTCTATAGAGCCTGATAACTTAAGCAGTTAAGAGACGCTATTCATTGCAGATTTGAACGGTTTTCTTAAATTTCGTTATATTGCAGAGTTCAAGTTGCTTAAAACTTTTCTAGGATTTGTTACTTGAGGTTAGCTATTTTACCTCCTTAATCTTGAATATTCATGAATTATATTCCACTAGCTTCATAGGGTTTTTGTCCAGGGAATCCTTTGCCTCTGGATCCTACCAGTTGGTTCCCTTGACCGAGCCCATGGATCCCATGATAGGCCCCCAACTGTAAGCGGAAAACGTTCTCAGGTTGGTGCCATTGTCATTCTAAGACTTAAAAACTTTTTTCTTTGATCCCCATCCATGATTTCATGTTTTACTCTTTTATGAAATCATATTTTGGCAATATCATGCTAGCAAAATTGACGATCATTTTACCGCATTACAGATTTTTGAAATCTAACGCCTCAGAGTTTCCAGGGGCTTCGCCCCCTGGATCCCACCAGGGGCCCTTGAGCGGGCCCCTGGACCCCACGCCGTAGTGGTCGCAGTATACCAGTGGCACTGCCGCTAACTTGAACGCGGCGATAACTTCCTTCTTCACACAAAATACGACCCCCCCCCTTTTTAAAACGTCTGGTGGCGCCCATGAATTTTTTTACTCTTATGTATACAACGTAAATCACGGACATTAAAATGCCAGGCTAATTTTGTCTCATTCAGAACAGAAACAGCATTTTTTTTTTAAGTAACAACCCCAGTGGCGACGCCGTGATTGGGTGGGCACCACAGAAGATTATACCGTGGTCCCAGCCAAGATATACCAAGAAAGTCGGTGTAAGTGTGCATATGCTTATCTACAATACTTTCTTCTCAGAGAAATAAGAACTACAGAAGTTTAAGTAAAATTTTAAATTTAAATTCCCGAAATGTATAGAAATTGTCTTCATTTGTGAAGTTGCCCGAGAAAAGGATAATTTCTTCATTAATTATGTGAAATTTTACTTCATTGTAAAAGATATGTGTAATTTTACAGTAATTATGTGTAAATATTTAGTTAAAAGTTTTAGAGTTCTTATTTTGCTTAAACTTTAAAGGGCACTTCTGCGCGTGCTTGAACCCTGGGTGGATCCTTTCTTTGTCATCCAGTGGGGAAGTGGAGAGGGGTCTTCTAACTTGAAGGCGGCCCTCTCTTTTGAGAAAATTTTGTTCATCAAAGGTGGCTTATATGCAGAATGGGCGATCTTTGGCAAAGTTTCAAACTGATAATATGCTGAAAATTCTCAAACTTTAGAGAATTGTTCTTATTTTCAGATTTTTGTTGGGTGTATGAGGAGTGTGTGGTCTGTAAGTGGAGGAGGGGTGAAACTCCTCAGCTCTCCTTGAGAAATTCTAGTTACAGTGCCGTAGGTGCTAAACTTGGGAAGAGTTTTAAAATGATGACATTTTAGGGAATTACTATTACTTAGTATTTTGGCTGCTGCTTGGCAGGAGAGAAGACCAAACACTTCACAAAAATCGCAGTTTCACTGACTAATTTTGAACAAGAATCGAAATGAACGCAGCTTGAGAGAGGATTAAACGTATAACAAAATGAGTAGAGGATTTATCAACTTGATGATACATATTCTCTGTAAATGTACTTAATGATATTTGAATAAGCTTGTGTAATGTGTATTATACTTTAAATTATGAATGCCTACACCTTGCTACAAATGGCGCACATAATATTTAATTGCCACATCATCTGATCTTGACGGATGCAAGCCTTGAGTTTGTAATTGTACCTCTTGTTTGGAAAACACACCGCTAGAATACTTCCGTGCATAATGGTCATGGAGTGTAAACAGTGGCAATTACGCGCAAAGCGCTCCAAAATTTTGCGTTAGAATTGCAATCTAACCCGTATCTGCACCTTTGAGCAAATACGGTTGGGATGGTTTTAAAGAAAAAGCAGAGCTGAAGGTTATGCGCGCGGTGCGCTCGAAAATGTTAATAGTTTGCCAATAATTTACAGAACAATTTGATCTTTTGCCACCAATTTGTGATACAAAATAAACGGAACTAGTTACAGATTTTGTTACTGAAAAAATGTGGGAAGGGGGTTCCGTACCGGCATCTCTCAAGAAAATTTGGGCTCTATTTCAAACGTTTTCCTTGACTGAGCTGTGGCCGGCTGTGCATGCACCTCCATCAGTAGTGCAATAAGGCAGTACTTTATACCATATCTTCAGTACCACTTTGCCATGTATGCACGTCTCCGTATGTATAAACTTCGTGTGTAGCACTCCACAACACGTAAACACGTGCAAGAAACATATTGACGCCCATTTTTATTGTTCTTCATCCTAACATAGGAGATTACAAATGTTTGTCATATAGAATACAAAACACCTAGAGTAGCATTCTGAATATATTCCTGAAGATCATATACCTAAGAGAAATAAAAAAGTAGAAAGCGAGATCAGTGAGATTCAAAAAAGTTTTGGAACAGCGAACAAAACTGTTAAGGAACGAAAAAGGACACTTTTAATTTAATACTGATTCTTGTAAGAAGCCGTGATATAGATAATAAGGTTCACTCTCTTTACTTAATTTTGAAAAAGCAGTTAGGCCGTGTGAACGGTAACAAATTTGCTTCAGTGTTTTCAACATATAGACATTGATGGGGAAGTCCGTCCTATCACTGGTCAGACTTCCAGAATCAGAAGACCAGCTTTAGGATGTATCACGGCCTTTCTCCAAACATACAAATTAAAAGAAGCATATAAGGCGTAGATGTGTACTATCACCCTATTCAGCTATTTGTACTAACTGTATACAGAAAACACTTTTAGAAATAAAGGTACGGGATATTTCTTTGTAGGTGGTGAGCCGTTTTTGCCATTACCCGAGAAGTTATCTAGAAATCTGCTCTATATATTGGTTAGCCCGAACATCGGGGAGTGTGGTGAAATTATATATACTGTATATTGAAACAGTTTCGTTTTAAATATTTTTGATTTTGGATTGCTAAAAATGTTTGAAGAAGAATTTTCTTGGCTTGTTTCTCGCGAACTTGAGAGGGTACTGCCAGATTTACTTAATGTGGGGCAGCGTGATTGTTACGTTTGTTGTAAAGCCCCGTGCAATTCTACTCTCGTTCATCCTCCGATTCACAATGTCCGGGCACCATTAAAATCCCCCACACCTTAGACTGTTATTCTTAAAAAATGTCAATTGATTTGTGGTTAGTGTGGTCCAAATCAAATGCCATTTGAAATTGGTTAAATGTTTCATTCCGATGCCGAAAATTTTGTAAAGAGCTACCAGGTGTTTAGCTCCCTGGTCTCCCATTGGGCAGTTGCCACTGAACCTCACCAGGGGCCTTGTGTAAGTACTTAAATCTATCACTATCACTGAATAGACCCCTCACACTAACCATCTCTCAGGCGCAATGGGTCTGTAACTTTCTCTACATTGGAAATGAGTCTGCTACACGCGCTTTCAGCCCAACCTCTCTGATGTGCTTGTTATTACCATGTAAAACCGTCTCAAGTGTATTCGGATTATTCATCTTTAAGGCTGAATGCTTGTGTGCATATAGGATTAATTATGGAGGGGGACAGCATTGCATGGATGCGAATTAAGTAGGAACAGAGAAGATACATTTTATCAAAACTGAAAGCTTTTAAGAATTACCAGGCAGAAGGCTTGCCTTCTGATTGGCAGATACATTTTTTAGGCAATTGAAAGTGTTTCGGTGCAGAGTCTGCATGCAGCTTTTGTAAATAGAAATGATTTTAGTGCGAAAGTCTGGCGCGCATTCGTCATGGTTCGCACTCCATATCTCAATACCAACCATATTAGGGCAATAATACACGGAATTATTCTAAAACATTTTTCCGAAAAATAGAAGTAGGCCTACATCCTAAATCTCTGTTGGGACCGCGAATAAAAAGGGGGTATTAGAGCAATCTTATATCATGAGTAGCCAATACGGTATCATTTGTAGCATACTGTAAAGGATTAGAAGTATGTTTTGCGTTTATACGTTACTTGAAACATTTTGCGGGAACCTATAGCGCCCACCCACTATCGGCAGATGGTTTATATTTAAACACTATAAGTCAAAACATTCCTAAACATGCCTGTTGGTCCACACAACCCTCAATTTGGCTATTCCCACCACCCCATCTCGCTCATTTCCTTTTGCACGCGGGTTGTCTGAATTACCACTGCTCTTGTTAGTATCACCATTTTGTAATTACCACACAGCTTCCAGGAGGCCCTATGCCGGTTTGTACCAGCCTTGGAGGGGGTGCCATACCACCAGCCAAATTATCACTAAATAATAAGAATGTCTAAGCATGTAATTAGTTCAAAGATTTGTCAAAGAGCACCATTTTGCATCTTAGCTGCCTGACATAAACAACACCACTTCTCTAGTACCCAACCAAAAATAAGAATTCTCTTACTTACAAGCATTTTTCAACATATGATAAGTTCGAAAATTCGCCAAAGATAGCACCATTTTACATCTAATCCACATTGTATGAAAAAAAGTTTTACAAAGGAGACGAGACACCCCTTAACCCTACTCCATGGGATGGCACATGCACAAGGTGACAAAAGATCAAAGGATCCGCCTTCGTGTGCAAACAAAACAGGTGGGAATATGCACCATTTACACTGACTTCATGGATTTGTATGAGGTGAGATTATGACATCATTTTCTGTGGTGCCCCCCTCCCTCCACAAATTTGAAAACCTGGTGCTGCCACTGGTTTCTACATTTCAAAGATTTAATAAACAAAAGTGGATCATTGTTGGTTGGGTGGTTCGTTTGTTCGTTCCTTCGTTCATTCGGTACACCCCACAAGGAAAGAAATGAACTATGTGAGGAAAAATGAGCAGTCTCCCTAGTTACCCCTTGTATATAAACGTAACTTTCAATCACAGCAAGTTGTATTGGAATTTTGTACAGCAAGGACTGGAGAAATATCTTGGAGAGACTCGGAGTTTACGATCATCCGTTGTAAAATTTTGTTCAAAATTCTTGGAGCAGGTGGGTATAGACTTAATTAAAATGCCTTCAAAGTTGAGCCTCTGTCAGAACACCGGAACTGTATGTGTTCTAAGCAGATGGGACGGTAAGGAAGGGGTGGGGTGTAGGGGTGGGGCATTTGCTCACCAAGCAATGTCTTGACCTTCCACTTGTCTCCCCGCCCACTCCTGTGCCAAAGGAGCAATGTGAACCTTACGAAATTTTCCCCACTTAACCCACTTTTGAAATTTTGGCAGTGCCACTGGTTACAGCAAGACCAAACCATATTTCAACATATTCTTTATTATGCGAGTCTTCAATAGACTCTTTTCCCAATAGGAATTACAAAGGATTGTGGGATAGAATTTTTGTGTGCATCATTTTTTTGCCACAGCAAAATGCCATTGACAACAACATCGCCTACCAGAACTCTATCCCATAATCCATTGCAATTGCTATTTGGAAAAGGGTCTATGTCCCGTACCAAAACGCTCACCTTGTTTTTTTTTTCAGGTAGGTATTTAAATTAAAATGTGGGGTTTGTCAGGTCAACGCCCTTACCAGTGGCATGACCATGGATTGTCCAAAGGGTAGGACCTGGAGGGAAACGAAACTTTTCTGGGAGGCACAATATTTCAGCGTGGTCCCTTAAAAATTTCTGGGTTAAGCACTGGACTGTTAGATGGCGGTAGGGGGGGCAAGGGGTAGGAGATGGGCAGAACTTTTAAACAATCAGTTACAAGATTCCTTTTTATAGCATTTTAATTGGTACGATCCTTGCGGAGTTAAATGCTGGTTCAGTGTCTTCCATTAAAAACCTGAATCAAATAGCGCCAAGCACGCATTTTTTATTTTTTGAAAATTAACATGTAAATCCTGAGTCTTACAAAATGAGAAGATCTTTGAGAGGACATCACGCAAACCTACGTGCACCGAACGCGGGGATCCTGAGCAGGGAGGATCTGGAAGTCTTCGCAACAAAAAAATTATGCAGAAATTTACCTATGTTTCCTGCAGCATTTAACAATCCAAGTAAGTACATAAGACACACTTTTTGTTATTAAATTTAGCATTACTGCAGCGTGACCACTCCCGGCGTAGGAAGCTGTCCTTAGAAAGGAGGGGATAAACGTTTTAAACGGCCATCCCAGGGGGTATCTGGGGAGGAGGGTCCCTACATGGAATTTGATGCTGCATTTTGAGCATTGTTTTTAAGTACATTTATTGAAAAAGTTGGATAATAAAGTTTGATTAATTTCACAGAATGGACAAATAAGGGGTTTCGTCCTTGAAAAAGGCCAATAAATTTACCAGAGCATATAAAATATTTAAACAAGATGCACCACAAGTTGTTGTGTGGGGGAGCACCTGCAGGCACAGATTTTTGTGGGTTTGTGGTTTGACATTACCCACGTCCCCCACCCCGCCCCACCCAGTATCTGCATAGTGGTCTTGACTGTAGTGGTACTTCCGATTGCCACCATGAGCGTACAAACTTTCTCTCATTTGGAAAATGAGTACTTTTGTCAGAAATGTAAGTATTTACCCTATAATAGCATATATTTTACCCGAGGGTAGTAATATCTGCCGGAATGGGTTCCAGATCATCAGTTCCACCTCCTCAGTTCCACCTCCTACCATATCGGTAACATGAACACCTGACGCAAACTGTTCATGATTGATCAGGTTTTGTCGAATACTTGTGCTACCTCAATAGCACAGCGCGAAACAATCACATGATGTACACAGCGGTAAATACGATTCGCGCCAGTACTTGAATTTACAAAATCTGAACCAGACTGTCGCTTGGGCGTCTCGAAGAAAGACCATTCTACCCTTACGTTTCACTTTCAATTATTTCGTTACGGAACATTCATCGAACCCAACAGCAAGGTGTTATTGTATGAAATAACTCCAGAGCTACTGTATTTTCACATATTTTGTTACATTTCGTTCAAATTGTGTAGAAAATTGAAGATCTTTTGGCCTACTGTATATCGGTGTCCATCCCTGTATTTTGCATTATATTGCCTACACAGTGTACTGTGCAGACAAAGTACGTACAGGTTATTGTTAGTGTCAGTTGTGACTAGACTGTGTATTGCCTATTGCACTGAACCTGAAGACCCTTGATAACAGATCTTCCGGCTGAAATTCAGCGACCCTGGTGGGCGATTTGACTCTTTCGAAAATGGAAAAAGAATTTCAGCACGGCAGTTTTACGTTGGAAAGCCAGTTCGCAATGGCACAGACTTCATCAATTTTTGACGTCGATCTGTCAACAAACCAAAGGAGCTCGCCCCTTCCCACAGCAATGACAAGAATACACCCAGGTATCCAGGATCAGGAACAAGACTTGATTGATGTAGTTGGGTATACACCGGAGAGTGCCCAATCAAAGACAAATCGCCCACTGCTGGGCAGACCGCCGGTAGGCCCAGCAAACGATATTTTGTTTCTTTTTTTTTTCAATTTTTGACTTTATTGTTAGGCCTAGCCTAGAGCTGGATCCATGTAACTTAGGCTAGCCTAGCAGCTAGGGCCTAGGCCTAACTTCAAAAACTGGGCCCAGACTAGGCTAAGTAACGGCCTAGGCTTGCCTAACGTTAGGCCAAAGTCCTGTAGCCTACTGCAGTGTAGGCTAGCCTACGCTAGTAGGCCTAGTATATAGGGCCCTAGGCTGGATTGCATAAGCCCTGATTATTTTTGCTACAACAAATGGGGGCAATTTCATTTAGCCTAGGGCCTAACATTAGGCCTCTAGTCAAGGCCTAGGCCCCTAGGCTAACCCCAACCTTAGCAGGGCCCCACCCCCAAGTTCTGAACTGTTCACAAAATTTTTCCCAAGGACAAATGAGGGTGATTTGCGGAAATTTCCATTAAAATCATCGGAATGAAAAGTGGTGCTCGGGTTAGCTAAGCTACGTAACTTTAGCCGAGGGAATGAAAGTCATAGCAGGGGTCGAAATTCCCACTGTTCCGTGGAACAGTGTTTTTCCACAACCCTCCACTTTATTGTGTTTTTAGGGGGTTTTGTATTAATATTCCCTCCAAGCTAGCAACTAAGCACCGAAACTTGAAATGACTAAAAGCAATTCTGACTGCTGATATCTCGCAACCAAAGTCAATGGGTCCTAAGTGTTTGCTTTTCCTCGCAAGATCTTCCCATTGACTTACTGTGTGGAATGATACTTGAATCAAGGTTATGGCGAAGGATACGACTAGAACGATTTCACGTAAATTTGCTGCGAGAAAATAACAACAGTATGTGCACTCATATGTTGGAGAACCCACTCATTGCTTTGCTATAGCAATAAACCTCAATGCAAAGCATGAATCAGGCAAAAATATTCCTTTACCGTGGAACTTTTTTGCTCTCACTCAGATCCCACATGCCTTGCTTGCTGTGCCTTCTGTATCAATTGTGAGTGTATTTCATCCTACAGAAGGTTTTGAGACACTGCAATGCTAGGTCTCGGGACAATGCAAGATTACTGGTGATAACTTTGTCCTTAAAAAATAAGAACCAAAAGAAAATCAGGATATCCCACTGGCTAATCCCCGCTGCAGGCGAAAATTCACCCTCCCCACATTAGGTCAAGTCGTGCAGTCATACCACTCGAACACAGTAGACAGCAATTTGTAGGGCCACCGATTTTCCGCGATCACGGAAATTGTCACGGAATCGCGGAATTTAAATTTTTTCACGGAAAATCACGGAACTTCAAAAATCTCTCAGAATGCTAAAGAAGTCTGCAATCAAGAGGGCAAAATGAAAAGAAAAGTTTAAAAATCTGTATGTAACACTGGATGGCTCTAGCGGACTACAATCTGATAGAAAACTGTTGAAATTCACCCCCTCCGATGCTTACTGTATGTGGGACCAGGTGCGAGTTGCGCATTTACTAGCCTTCGGTAGGTCTAATGTTGCTCAGTCTTGCAAAGTTTTCCCGCGATCCCGTTGCCTGTAGCTGATACTGTATCATCTACTGTATGTATGGTATACTATGCATGAGTGCGTCATAACAAACTGTTGCGCATATTACTCAAGTTTCATGTTTTGCTCTGTTGTCATGTTACGTTCATGATCGAACGATCATAACGTTCTGACTGACAAGTTACACTTTCAATTGTGGAATAATTATCGGATTTAGTACCTGCATATCATTTGGATATAATTTTATACGGATCTTTTACTATGTAAGAAGAAGAAGGGACCCACACTCAAACAATCGTAAGTCAAGTTGTTTTGGGGGTTCTTTTGTCCATTACGTATATGTGTGGATGTTAGGCTGGTGAATGGATTTTAGTCTGGTTAGGCTGCACTGGCCTAACACACTAATCAATGCAAAACAGAAAGTCACGGATTTGTCAAATTGCTTGCACGGATTTTCACGGAATTTGAAATTGCTGTAACGGAAATTGACTCTTTTTTTCACGGAAAATCGGTGGCCCTAAATTTGCACCTTTGCAGTTTGCACGTGTGCACGAACTGTACGTATCGTGAGGTACTGTGCTCCGGAACAGTAAAATCTGATCCGGAACAGTAGTTTTAGAAAAAGCACTGTTCCGTGGAACAGCAGCAAAAAAATTAAATTTCGACCCCTGCATAGAATACCATTCACTGCCTGCATGTGCTGAAACATGCTGCCAGAAATAGGCTAGGCCTATTCATTATTTGAGAAAAATCATTCTTTCAAAAAAAAATCTGCCAAAACATTTTACTTTGAATTTCATAAGAATTCGCAATTAAAATTCTTTCTGCAAAAAAAAAAAAACTTCACTTGTCATCGTATAGGCCTAGGCCTATGCCTCATAAATACACAGCGCAAAACTGATCTCAGCCGTGTAGGCTACATCGTTTCAGTAGTGCCAATGTAACTTTCGTTTTGAATTGCTTATGAACCACAACGTAGTTAGTCGTGTTCCAAAATAATAATGAAAAAAAGCCTCATGTGTTTTCTAAAATCACCGGGACTGTATTCTACGACTTTCATTCCCTCGGCCTTACGGTTCGAGCTTAGGCCTAGGCCAAAGTAAAAAAAATCTAATTGTCCCCATTCATCCTTGGGAAAAACTACGAAACCAGTTCGTCAGTTTATCAGTTGAATGGTGCACCCCACTACCCCCCAGCATTGTCAGTCAAATGTGGGTCATTGACCAAAGACCATGTGATGCACATGTCTGTCATTGAACCACTATTGTCAGCCATCAGCATGATTGAGGGGTGATTCACATTACCTCAGTTGTCAGTCACTGTTGTGACCAAGGGGTGGATCATTGTGAGTCAATTGTTGCACTTTGTACAGGGATATCAATTGTATCCTCAATTTTTCAGTCAGTATATGACTGACCCACATGTCAGTCAAAATTGCAAATTGTGCACCAATTCTGTGACTGAGGTGTGAGTCATTTTAGTCTAACCCTAACCCTAACCCTAAGTTTTCCATCACAGAAGTGACCGAGGAGTACATCATTGTACAAATTTTGTCAACACTGTTGTGGACAATGACTGACCATGTCGTCCGGGAGTAGTGGGTTGTCAGGCACGGATCTAGACATTTTGAAGGGGGGGGGCTGAAAGCCCCCTTGATATATTCTCCTAGATTAACACTATGCTAATTTTCGGGTATTTGTTATTGTTGATGTGGCAAAAAAGGGAGGCTGAGGCCGGGAAAGCCCCCCGTTGGATCTGCGCCTGGTTGTGTCATTCAGTTGATAAGTGCATTAATCTGTTGGCAGCATAAGTTTAGGGTAGCCTACACATGATATAAAATTTTCCCAGTTTTCACCTTTTTTCAGTTATGCACCTATCAATTGAATGACACTTCAGCCAGGGGTGAAAATATTATAGCCTAATCTGGTCTCAGCAATTGGGCATGTACAGTTTGAAATTTGGTGGCACATTTTAAACTTAGCTTGCCTTGTGCTTTTTGTGGAGCTTTTTCATACCATAGCCAATAAACATAGCAGACTTTAAAGATTTTTTTCTTGCAAGGGGAACAGAAAAACAGTCTTTCCAAAAGCGCAGATTATTGAGGGGAATACAAGATCACAGATGAGGAATACATGCAAAATTTTTGGTGCTTGCACTTTACGTGGGGTCCACATGGATGATGCACCAACTCAAATTGTATTACTCAGCATAGTGCCTCCTCTGTGGCAATCGACCAGATTGGAAACTTTGCCGTGCATGGGGATTTAATCCCCACGCTAAAATATGAATCTTGACAGTGCCATCTGCGCAAATTTGACAACTAGACAACTGCAGCCGCGCAAACTTATTGGCAGCAGCCGTGCAAGTTTGATGCCACGTTCACAATTCAACCACACAAGCACAACAGTTACCTCACCTGAAAGTCTTAAAACCGTACCGCAGTTGTACTGTATTTTCCGTATCAATGTTTGCGAGACACACATACAGCACTGTCTACTGTACAATGTTTCTTATTGTTACCACGTAGAAGGAATGAACGTAGACTATTAATTTACGTAGGTACATCAGCAGCTTCCCGGTCTCCGTAGCCACTATGCAGCTATACACAACTCTTAGAAGTGTTACAACCAGGTACAGGGTTTCCCCCTGGCATTATTTTTGTGAGGCGGCCACCTCACAGTTTTTGGCCACCACCTCACTGAAATTTGCTTTACTTACCACATGTACTGTACTAGCTATGGAAGTATTGGTAGTTCTCACTCACTGATGGTGCCAAAGCTGGCATCATATTACCCCCATGGACTAATACCACCTCACACTCTCTAAAACCCAGGGGAAACCCTGAGGTATGATATGCCTAAGGTAAATTGACTTGTAGTATAGTTTGCTTGCACCAGAGCCATATACTTAGGTTCGCACCACATGCGTCTTAAATGTTCTTGTAGTTAGCTAGATTGGGTTTTACGCCTCATCTAATAACCTCTTGGTTTAATGTAGGGCGCCCACAGCCTTTTTTTCCAGTTGTGGGGCACTGGATTGTTTTCTCTTACTCCATTGCTTATGCTGAGCATCATGCACAATGGCAGTACAGTAGGTGCCATTTTTAAAGTCTTTGGTATGACTCGACCTGGGAATCAAACCTGGACTCCCGCGTGAGAGGCAGATGCTCTACCGATAGATCAAACACGTGATTTTACGTTCTTGTACGGCAGTACAGGCATTGACTTTTACCACTGACAGCTTTGTAGGGCAGTACGTATGTAGGCTGGATGCTAGATGTTACACATGTACAGTGCATATGTACCATACAAGCAGGGGCATAGCGAAGGTGTTATCTTTGGGGGGGGGTGTGGAGATTATGTTTTGCCGACGGATTTGGTAATGATGCGTAGTGCGAAAACGAGCTTTAGCGGGTGGGGTCCAGGGCCCTGCCTATGGACCCCTGGTGGATCCAGGGAGCGCAGCCCCGGAAGTTCTGAGGTTTAAGTATATCTCTAGGTGAAAAATTAAGTCTAAGGAC
Organism: Holothuria leucospilota; assembly: GCA_029531755.1. Lineage (NCBI taxonomy): Eukaryota > Metazoa > Echinodermata > Holothuroidea > Aspidochirotida > Holothuriidae > Holothuria > Holothuria leucospilota. Next base: position 648,039 of record CM055982.1, read on the forward strand.
GGATGTATTTTGGTTCATAATGCAACGTCAAATACAGAACAAACTAGATCCCCACCAATTTTAATGTATTAGGCTATTCCTCTTGTCAGGCCGCTGTAGTTTTAAGCGGTTGGGAGCCAGAGGTCCGCTAGTGCTTTAGACAGGACATTTTCTCAATGCGACATTTACTGATCTGTGGCCTAGGGGAGGGGTGTCCCCCTCCCCTTTGGAAATTTTTTAATTTGAAAGGTGCCTAGATCGCAAATGGTGCAATATTTGAGTGGATTTCTGCACTAATGAGGAACCTCCAAAATTACACCAGGGTAGAATTTGCTTGTCAGATCTTTTTTTGTGCAACATTTGTCGCCGTTTATGCGACATTGTCGCACAAATGGGTGATTATTTAAATTAGGGTACCAATGGTAAAATATGCTTTTAAGGGCCCCAAATGTCCGTGCTAATCTCTGAGGTCTTTGCTATGCTTTCATTTTGTCCTCACTATTTATGTAAGTCTCATGCAAAAATAAGTATCATTGTAGTGAATAATGCAATTTTGATGAAAACAACTTCAGGAGCTGAACCTGTCGTTCAGAATTGGAACACTATGTGTTCAACATTTAAACTACCATAGCAGAAATTAGATTTTCCCTTATTTTTACACTTATCTTGCTCAGTTATTTTAACTTAAATGGTTGATGAGGTATCAATTGTACGCCTTGAATCTGATTTTATGAGAAACTGACATTTTTCTTTTTCGGGATTCAAAAGAAAAGAGAGATTCCACGTGTAACATTTGGTGTACCGTTACAGTGTGAAATTTCAGTATCTTATTTTCCAAAAATTACCTCAGTAATACTAAATCTTTCTTGTTTTAGTGGTTTGATTGAAGCCTGTGCAATTGTTTAATGCATATATAGGGTGCTGCAAAAGCAATTGTAATGAGAAAAAGTGACCTCATAATTTGCATTTGACAGTGGTTTTCACGGAAATATGTTACATAGTGAACCTTTGTTAAAAGTGCACTACTATACTTCCTAAAGCTGTTGATATGTTGTCATTTTTAGCTGACGGACTTAGTATTTAACATAGCTTTTAACTTACAGGTAGTAAAACTGGCCACCTTGTTTATGATTTGAAATATCATACAATATTACTTTGGTGTTCTCCCAATCTAGATGAACACGTGGAACGTATTGCTGTACCACAGACTGGAGATGAAACCCTTTTCTTTTCATTCACAACCTTAGCTTCAGACTCCCTTCCAGATTAACTATAGAAAACCCATAAATGATATAAAATCCCTCCTCTCCTCTTTTCCTTTTCTTTCCTTTCCCTCTCCTCTTTTTGCTGACAGACCGTAAATTTGCTGACGGGCGACCAAATATTGGGGGTTGTGATACCCCCCCCCCGCTGGGCTACTGAACATTCATACAACACTTGTACACATCATTAGGCCCTAAGCCTACAATGAACAAGTAAATATAACAATTCCACCCATGGTTTCACATCAAAAATTATGATACATGAAATTAGGGCTATAAATGTCATGTCACAGTCTGGTACCCTAATTAAAATAAACACCCAAATAGGGGCTGGCTCAAACACTGGGCTGGCTAAAGGGCTTAAGGGCCCCTGGTGGGAGTCCGCAGCGGGCTTCGCCCATGGGATACTCTGAGGTTCTAGTTTTTGTTTTTTTTATAAAAATTAAGTCTCATGCAGGATTGGTATATTTTGGTTCATAATGCATTATCCAGTGCAAACATGCCGGTTAATTCTAATGTGTCAGGCTATTCCTCCCGTCATGCCACTATACTTCAGGAGCTGAACCTGTCGTTCAGAATTGGAACACTATGTGTTCAACATTTGAACACTAGACGCTACGATAAATGGATAGGCATCTGGCATTCAAAAAGGGAGAGAAAGTGTTCAGAATCTTGACAGAAGGATTCAAAATATCCTTTGAATGCCAGAATCTGAAGATGGTTTCTGTACCTGTTTCATTTCGGTGTTCAAAAGTTAAAAGCCTGAGATTGCAGTGCAGGGAAGACATGCGCAGCATGCATTATATTTCCCAGGATGTTTGTGGGTAGACCGGATCCTCAGAAGTTTGCAAAATGTGTTATGTGTTTTTAGTCAAGGTAAGGGTTTAGAAGACGTCCTAAGGATACCCCCTCCATGGGTAATGGGGTGCTGCTCCCCATGGTAATGATAAAAGTGACCTCGAATAATGTGCAGAAAGTGGTTTTTCAAGAATGTAATATGACCCGAAACAGTGCACTTATACGGAAGCTGTTAATTGGAACGTTTCCAGGCAAGACAAGTTGATGTAAGATGACTTTCGCATACAGGGCAATTACACTGACGGCCGTTGATATGGCGTATACGGTAGTCATAGGCATAATCAAATTGCCAGTGTGCTTTACACAGTAGAATGGGCCATTTAGAGGGAAACACTTGAAAGCTGATAACCAGACTGCATTTGATCATGGTCTCTCTTGAGATTGCATTCTCCACCTTCCCTTTCACTCCCTTCCTTTCCCTTTCTTTTCCCTTCTTCTCTTCTTTTCCTCCTCTCCTCTTTTCCTTTTCTTTCCTTTCCCTCTCCTCTTTTTGCTGACAGACCGTAAATTTGCTGACGGGCGACCAAATATTGGGGGTTGTGATACCCCCCCCCCCGCTCGCTACGGCCCTGCATACAAGTCTAGACAGGGCTTAGGCCCTATATCCCATGCATCAATGATATTAGATCATTGACTGCACTATGATTGATGTCAGGTTTATCCAATCAGATTACAATAAACAATAATATGAGTGACAAAGGATTTTCAGAAGTTGACTTACTACAGCTACGCTGCTCAGGCAAATGGTTAGCGTTCATGATTGACTGGTTGGTTGGAATTTGGGTACCCTTCGTTTTACCAGGGAATAACTTCTGGAGTTACTTACGAGAAGATTTTGAAATACCTTCATCGTAAACTTTTTCTGTCATGAAAATGTACACTGTATGCAACATGTACGGTTGTTAAGTACTGGTCTCAGAGGGTGTGGACAGATTGGTTTCAGGCTAGTTTCAGCCCACTGTAAATTTACCTTAATTATACTCATACTACACAAATTTCCAAGCACGGACTGCATGGTCAAGTGGTTAGAGCATCCACCTTGCAGCCAGAAGGTCTGGGGTTCAACTCCTGGCCGGGTCATACCAAAGACTTTAAAATGGAACGTATTGCCATTGTGCTTGGTGCTCAGCATAAGCAATGGAGTAGGGAAAAATAAGCCAGTGAGCCACAACTGGAAAAAAGGCCGTGCTCAGCCCGACTTAAACCAATTGGTTAGAAACTGAGCCGTAAAACCTCATCTAACTCTTAACTCCAAGCATGTAAAATGCACCAATACACTTTAACAGTCCTTTTTTATTTGTTAGCTTTGGGCCCCTTGATTTCTCATTTGGCCCCTAGATTCCATGAGCTAGGGGCCCGGCTGGCGCCCACAGTTTATTTCAACCCCTGAACCCTATTGTGTTTGGCGTAGGTCAGAGGTCATGTCAGGTCACCAGGGGTCAAAACTGAATCCTTTTAAAACACAATATCCCAACATAGGAAGTGTGTACATACTTTCCATACTTGGCTTTTGAATGTGTTATAGTCAGAAGGTGAACCCCATTCCTTCTGAGAGAGGTCAAAGGTTGCACAGGGTCTCCATTGGTAAAACAGCAAAACCCTTGGAAATAGTAAATGCAATAGCTCAAGATGCAAAGATGGATACCTTTTATTTGCTTTCAGCAAGGAATCACCAAACCTTTTGGCATTCCAGTTATGATATACAGCATTTCATGCCTTGATGTTGTGGATTATTCGAATAACATCTGTCTCCATCGGAGTACCTGAAAGAAAGAAAATGGTTGTCCAAATCAATTTTTATTTGTCATGGAAGATTGAATTATTAAAGTTTAACCCTGGTAGGAGGGTGCATCTACCGTAGGTAATAACAGGCAATCGAACCATGAAGTGATCTATGTGAAGCATGTACATGTACAGTAAGGCAAACCCCAATTACCCCATAAAAGGTGGGTCTAGGGGTTCCCTGGCCATCATAAGTGTTTGAGAAACCTCCGGAGGACTGTTTCAAGAGGTAAATTTTACATGATATGCTTTTTGGAGTTTGTTCTTGGAGCACAGAAGGAATGTTGACACTTTTTTGTCTTTCAGTAAAATGTAGGCTGTGGCAACTGCTACTTCAGATGGCTATACCCTGTCTGGTAGTAACCATGTAATCAAGTTTAACAAAACCAAATGATGTTGCTTTCTGTGATGATAAATGTCTGTAATAAAACAACTCCAGCTACATTTTGGGCCCTGGTCTCTCTCTGATGTACAGTAGCTGTCAGACTTCAAGAATTATTTGACCCCTGGGATGGGAAAACAAGTAGGGGAAGGGTGGGTTACGACTAAAATATAATGTCAAAGCTTGGGCAATGTCATCCCAGATTTGATTCCCAGGCAGCATGATTGAACTTTTTCAATGATCTGTGTTTGTTTTGCAGGCTAAAAGGAAACTGCAGATGGGTGAAAGTGCATCGAAACTTATCCAAGATGTAGAAAATATTTTAGATTTCAAGACTCCAAGTCCCCCTAAACAGAGGAAGAAAGTTGTAAGGAGTAGTCCTAAAGGTAAGTTTTGTATAATTTGTCAGTTTGTGGGCTGCAGTCATTACTACTACATCTACTGTTTTACTATGTACATTTGACCAGGTGCTTCTATGACATATTCCTGCTTTGTCCAGGATTTCAATCCAGCTTGCAGAGAAATACAGTAGCACTCACATGTAGCAGGGTTTAAACTGGGCCATAAAATGACCTGTGAGTCTAGTGAACCCAAAGTTTCATTTTCCTGAAATTTAGGGCTTGGGCTGAATTGATAGTTTCTCAAAGTTTATTAATTCCTCTTTCATTACATTTTTTGACTGTACAACACAAATTATGCTTGTCACATGCATGCAAAAAGTAAAGTTGCATTTTTATTTAGATTCAGCATTTCTATTTCAAAGGATGAAAAGGAGCCATGATACAGTTTATTACATGTGACCACAAACCAGGTTGCTAACCCTTTGAGGGCCCAGCTGATAATTTTCAGGGATTGTGAGAAGGGGTTGCTGGAAGCTCTTGCCTTGCCTTATAATTTTTTTTTTTTTGCTCTTTCCACAGGTCAAAAGTCCCCCTTAGAAAAGTCTAGATATGAAACTTCACTCGGTCTTCTAACAAAGAGATTTGTTAGTTTACTACGAGCAGCTCCAGACGGTATCTTAGACTTAAACAAAGCAGCAGAACAACTTAGTGTGCAGAAGAGAAGAATCTATGATATCACAAATGTTCTTGAAGGAATAAAGTTAATCTCCAAGAGGCATAAAAATAACATTGAATGGAAGTAAGTAGGTGCTCATACTATTCCATTTCTGTTGAGGGTGGGCAACCTGACTTTTGATGAGGCCCAAGTTGGCAAGTGTACAGTAGTGTTGGATTCAACATATATTGAAAGTGGGGGGGGGGGGGGGGTGCTAATAGGGTTTTCGCTAGCTTTAAATTTTGGAGGGAATGTTCTTCCCTGGGAATAATTTTGGGAGGGATAATAATGGATTTGTAAAAAAAAAAAGGAGGAGAGGGACCTTCATTTTTCAACAACTTATGGTTGGAAATATGAAAAAAGAGTGTTTTCATGAATGGATTTGTAAAAAAAAAAAGGAGGAGAGGGACCTTCATTTTTCAACAACTTATGGTTGGAAATATGAAAAAAGAGTGTTTTCATGTCAGTTCATATACTGCAAAAGATGTTAGGAAATGACAACTTTGTGCCAGCCTTCTCAGAAAAAAAACTTCCACTGTGTAGAAAAACTGAAGAGCTTATGAATGTATTTTAGATACGGTGGGCCCTATTTGTTGAGGGTTTTGAACATGTCAAATACTGTACATGTTCGGGCACCTTGGACTAATAAGCTGTCATTTTCCACCATCAATCTTGCTAATAAGTTAAATGTAATTGAGACATACTGTATCTGGCATTAAAACCAGAATGCAAAAATCCATTGAGGTTTAGATGAACTCCTTTCAGTAGACTTTATAGCTTCATCCAGAACTACAAGGGTGCTATAATGTTATAGTCAGGGCCCCCCCCCCCCCGTCACGAGGGAACGTCCATATTTGGTATTTTCTCTTTATCCCACGATGTCAGCGAAAAACATATTGCACTGATTTTCACTCACAGTGTATCTGGAGTTCAGAGTCTAAACATACATATTTATAAGGTACACTATCCCTGTTGGTCCTTTGTAGAGTTCAACCAATAACACTGACATTGTATGAAGTGCGTGCAGCAGTGAACAGTGACGTCAAGCTTTGGCCATTGCATACCAAAACAGAACATTTTCAATGTTTATCCATGATGATAGAGGCTTTAAGCTTTCAGTAAAGTATTAGGCAAATGTTATCTTTCTTTCTTGTGCTTGACTTCTCAGCAAGAACTGAATTCAGTGAAAGACTTATGTTGTTTTGGTTCAAGAGAAGCTTAATTTCCACCCATGTATTTATTGGCTTCAAATTCACAGCCTTATTGATATTCATAAAAGGTGAGCATTCTTATCCCTGATTGGCTCTCCACAGTTTTTTGGTTGGGGAGCGAGTTTCTTAGCGTTCTGCTCCCTGTAATGTTGAGGGTCAAGTGAATAGACCAAATGTAAACACATTCCCTTGCAACAGGATGACCTTGACTAACAATGTTAATGTTCTGGAGTCTGGACCAATGTGATGCATCCCCCCACCATACATGTGTGAGAAATTGTTATCTACATTGAGATATCATGCAAACAAGGTTTTCAGACTTTGACCTCTGGTGACCTGAAATGACCTTTTACTGAACATAAAAACATCTACAGCAGAATTTTTGTAAGAGATATATGGTAAGTAACCACCATGTGAAAATGTTTTTGAGTTTCCAAGCATAAAATATCCCGTTATGCATGTTCTTTAGATGTTGACATTTAGTTACTTCAGATTTCCTTTGATCTTCACCAAATACAGCAGAACACCTCCCCCTCCCCCCCCTCCCCAAAGTCAGTAGTCTTTCCTCTTGATATAATGCACCTACAATGCTAAGTATAAGGAGTATGTATGCTTCCTATCTAGATATTTGTGTCAACAAGGTTTTCTGATTATGACCTCAGATGACCTTTGACCTCTACCAAAAACAATACAGTCCTTTCCTTTTGATAAGGTACTGTACATAGTGCGAAGACTGAAGAGTATCCATGTCTTCTCTCTGGAGATTTCATGTTAACAAGGTTTTCTGATCATGACCTCTGGTGACCTCCACCAAAATTTAAGCACTCTTTTTCTCAGTACGGGGTATATACCAAGTATGAAAACTTGTCAAGTCTCCAATTTTGAGATAATGTGTTAACAAGTTAAGCATCACAAACACACACATGCACAGACAGAGGTTTACTCACATGCACTTGCCATCATCATGAATGCATCTATGGTTTCTCATTCATCGCAACCAAAAACTAGCAATTGTTATTTTTAATCATTTACTATCCAAGCATTACTTTATCCCTGTATGAGGTCCAGGAGCTTGGGTTACAAGAAACCCTGCAAAAAAAAAAGAAAATATTTTGTGTAATATCCTGGGTTTTGCATGGCATTTGTACTGTAGGGCAAATTTAGGACTGAACTTGGAAGTGATGTTATGAATATTAGTTTGTAAACTTCACTGTGACCATTTCACTCACATTATCAGTATATATTCCCTGTAAGTTCTGCGAACAATGCAGTGTATAGGATGCAGTATCTTAGTAGATACAGTAGTCAATAGTTACCATGGTAAAGACTCCGTACAAATCTGCACTGAATGCTTTTTGAGCGGCAATCAAAAAAAAGAAAAAAAGAGCTGTTTGCATGATATACAGTATGCTACCGATCTAATCAAACCTCATCAAGCCAAGAAAAAAAGACAAAGAGCTTCAAAATGACACCTTTGACAATGTTTGTTCAGTGTATCTGTGTGATGAGTCTCGCTGTGTTGCCATGGTTACACTTCAGTTTGTAAACTTCTTTTTCGTGTGCTGAGCGGGTCCTTGAAAGAAATGGTGAGCAAAAGAGACAATTTCAAACAATGTTGACTATTTAAATTTTCAACAAGTGCGTGATTTTCTACATATGGATAAGGCCATCAAAAATTGGTCTATTACATTACCAAGAGTTAATAATTTTGCCAGAACCAATCAAACAAAGTCATTAAATTGGCAGTGTTATCGATAACTGCACAATTTTATCTGCAGGGGAGATGGTTTATGGAAGTATTGACAATGGACGTAATCTTTAATTAGAGTCATGTGGGTGATGACTGATCTGTTCCTAGCTTTATCTTTTGTGTTCATCTTGTAATTTTGGTTGTGATTATTTTTGCACTGAATCATTCACTTGACTTGTGAAAGCAAAGAAAATGAAAAAGGGCAAGCATCATAGCATGGTGGAAGCAGACATGACCTTAAAGCATAGATAAATTTATAACCAGGAAGGATGGAGGAGATCATCTATTGATTACAGTATATTCACTGTTTTGCCAACTCGCCGTAACCCACTGAATCAGGAATATTAATAGATTCTGCTATGAAGATAGCATCAGGAATTTAATTGGGCACTTAAATGGCTGTGATAGGACTGTTTGGACGTCATTTAAAATTTTGAGGTGTGTACGTGTGCTCACAGATGTTTGAATTTATATGTAAGAGTTGAATTGTTAACTGTCCTGGTGGTCTTTCCATCTTGCAGCAATAATATCAGGTTGTGATATTAAGAGATTGTCCTGGAGGAGTTTGAACTTCTAGGAAGTATGTCAAGAAGAAAAAGGTAGCATGCCAGGATCTCTATCACACTAGGAGTGCCCTGCATCTTACATGGGTTATACATTGTCCCTAGTCAGTTTCTAGACAACAATCCCCCTCCTCCCCTCTTTTCAACCCCCTTCCCCCTCCTGCAATGAATAAATTTATGAGCCACAGGTTAGTTAATAAGTTCATGAAAATTAATTATCCAGCTACCTAAATCAAGTTGCTGTTTCTAGCATTGGGTTGTTTTACAACATTTTGAATTTGGTGGCAGAAGCAGGTGCAGTCAGTATCACATAGACCAGTTGGTATTTATAAGCAATTCTTTAAAATCATTTGTGAAAATTATTCCCTTCTAGCTAGACTGTTACATTTGATTATGAAAAAGGCATTTGGACCCACTTTTTTTGTTCTAGTGAGGTTTTCGTCTTTTATGTCCCGACATTTCTTCAAAGGCCATGTGAATCTCTCCTCATATTCATATTTTCAGATGGCTCCTTCTCTTAAAAACCTTCATCCTTTTTCTCCAAAATGTTAGTTGAAACTCCTACTTTTATCAATTTCTTGACTTGACATCACTGAAAAACAGAAGAAACAACAGATCCTGCAGCAATAATAGCTGGTTGGGACATTATTAGAGATTTCCTCGAGGAGTTTGCTCTGGACAGGGAGTGTGTCAAGAAGAAACAGACTAAGCATGTTAGGTTTTGTATCACGGTGGGAGCTCCCTGCATCTTAACCACCTGAAAAACTTGTATGATAGGATATATCATGTTTGGAGGAATGGAAACATTTATACAGGGTATAGCCTTTGTATGTATTGAATACAAAACAGGGTTCCCCTGGGTTTTAGAGAGTGAGGTGGTATTAGTCCATAGGGGTAATATGGTGCCAGTCTTGGCACCAACAGTGAGGGAGCACTATCAATACTTCTATAGCTAGTGCAGTACAGGTGGCAGTTATACAGTAGCAAATTTCTGTGAGGTGGTGGCCAAAAACTGTTAGGTGGCTGCCTCACAAAAGCACGGCGGGAAAAAGTAGGTAACATGGGAACTGTGGTCCCAGGAAATTTTTGTTACTTGCAGAGAATTTCTTAGCAAAGAAAAAGACAGCAAAAAGATAGAGAGGAAGAAAGCAAGGTAGAAAAGGAAGGGAATATGAGAAGAAATAAGACACATCCAGCAACAAAACATCATATGTGAACCATTAAATACGCACTATTTTATTTCTGCTGCTGTCGGGTCTATATAGACCTACATGCACATGTATGGTTTGCACTTGCATGGTTGAACATGTGAGTAGTACACTGATAATCACTGTAAAAATGGGCCATCAAATCGCATCAATTGGGTCTTCATTTTTCAAAAGCTTCAGCTTCCCTCAGACTCCTCCCCCCCACATACTGTACCGCAGCAGGAAATCCGACTTTGTTGGATTTGTGTTTCCGGGAAGTAAACATTTTTCTGACCCTGCACAAAAAGAATGCCAGGGGAAACATCCTGTTGTCATTGACTTGGTAGGTAAAATGTTATTTGAGGTTACCACTGGTCAAACTATAAAAGGCATGATATCTCAAGGCAGAAGTACTTCTCATAATGGTGTATGGATACTTAACATTGGTCTAGGACATTACATACATTATAGGAGCTACTACTGTTCTGGTGAAAGCTGGAGTCTACTCAAATGAATTAATGGAAACGTCAAAGCATTTTTGCATTCTGGTTTATCTGGAAGTAATTGCTTTAAAGGTATGCACATTTCTTGCACCACAATTGAAATACTTCCCTAAGTTACATTTATGTAAAATTGTGGCTGTGTTGATCAGTATTGAGGCAGAGAGAGTACTAAAGCCGAACGCATGCGGACGACAGAAAATGCAAAACATGAAACAGAATGTTTGTTTTCTGACGTCTCTGTGTGTTGGACAAAAACAGAAAACAGCATTTTACGAAACAGCACAAGCACTGCTTGTTTCGCGAAAGAAGTGTTTAGCACAACAAGTGTTTTGCTAATTTTTGTTTTCGTCCAACGCACACAGACATCAGTGTGAGAAAAGATGAAATGTGTTTTCTGTTTTGTGTTTCCCGTTTTCTGTCGTCCGTGTGCGTTCGGCTTAAGAGACTGACTGGACAACTCTCTTGAACCATTCTCTCTTGGACAACGCCAAACAATTTCCCACCAGACAATTCCCACCTGGACAACTCCAAACAATTTTCCACTGGACAATTCCCACCTGGAGAATTCCCAACCATGACAATTACTGTACCAACCAGACAACTTGCCTCTCGAGAAATTTGGGATTGTCTGAGAGCCAATTGTCAGGGTGAGAATTGTCCGTGGTGGGAGAGGTCTATGTACAGTAGAAACTGGGGATGAACGGGGGAGGTGACCCAGGGACAATTATGCTGGTGGTAATGGTCTGGGGGAAGGTCAATTATCTGATGATTTCATACACTGGTCCAGCATCCATACTTAAAATACACAATGTTACACATGTAGAACCGTTCTTGATTACCTGATTTCTTCTGTTCATACAAATGTGAGGAGTTCGCAAAAAAAAAAAAACATTAATACCCATTCCAGGTGGCACTTACCTCAGTGTGATGCTCAGTTCAGAAGCTAAATGGATGTTTCATTGTATCATTTTGCACCTTATTATTTATAAAGAAAAACCACAGGTATCGACCTGCACATGCAGATGTGCAATTACAGTAATTAACTTGCAATTAGAGGGAATGTTTTGATATAAAAATGAACTCAGTTAATGTGCTACATGCAATGATTATTTACCCATGAATAGATTGCCATTTCTGGACTGGAAAAAATTGGTTGTTCTTACAATTTTTCATTAATTGATTTTTCATTAGACACTGGTGATTCATAAGTGAAAATTCTGGAATATTAGTAGCCTAAAATTGTCCAAAGACAAGTTATAAAATCATTTCGGGCCAAAATAGGACAAATGAAATGGTTAATTACTGTACATAATTACATTTTAAAATGACTGTCAAAATTTGGGTCCAAGGTCAAACTTTGTAACATGTAGACCTCCACTGACCTCATCAGCAAAGCTTTAGCCAGAAAGCAGTCCAGGAGTCATTTGAACTCCCTGAATCCTAGGTTGCGGCCTCATATGTATAGGACATATTAATGCAAGAATTTCACTAGTATTAGGGCGGTTCTCCCAATGATGACCCAGAGGGTCAAAATTCAAAGTGGAAAATTTGTAGCAATAGGTGGGCAACTCCACACTAATGTCAGCCATGGCACTCAATTTTCAAATACTGTTCACCAAAAAATTTCTGTTGTTTTGGAAATCAAGAACATCTAAATTTTTTATTTCTTAAGGTTAAAAAGAGATTTAGCATCATTTTTTTGCCAGAAAAAAAGCATAAATTTGGGCAAATTCACTGCAAACTTTGTTGCGGAGGGGACATATTTTGCCTAATTTTGACATCCTCCTGTGTTTTATCCAAAGTTGGTGGTAATTGTACTTGTGTATAGCTATGGAGGAAAGACCAAGGGATATATGTAAGTACTCGATTTAAGATGACTAGAGGAAGGATAAGGGAGAACAGAGGTAAAACGTTGCACAAATTCCGAGTGAAACGTCCCCTCCACAATATTATGCATATGATTTTTCCTGTCATTTCTCAGTAACTTACTGTTTCAAAATGAAATTTTGGGTTCTATTATAGCTGATTGACTACTCTGGCTAAATACCATTCACAACATATAGAAGTGCTGTATGAAGGCTGTGGTCCGAGTCAACTTTTTGTTGCGGAGGGGACATTCAGAATAGGATGAAAGGGGTTGGGAGGATAAAGGTTCAGTTTCTAAAGAAGGTTTTGGTATTTGGTTTAGGCAAATTCATCCTTGGAACCCTTATTAAGAAACTTTCATGCTTTTAGGAAGGATATAAGCAAGCTATGGTAAGTCGTCACACCGATCCTTAGTAGACTGTCCCCTCCGCAACACACCAAAATGATTTACCTCCTATTTCTTAGTCATGCATACTGTCTGGAGATAGCATTGTGAATTTTTTTAATTCTGTTTGACAGCATTTAAAGGTATTTTCTCCAATGTTAAATTTGCTAGTGATTAAGTCTTTGGTAAAGACCCCAAGGTCCAAACTAACTGTGTGTTGCGGAGGGGACACTCCAAATAGTAGAAGCTATTAAGGATGCCATAGGTTTGGTTTCCAGAAAATTTCTGCTGTGATGTACAGTAGTCATATTTATCATTAAATCCTTGTTAGTACAATAGCATGGAAAAGCTTTATGTCAATGATATGAATTATAAATTCATGTACTTGAAGAAAATTCTATTTTATGAGATTTAAGTAATTCTCCAATTATGGGCAAAATGCAGTGCATTTGAATACAAAGTTTCAAGGCATTGTCTATTTTGTGTATATATTCACTATGAATAAAGACACAATTAAATCTGAAACCTGCATATACTGTACTTTACCTTTGGAATATGATAAATTTTTGAAGGCTTCCTTCTGGACAAGACACTGTAAGTACTGTATGAACAGTTACAGTAGTAAGTTTTTTAGGCTCAGTAAAATGAAATTCCCTAAATGAACTATTCTTTCCTTGATCAGTTGATCCACATGCTACAGTAGTTTGCACACAAAGAGTTAAAATGAATACAACTTGACTCTTTTGGGAACTACAAGGAGTACTTTATCTCAAGAAACTGTTTAGAAGAAAAAATCTTGAACAAAACAATTTCAACTCAGAAAAGCAAGCGCTAAGTAGTGATCTTAATGCAAAAATAGTGTAAAGATGACTACAGTCTTCATTAAAGTTAAAAAAGGAGCAAGGGGTGCAGGAATGGTCCATGACTGAAACAAAATTATATTTTTGTAGTATATCAGTGATTTACATTTTCATAACGTATTCAAAATATGGGGAAACATATCAGTTATTTGCATGCGTCCCCTCCGCAACATTTGACTGTCCCCTCCGCAACACTGCACCCCCCAATTTTAAATTACCCTCTCGTCATTACTGAGCAGTGTGAAGAGATTTCAACTGTTTGTGGTGAAAGAGTATTAATAGGTTTAAAGATCCAGTATTGTTTCACCTTGCCACACTTCTCAAATCAGACAACTTTTACTTTGAAGCATGCTGGTCGCTTGACACTCATTTGTGCACGTCCCCTCCGCAACGCGCAGAATATTCAACCAATAGGAATTACTGCTGAGGTAATTAAGTAAATTTTACTGGCGATGGATCAAGCATCACTAGTACTTCCCCTTGGAGCAGACATATCATTACATTTACCTATTGTGCGAATGTACTGTAGATATGAATGTGTCCAAATGTCCCCTCCGCAACAGTTTGTTAGTGTGGAGTTGCCCAGGTATTGTTTTCAAATAGCACATAATACAGGGTTTACAGAAAACATGCAGTTACACTGTTTCTACAGTGTTTATGATATTTAAACGCTGCTAATAATTCAACACACATTTTGCTTTTTTTTCAGAGCATATTTGCAATCTAATATGTTTGCTGAGTGTACTCAAGCAAAAAAGGAGATATCACCCCCCAAATCCACAGATAGCAGTTAAGCAGCATCCATATAACCAATAAATCAAGTAACAAAACAACTTGCATTACTACTGGAAATATTGCAGATTCAAATTAAAAATAGTATACCCTGCTTTGTCACACAAATAACAAAATTTTATATATTTTTCTATAGTGTCATTTTGAAAGATTTTGGAAACACTACAACTGGGATTAGATATTAACATATGTGTACCTTCCTCACTACCATTATCATAATTGGCTCCCTGTATTTCTTCCTTGGTTATATGAGGTAATATGTGTGTCACACGTAACAAAACCGTTACATGTGTGACAATACCAGATTAGGTCATTTGAACAAAATCCTTGTTTGCCTGAGAAGTCATTTATCACTAAAATATTGTTTTTAAATAGTTTTTACAAGTTTATTATTAGCTTTCAATGCCCAGTGAAAATTTGACAATAGTGGGACCTGCACCCACATTGTGCAATTTAGTCACCAGATATTTTGATGTGAAAAACTAGAGTGACAACCAGGACCAAAAGCCACAATGGTGTTGTACAGTAGTAAACTGTGGCAAGCACAGGTTGCAAGTATTGTCAGTGCTTCCAATTTCAAGAAAACTTCCATTTCTGGGATTTTTCTTTATATGTGTGGGATGATTTTAGGTTGAAGGTTGTTGGGCTTTAGTTTTCAAGAAAACTGCAAGAGCTTGGCATCTACTTTTAACAACTTTATAGTGTATTGAAGAGACTGTGTCCATGAAGTTTCGATGACTTGTCCAGAGGTTGTTGGAAGGAATTCTTGATAGTGCTCCAAGCACTGACTTCACTGCATGATAGGTTGACTGCCTTGGATAGTGATAATGATAATGATAATGACACAGTTTACTGTAGAATAGTGAGGTCTTTTGCTCTTTTCAAATAAATGGGAAATGTGACTATGATCAGCTTGTAATATGAGTCATAAGTTAATGCAAGGGTGAGCTGATAGATTTTGTGAAAATATTTTCCTTCAAATGGGGGCATGTTAAGGTAAAATTTGAGTCCAGGAAAAGTATTCATACTTTGAGTGGACTTTGCTATTTGTACTCATGCAGGTCAGTATCCTTTGGCACTCTCCAATATTCAGCTGTTACAGTCGCGTGTTTGTGGGAGAACACAAAATCGACCTGACACGTTCAGATTTTCATGATAAAATGAAGGGTGCTGTAATTATCTCATCAAAGAACCATTTGAATATTTTTACTTTGAGAGTTTAATGTGTGATGATGCAACAGTTAGTTTGACACATGGAGAAACATTTGACTTTCAAAATAAAAATCCTATGAATCTTTTCTACAATTTTGGTGGGAAATAGATAAATAATTTTGTATTTCTTATATCTTACCATCAGTTGTTCAAGCACTGTATTGGCAGACTGAAACATCTTGTTCAACAAACAAAACCCACTGTAAAAGTGGAAAGCAATTTGTACAAAGTTCAGGATTTCTTTGAGGTGTAGTAGTTCAAACAGTCAATATCTCCAACCAAGTTGCAGTAACAATAGAGAGGGAATCAAGGCTTAAGCCAGAGAGCAGTCCAGGAGTCATTTGGACTCCCAAAATTTTGGATTGCCCCATATGTATAATACATTTTAATACACAAATTTCACTAGAATTTACTGTTTGGACTCCCTGATCTCAACATGCTGGCTAAAGCCCTTGAGGGAATGCAATTTAAAAATGCAAGTAGAGAATCCATGGGCTGATATTCCTCCCAAAGCTGGTAGCAGGCAGGTGCATGAGCCATTTAACATGATTGTAGCAAAGGCAGGAGGTTCCCCGTTATATCAGTGGTCAAAGTCAACAGAACTTGGTGAAGCCAGCAGTAGTGAATGTATAGTAACTTCATGAGTTTATGGTGGTCCCAGCAAAGACTAGGCCTATGTGGTACAGGTGTGATAGGAATTAGTTTCATGGGGAGGTCCTGAGAATGGTAGGCGCAGTAGTAGGTAGGAGTGTAGAGTGTCAGTAATGGGACTACTACAGTATGAAGGATGTTTTCTTTACAAGTATAAACAAGTTTCAAAGTTACCTTCATAGCAGGTGTCAAGCATGAACTCCTCTTTGGCGTACATACTCTAACACCTGCGAACAATGACAGACATCATCCAATTTCGTTATATTCATGAGCCCAATATGATTTTACTCTCTCGACAGTTGATTGGTTTCAATATATAAATATTCATATTGCACGAAAAGGCTTCAGCTGTAACATTCACTTTTACACAGTAAGTCAATGGGACTTCATTTTGTGAGCTTGAAGCGGGCGAAATCACACACTAAAACCCCATTGACATTTGTCGTTCGAAACAGCATGGTAATCAAGACTTGCTTTAGTCGTTTTTTCATTGAATATTTATAATTCTGTTTGTTGTGATTGTATATATGAATAGTTAATAGCGTACAGTTTTTACGCAGTTTGACGAAGAATTCTTGCGAAAGTCAGCGGACGTTGGTATAACAAGTGCAGCCAATATAGGTGCAGGAGTAATACATGTCAGCTGGGCGGGCAAGTTTCGAAGGAGATCGCCCATTACCTTTTTTGACTCTCTGAGCTCACCATCCTGGCTAAAGCCCTGCAGTCATTAGTCAAGTGATTCACAAAATCCATGTCAATTGAAAAAATTTTTGGCCATTAATTTTAGGGGTCATTTGTTACTCTCAGGTTTCTGGATGTAAATAATAGCCATTTTACTTTACCCTACCCCTAAAATATTTGATTTTTCAACACCTTGACGCTTGACAGATACCCCGTTTATGGCCCCAACCCACCTGAAGATACATATACATGAATTTTCTGTTCATAGACATGTTAGTGAATCAAAAAACATGGTGGGATTAATGACCAGTTCAGGTGATACTTACGTCAATCTGAAGCCAGACTATTTATAAATTGTCTGTTAATTACTTACCACCTAGTTTCTCATTAGGTTTTTAATGTGGAAATTTTCCAGGTAGTCCACAGCTACTTCCAAAATAAACCCCTCCGGGAATATCAAGGTAACAACTGTCCTTGGAATGAAGGTGAAACAAAGGATAACATAATACATATCTCAAGAGTCCATCTACGTCACAAGCATGTGTAGTCATGATGTAGGTGCCAGAACAGTAATTGTCTTGTAAAATGGTCAATATTTGATGGATTTTGATGAGAATTGTGGCTACTGTATTTTTAGCACTTTTAATGCTTACATATTACACCAGAAAGTCAGGTATAACATTTACATGTCCATGTCTTAAGTAGTCACAAGTTTACTTTTACACTAGAATTAAAAAAAAAAAAACCACGATCATGAAAATTCTCGGATTTGGGATGGGAGGCTTTATGAATTATATTTTTATCCTTGATCAGTGATTCAGTTCTGCCAAGGGCAGTGATAGAGGAGATAGGGGAAGGGGGCACTAAGTGTAGTTGTAAATGCATTTTATTTGCAGACTGGTACTGTCTTCCATTGCAAGACAAAATTTTTAGTGGAAGGGAGTAGTACTGTAGCTTGAAAATTTTCAGAAACCACTGATTCCCAAGTGAGGTGACCTACTCCAGAAGACGGAAGGAAGCGACTGGAAGTGGGCTGTAGCTAGAAAAACAAGGGCTGGGTTTGTAAAGCACAAATGGACGTCCCCACCCTTGTTTTAGACCAATTTTGTTCCCATTGCTTTCCTAAGACTAAACGTTCTTTGGAAACAGTGCAAAATGTTTCAAATCTCATCATGTGTTTTTATTTCACAGAGGTGCAAGCAGTTGTGTTTCAGACTTTACAGGTAGTTCAATTAGTGCAGAGGCTGTTAATTTACACTCAGGTAAGTGACCTTTAAGTCATTCATCCTTCCCACAATTCTTCAAACTAATGTTCAGTTTTGTAAAGCGAAAAACACACTTAAGTCCCCTTTCACTAAGAAACAGAGTCCAGAAGATGAATATATCAAAAGCTGGAGAAAAAATGGATCTTCAGCAGTGTCTTGTAATTTGAGACTTGTAGTTTCTTTGATTTTAAATGGGAGGTTGCTCCAAAGATATGCTGCTGAGAACTGGAAATAACAGTGACCATTTTACCTTGTAGAGACATGAAAGTGAGACTAGCAATTTTGACCTTATGTAGAGCAAAGGCAATGAGACAGAGTACACTCATGAACAAGATCTTGTACCTTAGCAGGGACAGAGCTGTGCAAGCATTTAAATGTTAGCAAAAAAAAAAGTGGATTTTATTTGATGACTGCTTGGCTTATACTGTAGCTACTCAGCTTTGAACTGACTTGTTTAGTTATTACTGTAAGTTTATTACTTTAAGCTGTAGTTTGAAAAGTCTTTGGTTTCATAAAATGTACATTCTATTTCTAAACCCACTGTTTCACATTTAAAAGTGCCCAAGGATTATTACTAAATTGCACAATTTCAATAATGTTGGCTTCTTCACCAATTATAAAAAAATCTGATTAGAAAAAAATACCATGTATCTATTGTTTGTTGTTGTGAGTATTTTGTGATTAATTCAAATTAATTACACAAGAACTGTTCTGCATGTGTTACATCTGTAAAGGTTTGAACTTTTTTTTTTCCCTAAAGTACAGTAAACTTGACTGATTTCTATAGCAATAGGTTATCCTATGAAGGATAAAAACAAAAATTTGGCCAATTAAATCAAAGCTAAAGTGTGTGTAGTGTCTTACAGATGCAACAGTAGCTTTTACAAAGGTTGCATTTAGGGCTGTGAACGTGTAGCAAAATAATTAAACGTTTAATCGCAAAAATTTGCGATCGTTTAGCGATTAATCGCAATTGTACCTTATCACAACAGAAAGACTCGGTGTGTGCTGATTTACACAATAAGTATTCAAAATGAATTGTGATGCCGGGAAAGTAATATCCGTGAAGCAAGGTTTCTGTAAAGGCTTTACTTTGATGTCTTGCAGTGCTATGCGTACCATTTGTAAGTTTTTCAAAACGAGTATTCATATGGATAAAAACGGACGTAAAATGGGTTTTGCGATTAATCGCTAGTAGCTTTGTACTAAACGTTTATTCCACATGCGATCGTTTAGCAATTAATCGCTACACGGTCACAGCCCTAGTTGCATTTTAGATGGTAATATTTTTCATGTTTTTATAAAATATCATTGACTAACTTTACCTGTAGTGCCTGGCACTATGGTATCAAATATTTATAGGTCAATATGATGGAGAAAAGTTCTAAAGGAAAGTAAAATTTTGCTCATTACCGTTATAACCAGGCTAATGAGTGCATCATTGTGTACTGTGATGAAATTTTTAAGGATGTTGCACTGGAGACAAGTAATGTCCGCAATGTTTTGTACATGTATTTTTTCACTTGCACTTAATCTCCTTGAATTTACTAGTTTTGTTAATAAAATATGTTTTAATATAGCTTAATTAGGGTGGGTAATATCTCATGTACAAGGAAAATTAGTTTTGTATTTTGAATTTTTGAAAGCAAGGGTTAGGGATGTACCATCCATAATTAACATTGACCGTTAACATGGTAACTAGTGGAAAAAACGGGATTTAAGAAAGTTTTATAAAATGTCAAAAATAAGTTTTCATAGAATGTATATAGTATGTTTTTTACCAACATCAGCATAATGAGAAATAAAAGATTCAGCAAATTAATTCACAGACTTCAGCTGTATCTCTAGTTTGCAAAAGTGATGTCAAAGCAGGAAGCATCCATTATGCAACCATGTGAATGCTGGTATATGAAAACTGTCTGAAACAGTAATTAGAATTGCCCAATTTACCATAGCCTAACAAGGGGGTATTGCTTAACTGCCTTTCTTGGTAAGTTCAGATTTCTGCTTTGCATCAGGTTGTGATTAATGGTTTGTTGTATCTTGTTATAATTTCTTCTAAACTATTAATACTAACTAAACTAAACATCCTGGTTGGCAAGTCAGGAGTAACGTCTGGAGGTTTAACTCGTCTCTTCAAGAATAAATCATTAGCTTTGAGTGAAAACATGACTACAGGCAACCAGCAATCTTGTAATCATAAACCGGAATAACACATTATAGAAAAAAAAATTATAAAGATATAGCTGCTGGTCATGATGAAAGGAGAGAACTCATTAATTAACTCTCTGCATTCTGACTGTTCAAGTGTTTGAAAACTACAGGTTATTAATTTCCAAAATTTTTGGAAGAACATCTCTCGGTTGACTAAAATGTTGAACTGGTTAAAGACAACAGACGTGTTTGAAGTTTAAGCTCATAGCCACTCAATTACCCTGATCACATTTCTATCAAAAGAAGTGTTCAAGAGAAGAGGAGCAAAAAGATAAACTGTCATAACTTCTTTGAGGGGAACAACCCTCTTTAATGATTTATGCGATTAATTGCACGGTGGTGCATGTTTTCTGTGTTTCATCATCGTTGTCAGTGGTGTTAAATTAGCCGTTGCCTTCCGTTCCTTATGATGAACTCTTAATAGCATTATAAATTCTGTTTTCAAGTGCCTTTATTTTGAAGACTCATGAATCTTGAATGTACATTGGGATGATCTACGAACATTCTCTTTGGTAAATTGAAGCAATAAATATTAGTTTGTTGGTATACGTTGAAAGTGCGTCTTCGTAGTGAGTGAGTCTTTGTACAATATTCTGAAGTTGGTGATAGAAGCAGACAGTTTCACTCAGACTGGGTTATTAATGAGTCTTTTGAATCATTCATGAAAATTTATTCAGGAAAAGCTAGACTGTTACATTTTTTTAATAACGCATTTGGGACCACTTTTCCTGTGCTGTCAGGTTTTTCATCTTTATTCTTCTGACAGCTACTTCAAGGGCGATATGAATTTTCCAGTCATATTCATATATTCATAATTACTTTCAAATGGCTCCTTCTCTTTAAACTTCATCCTTTTTCTCCAAGAGTTTTGTTGAAACTCTTACTTTATTTTATCTTATTGTTTTCTTGGCACCACTGAAAAACCAAAGAACGAAACAAAACTGTTACCATAACTGTAATTAATTTGTTGGTTTTTGGGGGGCTGGGCTGGGGGTGTGCTGAGGTGGAGGTGGGATGGAGACTTAGTTTCTGTATTGTCTTTTTTCTGGCTTTATTATGCTATGTGATGTTCCTATAATTTTGGGAGTACACTCCCCTCAAGCCCTCTTGCTTTTAGTTACAGTGCCATTTCTTTCACTTCTTATTATTCTTTTTAAAACTATCACTGCACTTGGAAGTGGAGAAACAAATGAAATGTAAAATGAAAACAAAAATAATAAATAAACTTGTATTTTATTTTCCCAGGGCTGAAATTAAATGGGGGCCATAGACGTTGTAGTTTTGGCAATGGCCTCAGTGCCCCTCAAAGTGACATATTTTTCAAAACCATATTGGCCTTGTGCTGTTCTCACCACCCAACAGTATAACAGATGAGACACTATGCTTCTTTAATAGTAGCACTAGAATACACTTCAGTGTCCAATAGGAAACACAGTTGTCCCATATGTAACAAAAATAATTGATTATATAGGAACAATATTAATTTGAATCATTTTAAATTGGATACGTTTTAGAAAGAGGGTATATGTCAATTAGAACTTATGAAAAAAAAATTAAATATACATTTGGGACTCTAAACATTATCCAAACAATTGTATGCAAAATTGTTTGGTATAGGACACATCACGTTTTGAAGTATCTTAATTTGCATAGTTAATTAACTTTTAAGATGCATGTCTTTAAGTAAAAATAAGGGTGAACCTCCTTGTACCCTTTGTCAAATTTTGGTTCACAACACTTCATTGGTTAATGATATTAATAACAAAATTCTCCATATGAAACAGAAATTTATGAATTATGCAAATTAGGTCATATACCATGTCCACAATGAGTATTTTTCTGAAGACTTTTTTCTTTTATAAAATCTGAAGCTTTGTTTTTTAAGCCTCAGAATGACACCAAATACATATAACAGTAACTATACCTGTGGGCATTTAAAATTTTGTAGTCTGAGGAGACCTTAGCTTGGACTTGTCCTGTAGTACCCTTGAGGATGTCCGTATTGTGATGGACCACTTTTAAGCCTGCATTAGGTACTGGTAGCTTCCATAGGCAGTGCTAGGATTATCACCCAGGGGTACACTTAAGTACTCGGGACTGGTGATCATTAGTTTTCACACCGTTAGTTACTTCTGCACTACCAGCTGTAGTGTATACAGTATATGCTAGTTTGAATTGGTTTGAAGGATCTATTAAACTTTTGTGGTATTTTACAAGTTATGTTCCTGTACTGATTGTATACCAATGAGTATAGGACCAATAAATCAAAGAAAGTACCACTACCATTTTCAACCAACAGATGTTTTAATAGCTATGCTCTTTTTGGACCAAACATGGTGCCTACATGTACAACCCTTCTCTCAATGAACATTACCTGATAGCGATCCAATACTGACATCTTAGAAATGGTGTACAAGCTGTACACAAAGCCATAGGAGATGCATTTGCACTACTGTGCCATTTAATTGATACATTGGGTAAAGTATTGGGATTTATAGTCAGACATGGCCTAAACAAGGCAACCTTGGTGGTACCTGTGGGCCAAGTATAATAAGGACTTTCTTGTTGAGTGTCAGGTATTGCTGTCATTTTAGGTATAATATAATTTTTAAAAGGGCTCATGGAGTTGATATCGATTATGTTGTGATGAGTATGAAGGAAAGCAATGCATGACACTGTTTCTAATTAGCCTCATTACTCATGTATCATCACATGGTTACTGAAAATGTGAGAAATTGTAGTTTTTGTGGACAGGGGTTGCATATGATTGATACCTCATGGTAAAAAGTGTCTGGTCATGACTTTGTCATAAATGATTTTATTCATTAATTACCCTATCATTGCCATTTCAGTTGTGTGTCAGATGTACAGAATCTCTTAGTTTTACCATTTACCATCAAGATGTGAGTAAATCTCAGCAGGTGTGGCAAAAATCATGACTTTAATTAACCAACGCAATAAACCTCTTCAACCAATGCCAATAAAGGAAACAGTAGACATGAGGAATACTTAGCCTGAGTTAAAGGATAGTGAGTGATGATAATTGATGGAAAACCATCTTCTGAAATTCCATCTCTTAGATGAGCAGCAGCAAACCATTTTCTCGTATTCAGATCCAGTGAAAACGCAGCAAGGGCATTCATAGGCCAGCAGACATAGCCAACCCCTCCCCCCCCCCCATACCTCCACACACACCTAACATAATTAGGTTTTAGGATTAGTTTTGTATTTCTCCTAGAGTTCAAAGCTTTGCCATACTACAAGGTTACATGTACCGTTTTGCATCTTAAATTATGCAGTACACAAAGATTTACTATAAGGTTTGGTTCCCTCCCCCCCTCCCCTTCCCGAGCCCCCTTCCCAAGACTGTCTACCACCAAAAGAAAACCTAAACAAAAAAGATAAAAAAAAACAATCTGGATGACCCATTAAAGGAGACAGAATCTTGAAGGTACCATATTGCATCTGGTTTGTTTTTGTCAAAAACCCTGGAAATTGTTTCTTGCTTCAGTTTTCAAAACCTTGCTACACAAAGTACAGTAGCTGTAACTGACCTTGGAAACTTTAAAATATTTGTTTATTAATCTAATTCATAAAATTTATAAAGTTGAATATTTCATTCAGTCAGGAAAAAATAAAAGAGTATGAAGTTTGAAACCAGCAGTCAGTATAGTGTACTACACATACTGTATATGTGAAAAATAGTATTGCTTAAATAAATTATGTTTTAATAGAAAATGGCATTGATCTTGGCGAAGTGTGCCCATGAGAGAATAAAATTCTCTGGTCACACCTTAAAAACGTATTAAAGTCATGTTTTTAAGATCATTCATGTTTAAAGGCTGGTAGATAGGTGATTATTGGCTTGTATCTGAAGGAATAAAAGGAGTTGTTAATAAGATGTTTCAAAAGTACAGTAAATGGCATTTGTCTTTTGTATTAAGTATGACCATGAGTAAAGTGTTCTCTAATCACACCTTAAAAAATATAGCAGCCATGTTCCAATACTGCATGTGTCAATGCTGGTAGAACGGTGATTGTTGGCTTTTGTCTGAGAAAAGGAAGGGACCGTTGTATGTAAGATGGCAAATCTTTTCCTGAAATCCCCAGGCAGCTTTTGTTTAGACACAAGGGAACTCATATTGGACTGATTCATCATATCAACTCATATCACTTTTAGTTTTTGAATATTCATCATTTTAAGGATATTTTATGCATTGAGCAGAGCTTTGCTAGCACCTGCATAAAAGTTTCCTCAAGCCTCAAGTTTAAACAATTGTGAATTTGTGTTGATGGATAAGTTGCTATGATCATCAAGAGAAATTTCAGAAAATCTTCATGCTTTAAACTTGAGGTCGATGGTACTGTACTATGTCGTTTAGGATTTTGTTATAAGACAATATTAAGGAAAAGTATCATGCCGGCTTCACATGGGTTTGTTTCAATTTATTTTTCATTTCATACATAAACTTAAATTACAATGATTGGAAGGCATAATGTAGTGAATGTGATATATCTTACTGTACAGCAAAATGCATGTCACATTGATTTGCCCAGCTCCCTTTTTTGGGGGCCATTGACCGAAGGATTAATTGTTTTTTGAAACATGCATACCTGTACATATGTCACTGTTCTCCCTATGTACACTGTACCTGAGCATTTGCATCATACCCACACATGTGTTAAACAGGCTGAAATGAGAAACTAGCCAGGTCATTGAAAATATTGTGTGGCAGAAGTTAAACCCCAGAGTTATAAATACGTAGATAGAACTGGCCACATTTTAGCATGGGTGGAAAAAAAATAAGGAATGTGGGAAGCTCCTTGAAAGGAAATTTTATTATTTGAAGGGAAATAATGGCAGTTGAAGGGAAATTTAGCTAGTTGAGTATATGAAAATGTGTGGAACTTGTGGGAAGTTTGACTTGCTTGATGGAAAATGAACATTTTTTCCAGCCCTTCATTTCAGCATCCTAGCAATTTGTCCATGCCATAATGATACAGGATAAATTACTCCCTTCATAACAAACTGCCGGTGGTCTTAGAACTCAAAAACAAAGAATACTATAAAGTTGTTGCAATGGGAAACTGGTTAGATTGCAACACAAGTATGAGAATGTGTAGCAGCTTGAGTAAAGACAAACCACAACCATCGATTTACAGTATGTACAGTACAGTAGTAATTATCACATAGTCCACCCTCTACACATCCCCCTTCCTGACCGCAATGTCATTTGTCAGTGCATGCATGCTTTTGCAAAGTTCTGAAAAAAGTCTGTCCAAGATCTCAGGTAAAATCTGGTCAAGTCCATGGGCGACTGTGCAGAAGGGTTGATAGTGACAGCTTTGCTAGCGCTATCATTCTTAATGCTACGTATCAGCAGGTACAAAATGACCACACAGAAGATGATGATAGAGCTGCTCTCAGATAAGGTGGTGATAGGCTCATTAGCATATCATTGGCATAAAAGTCTATTTACAGATTGGGGATTTCCCAGTTGATTTGGCCAGTAATGGCCATTTGGAGTGTTTTATTCAGATATGCCATCTCCTAAACAGACAGAAATGGCATCCAGGGAATTTGTCCATAGATCAAGGCAATTACACGTACACTTTGTGTGAAAAAAGTCAAACATTTACATCTTTGGCTCTTGCTTATTTGGACATGTGTATGAAGTGCGTAATGCCATAGCTGTCGCTGATGACCGTATGTATTAATGCTGATGGCACGGATTATACACGTCAACCAGAGTGCAGTGCAAAAGAAAAGGTTGGGCACAATGGAATCATGGCTGTGAGGTACTGATAATGTAATACAAATAAAAACACTGTAGATGGCAGGGCATTTTGGGTAACTAGGGTGAGTAGGGTCCGAACAACTCAGTGTTTAATATTAAGTAACGAGCTATGCCTTGGTGTAGGTACGAGGGAGCATGATCCTCTCTGCACACTGTGCACCCACAGACTAAAATTAAGACAATATAAGATGGGCAGGAATGTGATAAAATGGGACAGCCTTATCAACCAAACATTAAAGTGAGCTTAAAATGTAAATTCTTATATCCAACTATAGTTCTGTGCACCCACAAAGACTAAAAATTAAAACAAAATATCGGATGTGATTGTGTAGGACTTTGACAAAATGGGACAGCCTTATAGACCAAACATTAAAGTAAGTTTAAAGTAAAAATCCTGATATCCAACTAGTTTTCTAACATTTCTCCCTAGTAGGCCATTTGAGGGGGCAGATATACCCGGTAGCCTATGTGAAATCCCCATCCACTCATTGTCATCCCCGTCCAAAAGACCTCCCTGCCCACTGCATGTTTATATAAGTATGAATGATTACACAACAAATAACAGAAAAGAATATGTCTTCATCTGACATTTACCTTAAAATGCTAACCTACTATTCGTAAACAACGGCAGAAGGTTAAACAAAGGGGGTTGTGCAAAGTCTGACCAGTCTGCAGCCATTTTTCCTATGCAAATTACACAGTTTTGTGCGGGACAAATTTCCCTGATGACCCGTTACTATGCCCTCATTACGGAACCTTGGTTGCAACTCCAGATAATGTTCTTCTGTCTACCTACAGTAATACAGTTCCTGCAATATCGAAAAGTGCTTATGAAAAACCTGTGTTGGGCAAATTCACCATCACTTTCCGCTCGAAAAGAATCATTGGGGGAATCAATGAAGGCATCTATTAAAGCACCACATTTTTCTCCATTACCAAAGAAATTACTGGGCTATCAAAGCCACTATCGGTGCCTTGGTCACTGTTAGTTTATAGTGAGTTGATATGTCATTACCAGTAGTGATAGTTTGTGTGCAGCCATATGCTATCAAGACTGATTGCTAATCCCTCTAACTGTAAACTTCTATGCACTCAAAGTTTGTTACCAGTACTGCTAGCGGTGCTAATAGTGCTATCAACGCTTCTGTGCGGCCAAGCCCGACCAGATCAAACTATTTGGATCCAGTGCATACAAACTGTAAGAAACCGAAAAACTTCAAAACTGGTGAGCAGTGTTTGGGAATTCAAAACTGGTGTGCAATGTTTGGGCAAAAAAAATGTTTGCTGCATTACAACTTGAGGTGCTTCAAGATTCTTCATTCATGTGACCAGTTTCTTTTTACTCTACAGATGTTGCAGATTTAGAAATTCAAGAAAAAAGATTAGATGAATTGCTTCGAAATGCTTCTCTTCAACTCAAGATGCTCACAGAGGATCCAGAAAATAAAAGATATCCTTTTTATTTGGTTTTTTGACTTCTTGTGTGAGGATATTAAATTGACTTCAGAAATGGCAGGATTTTCCATGCAAGAGACTAATGTGTATTTTTAGGGCTGTGCTGTGCACTAAGAAAGGAAATTACAGAAACCTGGGTGGGGGGGGGGGGGGAGTTAGTCGGGAGAGGGATTGGTGATGGACATTTTTCCAAATTGTTTCCAGGATTTCAGCAGATTATATTGAAACACCATCCACATAGATCAGAGAAGGGTGGAGGAGGGGGCTTGGAAAAATGGAAACTATACTGATTGCCTATAAGTCAGGCGAAGTGATTATTGACATGGTCCTTGCAAAGTTTTCACAGCTAGTTGTTCTGATTTGTTTGTAAATACATAAAACTTAATGCATGTGGCAAACAAACACTTACTCCTTCCTATATCTTGTTAAATTTGCGTGTAATCTGGCTCCACTTGCGAGCCAAAATGGTGGACATTGGGTGTGGTGTCAAAACAACTTGGATTTGCATGCAGCATGTCAGATTTATGCAAATTAGATGTAGTAAGGGGTAATTATAGTTGCTTGTGCATCATGAATACCCCCACCAGGCAGGTTGGTGGGGAGGGGCTGAATTACTTTAGAACTGCCATTTAATCATCACTGAGCTTATTATTAAACAGTAAAACATCATGGCTGTCAATTTAAGCAAACATGAATGTGTGGCTATTGATGTCAATAACTTGCAGGGAGCATGAATGGTACAATAATTAGTACATGAAAACTGGAAAATTAATTACGGAAGCTCTGGCCACTTACACAAAGCAAAGTCTTGTCAGTAAACTGCTATGTTCTGCTCAGTCCAGTGTGCAAAATAGAAAATAGACAGGATCATCACATGCAATTCTGCCCGCCCCCCCCCCCCCCGTCCCCTTCATTGCCGAGCAGACCAAATATTCCCAAGAGAGATGTTGAGGAGGGTGAAAAACATAGCAAGTGTAATCAAAATTGGGCTTCTCCTAAATAGTTGGAAACAAACATATTGAAA
Organism: Holothuria leucospilota; assembly: GCA_029531755.1. NCBI lineage: Eukaryota > Metazoa > Echinodermata > Holothuroidea > Aspidochirotida > Holothuriidae > Holothuria > Holothuria leucospilota. The sequence continues at coordinate 676,775 of CM055982.1, forward strand.
ATAGCCCTTGTGAGCCTCAAAACAATCCATACACTTTTGAGGGCTGTTCTTTTTCCAAAACATTTGAAAACATCTGTCCCTGTACAAATTGTATCCTGCATCATCCCTACAAGCAAACAACTTTTTGGGGAGGAAACCAATTCTGGTGGCAAGCAGGCCAAGTGGGAGGATAATGGAAGTACTGTGCCTAAGGGAAAATCCATGTAACCTTGAGCTGAGTTAGAACACACACTTGTAAAGACACTTAGTGTTTAGTACAACAAAACTGGGTCACTGCAGCAGAGGAGGATGCGGTCTCTTTAACTCTGGTAGCCTAGTATTCTTATTCCACTTTCTAATAATCTTCCTTCAGGGACTACCCAACAGCCCTCCCAATAGCCTGCCCTTTACCATCCCATTGTCACCTTGTTACCTACACTTGCTGCTGCATTATCCCAACCATTTTAAGCCGTCCAGCCCATTCTGGAACAAAGGATCAAATGAAAGGAAACGCCCTATTTCCTGTTAAAGGTTACACACATTGTACATATTGGCTTGGTGGAGTTGACCTCCAGGTTCCTGCAGATAAGAGTGTACTTTTCCCCCCAATGGCAAACCTTACCTTTGACTTATTGATTTTTCAATTGTCCGTAGATCTCTGGGTGGGGCAAATAATACCTTAGAAGTTTGCTTTATCAGTGAATGGTCACTTATTATCAAAGAATGGTCACTAAACCAATAGGATTACCTACAAAGAGCAACTTCAAGTCTTTTACTAAAAAGCCTACTCTATCTATGGACTTGAATAGCAGCTTACAATTAATGACAAGCTCATTAGAAAACCACAAGACCTACTCTACAGTAAATTGAGAGGCTAGGCTTCACTAAACAACCAAAGCAAATTTGAAAGGGTTGTCAAGGAGATTGACCAGATAGTCAAGCTTGGCTTTAAACTGCAGCATCCCACATTTCCTTCAAGAACTCTCTCATATGAAAAATTATAAAATGTACAATTTCACCAATACAGTATTTAGTTTATTGCCTTTTCAACTAATAATTTCTTGGTTTTGGTCAAATAAATCTCTGTGACTCTTTTCAAATCTGTTTTCATCAAACCATAAAATTTATACTTGGAACAAAAACGTCAATAAATGATTTAATGATTTAATGATTTCTTGTTATTGAAATATTTTCTTGTTCATTTTTCATATGTTCGACACTCAGCTGCTGGATTTATCTGTAATCAAAGAGTACCATAAATCAGTTGGCTTTTGTCAGAAAATAACTTATAAACTATACCTCCTAGTTTCTGAGTTGATCCATTTATGGTATAGAGCAGCAGGAAGTTACCTGTCAGTTTTCAGTAGGTAGGTGATTAAATTTTCACACCACCGGTAAATGATTCAGTGGTTTTGTGAAAAGATAACAATCAGATTGCATTATGTTTTAAAAATGAAATGACAAAGGTTATGAAACAAAACCATTGATGACGTACGTAACTGTTAATGCAGACCTCAAGTCAACTCCTAGGGTGAACAAGTTTAGCTTGTAGTTGCAAGGCTCAACAAATACCATTATCATGACTTTTTCAAGTAAGTTTGAACATTCTTTGAAGTGATATCCTTAACGTGACGTGTACGTATGCTTATGTAACTTATCATGATATTCGCAGTATCAAGAGTTTCGAAGATCAAACAGTAATAGCAATCAAAGCTCCACCAGAAACAAAGCTTGAGGTTCCCGATCCAAGAGAAGTAAGTACAAGGAAGATTTGACTTACTGAACGCGAAATTTGCATGTTGTGAACAGCCTATTGTAAGAGGTGTAGAGGTGACGGCAAAATCAATATTTACATAATGTAATGGTTTTAACAATGTAAATAGTTTTACAATTGATGTAGAGTGCTGAGTTGTATCCATTTAAGTGCTTGACATAATACGTGGTCCTTTTTCGTAATCTTTGCTAATAAATTATGTTCTCACAGCCTGGAAAGTGATAGAATTTTATTTAAAGTGATATGGAATTCATAAAAGGCATGCAATTAGTCTTTGAGATTGTAAATTCTTTTGAATCCCCGTACTTTTTTTATCTGGGATTTTTATTGCCCAGAAAATGCTTGTAAATAGTGTAGTTACTTTGATGATGGAAACGTGGTGGATTTCTAATTTTCTTGATGTGCAAGAACCCTACAAGATACATGGCCAAGCTGACCCTATATGCCTTAGTGGTTGGGTCTTCTTACATTAACACAGTTCAGGAGATTCTCCCTTTGAGGAGAAAACGAAAATTCTCCCCAAGTGGGGAAAAATTTATGCAGATAACTCTCTTTTTTGCATAGGAATAAGAATATCTGCCTTGTCTTCAGGCTTCTTTGAGCAGTTAGGGTTTTGATCACATCATAGAGACTTAGTACTGGACCACAGTCAATGTGCATGGTCTTTTATATGTACCATACCTATTGTAGAAAGTAGTAGGGCATTTGCATTGCAACAAGTCTAAAGACTTGCTAGCCCGACAGTTACAGACCTGTGTAGCAAAAAAGAAGACTACTCAAGAACATGCATTTTCTCTAAAACAGTGATGAACCACCAATGAGAATGTAGCTTTGTGTTAGCTATGACAGTTTTAATACATTAGAATGATGGACTTTGCAAGGGGCTTCCAAAACTCATTTGCCACTGGACATGTACACACACTGTGTGAGGGGTTGTGGGTAAAGCAAAGTGGCGGCACCAATGCCCAATTTTCCTCCTGCTCAGGGGCAGCTACAATAGATTCTCCTAAAACCAGAAATCTCCAGAATTAAGTTTTTTCTAACCTTGGCTAGCAGGGCACTTGTCCATCCAACTATATGCTGTAGTGTTTGGGTCCAGGCATACTTGATATATTTTCTAAACAATTCTCAGTCCTGCCTGGTGTAGCTAACTTGATCCTCCCTTAATGATCACAATTTCTGTGATGGCTGAGCTGAATTATTAATCTTTCACAAGTATCCGTGTGACATGTACTGACTGTGTATTTTCCAACACAGAGCATGAAGAGCCTTAAGGCCAGTTAGTAGCCAAAGCTTCACAAAACTTTCACTCTTTATTGATCCTAAATGATATAAAGTCTAGACAGGGTGTAGTTGGTAAGTTTAGTTCTGTGGTCAGTGGGGAGGGAATCACTGAATGATCCGTGACCAAGAGCTCCCAGAGTGGTACAGTAGGTATGTGTCGGCTGTGTGGCCAGCTTTTGACCCATATTGCTAGGACTGAGGATATGCCATCAGACCTGAATGACCTTTACCAAATGACCACTCCAAATTGTATAAATTTCATTGGGAGACTGGTTAACACTCTCCATCTTGCATGTAAATTTGTTACAATCTACTGGAAGCTAAGGTCAATTTACCTCCAAGCTTATATAAGAGATCATCCAGGGTTTTGCTGCTTTTGGTAACTTAGGTCTTTTATTACACTTGCCACATACTTTACAACCTTGCACATCCTAACTCTCAACATGATTCTCATGTATGCTTGCCCTGAAGACAAAGTGACAGTTCTAAGGCTAGTTTGAAGTCAAATCAGGAAAACAGAACATCATAAATTTGTCCAACTAGAGTCTGTCAACAGTTGGGGGCCTTTAAGCAGTTTAACCAATCATGTATAGTTTTGCTTTAATTAAACTGTATCACTTTAAGAGGTTTTAGAAGTAAATTAGTGTGTCAGTAGGTCATATAGGTTAGTTAACGATGTAATATTCATGGCTCTGTCATAAGACTCAAAATGGTGACAACCTACTTAAATGAGATCACGATAGTCTGGGCTGCAAAGTGGTACAGTACAAGCCTGTTCATTTCATTTACTAGCATACTCCTTCTAGCAGTTTTCATAACTTCTTTCATGCATTTGAATATTACATTGCCCTCAGAGAAGCTATGAACTGAAGATTGAAAAAAATACCCTTTGGCCATAGGTTAACTCCTAATTTTTTTTCTCTCTTTTAATTTAATAACAGTACAAATGCCTTTATCATTGGCTATATCCACCTTTAATGGAATAGATCACATGTAAATCTAGCCATCTCTTGTGGTTCATGGCAAGGTTCTGCCATTTTATGTGTTTAAATGCATTCCAAATAGGAGAATGTTGTAGTTCTGTAGGGCCTTTTATGATGCACTGTTTGTTTAAACTTTTAAGGAAAGACAAAAGACATTCCCAAGATTCATTTGCAGTTTTGGATTTAAGGATAAATGTTTTTAAAGGTATATTCTTCATACATTTAAAAGTTTTGCAGAGTATGCGAGGGAGACATTTGGAATATTTACATACCACAAGGCTTGTGAAAGCTTCTTTAGAAATGAAAACTTCTAATAGGACACAAGCAGATGAGTTCTGAGTGTCATATGAATTTGAAGGCCAAAACAGCTCTTTAATAATAGCTGGTCTGCTGCCTAAGCTCCTGGGGGCAGTACTCATATATCTCTGTTGTTTCTTCTAGTAATCGGAAGTAAAGAGACATTGATTGCCTACAGGGATGCTAACATTTTGTGTACAATGATGGCAATAGTAAGAAATTTATAGCACTGAAAAGTCAAAAATTTTACAATTCCATCAACTTTAAGGAAATATCCTTGACAGTTGGAGTGTATGAGGTCTCAGTCACTCCAGAAGCATAAAACGGGAAAAATTTCGTAGTAAAATGTTACGTTACCACTACTGTAGATTACGAGTACATTCATAGGGACGGGAATTGTGCTTAGTCCTGTAGGTGATTGGTAGGACATGGGAAGATGGAGGGATGGAAAGAAAATTAGCAAAAAGAAAGAAGCCCAAGGTAAAAAGAAAGTTATAAAAAGAGAGTTGTAGAAAGGAAAAGACTGTACCTAGGGAAACAAATGGAAAAGGAGAAAGAGAAAAAAAAAGAAGTGTAATACATGGAAAAACAGAAAAAATACCAAAAATACATATTGAAAACAGAAAAGTGAAAGAATTTGATGGGACAAAATGATAAAGATAGAAATTAAAGGAATAATAGAGGGAAAAGAGGGGAAAAATGAAGGAGAAAAAGCTGATAGTAAAAGAATAAAGGGAAATCAAGGAAATAAGTGAGAAGAGCTGAAGAGTAAAATAGAGGGAAATATTAAATAGCAAAAAAAAAAAAAAAATTAAAGGAAACAAAGAAAAAATATTGAACAAAGGGAGGAAGGTCGAAGTAGAAAAGACACACATGAAAAAAAAAAAAAACGATAGAAAGTAGACAATGGAAAATTTTAAAATGGAGTTGCAAATCATTTCATCCCAACCTGCCCCTTTTAGAACAATTACTCTAACTTTCCAACTTTTTTTTTATGTAAATTCTGTATTAAATGTACCCAAATTCAACTATGTGCCATTCAGCATGTGCAGTACACATTTGCAAGACCTACTGTGGCTATGTAGATGCATCATACCATAAATTTGGTTTGGTAATGAACAGTTTGAAGGTTGTAACTAATATTACATACCATACTCCATTTTCCATCTCTAAGCTTTCATAGAAAAAATGTAACAGATTTGATGGTTTCAACAGCTTTAATGCTTATTTGCAAATTTTGTGTGTGTGTAGTGTTGGAGGTTACTGTCAGTGATTATGGGCTTGTCTCTAAGTACATAAGTGCTCATACATACAGCAAATTTCATTTTGATCAAGAAGAAAATGTCAATTACCACTCAGAGAAGAAAAAGAAGGACAATTAAGGCCATTCACAATTATCAATTCATATAACAGCTTACTGTATATCAGTTTACAAATATAGTCATATAATTGCATACATGTATGTAATGTAGAGACTTAGTCTAGAGCTTGTGAAGGTAATTTTGAAAACTGTAACATCACCTTAAGAAGAAAAATTGAAACAACATATGATATCTTTCTTTGGGCAAGTAGGGGTTTCCCTTAACTTGTTTACTTACTTGCTGCTCAAACCAGTATAACCAAATTTTTGGGTAACAGGCAGCCCTTTTCCACAAAGCCCTGTCTCTGCACAAAAGCTATATATTACCTCCCAGAGATTATCATATTTCTTCCTTCCATTGTGAGCATTATTTTCAAAGTTAGCAACTTTATATGTTAAATTAACTTTCACTGTATTTTACATTTGCATTCCTGTTACTGTATTAGTTTTACAGAGTCTGCAGTTTGCACCCTTGTCTTAGAAATCTTTTAGTCACCTGTGGGACTCAGACTGCCAGTGTCTTTGGGTGGCTGCTGCCAGTTTGGAACCCTGTCAAGTAAAAATATAAAAGTAACAAAAGAAGTTTTCCCTGCCTCTGGTTTCCTAGGTGTACTTGTCCATCAATTGCATAATGCACCAGGCTGTGACCCTGCAGGAGGGATGGGGGGGGGGGGCATGTGATAGCCATGCCATGTCTGTGCACTAGAACGTGACACTTGGTTTGTAATACAAGACTAACACAGATATTTGCCTAGGTGCATCAATGTCCATACACACATTTTTATCTTTAGGTGTGTCAAGAAGTCTGGCAGAAAAAAGATCAAACTAAAATTATATTTAGGTGGGTCCATTGTCCTGCAAAGATGAGTCCATGTTATGAGGGGTGAGTCAGTGGATGTGAGTGCCCACCATAAATGATGGATATTAAAATACCCTTCCAAGGGGTCATGAAGTGGTCATGCAATTGATAGAGACATATTGGAATTGATTTACACTGTCATTTGCAAAACATAAGTAGCACAGTATTAAAGTGAAGAGTGTGGTCCGGGACTATGTTGGAAACAAATGCTTCCATTGCATTTGAAAAACATTATTACTTCAGGGTTAACAGTCTATGAGGATGAAAAAGGGTCTGTGTGTGGTCATGGGATGGAGCATTTGAAATGAGTCAGATAGCACATTTCTGAAGTACAAATAAATGCTTCGAATTTCAAATAATTACTCAAGATGCAAAATTATGGCAGGAAGCTATCTGATTAGGCAAGTGACAATTCTGATCTCAAGAGTCTCAATAGAATGAAACATTTACAATACAGTGGAAGAACTTATTGCCTGTAAAATAATGTAGGTTGCTTGTAATGTTGTCTCTATGTAACTCAGTATCTTTAAGTCTTGCTAGAGAATTTTGGCAGCTAAAATACCTCCCTGACTGGGTAAGTTTTTTTTTTTTTTTTAACTTGTCTTGGTGTTTTGTTGCTTTTCACCATGAAGCCTTTTACAGTATGAATCATACACTTTGTGATATTTGATGTGAGTGCATTCAAAACAGCTCAAAGATAGCCATTTCACAAAATCTTCATTTGATTCAAATTTTCATATTTTTGTTTTTTAACAGGGTATTCAAATATGGCTGAAAAGTACAAGAGGTCAAATAGAGGTTTATTTGTGTCCAGAAGAGTGTAAGAAAGATAGTGACATTTTATCAGATTCAGACAACTCCTCTCCACCAAAGGGTAAGTGATGTGCATTAGGATGACCCGTAAGGACACGGCTAAAAGAAAAAAGAAAAAAAAATGAATAAGTGAATACAGAATTTGAAGATTCAACTTCTTCTCCACAGAGAGTTGAAATTTTGAGTTTTAGTGACAATTGTTGAAATTTCAACTTTTCTTCATATTTTGAATTAAATCACACATAAATCAATTTCTGTTTTTTTTTTCCTTTTTCAGGCAAAAGTTGAAGTTTTGACTATCTTGACTTTTTTTTTTTTTAGTTTTCTTTTGGCCATGTCCCTAATGGGCCATCTTAATATATAATAATTTCAAGCTTTTTTGTTAAGCTTGGGGTTCTGGAATATACTTGGCCATCCTGTGACAGTAGATGGGCTAGTTTAATTGTTTTCTTTTTGTAAAAGACAAGTTGTTCCAACAGGAAACCTAGTGGACCTTAAGTGATTATCTGCAGATTTGTTTTTGGTTCTTTTAATTTGAAAAAAGGTGACCTCTGCCATCTTTTAACCTAAAAAGCCAGATATTCTTGGTTCTAAATTAGCCTGTTCTTGACTATGCATTACAATAAGAATGAAACTAAAGTAAAAGAAGAGTTAAGGCTTGGATTTAGTGCTGATTTGTCCGACAGGTACAAAATATACGCATTCTGGTGAAATTAAGAATCTACATCACCCTTACTTACCTCCTAGTCATGCATTGACATCATAGCACATGGTTTTGTACGGATCTGCCTTTCATTTTGGATGGCTAAAAGAACTGCCACATACACTGCTGTTTGCTTATTTCTTCCATTGTCTTTCCAAATCCTGAATTTCTTTGAGCAAAACTTTCTTTTTCTGTTCTTGGGGACATGTGCAACAAATGATAAGCAATAAATAACAGTTTTGGCCAAAAATAGTATACACCAGCGAGGCTGAAGGCCATTTTTGAACCAGCCTTGCGTGGTAAGTCAATGTAATAAGGGGCGGTTTTGCCGTCCAGCAAAATTAATCACATTGTACAAAATACGTCGTCTGCATGTTCTCTATACATTTGGAGTTTTGGGGATTTAATTCCCATTTCATGCTTCAAAGTGATCCTATATTTCCTATAATTTCCTATAAATTTTAAAAAATCCTATATTTCCTATATTTGTATGATTTTAGGCTTATTTTCCTATATTCTCCTATATTTTTCTGATCTTGTCAAAAAAACGTTTTTCTTTTATATGGTGTTTTGGGGTGAAAATTTCAGATGGATTCTTTTTCCAAGATAGTTTGTAGACTCAGAGTGGCTTATTCAGACAGGTAGCAGGGTGTAGATGCCAAATATCTAGATAGAAGTACACAATGGCCAGTTATAGGATTCAGAAATACTCTCATATGAAACAGCATTGGGCACTAATGAACACTTATTTTGTTACCCATAAATGTTCCACTCTCACACCTGTGATTTTAAGTACTCTATGATTTCATCTCTTTGGTGGAATTTTAGTGGTATTGTAAGGGGTGAATTAGAGCCTTTTGCCTGGCATCCCCTTTAATCATGCATTCTACCACATTTTAAATCCCTTACATATACTTTGTATGCACAGATAGCTGGTCTGCAATATAACTGATTCTGTCATTCAAAATATTGTAGTACAATGGTTTGAAATACCAATATTTTCCCTGTCATCTGCCATCTTGCCTCAAACTTTGTTAACCATTAGATTAGTTTATTGTCCAAAGTGTTGTACAATTAAAATTTTCCCCTAAAGAATAAGAACTTAATGCTTTGAGAAGGTTAAGAATCTCACTGTAATGTTTACAAGTTTACAATGTGCGGATCTCTAAGGAGGTTTTCCCCTAAACTCCACTAGAAGCTCTGTGGTAGGTCTCTGGATGCCACATCAATTTGTCCAACAGACCAAAGTGGAAAATCTAATCCATGTATGGGTCTGGTGCTGCAGTGCCCTTCATTGGTGACAAGTAAGGGCACTTGCCAAGTTGCCCTTTCCCTAATTTTGTCATGTAATTTCCTCAATTGAGATTTTAGATGTTAATTTATATGTTAATGCACAGGCAGTTTTGCACACTGTAGGCATCTTGACATATGTGGACTACACTGTTCTGCCAAGTTGTACAGATTCAAAGTGAGCAGTGGTATTTTTAGGTTGAGGGACCATTGGGCCATGCCCACTTTCCTTCTCTAATGCTGATTTTTTTCTTTTAATTTAGTAACCTAAAATCTGATTTTGAAAATATATTTTACTTCAAAAAGATAACATATTGAGCACCAGATTGCATGTAAGTACACCCAATCATTCAAAAAATTTTCAAAGGGGAGGGGGACACCCCCTCCCCTTAGACTCCTCCCCATGTTGGTAATCACAGAATAAACTGCATGGCCCCCATAAGAAAGTTCTGGCTATGCCACTGGGAAAGTGAGTTGGAAGGTATTCATAGCAACCATACAGTTGTCATAGGCCTGTGATCTTGGTCGACTATCATCACCAATGTGTCACACTTTATATCAAGATTGACTAGCAATACAGTGTATAGTTAATAGCAAAATGTTGTATTGAGAGACCATTTCCTGTTATTTAAGCAGCAAAAAATTAAAAAATTTCCTCCCCTTAACCCCATTATTATTGCAGCTGAGGTGAATTCTGTCTTTTTACTTTAGGACATAAAGCAACAGTTTATTGTCCACATTAACTACCCATATTCAAAGCACCATCATGGTCACATTCTGTGTTCTCACCTTCTGATATTGCAAAGTTTGGTGCCTTTTTGGTATGCACAAATAATAAGATTTATGGATACTTTATTCTGGGGTCAAAATATGCAAATACACCACCTTCAGGGGATTTGCTCTTTCCCTTCCACCAAAATAGGCCTATTTAGGTGGTTTTCTAAATTTCATGTTGATTGTAGAACCACCCTTTTCTGCCACATGGCCCACAGCTGTAATACTGTTTATCACATTTGTATCATTTAAACAGTATAGTTCATTAGTTTCCTATTGGTACCATGTTTTCCTTATCCACAACTTTGAGGAATTTTGAAGATAATTAGAACCGCTACTGTATGACATTCCTATATTTACTCTATATTTTCCTGGAAAAATCCTATAAAACCCTATATATTCATCAGTATCCTTCCTATAAAACCTCCTATATTTCTGTGATGGGCCTCTTTGAAGCCTGCATTTGCATCTCTTGAGATATTAGCATGTATTAAAAGTCATCAAATTTGCAACATGCAGTGAACTTGGGGCAAGCACATACACATGACATCCTAACCTCACAAAAACCAACACCATTTTGTTTTTCTTTGAACTTAACCAATTTTCTCCTCCATAATCTCATGATTTCTTGATGTGAATGCATGAGAAACATGAGATTTTTGCAAACTTTGCATTCCCTATGGAAAACTTGCATCCATATCTATTTCAAGGTCACAGCAATGGATTGAAAAAAAAAAACAGCATTGCTCATCAATGTGAGGAGATAATACATCATCACTCCCTCGCTTCTTCAAGTTCACCTTAGGTTGCAAATAAAGTAACTTCATCTGTGAATATTTTGAGAATCACATTTCAGAATTGAATGGGAATTTCACTGATAATAAATAGAAATTTAGTTCTAAGCAAAAATTAATTTTTGCTTAAACTCTTCCCTTAAGGGATATTTCAACACTTTACAGCTTCTTGTAAATTAAGCCTGAGAGCTTCCAGACCTTTTGTTTTTTGCTTATTTTCCTTATGAAAGGTAGTCCTCAATTGTTATTTCACCGTTCAGTTTTCAAGGTTGCTGATCATTTGTGATAATTTTGTACGGTCAATGAATCTATTCGTAATTATTAGTACTCGCATTCAGAGAAGAACGGGATTTTTACTGCAGACTGCTACGTTATCAAACAACTGGTTTTGTGCTAGGAGCAAGAAAGTAAATTGAGAATGTAACAAAGGTGTTGACATTGTGCCCTTGACTCATCAAATGCCAAATAAGGATAATGGATTACCTTCAATTTTTGCTAAATTAGAAACCATGTAGGTTGTCATAAATTGGCAGGAAATTGAGCTATTTTAGGGTAATTTGTCATAAAATTGCCTTTAAAAAATTGTGAAATGTAATGCTTTCATTGTGGAGAACCAAAAGCTGATCAAAACAGCAATCATCATTCAGAGTGCATCCTTATTTCATAGTTTCATAGTCATGGGGGGGGGGGAGGGGTAGGGAGTGTGCCCTTCAGTTCTGATCAATACAGTCAACCTTTCAATTATTCCTCCCTCCTGTCCCCCAAATGGAAATCAGTATTAATTACAGACCCTCATAATGCTCAGTACATCCCACTGATAATCTACTGTTACTCCCACTTTTGCATGCCCCACTGTTCATTGGTTCAAACCATCTAAAGGTGCTAATATAACTAGAAGGCAAAAGTGCATATTTCAAGTTTTCAGGAAAAGATTCATACATAACATAACAGGTTAAAGGGCAAAGGAGGGCTAAGGCCCCATAAGATGCCCTGAAGTCCATACAACCTTGACTGAAAACAAAGAACCAACCAACACCAAACGAGCCCAGCACAATTAGATTCTACCACACTTATGGAAGAACTTGTCAATGTTAACCTTAAAGCAGTGCACAGATGTGGAGTTAACTACCCACTCAGGCAGACTATTCCACTCGTTAACAACTCTATGAGAAAAGCTGAACTTCCTAATGTCGAGCCTTGCAAAATTCTTAACTAGCTTCTTACAATGGCCTCGAACCCGAGAATTACATTGAACTTTTAAATAATTGCAAGAGGACAAAGGATTCCTTTCAGAGAGAAATTTGTACACCTGAAGCATGTCCCCCCTAATCCTTCTCAACTCCAGGGTGGTAAGCCCAAGATGCTTAAGTCTAACATGATAAGGTAGGTGTCTCACCTTGAGTATAAGGCGAGTGGCTCTCCTCTGAACTTGCTCTAAAAGAAGCTTGTCCTTTTCATAGAAGGGACTCCAAGCCTGGGCTGCATAGTCGAGGTGGGGTCTTACCAACTGCTTATACAGATTTAGTACAATTTCTTTACTAAAACTACTGAAATTCCTCTTGATCAATCCAAGCACCCTATTAGCCCTAGCAGCAGCAGCTGCACACTGTCTAGATGGCTTTAAATCACCTGTAATAACTACACCCAGATCCTTCTCAAAAGTCACATCACTCAGAATACTACCATTCATGTTATAATCATAGCTGAAATTTTTAGGACCAAAGTGAAGGACTTTGCACTTATCTGCATTAAAAGACATTTGCCAAGTCTGAGACCATGAAAATAACCTATCCAAGTCTTTTTGCAGTAATGAGGCATCATCCTTGTCACTAACCTTTCTATAGAGCTTAGTATCATCAGCGAACTTACTAATACTAGATGTGAGAGAGCTATCAATATCATTGATGAAAATTAAGAAAAGAAGCGGGCCAAGAACAGAACCCTGTGGAACTCCACTTGTAACTTCTTTCCAAGAAGAGAAATTACCAATTACCAATTACAAGGGAGATGATGACAGTACTGGGTATCAAAATGTAGTATGATACAAATGTCTTCATTAGACAGATCTGTAACAAAAGTTGTGGGGCTTTATACCTATGTCCTGCAAACCTGAGCAGCTTCTATAATTATTCAGGTCTGTTTGTTCCCTCTAACTTCAAGGTGAAGTAACTCTCTTCATTGCATAGACATACTTATTCCTTGCTTTGTGTATTTGTTTAAGCGGATGCACTTCAACAAAGGAACTTCAAGATACTGTAGCACCCTCAATATCATTGACATCTGCAATCTCTTTGGCTAAATTGTCCTCACTGGAACTAGTCGTCTCCTTTTCAATGGTAAACAATTGTTCGGTGATTTGGCCATTGGTGAAATTCAAGTGCACTTACTGATTGTTTGGAGACCCCATGTAGTTTGGATTTCCAGCTGTTTTTTCAGGGCAAACTTTGAAAGTTATGCCATGTGTCGTTGCCTGTTTGTTTGTATTTTATTTTTTGTTTTTAAATTCTTATCTCAAAATGAATGGTAGAGTCAAATCAAAACCTGTACATGGCCTTTTGCCTGTCATTTGATATTACTCCCATGCAGAAGACGTACGACCTGAATCCGTGCTTCTTTGAATCCAATCCGTATATCTGCCAAGGGGAGGGTAACAAGTATGTTTCCTCACTGCTTTTAAATCATATAAGTGCAGAAACCCTTTGGTTTATTTTTAAGGAAAATTTGTAATTTAAATTATTATCAGTAGGCCTCCATCATGCTAAATTATGGTAAAAAAGAATAAATGATACAAATTTATGCATAGTCACCAGTGTCGTTATGTTTCTACTGTTACACATCCTCCTTTCTTCATATTCGTGAACCCTACCATGCACTTTGCATGGGGTCTGATATTCAGATTTCATTTTTTTTTTTTTTCAAATCAGTTTACTTAAGAGACTATGATAAAATAAAGATTTCTTTATCATATATCAGAAGATATTTAGGAATAGAAGAAAAACAAAGAGCCAAAGGCTGGGACATGTGTAGTAAGTAATTAATTGTCACAGCATCGTAGGAGCCTCATTTTATTGTTACCTTAGAATTAGATAGGCCTATAAGTACGAATATTAATTACATTTTTTATAAAAGTATCCCTTATTTGGTTTCGATAGCTTCTGTACAAAATAGCTTACTGCAGAAGAAAAACACTCCGCAATTTTGTTTACTCAGCCGGCTGGTTTCTTCGATAAACAGTTGTTATACAAACAAAATGACAATTTAAGCCACGTCTTTATTATATGCAATGTGGAAGCTCAATTGGAAATGATGGGGTTTTGTGACATCAGCTGGCTTGATTGGGCTGTAAAGTTTTGGAATATACTAGGAAATCTGGACCCCCTTTTTTTAATGATTACAGAAATATATGATGATTTCTCAGGGAGTCCTTGAAGGACTGCGGAAGCTCAAAACACTCCTGGAGTGCCCTGTTGCCAAATTCTTGATGTTGTCAGCATGTACCGTGATGTTAGTGATATTGTCAACACTTAACATGGTGACGATTTATTTTTATGGCAATATCAAGTCCAATAAGTGGCTCCCATATCTGTATTGCATTATAGTGTGGTACGATACTTGGCTGTCAATGTGATATCACCATAATAATGTGGTTACTGATATTTAACACATTACCAATGTCTGTTGGACAGCTTCAAGACATGTTGCTGATTTGATATCACCATTATTGATGTTATGCAGTATGTTAAATGTCTAATATGCGTCACTGGTACAGATGTGATACCCTGCAATTATTTTCCAGGTGATTTCATAACAGTACCATTTACAGTGATTCTGTATGACTTTAATTTGCGTGTAGTAAATTTATCACCTGTTTTCAGGGTTGGAAAAATTGCAACTCCCAGGCAAGCGAGTCAAATTTCCCCAAATTTTACGTTTTCTTGTAAAAAAAACTAGACAAATTTCTCTCTAACTGCCCATTTTCTCTCCAAACACTGAAATTTCCCTGCAAGAAGCTTCCCACATTCCTGTTTTCCACCCATGCCTGCTTGTGTGATACTGTACCTCCAACAGATGACAGGGGTGATATCTCTACTTCCTTGTGATAGAATCTACAGGACATGTTCACATTTTAATGTGATATCACTTGTCACTGAGAGCTTACACCATGCGAAAGAGCAGACTTAGCAAGAATTCCAGACCACTAGATATCATAGATGAACAATGCAATCACATCATCTTCCATCAATAGCTCCACTTTCGGACAGGATTTGTCTGCAGAGTGGGAGGATCGCGTCTTGTTTGATCAAATTGATTGGTTCATTGCTTGCATTTAAGCTGAATATTGTGTTGTATGTTGTGGTGCATGGAGTCATCTACACCTACTCAATATTTCATTACAAGCAATGGTCCTTACAACCTTGCTTCCTTGTTCACTTACAGAAGCACATTGTGCTCTTATCTGAGGTGACCATGTACCGACTTGCAACAAGTTCAAAAGTGTATTTTGTAAGACTACAAAACTGTGAGCGTATATGTATTGTTGTTATATAACTTACTGTATGATCAATGTATTTGTGGCAGTGTGTTTGTTTGTTTGTTTTTTTTTTATTTCATTAACCAATAACCACTGTACCATATTTCGAAGTACATACCAATACATCATTGCCTTTTGTCAGGGAACAAATTTAGGTGACCTATCCCATCATAATTTGTTGATCAATGCCCCTGCAGTTCAGATGCACAAATCAACATTTCGATCGCTGAAATGCATTGTTATCATATGTAGTCTTATCATAACTTGACAGTTCTATAAATCAAAGTTTGAATTGAAATTTATTTTAAACTGGTCTTTTTCACAGTTAAGTGTCCATAGACACTTTTCCAAATGGCACTTACAAAGGATTGTGGGATAAACTTTCAGTACGTGTCGTTTTTGACCACAGTAAAATGCCATTGACAAAGACAACGCATACCCAAAACTCTATCTCATAATCCCTTGTAATTGCTACTTGGAAAAGTGTCTATTTGTCTACACAGTTTTATTTTGAATAGAGCTCCTCGTTAAAAGAGCCCATGACTCTGGTCACTGCACTAAATGTCAGGCCAGCAATTTATATCCAAGACTATAGTAATCACCCTACCCTTTAATACCATAACCGAAATTGTAGTCCTACTGAATTCAGACATTTATGACAGTAGTTACTTTAAAGAGGAACTGAAGACAATGTTAATTTCAAGTAAGATGATTTCAACGAGTACATCGTTGAAGGTCTTGACGTTGGCGTACTTGTTGAAATCATCTTACTAGTATGTATTCCCATCGTGAAAGCCTTTCTGCTTACAGTAAATGTTAATTTCATTCCATTTTGTGTTGAATGTTTTAACAGTCACTAATAACTGTTAACAAATTAATTGGCTGGCTGCAACAAATTCAGTATCAACCTTATCACTCCAAAAGTGATTACATGTATGATGTTCTGGGACAGAATTCTCCAACCCTTACCTGACTGCAAAGGTCTGTCTTGTACACTTGAATTGTTTCATGTTTGTTACAGTATCTTTTGTGTCTTCTATTGTGATTGAGTCATGTTTATCTTGTTGACTTTTGCTTCAATCATAGGCCTCACCCCCACCCTCCCATCTCTACCTCCAACATGAAAAAAACAAATTGTTGATTTCAGGCTGAAGTCTGTTATTTCAGGGTAAACTTCATGTCATGATTGTTTGGCATAATGGGAAATTTCAAGGTCAATACCTCGGGCCCCCCCCCCCCCCCCTTGTGAGAGGACTTCCCATTCACCTATGGTTTCAACATAAAAGTCAGATGCCATCTGTGTTGTGTAATTAATGGTGATACAAGTGACTCCTACCTCTCCTACTTTTTGAGCCTTCCTGCTGCCTTCCTGCTACTTCTTTTTTCTTAATAATCCTCCTACTTTGTTTTACTATTTGACTGAGAGAAGAAATTCATAAAATGACAGCATAAAGCTATTGAAAAAATGTTTAAAAGAGTAAGTAGATGCTGTCAGCAGTTATGAGTATGTCAATCTACATCGCCCCTCCTTACCTCCTGTTTACACTTGTAATCCATACTTGGTCTGTTGGTAAGTGAGAGAGGACAAGGAGCCACCCTCTGCCGGAGGGCGCCCTCTCTCTACTGTGCTATTAGTTTACCACGGTCTAGTTGTGGTTAAGTGGGGATTACAAGTGTAAATAGGAGGTAAGTATCAGGGCTCGTAGATCCCCAATCCAGGGAGTTTTGGGGAGTATGAAGCCTGCAGAAACTTTTGTCCAACATTTGGTCAACAAAACCCTACAGGGAACTTCAATCTAACCTTTATCCTACTTTTTTCACCTTTGGTCACTGGAAAGCCTGTATTCGTTCATAGAATCATAACATCATCTCATCCTCCCTTGACACAAATTATGATCACTTGTTGGATCATTCAGTCATTATTGTACTTTCACTTTGAAACAGTTTTTTCATTTGTAAAAATACCTCTTTAGAAGTTTCAGCCTGCAATGTACCTGATGTCACCCCCACCCACCCCAAGCTCTTTTCCATAATATGGTCTCAGTTACAGATCGCTATGTGCCAATGCAATTGTCCCAGCTCCCAACATAACTACTTCCTCATGTTGATGTCACATATACATGTTTTACAAGTAACGATGGTGTTATTCAATTCAGGCCTTGAAAGGTAATTATTTCACAGCATTAAGCAACAACAAAGTTTGAGGGAGCCTACGGCTTAAAAATAAGAACCGCAGTTCACCTGGCTATAAATCAAAGTTTATTCCTTTTTCAAAGTTGTTCAAATGGGAAAAATGTAGATAGATCTTGGATGAACTATCTGACTTACTTTGACTTGATCATGGATTGAACCCTGAATGTACTGCATGTTAAGTTTCATTTCTTCAAATGCTACTGCTGTTATCCACTATGCCACAGCACCCTCTCAGAGTACCCTTGGACGTTGGCATTGATAAATTGAGGGCTTCCCTAAAAATAGCTGGAAAATGTGAAAATTAAACTTCATTTATCTTTTGACAGATACCTACATTTTTCTTACAGAACAAACTTTCTCATCATCTCCCAATAGATAGCACTTTAGCAGGTATTTTTAGCACAGTTTACAAGTATGCACATTTTACTCCCAGAGATACATTAAGATGTCCATTCTGCATGAAGTGATTGTTACTGTTGAATTGCATACATTAGATATTTTGTGTGCAGTGTTAGCATGACACAGTAGACACTTCCGTAATGGATTGTACATTGAATAATAGATTGTATAATATATTCAGTGGCCAACTTTATTTGAAATGTTGTATTTCTTTGTTTTGCTGGCAGAGAGCGACCGTGCCATGAAGGTAAACTCACTCGAAGATGATGACCTAGCAACCCTTGAAAGAAACCTGCTACTCACTGAAGATCAGCATTCACTCCATGAAGAGGACTTTGTTCCCCTTTCTCCCCCAGCAGTGGACGATTATTTGTTCTCCCTTGGAGAAAATGAAGGCATTAGTGACCTTTTTGACAGTATCTTTGAATCATAGCACACATAGTTTGATTTCTGAGGGACAAAAATCAGAACTTCACTGTGGATTGTGAAACATTGTTACATCATGACATATCAGCTAACATTCCACTTGAGGTGTTTGTCATTGTCGTTGAGATGACAGTTTACGTTTTTATTTGCAGTGGTTATTCATTTCATTGTAAACTTTCCATTCCTTGGTGAGTTTATACCAAAGGTACTTAGAATATCATAAGCCTTGGACTTGGATATTATACAATTTCAAGGCTGGATCGAAAAATGACAGGTACACCCACCGGATATCAAGATTTTCTAGTCAAATTGCAAATTGATTTGGCATATGTTTCAGATTGATGGAATGTGAAATGTTATTCAGATGAGTAATATGATGCCACAAGATAGTTAAAGCAATTTTCCAAAGGATGACTGCAAACCAGGAGTGGGTATTCAAATGGCAAAATGGTTCTCAATATTTTGGGGGATGAATGGGGCCAGAGAACTGAATTTCATTACTACTGGATATAAAATGTCAGTAATATATGTGTGTGACTTGTATGTGTGTGTTTGGACAACTAACAGAGAAAACAGAATATTGTCAACTTTCTTTGCTGTCAGAGCCAAGGGGCAGCACAGATGGGGGTTTCAAAATACCCAGCAAGCTGCAAAAAGAACGGAACACAGAGCCATACTGTTCCTTGCCCATGTGCGCTATGAACCATGATAATTACAATCATCATTTAGCATGTGTTGATTGACTTATATAAACTCCCCACTTTTCATTATGTCCTGACCCCACTTTGAAAGTACTTTGCATAAGTTGTAAACAAAAGAGAATTAAGTCTGAGACCAGGGCAAATCACGTCATGTGACTAGATCTCAAACACTTTCTAAAATGTTACATATACTTCTACCTGTCCTGTAATCCCATGCCATTTGTGACATGTTTATGACTATATAGCTTGTAAAACTGAAACCCCATTTACTTAATTATAACTGTAACCCTAATAGAAAGACCTGTTTGGAGATATTTAGACCAAGACTCATTGAGCATCTAACGTTGTTGTATACTTGTTGGACTTCAAACTTTGTATACTCTTTGAGCCTCCAACGTTGTTTATTCGTTGGGCTTCCATTGTTGGGCTTCTAAGGTTGTTGCTTATTTATTGGGCTTCCTCATTAAGCACCCAAAGTTGTTTTAAAACTCATTAGGCTTCCAATCTTGTCTATTCATTTGGCTTCCATTTTTTTGTTTCCTGATTTAGCTTCCACGTTGTTGCTTAGTTATTGGGTTTCAAATGTTGCAGAATGCAGAATACCCACTGGGCATCTGATTTACATTGTTGTATACACCTTAAGCTTCCAGTGCTGTTGTAGAGTATATACTCAATCCGCTGCCAATGGTATTTCCTGCCAACTTTGTTTAACAATTAGTCAAAAAGAAGAGAATCTGGCTGGATTAGTTAGTTAGAGAGGGTTTAACACCTCAACTTATAACCCACTGCGTTTTTTCCAGTTGCGGGGCACTGGATTGTCTTCGGGCCTTACTCCATTGCTTGTGCTGAGCATCACGCACAATGGCAGTAGGTTCCATTTTTAAAGTCTTTGGTATGACTCAACCTGGGAATCAAACCCATGTGAGAGGCGGATGCTCTACCACTAGACCAAACACACGGTTTAGAACCTGGCTCGTAGTTTCTAGAGTTATCATGATATAGGGTCCCATATGAACCAAGCTGGTTTCCTGACCCTCAGACTAATCTTTATGTACAGTCCTATGGACCAAGCTGGTTTCCTGACCCTCAGACTAATCTTTTATGTAGGGTCCTACATGAACTAAGCTGGTTTCCAGACCCTCAGACTAATCTTCTTATAGGATCCTACATGAGCCAAATAGGTTTCCTGACCGTTGGGCTATCCTAAAGAGAAACAAGCAAAGTCCATTGGCCTGTTTACAAATCATGTTGAGATGAACTCACAATACTTTTCACATGCAAAATAAAGGTATGCGGACATCAACCAAATCAGCCATTTCACTCAGCAGTGATACTGTAGATTAAAATCTGCTGATGAAAAATCAGTTCAAATTATTTGAATATCTTCTAGCTTTCTCAAGATGTACCTCTTCAAAGTTTGACCAATTCTGACATTTCTTGTTGGCTATGCAATATCTAGGATGTGGAGTGATGCACAGGGTCTGTATTTCTTTTCTTTTGTAATGCTTTATAAATTATGTGTTAATTACTTCAGCTAGTTTGTAGTCGAGTGCTTAATGTGGACATTTTCACCCCCCCCCCTCCCCCAGGCATCCCAACATTACAACTGTCCTTGGAATGAAGGTTAAACAAACAAAGACAATGTAAGTTATTCTTCCGAGTCCCTCTTTCCACGTCACCCATTGGCATATAGCTCATGTTTATTCATGATGTAAGTACAAAAAAGGTCAATATTTGATGGGAATTGCAACTATTTTTAATGTTTTAATGAACATTTGTAATTCTTTCTGCATCACATAGGCAGGTTTAACACACCTTCAAACAATATTGTACTGGCAGTGGTGCTCTAATGTATTTTTTTTTTTTGAGGCATCCAATTAAATGGCCGTGTGGTTACTACATTAAGCTAGGTCGCAGAAGAGGCTGTAGGAAGGCTACAGCTCCATTAAAAGTAGGTTGCAGAAGCGGCTGTAAGAAGGCTACACCTTGAAAGAAAATATGTGGGATGTTAGGTGGTCATGGATACAACAATTCTCAGCTCCCAGTGCATGTTGCAAAGCCATTTATGTACTTACAGTACAATTGAATGACGCACTCCACTACCCCCTCCCCCCTCCCCCCCCCCCCAGCATGGTCAGTCAAATGCGGGTCATTGACCAATGACAGTATGACACACATGTCCATCAGTAAACCAACATTGTCAGTCCCCGGAGTGACTGAGAGTTGAGTCACATTTACTTCAATTATCAGTCACTTTAGTGACCAAGGGGTGGGTGTCATTGTGGGCCAATTGTTACACTTTGTAATATCATCCCAATTATTGTCTCGTCTCAACTTGAACCAATTGGTTGGAAACTGGGACGTTAAACCTCATCTAACCTAACCCAGTTATTGTCATTTTGTGACCCACACAGCAGTCACTGCACACGTTTTGTCAACAACATTGTGGAGATGACTACCATGCCCTGGGTTATGGAATGCATCATTCAATTGATAACAGCATTGGAGCAGAGGTACAAATAAAAAATTTCTAAACCCCTTGAGGAGAAATTTGTTCATCTTTTGGTAAAAGAAACTTAAAATCTGATAATATGCTGTTACCATATTTACTGCCCAAGAAACTGTTTTTCAAACCCCATCATTCATTTGCCTGGTGGGATATATCATTTAACCAGTCCCATTGCAAATGCAAGGAACTATGCAGTGCTCTTCTAAAGAAGATGGTTGTGTTAGTATTAGATGTCTTCAAGAATAATTACTTCACCTGAACTGAACACCAATAAGCACAAGTCAGAAAGTAATAGCTGACCAATCTCATGGAGACCAATTGGTCATGATGGTTGTGCCCCTATTACACTGTATTTGTGATGATTTGCTAATTCATTTGGGGCAATGGGACAGTGGACCCTACTAGGAACATTGGCTTCTATGCCACATACCATGCATAGTGTATAGAAATACTCAAGTTGGTAATGAATTACCCAATTGGAAGTAACATACTACTGTACTCATGTGGGGTAAAACTTTGCTCAATTTGAAGTGTTTCTTTTTTACCTAACTCATTGGTATGTAGCATACATGCCAATCTGGGAAGAATAAACCCAACATTTTTCAAATGCAGGGAATGTGAAATGATTTTAACTGACCTGATTGGTAATTGCAATTACTGCACACATGAAATGGCTGGGTTTACCCTCATAATGTTTAAACACAGTGAAATGAAATACAGACAACTTAATACTTCAATGCTTTCATGTTTATTTACAAGCTACTGCAGGTTCTGGATCAATATTTTAAAGATCAAGTTGCATAAATAATAAGTTGGAAGGGAAAGCAAATTAATTAAAAAGCAGTATGTTCATATCAAAATATTGTGGTGGCCATAAGAATACTATAAATGCGATAAATTTCTCCACACAATACCTTGTTTTTCAAACTTTGCATTTTTACTGTGAAAAATGTTTCAGTTGGGGTTTTGCAACTGCAACCACAAGAATCTCTATGTAGAGAAGGTATTACCATGAAGATCATCAAAAATGTTTTGTTTGTATGAAAACTACCTCTTTTACAAGTAAAAGTAGAGAGACTTACTGAGTCTGATATTAAGGAATTCCTGGGAATGTTTGTGTATGTATTAATACCTTAAAACATTCATTGAAAGTGTGCTATACATTTAAATTTCATGTAATTAAGCAATATACATTGACCACATACACATGTCCTATTTGTTCTTTGGATGGGCTGGGGGGGGGGGAGAGAAAGCATAACAGAACATAGTATGTTGTTACATTTCCATGAAGTAAGTATATATTACAGAAAACTAAAGGTACCTACTTTTGAGTAATTTTACCTTTAACAACACTTATTGCAAAGAATGTACAGTAATCTTCAGTACCAGTAACCGGATACATACCCTAGACACTTGTGTCTAAGGCAACCGTAATGTTTATATTTACAGTGTTGTTACAATTTAAGGGCATGTTAAACATATAAATAGACGAGAACCTCTGGGCTATGTCACATAATCTCTCTCTATGGACAGTCCCTATGAATAAAAATTTTAATGAAAATTGCTCTGCTTTTCAAGGATATTCCCCGAGTTTACTGAGGAAAGAATAAAAACAGCCTAGGGTTGAGCTTTGGTGCCAGAAATTGACTGTTGGAATGGACAAAGACAAAATCCTTTATTTTATGGGAGATTTACAGTCAATGCCAAGCCCTATGGGGCTGAAACCATTTCAAAAGAAAAGTTTTCAGATAAAACTCATGGAATTGCTTTACAATCTTTTCCATGAATATATCATGGAAATGCATAGTGCAACTTTTGAGGATAAAAGACAAAGAAATATGAGTTATCTGTGGTTACATCCTGCTATGTTAGTTTTATTCAGGGTCTGTTGTATTGTGATCTGTATATCCCTGTCTTGCTACGGTCAATATGTAATTGGAAGAGAAATAAGCATGCTCTAGGGATATTTCCTGTTTTCAAATTACCTTCAACATTTTCAGGCTATTTTAATCGAGATGCATCTGGGAAACACGGAATATACAATCCTTACATAAGCGCAGACTGCTGGGAGACTGGAATTCTGGGCCATCTCAGATTCATGCATTGACACTTTGTAGCTATTCACAACCATTCCACATTGAAGGTTCTGCCTTACAACAGTATCTTACGTTAATCGAAGCTCAATTACATGTTCCCTTTCAGTCTTCCCTTCAAGGTGTAAATTTTGCATTTTTCAGATTGTTTTTAAAGTAAGTATCACATTTACTATTCCAGTTCTGACACTTTTGGTGTTAAGAGTGAATTCAAAATAAGAAAGGGTATCATTCAACTTATGTATTGAAGCTATCTATGTGAATAGAACACAGTCTTATATGAGGCAAGGATTCTTAACCTTTTTCCAACAGCATCGTTTTTACATGATGCGTACCCCCTGGCAGAGAAAAAACAATCTTTTCACAAATATTCTGTATTGCCACTTTATTAAAGTGACTGTATGCAATGACTTTAGATGAAAACTTTACTTTTCTGCCATGACCTTTAGACCATTTTGTAGGATGTAGTATATGTGCATTGTCTAGCTGTAAAAGGAATGCATTATGCAACATTGGTATTGATGATTATGTGCAATCCACTACTTATGTAACAAAATTATGCATACTCTGGCAAGGATGTTCACTTACCCGTTGCCAAGACTCTACCTACGGCAGGGGTTTGTGCAACACAGATTGAAAATCCCTGATATAGGGGATAAGAGTTGTCCTTCTTTTGAAACAGCAACTTTTCAGTTTTATTTTATTCCTCAAAAATATGTTTCAGAACATGAATGAGAGGAAAACCAATAATAATATTGGTAAAAAAAATGAAGTATTCTTGACAAATTGAACAATTTCATTACAAATCTTGATCCATGGTTAATAAGGACCATACATCAAGGAAGAGGATAGGGATAAGGGGCAGGGGGAAGGAAGGGGGAAAGGGCTGTGGTTGGCAGGAGTGTAGTGCATGTACTCTCTTTTTGAATGCAGGAAGGGTGTTGTTAGGGAACACTCATTTCTTCACACTGCAATTATTTCTATTGTTTGGTCAGTATTAAAACATCTAGTGTCATGCATTAAACATGTCCTTTAGCTAAGCCAGGAATGATGTGGCATGTGAATCATCATTCCAGAGAGTCCTATTTGGTGAAACCTTATTTAAGATACTATAAACACTCTTGGAGCGTAAAATTATTTCATTTTAAAATATATTAGTTTATTATTAAATTTGTTCTACATTGACCCTGTATGTGACAGAATGATGTGACTGTCTGGACCCCAAAGAACAAGACCAAATACCCCACTACCCCACCCCCACATTATTTTATTTCCAAATTTGGAAATCAGTTATTGAATATACACTCTCTTCCATTTTGACCTTGGAAGCTTTAAATATGTTACAGAATGATGTTACTATTAGGATAATCCCATCAAGGTGGGACCACAGAGGATCCTTGAGTAGTGCTCTAGATTCAATAGACAAATTCTCCCCTCCCCCCAATCCCTAATATTATTTCTAAATTAAACCAGTTATTGGATTTCTGCTCTCTGTTGACCCTCTAAATATCACAGAAAACCATAACTGTCAGAGGATAATCCTATGAAGGTATGGATCCCAAAGGATACCTTGGGCAAATCTCTAGACTCAGTACCCAAAATCACCATCTCCCCCCCCCCCCCCTCAAGCCCTGACTATGGGCCCATTGTTTTGTCCTTTTTGCAGTCACACTATTGCAATTTGACCATTATTGGTCAACATTAAAAATATTTCAGCAATTGGTGCTATATAATACTCAAAATAATTATGCCTACTATGCGACAGACATTTCGGAGTATGAGATGCCTTAGTTCATGGTTCTGTAAGGCCAATTAATTTTTATTCATTTTTGTAATTTCTTTCACTTGTTTGTTACTGTGAGATTTGACAGTAAATCTTCCATTGCATTGACAGTACTGCCTTATACCATACCGTTTTACAATGGATTTTGAAATAAAAAGTGCATTCAAAAAGATTCTGTGCTTACTTCTAGAGTTTCAACAACTTTTTTCTGGGCTTAGCAGGATTGTACATGTTTCATTTCAGACAAAATTAAAATTACTTCCCTCTCCAAACATCTGCCATGCTCCATTCATGCAAAGGTGATTCTGCATGAATTTTCATTTTTAGCCAGCATGAAACTGTGTACAGGGTATGGAACGCCCCAAATTGGAAGTGTCCTTCCAAGTTTTCCTTCATTTGGACCTTTCAAAGGCTGAGAGAGGTCATTTGTGGCAATCAAGGAGGCATTTTTGCCCAAAAATTGTAGCCTCTACTGTATTACTGTACTATAAAAGAACAATGGTACCCTTGCTAAAATTTGGGATTTTCATTCGTGCCCTTTTTAAGTCTACCATTTGAAGAAAACCTGAGGCAATTTCTGACTAACCCCTCCCCCCACACACACACACCCAGTCTCTTTCCACATGTAACTTGAGGCTTGTTTTACCTGCTAAAAACAGACCTGCCAACCGTTCCGATTTAATCGGAACCGTTCCGATTTTTGAGTCCGTACATAGCAAAAAATCGGAACGTTCCGATTTCTAGCACCCACCCCAAACTGCCAAAATAGTACAAGAAATATTCTTGCAACATAATTATTTAAAACGCATGTCACGCACCTCATTAATGATTCGTGGATCGAACTTGTATGGGCTTTACGTGTACATATATGTAAACACTATGACCAAGACTTCAGTATTATGTATGCGACATCCGGCGTGCGCGCTAAAATGTCTCAGGATATGTGCACACTGACAGTACATATCCGTAACTATCGTTGTAGTTAATGCTTTACAAAGCACCATAGCTGCGCCTACGGACCGACCGCGAAGTCCGTGTGGCGGTACGTACGTATACGGTATATGTGCATGTTTGTTTGATAACCAGTGGGACTAATCGCAATGCTGTTGTTTGAGATTAAGAAGGATGAAAAAGAATTTTTGAAGATTGAACAAAGTACTTATGACAGTGTTCAGTTTTGAACGGAAGACCAGCAACGAAGTTTTTGAGTATTAAACTTTGGGACAGTAAGCTGCGAGCCTGCAGGCGTTTTTCGGTACCGTAGTTCGCCGTATCATACTAACGGTAACGTAGCGAAAATGCGGCATAGCCAAATAGCACATGTGTGCAATCTAGCCTAGGCTAGGCCTGAACTTAACGGTTACGTTGAGGTCTAACTTTTGAACTACGAAAGTCGCGGAGATTATGAAATAGGTGGGAATTTTTTATTTGATTTTTTTTTCTGAATACATTGCGTAAACCCCGCCAAGAATCATTCACATAGGCCAAGGTCTAAACAAAGTTTGTGTTAGGCTAAGTCTGTAACATGACTAACATTACCATGCAGCCTAGCCTGCCCAACCTAACAGTAACAAGTAACATGATCTGAAAGTTTTATTTTGTGCACTTATAATGCAAAAAGGGATGTAATCAGCACTGCCGGGAACTAGTTCAAAGTTCAATTTGCTTCCATTACAGACTAACAAAACCTTAGAGTGACTTATCACTGTGATGGGGTGTGTTGATTTTTGCATTTTTGTTTAGGCTACAACTCCAGCAGACATAGGCCTAGGCCTACCAATCATCCAAATTTTTTAAATACAGCCTAAAAAATTTGTAATTTTGCCTGTTGAAAAATTTGATACATATTCCTTAAATATACCACCGTTTTGAATCTAAGGGTATTTAAACTTCAAAAAATTTCCAAAGGGGAGGGGGACACCCCCTCCCCTTAGACCCTACCCCCAGGCCGGCAGATTCTCCAAAATTGTGCCACTGTGTTCCTATTTCCAGTTTTCAAATGTTGGCAGGTCTGTAAAAAGTGCCCTCAAACATTCTTACCCTTGCCTACCCCCCACACTAAAACAAACTGTACAATTGCCAACTGTCACAGAATTTCTATGACATTGATTTTTATTTTTTAATTGGATACCTTTGTCACAGAATTCTGTCTGTGTACAGGAATTCCATCCATATGAAAAAAAAAATCATGCAATTTACAATGTATACAAAGGAAGTGAAGATAACCATATGGTCTATGTTTACACAAAACATGGCTGGGTCTATCAGTTTTAACACCTAATGAGGGGGTCATGATAATATGATAAAAGTCATATATGGTTCTACAAGTTATCAGGTAGTGTTACATATTATTTTACAAAATGAAAAAGGTATGATTTATTACTGGCCAGCATATTTTGTACAGGAATTAATTCTCAGTCATGAGAACTGAAGGCATTTAAAATTCATTTCCCATTACCTGTAAGATCCATTCCCAGTCATACGAGTTGCATTTGCTACATGATATTTCATTGTACTATTCTCATCCACAACCATTGTGGGGCTATACTAAAACAGCATCACAGAATTTGTTCACTGAGGAATGGCAAGTCTTCCAAACCAATTAAGCTCTGCCACCAGCATGCATGCAATTTGGGGAGATATTCCAACAATTTATGAAATTGGAGAAATTGAAAGTAAACTTGGTAAGACAATGAATAATTTGGGATGAGGAAATTGGCCCTCGGGCTTGGTGCAATGCTACACATTGCGATTTTTTTTTTTTATGTCCAGCCGACCAATTAAATTGTTCCCCTAGCCGATGGCCCATGATATTTTGCACTTTTGGTCCCCATATATAACTTGAGAAAATCATTTTTTATTACTACAATTTAGTACAAAAAGTTGCTTGCTGACAACTGCACACACTGCCTAACACCCCCTCCCATCAGACAGACAGACAGACACATGCACACACACAGTGTCTTCCTTACAGTCGAGTAAAGTTCCAAACTGATCACAAAATTTCACAACCAAATTTCGCACCAGGCTTGGCCACACTTGTGCATCTTTAAAATTCTTCGCAACTAGGGCGGTGAGCTAGAACGTTAACTGATATTTACCTTTGAACCTTATTTTGGGGCTCGAGTGATTTCTAGCTTGGTTGGGCTTGTGACCAAATTTGTTTCATTTTGGTACTTAGCCAGGATCAAGCTACTGTTTATTTTCTTGCAGGGATGACATGATAATTGCTTAAGTAGTTTTCTATAATACTGCAATGATGCTGCAGATACCTGAATTTCCATATATACTAACTTCTCTTACAAAACTTTTCTCTGTTGAATCATTTAGATAGCATTAATGGACATGGTTAATTATACTTATTATAGATATTATAATTTTGTACCTATACATGACAAATTTTTGTTTTTTGTTATCTTACCCATTCTATTCAAAGCAGTGGCATACTGAGAACATGAAATGTCATGTCATGTCATGAAATGTCACTAGCTAGTCACAAATGAAAACAAAATAGACATGAACATTCTATCAACAGACTTTAGCAACATGTGGCCCAGAAACACAGACGGCTGTCTCTCAGTGTCTCAATGACAACACAACTACTATATGGCTTTATATCACCTTAGTTGCAATGGTATTGTTGACAATTTTGTGACCATAAATTATTGCCCAAAGGAATGATTTTAAACAAACATGCTTTGCTTTTGACAGGGGTATGTGCTGGGGTTGGCAATTTGCCCCACTTGACCCCTTGGCGATGGGCCTGTACATACATTTATTTAAAGGCAGTAGGCAGTCACCCCAAAATTTTCTTTGAAAATGAGCAAGCTCTTGCAAATCTCCTCTTACTGCATTACAAGCACCTCTGAAGACGTTTTAAACATAACTATTACATGCAAAGTAAGGAGAAATTCTCCTTGAATTTTACAATTCACTAACAAATATATTGTCACATGATCAAAATAGGCCAATCATGAACTAGAGTAACAGTGCACTCACTCTGTTTGGGATGACTGCCTATACTGCCTTTAAATGTTGAAATGCTACCAAAGTGTGTGGTAATGACGTCATCCACACTGCAGCCTGCCTTTAATAGTAGTGAGTGGGACAACACTTAGAGTTGCCTGGTAGAAGCAAAAGCCACTCTTGATCAAACAGTTGTAAGTTACCAGTCCTTCCCCATTTACAGCAATGTTAAAGCAATTAGATACTTAACTTCGCCTGACCCCATCCGCCCAGCTAAAAAGGGTATTAGCTTGGTCTCCCCAAAACTCCCAGGATTGGGAATCTACAAGCCCTGATACTAACCTCCTGTTTACACATGTAATCCTCACTTACCCGCAACTAAACCCTCATAAACTAATAGCACAGTGGAGAGAGCGGCCTCCCAAGTCCTCATCTCGCTTACCACCAGACTGATTTACGTAACTTTGGCCTTAATTTTCTAGCCAGAACTACATTGAGGAGAATCACACTTCCATCTGCCTCAAGTCATGGTTCCATGGGGCCCTAAGAATAATTTGGATTTAAGGCCAATATGTCTAGAGTTGGGTACCTGCAGTCCCATTAGAGCCCATTCTGATGACTCTACAATGACATTACTGATGAAGGAATATATCACACAGCTGTTATAAACTGACCATTACAATTCTACCAGTAGCCACCTCAATGGTTGAGACACTGAACTGTCAATGTCAGAAATTAGTACTGGTCTACAGAGAAAGGTAACGAAGGCAACCCGCCCAAACCTAGCCCAAAGGGCCCGGATGAAGGATTCATTCTCCCTAGGATAACCCTACTAGCTGCTTTTAGAGCCTATCCCTGATCTAGAAAGTCAGCCTTGCCATGTTTCATTCTTCTGACCTGGATATGTGCACTCCACTCAAAGAAAAATTTTTAGGTTCACTTCAAGCAGTGAAAAATACTTTTAAAAACACAAAAAATTCTGTAATTAATAAATTTATGGTGTCAATTAAAGAAATCGAAACCACAAATAAATACTTTCAAAAGCTAATAAACATTTAAAATTTTGCCATGCCTTTTGAGGTTTCTGATGAGCTGTCTGATCTCTATTAACAAACTTGTTTTTCTTATGGGTCATTCCACCATCTCTTATCAGAGAGAGAAAGGTAGGAGGTAGACTTGGGGGAGTTTAATTAAACATTTACAAAAGATTATGACAACAAGTGGTCACCGCATTTTGAATAAGCATACTGATTTGTCAATTCATGTTTGGCTCTATGGCAATATATTTGTTAAAGAATCATTTCATACATAATAAATCCTAGCGGTTACTTTTGTGGTGCAACATTTTATCTCAAACATCATGAAAGGTACTTTGTATGGGAGATAAAAGGAGATTGAAAGTTGGATTTGGTTTGAAAAAGTGATCAAGGCAATGTTCTTTTAGTAGTCTTTCAAGAATATAGTGTAATTACACTCTTTTTTAGTCTTGTTTTGAAAAAGCTCAATTGAATGCTTTTTACCAAACTTGTACTGGCAGTCATCACTTAAACAATTGCATAACAGGGGAGATAAATGATAGCAAAGAGCCTTGCAAAACCAAATTCCACAAAAGGTATTTTTGTTCTTTTAAATTTATTTCTTTATAACAAGAATGTGAAATTTTCAATGTTTGTTTTGAAATAATCTCAGTGATGCATTACGGGTATTAAATCCATAGCCACACACTAGGCCATTCACATGACATTTTCTGGTTTTAGGTGGTAAGAGGTAAACCACAGGATTTAAATGAGTACAGTACTGAACACATTAAACAAGTCTTCCTGCCCCACCTAAAAAATGGCTCCAAACTCATTTTCTATTACAAAACTGAATTTGCTTATAGTGAAAAGGTCACTATTTGTCCAAAAAATAGTAGATGTATTCAACGTGCAGTGTACAGTTTGCAGACATATCAAAATCTGAAAATATCTGGAACAAAGTTTTAGTTTGAACAACAGCTGAGGGCATAACTCTGGAGAGATAAGTGTAACCCAGGACTTTGTTCTCTTCCATTTCTATGGATATAAGTTTTATTAAAGAAATCTCCTCCCAAACTAACAAAACTGCGATGACCAGACACCAAGACACCCTCAAAAGCAAGTTAACCACACACCAATATTGTCTACAATGCAAAAGGTATGGTATCATTTTATACAAATGCTTATGCCTTATTTTTAGTATGTGCCATATCCTGTATAGCTGGGGTGAATGAATCGGGATTCGCCCGAGGGGTAGGGTGGGGGCTAAAACCTTTGGCAATAGTCCTGCATATGGTATATGCATACAGTAGTCACTAAAACATTTGACCAGATGTCATCTCTACTTGCATTCAACTTTTTATCAAATTTCCAACAGAGGACCCCTCACCTTGACTTTTCTAAAATCCCCCAAACTTAAAACCACCTGCAATGGTTGAAGTCTCATTCACACTGTACCCAGTTCATTTTACATGACATCTACAGAAATCTGTGTGATTCTTTATACAATTATAGGCTATGCCAACAAAAACATTCACAAAAGACAAAGAGAGTAAAGTCGCAACTCTTAAGGCTGCAGATACCCAAGTCCAAACACATCAGAGCCATCCAAGCCTACGTGTATAGTATTTTGTACAGTCCAACAAACCTTCACTGAACCATGCATAATCTATATTAATACACAAAAGGATATGCTTCTTTTCAGAGGAGGAATATCATTTTCCTGGTAAAAGCTGAAAGCTACCAGCTTGCCTTCTGGGAAACCACTATGCTCCATATTTCATTTTTATTTCCAATTTTTCGGGTTTTTGAGCATGGACTAGTCTACTATACTAGTCCAAAAAGCTATATCTGAACCAAACACTGACAAATGTCATAGAAATACTAGACAGATAAGCAAATATTGTAATCTGGGAATCAGGCAATAAGAGATATGAAAGGCAGAGTTTATCCATGATTTATGGGGCTAGGCAAATGTTAAATAATTAAAACTTGTATCATTTGCTCTCAACTGAAAGACTCTTTGCTCAGAACCAAATCTTACAGACAGCATATTTGTCATG
The DNA here is from genome assembly GCA_029531755.1 of Holothuria leucospilota. Lineage (NCBI taxonomy): Eukaryota > Metazoa > Echinodermata > Holothuroidea > Aspidochirotida > Holothuriidae > Holothuria > Holothuria leucospilota. The sequence goes on from CM055982.1 coordinate 709,365, forward strand.
ACATGCAAATATTTATCTTAAAAAAGGCAAGTATGTTTACATCATGTCAACATGACACAGATGGAAAAAATCTATCATTATAAAACCATTCAGTGTTACTGAAAAAACTCTGGAAATAGCTTACTTTACAAAAACATTACACACTATAAGAGTTATAACTGCTGCATACTTTGAAAGTTTGTGACAACACATTATTTCTGAGCTACAAACCAATGACTTGAATTTTGTGAGAATTAACCCTCTTGAAACTGAAGTTACCAAAGTACTTATCTTAAAGTTGTCTGACATTCTATTTATAAAAATCATGGTTTTAAAGGTTTGAAATTTACTTGTATCAACTTTATTTAAGGCAGCACTTGTATCACCTTAGATACATTTAAGAACTTCTTATATCTAACCTCACCAATAGTGGCTGAGCTTTGAGTTAGAATTATATGAGGTTTTACAGTTCAGTTTCTAACCAACTGGTTTAAATCAGGCCGGCCATGGCCTTTTTTCCAGTTGTGGCTCACTGGCTTGTTTTCCCTACTTCATTGCTTATGCTGAACACCAAGCACAATGGCAGAATTAGGTTCCATTTCTAAACTCTTTGGTATGCTTTGACTGACATGAGTTAAAACTATGCCCTTCACATATAAACCACTATGATAAGGGGTGGGAGTTTTGTGTTTGAAAGTGTGTGTGTGTGGGGGGGAACCACGGTGGAATACAAAATGGTGCCAAAGGTGTGGGGTCCAGGGGCAACATCCCGGCGTATTAAGGTATTTAAAGAACTGACACCATAAGAATGAAGCATTTGGTTATCTTAAAACTCATTGGCCGTGCACTAAATAGAGAAGAAGAATCCAATTTTGACCATTTTAACAGTAGCCTCAATCACAATAGCAGGTCATTTTTGTGATGAAGGTTTGGCTTATGGGTGGTTACTATAGCTACGACAATAGACAAGTGTGCATGAACTATGGAACACACAGGAAGTTCTACAGAAAGTAATCATGAAACAAAATTAGAAATGGGTGGACATGAAGCGGGCCAAAAAATACAGCATTATATTATAGTCTATTATTTTTTTTTATTGTTTGACTACAATATTATCCATTACATCAAAGACTCTTCTACTTCTCCTGCCATCTATTCTTTCTTTTATGTTTCATTTTTGTTGATGGTCCAGGACAAGGTATCCCTTAAGCTTTTCATTACTGTGAAAAATGAGGGAGTTTCAAAAATACAGATTAAAGAAGCGTTTTGTAAGGACAATGAAAGGTGGAGGGTGATGGTGATGGTGTGTAATACTTTCCAAAATAAATGAAATGTTATAATGGGTAGCTCTTACAGAGACATGGCCATGGGCATCCGCGGTAAAAAATGCCACGGATGCAAGTTTTATTGGGGGCTGCATCTTCGTATATGTGTGGCCAGAATAGCCTTTAACTGAAAGTGCGGAAAGCATGAAGCTGGAGGCTAGGGACGAAGGGTCCTCCTCGAGAATTTTTCTTAAATTTGATGGCTTTTGCAGCCATTCTGGACCATTTCTAGAGAAACTCCCCTGTCCCAAGGTATAATTTGAAATGCTAATAAAATAGTTTTCTTATCATGGTTGCAAATTTCAGGTACTAACTGTGATGATTGGAAGTTTTTGTAGTTGAGTGCACCCTTACAGTTAATGATTGTGAAAGGGCACCATCACTGGTCATGACATGAAAGTCCTTTTAGTCCAAATTCTTGTAGAAGTTGACCACAGTTAATCAGGCATGCATCATAACAAGGTAACAGAACTCCAGCTCTATCAGCACAATGTGCGCTCAAGCGAATAATGACTTGTGGTTCTTAATAAGTAGTTCCAGTGGCTACTAGGGCTTGGCTGGATCATATGTCCGGATTGAGCACGGTTATACCTCAGGATACCTTAGGAACCTCAGTGGACGCAGGTCTAATGACTTCTATGTCCGCATCTTCTTAATCTTCATGATCTGGAACTGTAGTAACGATCAAAGAGCTGTGGGTGACTGCCATACTAAACTTACAAAAAGTCTGCCTTGTAGTTATATAACATCTCATGGCCAGCCCAAAACCTATCCAAAGCCTTCTCAAACTGCAAAACAGTAGTTGCAGAAACTACACTCTCAGGAAGGCTATTCCAAATATCGACAACTCTACAGACAAAACTAAATTTTCTAATGTTGAGCCTACAAAACTCTTTGAGTAACTTCCGACTATGACCACGGGTATGAGTAATTGAACTAAACTTGAGAAAACCTTCAGTAACACCTCTGTCATACACACCTGAAACAATTTTAAAAACCTCAATCATATCTCCTCTTAATCTACGGTACTTGAGAGTTGGCAGCTTAAGTTTCTTTAACCTTTCTGTATAAGTTAAACCCTTCAAGGATGGAATCAACTTAGTTGCCCTCCTCTGAACATTTTCAATAGCATCAATATCACGTTGATAATGAGGCGACCAAACAGCAGCAGCATATTCCAAATGTGGCCTAACAAGGGCCTGAAATAAAAGCTTGAAGCATTGCTCATCCAAAAATGTATAAGTACGTCTGATAAGGCCCATAATACTATTAGCCTTGTTTACTTGGTGCTGAATGTGCTCTGAAAAACCAAGACCACTGTCCACAAGAACACCTATATCCTTCTCACAATCTGACTTTTCCAGGAACACTTCATCCCCACTATCACCATATAAGTGGTAACTCCGAGGAAGACAATCATGGTACCTATTTAGAGAGACAGTTAAACTTTGCACTTATCAGGATGAAACTTCAAGAGCCACTTGTCTGACCAACTCTGGAGTTGATCAAGATCATTCTGTAAATTCTCAATATCGTCCATACTTCTAATTTCTTTAAAAATTTTCGTATCATCCACAAATAAATAGGCGTACCATTCACACACTGAGGTAAATCATTAATATATATAACAAACAAGATAGGACCTAAAACACTACCCTGCGGAATACCACTAGTAACTGCATGCTCACTAGATTCAACTCCATTAACAATAACCTTTTGGCTTCTTCCATTTAAAAAATCTTCAATCCATCGCCTAATTTGAATACTAAAGCCATATGCCCTAAGTTTCTCCATAAGTCTTCTGTGTGGCACTTTGTCAAAGGCCTTCATAAAGTCCATATATAGAGTATCAACACAACCACCATTGTCTATCACTTTCGTCCACACATCCATAACCTTCAACAACTGCAGTGTAGTCGATCTCCCAGAAATAAAGCCAAACTGCCTGTCACTAAACAAATTATTCATCTTCATATGGTCCACCATTAAAGATCGAATTATTTCTCAAGTATTTTGCAAGCTACACTTGTTATGAAGATACAACTCGCTGGACTAAAACCACAGAATATGAAAGTTACTGACCATCACTAATAAGACTTTCCTGGGCTGTGGGGGACTACTCGGGATTGTAGGCTTATGGGCATTTTCATGGCATGGGTGGGTTGAGACATGTCAGCCATTCACGATGCTTCTTGACAATTTAAGTCATGAAATAAATCCAGTTGAATCCTGAAGATATGCTGTTCTTGTCATCATTATACTAGTCAAAGAACACAACGTGTCAGAAAACGGAACTGCAAAAGGATGAAGACCAGCAGTGAATGAAATGGTGAGAAAATAGCCGATAAGTATTCCAAGTCAGGATTGTCACATGTAGGACACCTGTAGCACATAACAGAAGACTGCATACCATTGTGTGCAGACTACACTGGGTGTATATGGGAACTGTTGCCGTACAGTTCTAGGCATATACCGGGACAGAACGTTACCCTAGAGTAACATTTATTGCATAGTGCACAGAGAGAAGACCTACAATTAGCATGGACAATTCAAGTCCACCACCCAAGCTCCAAATGGAGGGAAATCTATCAGAAAACTGGGAAAAGATTTAGGCAGAAATTTTTGCTATATTTAACAGCAGCAGAATATGAGGGGAAAGAAGCTAAGATAAAGGCATCACTGCTCTTACATGTAATTGGTGAAGAGGCACTGGACATATACAATACATTGACCTTTACAAATGATCCAGAAAGCACTCCTACCAACATGAACTCTAGAGAAAGTAATGGAAAAGCTTGAGAACTATTGCACATTAAAGACAAATGTCACGTACAAGAGGCATAAATTTTTTACTTGTGTCTAAAAACCTTGTGAGAGTATTGACCATTATCTAACAGAACTCCAAACAAGATCTAAGTGTTGTGACTTTGGAGACCTTGGGGACTCGGTAATTAGGAACAAGACCATCTGTGGCATCCCTGACAATGCCCTGGAGAAAGCGGACTACTGAGGGAGGAAGATCTTATGCTAGCAAAAGCAGTACAAATCTGACAGGCAGCAGAAACAACTAAGAGTCAGGTGAAGGAGTTGCAGTCGGATGATGCAGTTTCAGTTCACGCTGTTCTCTGCTCAGCGGCAAAAGCGAGGCAGACCCAAACAAAGCAAAGGTCAGAATGAGGTGACATCCTGGCAGCAAAACAAGCCTTTAGGAAACAAATACAATTGTGGTAGATGTGGAAGGAAGCATGGTCTGAAAGAATGCCCTGCCATTGGTAAGAACTGTGCACAATGTAGAAAGATAGGCCATTTCACGAAGTGCTGCCATACATGAAATATATATATATATATATATATATATATATATATATATATATATATATATATATATATATATATATATATATATATATATATATATATATATATATATATATATATATATATATATATATATATATATATATATATATAAATACCCCTAGATAGAACAATAGGGGGAAATTTGTATATCTTGGTACATTTAGGCGAAATAAAAAACAAAAAACATAAGTGAATATTTCGCCTTTAAGTCAAAAGGTATAAACGAACGTAAATTCAATGGCCTATTAGTTGTACGTGTTAACAGATACGTGTCCGTAATTTGGTCAACATTGAAGTAATTACGTATATTATGTACATCCATATGCATTTTACCATAAAGTCACGTATTCCCATTAAAACAGTGTGTGAAAACATTAAGGGGAAACAAATTTTTCCCCCTAACGGCAAATTCCCCCTACCGTTGATATTTTGACCAAATATTTCCCCTTATTCCACAGTTAGGTATATATATATATATATATTGCTAATTTGGGATTAAGGGGAAATATTGTATGAAAAAATGTGCCTAAAAGGGGAAATCGTCTAAAAGGGGAAAAAATCAGGTCGACTTTGCGAAATCACACGCTTTTTGAATAAGAATACGTAAACGGATGGTAACGTCCGTTTCACCACATGATTTACATGCTATTACTTCAATGCTGACCAAGTTACGTACCCGTATCTTTTAACACGTACGGATGGTGGGCCATTGAAAAAGCGTTGTTGTATATCTGGTTTCCAAAAGGGGAAATATTTTTTAATGTATTTTATTGTTTTTTCTTCGCCTTAACGAAACCGCGATATATCGATTTCCCCGTACAGTAGGAATTAGCGTTATATATATATATATATATATATATATATATATATATATAACGCTAATTCCTACTGTATGGGGGAAATCGATATATCGCGGTTTCGTTAAGGCGAAGAAAAAACAATAAAATACATTAAAAAATATTTCCCCTTTTG